>CM052800.1:103537500-103566581 GCA_028533885.1 Nasua narica
ATATTCAAATATTGTTAATATTATTTTGTGCATCCTACCATCATTTGGCTATAAATTTGCACAACTATTATATTTTTAACAAAAAGGAGATGTTACACATCCACATTTCCTCTTATGTAGTTTTCTATCTCCAGTTAATAATATATATTTTGGCTCCATATCATCATATTATTTTATTTTAATCATTATTTTAGCACCTGCAGAGTCAATATTCCTTATACAAATATACTATGATATATTTAATTAGCCCTATATTAATGGGCATTTTATTCATTTCTAGCATGTTGCTAATACAAACTGTGCTACAATGAGAATCTTTGTACACATGTCTTCACACAATTGTGACCCAGTGATGTGCTTTAGCTAATGGAATGTGGAGGACATGACATTTTCCTCCTTTTGTGCCATGGGTAGCAAGTTGCCAAGTAAGAACTCCCACTGCCACAACCTCCCAAACTATAGAGTTGTGAATAAAGAGTGCAGTGTCTTAAGCTACTGATGTCTATGAAAGCTAGATACACAGCAATAGGTAACCAAGAGATGCTTCATTAAATTCAAGACATTCTGTTCATCAAAATACACCATTAAGAGAATGAAAAGAAAGTCATGGATTAGAAGGCATTTACAATATATATGACTGGAAAAGAACTTATATTCAGATTATATAAAGAATCTCTACAAATAAATTGAAAATCAACATAGTAAATGGGCAAAAGGCTGGAGATACCTTATAAAAGAATATATAAAAATAGATAATAGTTATATAAAAGGTGCTCAACATCACTAGTAATCATGGAAATGCAAATTAAACTGCAAGGAGATACCAGTGCCCATCCATCAATTGTTAAAATAGAGAGTTTGCCAATGCCAAATGTTGACTAGGATTCCTGCAGCAAGTGAAATTTGTTTGCATACTTAGTGAGAGTAAACAAGCACAACTACATGGAAGATACTGGGCAGTTTTTACCAAACAACAAGCAATTCCCCTTCTACAAAGATTCTTAAGTGAAATGAGTGAACTTGTCCTCCAAAGACAGATAAAAAAATGCTCATAATAGCTTTACTGATAGCCAAAGTTAGAACCAAGTAACCATACACAAAATGTTACATTTGTGCAGTGAATACACAGCAATGAAAAAAAAGTAAATTATTGATATATGTAATTACATGGATGAATATTGTTTTTCTTCATGAATGGCATCTTTCTATCTAAAATTTTTATTTTGCTTATGAAGTACTTCCCCAACTATGAATTCTTTTAAAATGTAGAAATATCTTTTTTTATTGTGCTTCACTTTTATTGCACTTTATAGATGTTGCATTTTATACAAATTGAAGGTTTTTGGGAGCCCTGCATTGAGCAAGTCTATTAATGTTATCTTTTTTGATAGCATCAGCTCAATTTATGTCTGTCACATTTTGGTAATTCTCTCAATATTTCAAACTTTTCATTATTATTATATTGCTATAGTGATCTGTGGTTAGTGATCTTTGATGTTACTATTGTAACTATTTGGGGGCTCCATGAACCCTACCCACGTAACCTGGGGAACTTAATTGATAAATGTGTGTTTTCTGACTGCTCCAGCAACCAGCCATTCCTCAGCCCCCATCTCTCTCCCTCTCCCCAAACCTCCCTATTTCTTGAAGTTAGGCCAATTAATAACCATACAATGACCTCTAAGAGTTTATGAACCTTGAGAGCTTGTTTGGAGGTTCTAGCAGGGGAGCACAGCTACTCGTATACCCTTGACCAAAGAACGGCCCTCTCCTCTATCTGGGAAGGTGTCCTCTTTGATAGAGTCTTTAGCTTTGGGAGGGACACAGGTGAATTGGTGAGGGAGGAAGGGGACACCCACCTAGCCAGCCAGATCAGCCTAATCAACCCTAATGATCAATGGGGTGACAGATGTTGCAGCCAGATTGCCCTCACATCCAACCTCTAAGAGTTTAAATGAAGAGTCACATGCCTCTCATTTTTAATTTAAAAAACTAGGAATAACTAAGCTTAGTGAGGAAAGAATATTGAAAGTCAGGATAGGCTGAAAGCAAGGGCTCTTCCACTAAATAGCCAAATTGTGAATGCAAAGGAAAACATCTTAAAGGAAATTAAAAGTGCTACTCCAGTGTGCATAAATAATAAGAAAGCAAAGCAGTTTTATTGCTGATATATATATAAAAAAAGAAGTTTTAGGGATATAGACATTGGGGAGGGTATGTGCTATGGCAAATGCTGTGAAATGTGTAAGCCTGATGATTCACAGACCTGTACCCTGGGGTAAATAATACATTATATGTTAATAAAAAAACTAAAAAAAAAAAAAAAAAAAAGAAGTTTGAGTAGTCTGGATAGAAGATTAAATCACTCACAACATTCTCTTAAGCCAAAGCCTAGTCTAGAGCAAGGTCCTAAGTATCTTCAATTTTATGTAAGCTAAGAGAGGTGAAAAAGCTGCAGAAGAAAAATTTGAAACTAGCATGGTTGGTTCATGAGGTTTGAGGAAAGAAGCTTTCCCATAATGTGAAAGTACAAAGTGAAGCAGCAAGTACTGACAGAAGCTGTAGCAAGTTCTCCAGAAGAGCTAGCTAAGATCATTAATGAAAGTGGCTACACTAAACAACAGATTTTCAATGTAGATGAAACAATCTTCTATTGGAAGAAGATACTATCTAGGGCTTTCATAGCTAGAGAGGAGAAGCCAGTGGTTGGCTTCAAAGGTTCAAAGTTTCAAAGGATAGGCTGATTTTATTAGGAGCTAATGCATTTGGGGACTTTAAGTTGAAGCCAGTGGTCCCTTACCATTCTGATAACCCCAGGAGTCTTAAGAATTATGCTTCATCTACTCTGCTCCTGCTCTATAAAAGCAGCAACAAAACCTGGATGGCAGCATATCTATTTATAATATGGTTTACTAAATATTTTAAGCCCACTGTTGAGAGCTATTTAGAAAAAAGATTCCTTTCAGAATATTCTGTTCATTGACAATGTATCTGGTCACCCAAGAGCTCTAATGAAGATGTAATGAGATTAACGATGTTTTTATGCTCACCAATACAACATCCATGCTGCAGCCCATGGATCAAGAAATCATCTCAACTTTCAAGTCTTATATATATTTCAGAAGGCTCTCGTTGCCATAAACAGTGATTTCTCTGATGGAACTGGACAAATGAATAGAAAACTTTCTGGAAAGGATTCACCATTCAGCCATTAAGTACACTCATGTTTGGGGGAGGAGATCAAAATATCAATATGAGCAGGACTGAGGAAGAAGTTGATTCCAACCTTTATGTATGTCTTTGAAGGGTTCAAGACTTTAGTGGTGGAAGTAACCAAAGATGTGGTAAAAAAAATCTTTAAGATGAGGAGTTTCTTCTTATGGAAAACAAAAAAGTGGTTTCTTGAGATGGAAGTTATTCCTGAAGACTCTGTGAAGATTTTTGAAATGATAAAGGATTTAAAATATTGCACAAACTTAGGGTGTCTGAGTGGCTCAGTCTGTTAAGCCTCTGACTTTCAATTTCAGCTCAGGTCATGATCTCAAGGTCTTGAAATGGAGTCCTGCATTGGATTCTGTGCTGAGCCTGGTTAAGATTCTATATCTCCCTCTCCCTCTGTCCCTCTCCCTATGTGTTCTCTCTCTCCCTCTCTCTCTCTCTCTCACACACACACATGCACGCGCGCACACACACACACACACACACACAAATAGAATAGTACCCAAACTTAGTTGATAAAGCAGTGGGGCAGCTTGAGAGGGTTGATCTCAATTCTGAAAGAAGTTATACTGTGGGTAAAATGTTATCTAACAGCATTACAAGCTACAGAGAAATTGCTCATGAAAGGAAGAGTCAACTGATATGGTAAACTCCATTATGCTCTTATTATTTTTTTTAATTTATTTTCATTGTTGTCTTATTTTAAGAAATTGCCATAGCTACTCCAACCTTTAGCAACCACCACTCTGATCAGTCAGCAGCCATTAACATTGAGGTAAAAACCCATCACCAGCAAAAATAATAGTATTCACTGTTGATGATTTGCATACTTTAGTAATAAAGTATTTTTAAATTAAGGTATATAATACCTCTCCACCTTGGCCCTAACCCTAATCCTAACACTTTATTTGAGAAAAATAAATAAGATGTGATATATATACAATGGAATATTACTCTTCCATAAAAAGGAATGTAATCTTGCCATTTGCAACGACATGGATGGATCTACAGAGTATTATGTTGAGAGAAATATGCTGAGAGAAATAAGTCAGTCAGAGAAAGACAAATACCATATGATTTCACTCATATATGGAATTTAAGAAACAAAACAAAGGAGCAAATGTGAGGGCAGAGAAAGGGAGAAGAAACTCAGAAACAGACTCTCAACAAAAACAAACTGATGCTTACCAGAGGGGAAATGGATTAAATAGATGATGGGGATTAAGGAGTGCACTCGCTGTGATAAGCACCAGGGTGATGTATGGAAGTGTTGAATCACTATATTGTACTCCTGAAACTAATACTACATTATATATTAACTGGCTGGAATTTAAATAAAAACTTAAAAAATAAAGGTATGTACATTTTTTAGACATAATGCTATTGAACACTTAATATACTGCAATGTAATGTAAACATAACTTTTATATGCACTGGGAGAGCAAATAATTCATTTGGCTTGCTTTATTGTAACATTCACTTTATTGAAGTCTGGAACTGGAACATACTCACAATATCTCTGAGGTATGCCTTTGTATTATTTTAGCATTTTTATAGATTCTGGTTTTAATATTTAAATCTTTGATTTATTTTCAATTATTTGTTGCAAGAGGAGTTAAATATCAGCATTACTTCTTTCTGATGGCTAGCCATGAATTCGAACATTTACAGAGTCCTTGTATTTTCTTCACTAATTTGGACTGGAAATTTGTCATATATTATGTTCCTATGCTTGTTCATGTTTGTTTCTCAATTTTGTAATTAGCACCATTAATATGTTTATGTGCCAATATAAAGCTATTTTAGTTATAAAAAACCTTGTTTACCTTTTACTCATTTTCTCCTTAAAATATCTTGTGTTTTCTAAAAAAAAAAAGTTTTTTCATTGTTAAAAACTTTAACATTAGAATTGTTGAGATCCAGAAATTATTTGATAAGATTACAGTTCAGATTAATTTAGGGGAGAAATGATATATTTAAATATAAAAAACTCTACTCAAAAACAATGTTTGGGATTCTATTTATTCAAGTTTTATTTTACGTCCTACCCAAAAATTTCAAGTTTTCTTTCTATAGATCTGCAGAGACCATTCTCCAAGGATCAGCTATTTGTAGAAGTGTTTTTGAGAGAGGAAATAGGTCGATGAGCTGTAAGAGCCCATCTTGGACATTTTTTCTGTGGTTTCAAAATTTTTCTTCTTTAAGGTAGTAAGCAGTCCCGTTGGCTCTCAGTTTTCCTTAACTGGCTCATTGCATTTTTTTTTTTTTAAGGTTTTTTATTTATTTATGTGACACAGAGAAAGAGATCACAAGTAAGCAGAGAGGCGGGCAGAGAAAGAGAGGGAAAAGCAGGCTCCCTGCTGAGCAGAGAGCCTGATTCAGGGCTCATCCCAGGCCCCTGAGATCATGACCTGAGCCGAAGGCAGAGG
The DNA here is from genome assembly GCA_028533885.1 of Nasua narica. Lineage (NCBI taxonomy): Eukaryota > Metazoa > Chordata > Mammalia > Carnivora > Procyonidae > Nasua > Nasua narica. Next base: position 103,543,149 of record CM052800.1, read on the forward strand.
CTTTAACCCACTGAGCCACCCAGGCTCCCTGGCTCATTGGATGTTAATGTGGCATTTTCTTCCTTTCAGCAGACAAGCTTGAAAACTGCTTTCCTGCATGCTTCTTCACCTTGCCTCAAACAGTGTGATTCTTGCCCAGACAGTATGTAGGAATGGGCTCTTTTCCAGTCACCTTTCCCCTGACACACCTCTATGATGAATATAATTTAAAGACATCTCCTTGTCTGTCCATTCAAACATTGCAATTTCAAAGAAGAACACCTAAAAATGGCCCCTTGGAAAGTGACATCAAATTTGTAATTTTTCGTGCTCCCCTCACTCTGATCTAGATACACAGGAAAAGTTTTTTTTTTTTTCTCTTGCCTCTCTTCATTTTACTGATCCAGTAGTTGCTGCTGGTTGGCAGTCTTATTCTATGTCTAATGTGTGTGTGTGTTTGTGTGTGTATTTGGTCCTAATTTTTTCAAAGGTGAATTTTCTATTTCTTATTTTTTTGTCTTAGAGAATTGGCTTCAGGAAAAAAGTGGGCAAAGTGAACTTTGATATCTACAAATTGAAGTCAAAACATGATTTAAACCTTGATGTCTCTTATAAGATACTCAGAATACAGAATGATTAAAAGATAAAAATGATTTGCTGTAAGAATAATGGCTGAGTGCATGCACATATTTATAATTGTACTCCTTTTTAAATTTTGCAGCCTTATGACTCATCCATATAAGGCATTATCATATATCATATCGTATTCAATAGAATAGGCACCACTCTGCAGGATTCAAATTCTCTATTAAATTGTGTTGATATACAGTCCCCAAAAAGGTATTAAGTATCCTAACATCTATTATATGAATGAAAAAAGAAGCACATGCATAACACTAAAGGAAAAATGTACCGCGTCTTTGTAATGTTATTATTCGAAGGGTTATTCAAAAGGTTTTATGTTTTTATGATATTGCCTGGATCTCTGAAATCTAAATTATAAGTGTCTTTCCAGATACTATGCATAAAAATAAAACATCTTCTCAAATTACATTCTCATTTCCAAGATAGTATAATTTTTCTCATATATTCTGATTCATTTCAAATTTATTTCCCATGGTTACTGCTGACTTTGGTTACCTTATCTGAGTACTTGAATAATATTTTAAATGTTATTTGAATTCAGCAGATTTAGATGCTCCATGACAATTAAGGACATTTGGGTTGGAGGGAAGATTTCTCTGTCATTAAGTGACAGAGTGATGTTTATGCTACTGTATTATTTATTTACTTCTGGGGAGCAAAATGTTTCAAAATTTAGCTATTTAAAAATAACAAATAGTTATCACCCACAGCTTCTGTGGGTCAAGATCTGGTCACAAGTTATCTAGGTGCCTCTGGTTCATGGTCTCTCTTAAAGTTTCATTCTAGGTCCTGACAGAGGCTGTGGTCTCTTCTGAAGGCTCTGCTGGAGGGAAGGATCCCATTTACAAGCTCCTTCATATGGCTTGGTCCCTTGCCCCGTAGGCCTCTTCACAGGGATGCTTCATAATGTGAAGCATTATGTTGATTTTCCTCAGCGCAATCAAAATCACAGTTTTATTTTCTGATCTCAGAAATGACATTTCACTTCTTCCAATTCTCCTTGTAAGAAAGAAGTCAATGAATTTAGTCCACACTGAAGGGCAGAAAGTTACACAAGGGCATGAATACCAAGAAGTGGGGATCATTGCAAGCCATCTTAAAGGCTGCCTACCACAGCTAGCTTCTGAAACGGTATGAAAATGGATCAGAAACATAAAACAACCTGTTAAATCCATAGTTTTCTGATTATTAGCTTTTAAAAAATCCCTTTTCAAAGTGGCTCAAGGTAATGATCTGCAAAAATTAAAAAAGGATGTACAATGGGTAAAACAGGCTGTGTATCTGTGTCTGACAGGAACAAGAATGTTTATAAATAGGAAATTGTTCCACTCCCTAGACTATCTCAAAAATAGCTTAGCTATTTGGGGTTTGTTTCGGAAGAAAAAGGAGGACACACAGAAAAATAGCTAGCCTATTAGTTGTCCTGGGTTTTAAAAGACGAATATTTGTGGGGTCCCTGTTAGTTTCCAAACATCTCATCTAAATACTGGAAAGGATATTCACTTCAATTCTTTAAGTTTTATCTTTAAAAGGAAGTACAGATTATCAACAAATTAGATTTGTCATTAACATTAATAAAGAAAGAAAGAAACTGACAGAGTAGGCATCTGTCTGCTTTCGTCTTATCCTCATATTGTTTCCACTCTCCTTCATCACTTTTGTAACACTGAAGAATTTTCTGTCCCATCTAACTTTATGTGATTTTTCTCTTCAAACAGTTACAGCAGTTTGAATTTCCAATACCACTGATTATCATATTTAATATTATTAATCTCTATATTTTACAGTATTTAACCAAGTTTTTGTACATTGTAAATGTTCAACATGGACTTATTTAATTCTGTCGAGTGGAATTCATAAATAGGACTAACTATTAATACATTACTCTACTCAAAATAAAGATTGTAGGCTAGTTTTTCTACAAAAATAATAAGTGCCAAATTTATATATTTTTGTTATTTGCAGTAGTTAAAATGTTGTCCTTCTGATGGAGTTTTTCTTTGAGCATTGAAATTAATTCAAACTTCAATTGATTCAATTTTTCAGTTTATTTTTTAGAGAATCAAGTTGGCTTCCCATATGAAATAAATCCAATGGGATCATATAAATAATATCTAAATATTGACATGTATATTTTGACAACTTTTTCTAGCTTTTGCTACTTTGAGGATATTTGGTATTTTAATATAAATAATAAATTCATGTACATATATGTTGGAATAAACCCATAATTACCAAGTAGAATTATATACATCAAGAGACTATATACTACTGTTTTACAACAATAAGGCATCTTCAAATTGTGAGTCACTTATTTAGCTAAGGAAAAGTAACAAGTCTTTTAGGAAATTAGGAACTACTTTTATTTGCTGTGCAGCATTGGCTAGTTTGGAGAGATGAATATTGTTTTCTATGCCAGTGACATTACTTAGTTTTATGGTAAAGAAGCTATTTATACTTGAGAAAAATGCAACTATATTTTTTCTATTATTTTTGCATGATAAAATATATAAGACAAGTAGGAAGTTACACAATTAACTTAATTTGCATTTTTATTCTCAAAATTATTTTCATAAAAACAATACAAATAATGGTACTCAATAAATATTTCTAAATGAGTTTCAATGACAATTTAATTTCCTTAAAATAGTTATAATATTTTCCATTAACAGTAACCAAAATATGTAACAAAACCAAAATGTAGAAACTGATTCTGAAGCCATCTTTTCTGATAAATAAAATCTCATTTGATCTTGTGTGGTTGCACATAAGTATGATGCATGTGCAGGTATGTATATATTTATATGAAAGCAAGGACAGATGTTTATCAACTAAAAGTAACTTTGATAATTATTTGTTCTAAGTACTGATATTATACTATTTCTATAATCATTATATACGGTAAAACTCCAATGAAGAAATTTTCCTAATCTGTATGTTTTACTTGTCATCTTCCTTTTTGTCCTCTTTCAAATATTCTGTGTGTTCTTCTATATATTGTGTCACCCATATCTGTGTACACATGTGTGTATATATAGAGAAATATATATTGATACATATATGTACACAAATATGTATAGAATGTTTTGGACCTTTTTGCACAAAGTATGATAATAAATACACTTTTCTAACTTTTTTTTCAATAAATTATGTTATGGAGATCTCCCTAAGCATTCCTAAAACTTATGAAAATTATGGAGACCCCTAAAAATTTTTCCAAATCAAGGGAATTTGATCAACATAAAAAAATGACATAAATAAATAAATGAAAGCATAAAAGTAACTCTCCCTCCCAAAAAGCAAATGGCAAAAGTAAATACAATCAACCTTATTAATAGACCTAACAATTCAAACAAAAGGGAAATATTGTTAAACTTGCAAAAAGGCAGGAACTAACAATAAAAGCTCAATTTTCCTTATAGAATAATTGAAAAGTCAATATATTGTATAGATATAACAATTATGAATGTATATGAACTTAATAACAGAACTTTAATATATATGAAGCAAAAATTGACAATACCTATATGAGAAATAAACAAATCCACAATAATAGGTGCAGACTTTAAAAAAATAAACTTTGTTAAAGATTTTATTTATTTATTTGAGAGAGACTGGGATGGGGGAGGGGTAGAGGAAGAATGAGAGGGAAAGAATCTCAAGCAGACTCCATGCTAAGCATGGAGCCTGATGTGGGAGCCTGATGTGAGGCTCAATCGTACAAGCCTGAGATCATGACCTGAGCTGCAACCAAAAGTCAAATGCTTAACTGACTGAGCCAGCCAGGCACCCCTTACTTTTCTGTTATTGATAAAGGAAACTTGACAAAAATAATAAGTAAGGATATAGAACATTTGATTAACGCTATCAACAACCTTAATCTAATTAAAACTTAAAAAAAAATCTACTAACTTCAGAATGCACATTCAGTACACATAACACATTCAGCAAGAATGACTATATTCTGGGGGTGCCTGGGTGGCTTGGTGGGTTGGAGCTTCTGCCTTCGGCTCAGGTCGTGGTCTCGGGGTCCTAGGATCAAGCCCCAGATTGGGCTCTCTGCTCAGCGGGGAGCCTGCTTCCCTTTCTCTTTATGCCTGCCTCTCTGCCTGCTTGTGATCTCTCTCTCTCACTCTCTCTCTCTGTCAAATAGATGGGTAGAATCTTAAAAAAAAAAAAAAAAAGAATGATTAAGCTGTACTTTAAAATGAGTTTCCATATATTTCAAAAACAAATAATCTCCCAAGGAATCTTTTCTGACTACAATAGAAATAAATTAGAAAGCAATAAAATATAACTTCTAGAAATGTCCTCAAATATCTAGAAATCAGACAAATTACACTCAAATATCTGGAAATCAGACAAATTACACTCAAGTATCTTATATCTTATTACACTTTATAGGTAAAAAGAATAATAAAGGAAATGGGAAAATATTTTGAACTGGATGATAATAAAAACAATACATCAAAATTTTTAAAATCTAAAGCATTTAACTACAGAAACACTTAAAGGGAAATGCATAACTTTAAATATTTCTATTTGAAAAGAAGAACCTAAAATTACTGATCAAAGCTCCCACCTTAAAAATTAGAAAAAGGACAATTAAACTCAAGTAAGTAGAAGGATAGAAAATAAAAGCAAGATTAGAAATTAATATAAAGCAGATGAAAAATAGAGAAAAATTAAGAAAATCTGAAGTTGTTAGAAAACACCGAGTGGCTCCTAGACTGAATGATAAGAAAAAAGGAAAGAGAACAAAATTATCAATTGCAAGAATGAAAGAGTGACCCTCATTAAAGGGCCATAAGGAAATTGAAAGTATAAGAGAATATTAGAACTTTATTGACATGTTAGATTAATACTGAGAATTTAAATTAAAGGAAGAAATTCCTGAAAGACATAAATTACTAAAACTGATAACAAGAATAAATAGAAAAATCTTAATTTCAATTAAAGGAATTAAAATGAAAATTAAAACTTTCCCACAAAGAAAATTCCAAGATCAGGTTGCTTCACTGTTGAATTGTATCAAATATTTAAGGAAGAAGTAATATGAAGCCAAGATGTATACTTTCCAGAAGTAGATGACTGTGCATCTCATTTTACATGGCCAAGATTTCTTTGGTGCCAAAATCAGGCAAAAGTATTACAAAAATAAATTACAAAGTAATAGTAGCTTCATGAACATCAATGCAAATACAATAACAAAATATTAACAAATCTAATCCAACAATATATAGAAATGCAAGTTCGTTTAACATACAAAAATCAACCTTGTATCCAAAGACATTAAAAAACTCTTAAAACTTAACAAAAGAACAATCTGATCAATGAATGGGCCAAAAATTTTAACAGGCAGCTCAACAAAGAAGATACAAAGATGGCAAATGAGCATATGAAAAGATACTCCACATCAGTTGACTTCAGGGAAATGCAAATTAACACAACAGTGAGAAACCAATACAGTCCTATTAAAATGGTGAAAATCCAAAACACTGACAACACTGAATGCTAGTGAAGTAGTGGAGCAACTGCTGGTGAGAATGAAAAATGGTACAGCCACTTTGGAATATAATTTAGCAGTTTCTTACAAGCAGAATCTAACCATATAATCCATCAATTGTGCACCACTTCTAGGGGCTTATCCATAGAAGTTGAAAACTTATATCCAAAACAAACAAACAAATAAACAAATTTATGTCCTGCATACAAATGTTTATAGTACCTTTACTCATAATACCAAAACTTAGAAGCAATCAAGTGTCTAAGATTCTTGCAATAGGTGAATGAATAAATACATTGTGGTATACCCATTGAATGGAATATTATTCAGTGATAAAAATACATGAGATTTCAATCCCTGAAAAGACATGAGGGGAGAGCTTTTAATGAATATTAAAAGTCTGAAAAGGCTTCATACTATATGATTCAAACTATATGACATTCTGGAAAATGCAAAACTATAGGGACAGTAAAAAGATAATGGTTGCCCATGCATAGGCAGTGGGGGCTGAGGATAGAGTAGAGGGCAGATAGACAAATCAGTCAAGCTAAGAGATAATATTCAAACTATTCTGTACTATACTTAATGACATTATGTGTGTAGCAAAACCTATTATAACTACACAACAAAAAATAAACCCTATATAAACTATGGACTCTGGTTAATAATATTGTTATCAATACTGAGTTTTCACTTGTAACAAATGTAGTATGCCAGTGCAAGATGTTAATAGTAGAGGAAGCTATGGGATGGGGGAAAGGAACATACAGGATCTCTATGTACTTTCTGTTCATTTTTCTGTAAACTTGTAACTGTTTTAAGAAATAAGGCTAATTAATAAAAAAAATTTTAAATGAATCTGGTTTGCCATATCACTCAAAAAAGGACATAGTTATTTCAACATATGCAGAGAAAGAATTTGACAAATTTCAACACTGTTTCATTATAAACAGAAGATCTCTGAAAATTAGGAATAGGTGTGTAAAAATCAGTTTCCCTTAAAACTGGTCTGAGGTAGCTCTATACTTATATTAAGAATGCTTGAAAATCTGAGACTAATATTTGACAAAGATAAGAATAAATCATGCTAGCTAGTACTTTTTAATGTTTGATTGACATTTCACAATTTTCCTGGAAATAGTCTATGCTCTTATTGAAGGAGCAGAGCAGGGCTAACTCTGTTTTGCACTACACCCGCCATCTTGTGTATAACCCCCACATGACGTGCTTCTGAGAAAAACCACAGAATGTCAGAATATTGCCTAGCCCTTTCTTGAGCTAGTTGGCCCAGACTGCCTGTGAGTGAGTTTGAGTTAGCCAATAGGAATGCGGAACCCCTGACCACCAAAGAATGTAAACCCCGCCTTTTGCCTGCCAAACTTGCATGCCAATCTTTACCAGAGTGATAGGCTAGTTCGAACAACTACTATAGGGTAAATTGTAATTCGTTTGGCACCTGCGTGTGGCCTGACATGACTAAGCCACTTTCTGTGTGTGTTACAATCTCATTGGCCACAGGCCCCTATAAAACCGCTGCACTTTTTGAAACTCGCTCTCTTTCTCTATATCTCACTGCTGTGTGGGTGAGTGTGGGAGACTGAGCTTGAATAAAGGTCTCTTTTGCTTTTGCATCAGACTCAGCTCCCTGGTGGTCTTTGGGGATCTCAAAATCTGGGCATAACATTATCTCCATTGTTTACTGAAAATGTATAACGTTAACGGTTTACACCTTGTTTAACTGGTTACACAACCTGCTTTTAGATATTTTCCTAGTTGGTTTTAGAAAATCTTTTAATTAACTTTACTTTGGATCCCCAGAAAGCAAGGCATATCACATAGTTTGGAGATGAAACACATTCTGCATGACTGAGAAAAATCTCTAGGGGCTGTGTTTGGAAGTTTTCTGAACCCTAAGATGATTTCCTGCACTTTCTCTTGCTGTACCATATCCTTTATCTTTATGAACACCTTACATGAGTTTACCCTGTGGATGTTCTTTCAATTATTGACTGTTTAATTGCTGCAGTTAGTAGTGTGAACAGGATAACTATAACACTCTTGACTCTATAATATAAATAATTGCTAAGTCTTGATTTGGGAAAAAGATGAGGAATGACAGAATGGAGAATCTTTAAAGGCAAAGTGGCTTCTTGACAACCTCTGCTTTGTGACTACTGAAAGGAGGAAACAGGTATCAATGTAAATTGGAGGTGGTGGATTCACAGTAGGTGGTCAGGAAGGTAGCTAAATGGATTAAAAATGCATTCAATCAAAGGGGAAGTCAGCCACTTAGTATGGTATTTTGGTTGTTTTTGTTTGCTTTGGAGAAAACAAAAGTAACTGATAAAAATATCAAGGCTGCCATGGCCTCCAAAATACAGCTCAAGATCTTGTGTGTTGAAAAGAACAAACAGGAGAGATAGCAGATATCTTTTTAGATTCAAATGTGGTTTTAATCCAATAATAAATCACTGAAAAGATTAGAGAGGTCACAGACAGGAATTAAGACTTAAAACATGGGAATACTGATTCAAAAATCATCTCAAATAGTGGGATACTATCAATAGCTTTCTTTTCAGATCCTATTGAAATAGATCCTAAGCAATGATGATCAGGGAGCTATTTCCCTTGTATTAGATATGACCAAATAAAAAGGCACATTTGGTCTTACTCAGGATTTTCATTAACTTCAACTTTTGCAAAAAATATAGCTAGATGGATAAACTCCCAATCTGTTGAGTGAGATAAAAATGGAGATATGTAATTTATAGCTTGGGAAGGAAATTGTCCATATCCATCCTAAGCGATTAAATGGAATATTGTTTCTGAGGCTGCTGAAATTTGGAAAAGGCAAACATGTGAATTGATTTTATGATAATACCGAAGTATTCCCTAATTCTATGCCTTTGAACTACGTGATGTTTGATAAAAGATTCTATGATTAAAGAGGTTCCAATTGCTTGGAGTCCTTATGTGTCCTTATTGTCAGAATAAGGTTACATAAAACAGAATAATGTGACAGATGTTGTGAAGTACTTCCTTGCTTAACTTCCCCAGAATGGGGTTGAATAATACAAAGATAGTTAAGATTTCAAAAGAAAGTACACAATACAAGTAAATTGGATGAAATAGTCTTGGGACAATTAAACCAGATAGAAGTTTTCAGATAGTTAGTTAAAAATGACTTAAAAAGGAGAAAGTAGATGGAGTAGCTATTAAAAATTTAATGGGTCACTATAAAAATAAGTGGTTTTGTTGCAGAATCTGGACTGGATCCTGATGGAAGAACCAAGTGGCACTCGGAGACTGGAGGATTGGAAGTTTATTTATCACCAGTGGGCTCAGAGGAGACCCTTCTCCAAAGGTCTGATCCCTGAGCACAAGCCAGGAGGGTAATTTATACACTCCTACTTCCACATACGTGGTATTCTGGCACGTGCGGGAAACGGGGCAAGAAAGAAGAACCCGGAAGGGCTTTGAGACAGGAACTGGAATTCCCTTGCTGGTTTGGTTGGCCGTCTTAGAGTACGGTTTTTTCCTTATCAGTTTAGCTGCTCCGCCAACTCCTAATCTTGCACAAAGACCACAATGATTTTTTTAAATGACAATACAAAGGAGGAATCTAGAGTCCCTTCGAGAAGGGTTCCAATTAAATAGTATTAAAAAAGGGGATGTTATAATTTTGAATGGCAGGATGGCTTAGGATATCTTAGTATGATTCCAGCAGGGGATCCAAGTCTATTTGCCTTGTCTAGTTATGGCAAGAAACTACTGGAATTGCTAGACACTGGTGCATAAAAGTACTGTCATAACTAAACCTGCTAATCAAAATTTAAAGGGCAATAAAATTATGGTAGGATTGTATGGTGAACAGTTTTAAGACTTCAAGGTATGAATAGGATAAAAGTAAGACTTTAAGAACGAATGTTCTCTAAAAATTTAAGAAGAAATATTTGTTTTACCCTCACCAAAGTGTATTATTTTAATGGGAGTGATGTTTGAATGGTAGACTATATCCTTTTCCAAAGGATATTGGAAAATGGATGTTATTCAAATCTGTTCTTTGTTCTGTTTTAATATTTATGCCAGATAAGAACCTTTAAAATTACCTACATACACCCTGGTGGTAATTTAAATCAATATCAGATAACTTGAGAAGCATCAAGAAATTTCAGCTTTATGAAAGATATATTACATGCAAGTCTGTAAGTACCCACAAATTCTTTAACAGCTTGAAGAAAAGGTGATGAATCCAGGAGGTTAACTTTGGACTATACAGAACAACATGGAGGTTTGCCTTTGATAGCATCAGTTCTGTCCATATGGTATTAATTTGAATTATGCAAAAAACTAAGAAAGATTGATATTCTGTGTTCAGGGGATCACTAATCTGTGTTCAATCTGGCTAATGCTTACTTTTCAATAACTATTTCAAAAAACTTTTTTAAAAGCAGAAAATTGGGATAAAAAGCTAGAACCAATGTGCCATCATGTGACCCAAACTCTAATATAAAATAGACATTTAGAGCTTATAATATTGTGCTTTCACAGGGATATTTAAATTCTCCTTGTTGTCAGAGTCTTTAGAGAACAAACTTATACTTAATTAATTTGGAAGTACTAATATTATTTTGAAGATATAATGTTCATTCACAATCTGAAGATCAAGATAAGAAATTATAAATTTTGATTAATCATATGACCTCCAGTGTATAGATGATTAATCTGGCTGCAGTACATTTCACAAAAAAAAGAGAAAATTCTTAGGGAACTTCAATTAGCAAATCAAATCCAATAATGTATAAAAGGAGTTATCCATCATGATCAAGAGATATTTATTCTAGGTATGGAAGTCAGGTTCAAGATTAGAAAAACAATTAATATAATCTATCACATAAACAAGTTAAAAAGAATAAGTCATATGATCAAATCAATAGATCCAGAAAAACCTTTGATATAATACAACAGTCAGGAAAAAAATTCTCAGTAAAATAAGTATAGAGGGGTGCCTGGGCAGCACAGTCAGCTGCCTTGGCTTGAGTCATGATCTTGGAGTCTGCTTCTTCCTCTCCCCACACCCTGCTTGTGCTCTCTCTCACATGCTCTGTCTCTCAAATAAATAAATAAAATATTAAAAAAAGAAAGAAGATAGTGTCTCAGCTGCAGAAAGAATGTATACCAAAAAACTGCAGCTAGTATCATAATGCTGAAAAACTTAAAGCTGACCTATTAAAATCACATACAATTCAAGGGTGCCCCTCTCATCAATTTTTTACAACATTATACTAGAAGTTCTTGTTGATGCACTAAGTCAAGAAAGGAAATAAAAAATTATGAAGATTGGGATGAAAGAAATAACTGGTTTTGTTTTTAGATATCATTATCTATGCAGAAAATCCAAAAGAATCAACAAAAAAATTCCTGGAGCTAAAAAGGGATTATAACAATATTGCAGGATACAAGATTAATATACAAAAGTCAATCACTTTCCTATATATCAACAATAGACAAATGGAATTTGAAATTAAAAATACAAAACCATTTAAATTCTAGTTAGTTAATATATAGTGTAATATTGGGTTCCAGAGTAGAATTAGTGATTCATTTCTTACATATAACATCAAGTTATATGGGTGCTATATGTAAGTCCTCATCACAACAAATGTCCTCTTTAATACCCATCACCCGTTTAGCTATCCCTCAACCACCGCCCTTCCAGCAACCCTCTGTTCTCTATAGTTGAGAGTCTCTCTTATGATTTGCCTCTTTCTTTTTTTCTTTCCCCTATGTTCATCTGTTTTGTTTTTCAAATGCCATATATGAGTGAAATCATATGGTATTTATCTTTCTTTGACTTATTTCACTTAGCATGATACTGTCTACTTCCATCCACATCATTGTAAATGGCAAGATTTCATTCTTTTTGCGAGTAATATTCCATTATATGCATATACATTATCTCTTCTTTATTCATTCATCAGTGGATAGACATTTAGGCTCTTTCCATAATTTGGCTATTGTTGAGAATGCTGCTATAAATGTCAGAGTACACATGCCCCTCATAATCAATATTTTCGTATCCTTTGGGTAAATACTTAGGAGTGAAATTGCTGGGTTTTAGGGTAGTTCTATTTTTAACTTTTTGTAGACCCCCCCCATACTTTTTCCAGAGGGGATGCACCTCTGGATTTGTATTCCCACCAACAGTATAAGAGGCTTCTCTTTTTGTATTCTCACCAACAGTATAAGAGGCTTCTCTTTTTCCTCATCCTCACCAATAACTTGTTTCCACTGTTGTTAATTTTAGTCATTCTGACATGTGTGAGGTGGTATCTCATGTGGTTTTGATTTGTACTTCCCTGATGATACATTTTGAGTGTGTTTTCATGTGTCTGCTAGCCATTTGGACGTTTTCTTTGGAAAAATTTCTATTCATGTCTTTTGCCCATTTCTTAACTCGATCATTTTTTGGGGGTATTGAGTTTGATAAGTTCTTTATAGATTTTGGATACAAACACTTTATCAGATATATCATTTACAAATATCTTTTCCTGTTCCAAAGGTTACCTTTTAGTTTTGTTGATCATTTCCCAGGTGTCCCTCAGATCCTTGCCTTCACCCTATCTGCATCCTGGCCATCTGCTTACCTGGTGGTGCAGTATAGTCATGCCAGCTGAATTTCAAAACTCCAAACTTTAGGTTCCTAATGAGGCTTGGACCCACATTGGTCCTCTGAAGGAGGGTCTTGCTGAGCTGGGGTGGGTTTGTTCCAGAAGGGCAGTTGCACCAATGTGCAGGAGATTGAAGTTTAGAGTAAAGCACAACAAAAGCTAGAATACAGTTTATCTGTCCACAACAGATGTCTCTGCCCCTATGCTAAGGAACAGGGAAGCATAATGGTACCCACTGACTCTTTTGTTCCCTGAGAGGCAATGGGCAATGCCACCTCTTCCGGATATACTACGAGAAGGGGGAAATATCTCTCCCAGTGCATCCCATAGCATTGTCAGATCACGCTGTCCTCTCCCAGGCCTTCTGCCCTCCTTCTCAATAGTAGTACCACTGTGCCTCCTAGACTTCACACTGGCCATGGTATGGGCTTCTAAAACTTCAGTCTTTGAGCTCCATTGGTTATAAAAACTCACAACAATTAGCCTCTCTCATTTTCCCAGTCAATGGATTTGGGGAAATATTTTTCTTGTGAGATCCCCTGTGCACTGCTTTGTCTATCCCTTTTTGTCTCCCTTCCTCTCATCTCTTTGTGATCAGGTCTACCTCTCCTCCACAGCAATCAGATTTTCTCCCTAAAATCATATCTTCACACATCCTACCTTCCACAATGTGACCTCTTCTCTTCCTTTAGTTTTGTGGTTTGTTCTCTCAGTCTTCAGATTTCAGTCTTCAGTCTCTGTGTTCAGAATGATTAGATATTTATCTAGCTGTGTTTGAGGGACAAGGCAAGCATAGGGTCCTCCTACTATGCCATCTTAACTGCTATAAAAGTCTGATGAATAAAATCAACTAAGTTAGTGAAGACATATTCCATGTTCTTGGATAGGAAGATTCGATGTAAAGATGTCAGTCCTATCCAATTTGATTTGTAAATTCAATGTAACCTCAATCAAAATCTAGTTACTTTGTGGAAATTGACAAACTGTCTCCAAAGTTTATATGAAGAGGTCAAAGACCCACAATATCCAACACAGTATTGAAGGAGAAGAAAGTTTGGGAGCTAATGGTTCCTGACTTCAAGACATACTATAAAAATACAATTACCAAGTCAGTGTCGTATTGGCAAAAAATAACCAAATAAATCAATGAAACTCAAAAGAGGACCTAGAAATTGACCCACAAAAATATAATCAAAGTAATCTTTGACAAAGGAACAAAAGCAATACAATGGAACAAAGATAGGTCTCTTCAACAAAGAATGTTAGAACAACTGGATATTTACATGCAAAAAAAAACCAAAAAAAAACAAACCCCCACAAATCAATTTAGACATAGACTTTACTCCCTTCACAAAAATTAACTCAAAATGGATCACAGACCTAAATGTAAAATGCACAAATATAAAAATGCCAGAAGCTATCATAGAAGAAAACTTAGATGACCTTGGATAATGGCAATAATTTTTTAGATTCAATGCCAAAAGCACAACATATAAAATAAAAATGTATGTTAGACTTTATTAGAGTTAAAAACCTCTGCTCTGTGAAAAATAATACCAAGAGAATAAAGATGGCATACAGAATGGGAGAAAAAATTTGCAAAAGATATATCTGATAGAAGGCATTTATCTAAAATACATAAATAATTTAAAACTCAACAATAAAGCATTATTCAAAATGGACCACAAACCTTAACACCCCAACAAAGATACCATAATAAAGAAGGTATACAGACGGCCAAAAAGCATATGAAAAGATGTTCTATATCATATGTCACCTGGGAAATGCAAATTAAAACAGTGAGCTATCACTGCATATCTATTAGAATGGCCAAAATCTGGAACACTGACAATACCCTATACTGGTGAGGATGTAGAGCCATGGGAACTCTCATTCATTGCTGGAGGGAATGCAAAATGGTGCAGCCACTTTGCAAGACAATTGGTAGTTTCTTTTTTTTCCTTTTTCTTCTTTTTTAAGATTTATTTATTTATTTATTTAGCGAGAAGGGGCAGAGAGAGAGGGAAATCCAGGCCCAAGTAGACTCTACTGTAAGCATGGAGACTGATGTGGAACTTGATCTCACTACCCTGAGATCATGACCTGAGCCAAACCAAGAGTGAGACATTTAAGCACCCAGGCGCCTCTGGTGGTTTCTTATAAAACTAATCATACGATACCATCCAGATGGCTTGCTCCTTGGTATTTACTCAAAGGAGTGGAAAACTTACATCCTTACAAAAAACTGAATATGTGTGTTAATAACAGCTTTATTCATAATAGCCAAAACTTGAAAGCAACAAAGATGTGCTTCAAGTGAATGGATTAATAAACTGTGTTACATCCAGAAAATGGAATATTATTTTCAGCACTAAAAAGAAATAAACTATCAAACCATGAAAGATTATAGAGGAAACTTAAATGCATATTATTAAGTGAAAGAAACCAATCTGAAAAGGCTACATAATATATGACTCCAACTCTATAATATGTAACTCCGACTCTGAAACATTTTCTAGGAAAGGTAAAGCTATGAAAAAACAAGAAGATCATTGGTTGCTAGGGGCTAGGGGTGGATGAGAGTGATCAATAAGTGGAACACAGACAATTTTTAGGGCAATGAAAATACTCTGTATGATATCAGCAGAATGGAATCAATGCTGTTCTACATGTATCCAAACCCATAAAATGCACACCACCATGAGTGAACCATTATGTAAACTATGGACTTAGGGTGATTGTGATGTGTCCATGTAGGTTTGTCTATTGTAACAAATGTACTACTCTGGTGAAGGATGTTGATAATGCAGAAGACTATGCTTGCATAAGGGGAATCTTAGTATCTACCTATCAATATTTCTAGAAATCTAAACTGCTCTTAAAGTCTTAATAATAAAGAATAGCAAATCACAAGTCCTGCTAACAGCAGTGGAGATAGTGGAAGGTGGGCATCATAGAAGCCACTTTAGTGTCTTTCAGGCACGATATGTTCCCTTCTGTCCTGTGATATGGTAGGATAATGTCACTCTTTCTTTTCTCTTCATGTAATACTTCTCAAAATTGCCCACATCCTTTATTATATCCTTTTCTTTGTCATAGAAAATCACAGTTTCAGACATGTGTACAAATGTATACATTTCATTTTCTTTTTTAGAGAAACTTACAGTAGTGGTAAACTTAATATAGTCAAATGTAAAATTGCAAAATTGACTTCGACTTGAAGTTAAAGAGAAAATCATACCCTATTTTAGTAGTATTTTTTGCAACAAAAGCAAGGAAAATTTTTATTTTTCCTTGTATGAAACTTATAGACAGAATAAAATTTGCCAAAACTTACATTTTCATTGTCTGCCAAATATGCATAGATAAACAAAGTCTAGTTTGTATTTTGAAAAGATATTTATGTTTTCTGTGGTTTCATTAACATCCTCATAGAAATGAGATAACTTGAAGCTAAATATTTTTCAAGTAAAAGTATCTAAGAACTAGGGAAAACATTTTTTGGTTGTATGATTTAATACATCACTTTACATGTTCCAGAAAGCATGACATTTGGTAATGTATGACAGAATAAGCTCTATACTTGTATTAGTTTTCTATGGCTACCAAATCAACTATTGTAAACTGAATGGCCTAAAGGAACAGAAATTTATTTTCTCACAGTTCTGGAGGATAGAAGTTCAAGATCAAGGCATTGGCAGCAGCATGCTCCCCCCGAAAGCTCTAGGGAATAATTCTTCCATGCATTTTCCTAGCTTCTGTTGGTAGCTGGCAATTCTTGGTATTCCTTGACTTATAAAAACACAATTCTAGTCTCTGCCTCTGCCCTCACATGACATGCTCCTTTTGTCTGTGCGTCTCTGTGTCTTTACATGGCTTTCTTATAAGGACACCAGTCATAGGATTTAGGGCCTACTGTCTAATCCAGTATGTCTAATTTAAGATAATCTGATTATATCTGCAAAGACCTCATTTCCAAACACGTTCATATTTTGAGATTCTAGAAAGATATGAATTTGGGGGGGGATACTAGTCCCCAGAACAGTACTATAATATACCCAAACATCTATTAGCAAAAGCTGTTTGGTTGTTTGCCATAGGACATTTTAGTTGCAATCTTTGAGTCAGGAAATGAACTGTATCCAGTTTTAAGAAACAATAAAAAGAATAATATAGTAATGCAGATTCATTTATCCAAGCTAATTCATTGGTCACTGTTTTTTTTCCTGAATATTAGCATTTATTTGGGAAACAAAACTTTTCATTTATTATAAGAAGTACTTGACTGTACCATTATAGACTTGTGAGATTCAGTGTATATAGGTGATTTCATATTCCCCTCTCTACCATACCCAGTTTCAAACTGTTCTTTTTGTGTATTGTGCAGTATGCTCTGCTTTACTGGCATGGTCCTAATGTCATTTTATACATCCTTCCATTGATAAAATAACCAAGTTATTAACCTTTTTTGTCAGTGATATCAGAGTCTTGCTAGTGTTGGAATTGTAAGCATCCTCATTTTCATTATGCAAACTCCTAGAAGTTTACTTAATGATATCGTGCAATAGTCACAGTATCATAAAGAAACTAGCGCTATTGCATTACAAAGCACAACAGTTAATCCACAAATAATCACAACACACTTAAACTGCATCACTTAGACTGATGCAATAATGGATGATTCATTATTGTGAACATTAATCATGGTTACCAATATCAACAGTTTGGTGGAGTGACTCTGACTATGGAAGGTGTACAATCTATGCCATATCTGTTTGACACTAAAAACAATGTTGCTTTCAGTCCCTATATTTGGCTCATCATGTGAGTTTCATGCTATTTCACAACCACCTACATTGGCTACTGAAATCTTTTGCAGCCTAAGGTAAAGTTTCTTGGGTAGGTTTCTTGGTAAGGTTTCTTTAGTATGAAACTTATAGTCTACACAAATTAAGACAATTGATCATCCATCGTAGGGCCTCAATGTTCAAATGGTATTGTGTCATCATGCTGACTGGGGACTGAGTCAAAAGCCCATGACGGCTACCCAGCAGCAACTTCTGGCATTTTGGACTAGAATTGAGTCTACTAATACATAACCTTTGAATGATAGTGGGTTATTTTGTGGCTTTATTAAAACTACTATTAAGGAAACAAAAAAATATTTTGAAATAATACTTAACATGTCATGGATTATATCACAACAGCACCCCATTAAAAACTGAAATGCAAAGAAGAACTCTCTTATTAAACAGGTATATCATATTTAGGATATTGTTACAGGCACTACACACAGGAATACTTATTGCATTTATGAAGAAGCCAACTAGCATGAATTTGGGTCCTACATTAGATATCTCTGAGGAGTTACTAACTCCAAATCTAAATAGTCCCTTCCCTATGATCAATATCTGAGGGTACTAAATAAGCAGTATGATTTAAAGATGTAGTTCAAGGGTGGACTGGCAAGAATTAATTTGGAAAAGGGCTTCATTGCTGCAGTTAACAGCTATACCTTAAACAGAGAAGGAAAAGCCAAATTTACTCAATAGGCAGACTTAACAGCAGTATTCCTAGTGGCATCCCGAAGGACTAGATGATAATAATAAAGATATGTTATGGATTTTAGTAAGACATGGGTGATAGACAACAGATTAACAGTATGGTTTAAAATGGGTCTTAGATAAGTAGAAAATTAAATTTTAATTTGGAGTGACACATTATAAAATGTGGTGGGTTTAAAGGGAGAAAAGCAAAGGAACATATTGGTAATCTCAAAAGAACCCCTTTTCTGACTTCAGAAGGGGACTGAAACCAGTACGTGGATGGCCTTATTTATTCTTTCAAAGAACTCTCTCCTGTGTATGAAATGATTGGCATGAAGATATTTAATCATTGAAATAATAGGGATAGAAAAAAACCTCACTAATTTAAGTCACTGCAAAGCTCGAAATGTGGTAATAATTTTTCAAACAGAAACGAAAAAAACTAAGCACAGCTATAAGTCACCTTTTGAGAATGTCTTTGCTCAGGCTGCTATAACAAAATAGACTGGGGAGCTTAAATAACAGACATCTATTCCCCCACAGTTCTGGATTCTTGGAACACCAAGACCAATGCTGGTAGATTAGGTTCCTGGTTAGGTCCGCTTTCTGGCTTGCAGAGAGCTGCCCTCTTCCTATATCCTTGCATGGCAGCAAGTAAAAGCTCTGGTGTCTCTTCTTCTTTTTTTAAGATTTTATTTATTTATTTTTGAGAGAGAGAGAGAGAGAGAGAGAGAGAGAGAGAGAGAGAAAGAGAGTGCACACATGAGCTGGGGGAGGGCTAGAGTGAGAAAATCTCAACCAGACTCCATGTCAAGTGTGGAGCCTGATACCAGGCTCAATTCCATGACCTGAGATCATAATGTAAGACAAAAACCAAGAGTCAGACACTTAACCAACTGAGCCACACAGCTACCCTTCTACTTTTCGTAGGACTAATCCATCCATGAGAATTCCACCCTTATGACCTCATCCACACCTAATTATTTACAAAAGAATTCACTTCTGAATATGATCACATGAGGGGTTAGGGGTTCAAGATATGAATTTGGGGGGATGGGGATTGGGACACAAACTTTCAGTCCATAACAGAGATTCAAAATTGGCCCATAGCTGGCCTATTACCCATGGCTCCAGGTGATAGAAATCGGTCTTTCCAAAGATATACACTGATTCTGGATTTGGATTTGCATACCCAATAACTGAAGCAAGTGTTCCAAATACTACTATAAGTCTGGAGCCAAAATTTTTCAATCTGGATTCCCTATTAGTATATCACCTCATCAAAGAATCTTTTTTTACTATAGGTACAGTACAAAAATGGGCTAAGAAGCATCATATACACTGGATTTATCATATACTTTATTATCCACCAAAATAGTGGACTGATTGAGAATTGCAGTAGGCAATTGAAACATCCTTTTACTAAATTAGTGAGTGGAGGAGAGATGAGGAGCTGAAGGAGTGGCTTGCATGACTGAATAAATGTTTTAATTTGTACAGAAATAAGGTAATCATCCCTGAATAATTTTTGAGGTATTATAGGAAAGATATGGAAAAGGGATGGGGATGACTCAAGATCTTACATAAACTTCTTCCTTACTATTAAAATTTTAATTTTCTCTCTGCCTGGTCCTGTACTGTTGAGATCTAAATTGCATATAAAATTCCAAAGGAAGGCTCAATTGCTAAACATGCTAAACAAAAATAACAAATGATACCTAAGAAGGCAAAAATATAATCATATATGGTCAGGGTTGCTTAAAAGGGGTGTAACTTTAACAGAAGCTTTGAAAATATATGGACACATATCATATTCTTTGATATAAACACAACATTTTAATATATATATTTCTTAAGTTAAATATATAAATTTAAACAAGAACAGTTTTAAGGGGACATTTTTGAAACTTGACAGAATATTTATAAAATATGGAAAAAGAAGATATTATTGCAGAACATTTTGAAAGAAAAGATGGGATAGTTGGGCTATTTTCCTTTCAGAAACTAAACTTTCATGTACCTGGGTGGCTCGATTGCTTGAGCATCTGCCTTCAGCTCCGGTCATGATCCCAGATTCCTGGAATGGAGTCCAGGACTGGGTTCTTTGCTCAGCGGAGAGTCTGCTTCTCCCTTTGCCCCTCCCTCTGCTTGTTCTCTCTCTCTCTCTCTCTCTCTCTCAAAACTAACTAAATAAATAATATTTTTTTTAAAAAACTAAACTTTAAGTTTAAAACTAAACTCTTTTAAATCAAAAATACTTAAAATTCTCTTTTGTGGAGGCAAACAGAAAAAAATAATAAAATAAAGAACTCAGAACGTAATCAGTTAGGTACACAACTTAATATCTCTTGATTATGCACATTTTCAACAGAACTTAGTGTATAGTGTTATTTGATAAAGTTTTATTTTAACTACAGTGATTTTAGGGGAATATTGAGTTCCATACATCTCATATCAGTTGTTCTCATTATAATGTGCTTTGGTATCAACTCAGGCACTTGTAAAAATATACTCCCTAAGGTCTCATGACTAGAGACTGCTTCATCTGTATAACAAATCACATGTTACTGATAGCATGTGGTTTTGATCTCTGCATTGACAAATACTATCCTATATCATACTCCAAACTAAAAATCACATGAATAAGTAGAGATGTATAAGATATAATTATGTGAGAAAAGTAACAGAGTTGACAACTTTATTAACTTTGAAAACAATAGAAACATTTACAGTGGAAAATATTGACATATTATAATGTATACAAGCAAAAATTGCAGTGAATTCAGTGAAGATAACAAAACTCAAATAAAAAGTACAAAAGAATAGAAAATATTTTTTCTATCAAAAAGTGAATAAGTGTTGACATAGTATTACATCATTGTAATTTGTAAGAAAGCTATCAAACTATTAATATCTCAAGTGAAAAAAACTAACAACTGAGTTAATCAGATGAAATTCAAATAAAAAAACGTTTCTCTGATAAAGAATTGCAAATAGAAGAAATTTTGAGAAATTATTTTACATTTATAAAATAAAAAAGTTAAAATTAAAGTAAAATTTTGTCAAAGAAAAATATTTATTAACTATTACAGAAACCTGATGAAATATTTTATAAACTTATGGACATTCTTAAAAAAATATATAATAAAATTATAGGTAATTTAAAATACAATGATGATATCTAAAATACAAGCAAAAAATAAAAATAAAAAAGTGAGACTATATCAAACTAAAAAGCTTCTGCACAGCAAAATAATCAACAAAATGAAAAGACAACCTGTGGCGTGAGAAAAAAAAATATTTGCAAATCATATATTTAATCAGAGGTTAAAATAAAAAGTATGTAAAGAACTCATACTACTCAATAGAAAAAAAGTTAAAAATGGACAAAAGACCAAAATAGACATTTTCCCCAAAGATATACTCAAATGAACAACAGTTACATGAAAAGGTGCTCAATGTCACTAATAATAAGGGAAATGTAAATCAAAACCACAATGAACTATCACCTCACACATATTAGAATGGCTGTTATCAAAAAGACAAGAAATAATAAATATTGGTGAAGATTTGAGGGAAAAAAGGAGACCCTTGGGCACCATTGATGGGTAAATTAGTATCACCAGTATGGAAAAAAGTATAAAGTTTCCTCAAAAAAATTAAAAAAAAAACCCCAAAACCCAAAAAACCCTACCATTTAATCCAGCAATTCCACTTCTGGATATAAAAAAAATAAACCACCCCAAAAACACTGACTCAAAGGGATGCATGCAACCCCATGTTCAAGCAAGCATTATTTACAATAGGCAAGACATAGAAACAACCTAACTGTCCACCAATAAATGTATGGATAAAGAAGTGGTGGTATATATAAGCACTGGAATATTATATAGCCATAAAAGAAAATCCTACCATTTGCCACAATGGGGATGAACCTGGAGGGCATTATGCTAAGTACAATGTTAGTCAGAGAAAGACATACCTCAGTTATACGTGGAATGATCTCACTTATATGTGCAATCTAAAAACCAAACAAACTCATAGAAAAAGAGATCAGACTTGTGTTGACTAGAGGTAGGCGGTGGAAGATGGAAGAATTGGATGAAGGAGATCAAAAGGTCTAAACTTTCAGTTATAAGATAAATAAGCATTGAGAATGCACAACATGACTATAGTGAACACTACTACATCACTACTACATGGATATTTGAAAGTTTAGAGAGTAAACTCTGACTTCTTATTACACAGGAAAACCTTTCTTTTCTTTTCTTTTTTTTTTTTTGTTGTTTATCTACATGAGATGATGGTTGTTAACCAAACTTATAGTGGTAATCATTTAACAATATATTTAAGCAAAATCATTATGCTGTATATCTTAAATTTATATAGGACTCGTGTCAATTATATATGTATAAAACTGGAAGAAAGAAAATTATATATGTATAAAAACATAAATAAATAAACAAACAAACAAATAAATAAATAATTCAATGGAGAAAATAACATAAAATAACAAAACATAAAATCATAACATAAAATTTTACATGGTGGTGTTTCAATAACACACTATAAAGATAATCCACAAACATTACCACGGGCTTACTGTAATTGTGGAATTATGCAGTTCTAACTTTTTAATATTATCTTTTCAATAAAAACAAATTTTTAAAAAGTTATCATATAGTAAATCTCCCCTAATTATGAATTTAGAACATTTTAGACATATTCTATGTTACTTGATTATATTTGACTACTTTATTAGTATAAAATTTAATCTTCACTCATTTCACAAATATATGTTAAATATCTACTACATTGCAAGGGATATTCTAAGCACTCTGTGAGGAAAAACTGAAAAGAACAAAACAAGCAAACAAAAAAATAAAACTTGCCCTCGAGTACCTGATATTCTAGTAGAAGGGATGGCAAATATAATGATTATTTATAAGGTCTTTTATAAATGGTACTGTGGGAAAACTAAAGCAAGGGAAGAGGAATGAAAAAAGTTGATGGTGTGGGAGAGATAGCAATTTTAAATAGAGAGGTAAGTGTAGGACCCAGTGAGAGAGGGAATTTAAACAAAACT
>CM052800.1:103567081-103585360 GCA_028533885.1 Nasua narica
TTTTTTTGGCAAGGGAAGGGAGAGAGAATGCACGTGTAAACATAGGGGAGGGCAACGGGAGGAAGAGAATCTTTAGCAGGCTCCACAGCCAATGCAGTGCCTGACGTGAGGCTTGATTTCATGACCTGAGATCATGGCCTGAGCTGAAATCAAGAGTGGGATGCTTAACCAACTGAGCCACACAGGCGCCCCCTGACATTTTCTTTTCTATTTGCCTTGAAACGTTTGCTTATTCTTAATCTGCCTGTGTTAAGAGAAGAATGCTAAAAGAAGGTAGCGTCTATGAAACTGAATATTTAGCAGAGCTTTTAGCAATCTCACAACACTGGGAAGGAATAGTTGGAATTTAGTTACTAAAGCAGCCAGAAAGTGTGAGGCCAAATCTTAGGAATAACGGGAATTCCAGAGAAGTTAGGCAGTATTCCAAGGTGCATTTTCATTTGATATTTGTTCAGTCCAAAATTTCATGGGATGGGAAATTGAGATTAGTAGAGTGAAGGTTAACAGGCTAAAAACCTAGGTAGAGCTTCCAGCAATCTCGTATTGCTAGGGAGACAAAAACGAAGGTCAGTGCTTCCAAAAGAAGAGATTCTGATTAAGATATCATGTTTTCAGTTGAGACTTAAGAAAGAGAATCCCCAGCGCCTGGGTGGCTCAGTTGGTTAAGCGACTGCCTATGGCTCAGGTCATGATCCCGAGTCCCGGGATCGAGTCCCAAATCGGACTCCCGGCTCTGCGGGAGGTCTGCTTCTCCCTCTGACCTTCTTCTCCCCTCATTCTCAGTCTCTCTCTCTCTCTCTAATGGGTGGATAGAATCTTTAAAAAAAAAAAAAAGAAAGAGAATCCCCATGCATTACTAGTGGGAATGTAAATTGCTACAGTGACCTTGTGGGATAGGAATGAGTATTTTTGTTTTGGTACAAAAAGATTCTGCTCTACCATCATTCAGGGGTCCAGGCTGTCAGTGGCTCCATCATCTCGAAAATGTGGTTAACTAGTGAAATACATTGCAGATGGGGTAAAAGAGATTATAAAGAGCAAACAGAAGGCTTTTATGGGCCAAGCCTTAGGAGAGGTCAGCAGCACTTCATTGTCTTTGACATTTCATTGTCAGGAACTCATCATATAGCCACATTTCACAGTGTGGGGAACCAAAGTCTGAAGTTAAGAGGCAAAATAAATAATAAATAAATGAATGTGATAAACAGCCAGCCCATCTCTCCCATGCCCCATTTCTCATCATTTATAAATATAAAATAGCATTCCTCAAACAATGCTAGACATGAAAATGCTTAATAGGTACTTCACATTTTTTACTTAACTACATACAAATACACTATGTCTATGAGCACCAGTCTCTTAGAGCAGGTAATTACAATAGTAAAAAAAAAAAAAAAAGTCTAGTCTCAGAATGTTATTCTTAAGCATTTTGTTGATTTAACAGGAAAATTTAATAAAATCTCCTTTAGTACTCATTTTATGTAAACCAATGATAAATGGATTACAAAAAAGAAGAAAATTCTGCAAGTTGAGAAACTAATGATATAAGCAGCTATTAAAGATTGTAAACTGCTGTGTAGGATGGATATTCACAGCTGGTAATAAAAGTCTGAAAATAGAAGTCGTCATGGCATTCTGGGCAATAACACTTTCAAAAGCCAAACAAATTGTTTTGTGATTAATATCTAATTTGACTATGCTGCGGTAAGCTCTCCTAAGTACAGACAGTCCCTGACTTACAATGGTTCCACTTAAGGCTCTTCGACTTTATGACAGTTTGAAAGCCATATGCATTCAACAGAAACCATACTTCGAATTTGATCTTTTCCTGGGCTTATGATGCACAGTGTGATTCTCTGTCACGGTGCTGGGCAACCACAGTGAGCCCCAGATCCCAGTCACACAATCACAAGGGTAAAGAAGGACACGCTTAACAATCATTCTGTTTTTCAGTGTCAGTACAGTGTTCAATAAGTTACATGATATATTCAACACTTTATTATAAATTGGCTTTGTGTTAGATGATTTCACCCAACTGTAGGCTAATGTAGGCTAGGCTAAGCTATGATATTCAGTAAGCTAGATGTATTAAGTGCATTTTGTGACTTATATTTTCAACTTATGATATGTTTATCAGGACAAAACCCAACAAAACTCAACTTATGATATGTTTATCAGGACAAGTCAACAAAGACCTGTAGTTGCTTTTGAGATAAACTGTCATTTTCATTTATTTTTTGACAATGCTTTGGAAATTTAACCCCTAATGTTGAAGAATAAACTTAAAACTTCAAATGCAGTTCTAGTCACTAGGTCTTCCACTAAAATTTTCCAGGGAGATTAGAATGTGCTTTATGCACAGGCATTAACTTATCAACCTTTATTTTAGCAATTGGAGAATTGCAAATAAGCATAAGGAGAGGTCACAATTAAGCAGAACATTTATTGATTCCTAGGTCCTCATTTATCATAGAATTTACATTATAAATTTCATCATAGTACATAGAAACTTTCTATTTGCAATAGGTTACCTTGCTGTTAGCCAGGTTTAAACAAGATTTGAAAATTATTCATCAATTTTATCAGCCCCTGATTCAATCCTAAATATTTTTAAATACCTTCCTCTCCAATTTACATTGTACAATTAATGTTGAGAGGTCAGCCAAATAAGGGAATAAAGCATTCAGCTAATATTTGTTAACTTGGCTAACTTCTGTTAACACTCTCTCCTGGTTCTTTCAATATATCATCTTATTTAGTTTATTTTAGTTCTCACATTTATCTCACTTCACATGTAAGGTAGATGTTACAAGCACTGACATCCAGTTTCTTTGCACACTGTGACATAATTAGCACCACGCCTTCTAATTGGTCCATGTCCTTCTAGTCATTAAATATTTGAAGTATTATCTCTGAGACTTGTCATCCCCTGTTACAGAAGAGGAAAGTGGATTTTAAGACTGCCATTGATAAATGCGCAGCTGATAAAAGACAGACTAGACACAAATATATAGAAACTGAAGGAACAGAATCTTTATGTTATATTGAATGATGTTTCAAAATAAATTACAGTCCATATTCAAATACTTATTTTTACATGACATTTATTGAATCATATCTTTATACAATTTGAATAACGTATGAGGAAAACATTTCCATGCTTTTAAATGTGTTAACTGTCAAAATGAGAAATCACAAATTATCAGAGACATAGGGCATGTAGTATATCCACTGTTAAAATCACATGCTTTGACTTCCTTAACCATCAGCAGACTATCACAATATAAACCTGAACAAGATTAAATAAAATCTTGAAAATAGGAAGTAACGATTTTGACTTAGGCAAATGCTAAGGTGTGTGTGTATGTGTGTGTGTGTGTGTGTGTACTTGAGCATACAAAAAAGTATAAAAAAATTAGGGTAACAAATGGGAGTTGCTTTCTTCTCTTTCATTTTACTCACACACATAACACAAAGGTATTTACAGCATAGAAAAATATCTTCTTCACCATACAACAATTATGAGGGCTACCTTTAAATAAGCAATCTTATATTTCGTTTTATTTTGTTATCCATGGACTAATAAAACTAGGGAATTTGAGTATTTATTGTTATAATAAAAAATTTGACAATAGACACAACTTATTCATATTTACAAAAATCCATGGCATCTGGCTCTATCTGGAGGGAATCTATACTCTAGTTCAATCTTAGTTCCCTACAACATATCCATAAATCCCCAAACAGCTAATCATGAAAACATTAATGAAATGAGCACATGCTTTATTTATAAGACTTGGCTTACAAGGCTCTTATTACATTGCCAGAGAAGAGGAATATTAAAATAAATGATATCTGTGTTCAGCACTCAAAATAAATCAAAAGAACCACAATGTCAGTTATAATAGATTCCAGTCAAATGTCATTTTGTCACCTTAACCTGAATTGACATTTTCAACAGTTTTAGAACAATTTCGGCTATGTAATTGGCTGAGTAGGATAATTAAAAACTGAAATATACCAAGTATTATGAGACAGCATGTACTTTATGTTACATACATAAAGCAAACATTCTTAATATAGTTGAGATTTTTCAAAATTATAATTAGGGATCTCTGCACCAAGCCATATATTTGTAATTCACTAAACTGTGCATTCTGTACATATAAAATCATAACTTATGGTAGTGCTTTATAGAAATGGAATGTACTTCTTTTGTATCTTATTCATTAAGGTGAAATGTTTGGCTAAAGCCAAAAATAACTGTGTGCTGGAAGTAGAATCTTCCACAAAATCATAAAGGAATAGTTGAGTACTCTGGCTGGCCTCACATCCAGGAGCACCATTCACACTGAAGAGTTGTGCATTCTAGGCCTGCACAGTTAAGTGTGGTGGCTTGGGGCGGAGTCATTTGAAAAACCCACTATTTAAGCAAATAATATGTCATCTTTAATTTCTAGCCTACTTTACTTCCTTTGCAAAAGCCTCTCAGGGCATTTCAAATGATTTTGGCCTCTCTCTTCTCACTGAGTCTTTGACTTTTTGTGAAACTTCTTTTTCATCAATTACTGTTGCTTTGGTGGCTGCAGCAGGGACCCTCTTAGAGGGTTTTCCATTTTTCCATTAGAGACATTGCAAACTCCTATCTCTACGGACACTTGTGATTTCGAATAAATCTAATGCACTTAATCTGTACATTCATCCAGCTGTTTAGACTTTGCTAATTCACACATACGGCAGCAGTCAAAATTTAACAGAAAGTGAATTTAGAATTGTGTTCAAAACAAAGGATGGCCTAAAACAGGAATGGCAAGTTAAATCTGCCCTGCGCTTACCGTGTCTTACAAATGACCCACAACGCGGTTATACTCTCATCAAGAATGACCAGTTAATTAACCTTCGTATAATTCAAAGTCATTCACTCATTACTGGAAGAAAGCAAAGTCATTACAAGGATAGCATGCTCATTCTTTTCAGTACAAGGAAACCATCACCTTTATTCTTCAGAATTCCTGTCTTTGGATCGCAGTACTCAAGTTTTTTCCTTGCCTTAATGTTCTGTAATGTAAAGCAGTATGAACAATTCAAAAGACAACCAACATCAACCATATAAAAAGTAAAACAGACCTGATAATGAATTATTGTATTTAAAAAAAAATATTTATGAAAAAGTCATGATGTTTATAATTTCATAAATATATTCTGCATTTAATTTGCTAAAATTCCACATTTTTGGACCCTATAAAACATTTTGTCTTTGTGACTCTAAGAAGAAATGGGTAACCTCTCTAGAATTTTTCTCTCATATACCTGGTATACGACTAATGCCTTCAAAATGTTCATTCCCAGCTTAAAATTCTCTTTAGCTTGTAATCTCTATTTCTTATTGACCCGTCCATTTAGTTCCCTTTCCAAACTTGAGCTCACATCCTCCCCCAAAACCTTCTTACTGTGTTCCCTGTTTTAGTAAATAGCACTGTCATTTCCCCCAGGACCACTGGTTAGAAATTAGTGTTGCATCAGCAGCTACACGGAGTGTTAACTTGAATTTCATCTACTCGGCCACAGTGACAAATCCCACCTCCTAAATATTTCCGCCATCTGTTTATTTCTCTCTCCCCCCAGTGAAAGCCTCTTAGTACAGGCCACCAACAATTCTTGCCTAGGCATTTGGAACAGCCTTATAACTATCTCTGCTTCTAGGCTTGCTCCATTACAATCATTCCTCCATTCTGTAGGCCAATCTTACTAAAACACAAAACTGATGATTCATTACTTTGTTAAATATTCCTTGATGATTTCTCACCTTTTTTTTTAAAGATTTTATTTTGTTTGACAGAGAGAGAGATCACAGTAGGCAGAGAGGCAGGCAGAGAGAGAGGGGGAAGCAGGCTCCCCGCTGAGCAGAGAGCCCGATGCGGGGGATGCGGGGCTCCATCCCAGGACCCCGAGACCGGGATAAAGACCACACTTCTCGAATTCCTTCCATGTATTCTTCCCAACACATTTTCCACCCTCAAGCACTGGTATGCTCACCATCCCTTCAGAGGTACTGTATTAAACTGTTTTCAGTTCCTCTAATAAACTATTCTTTCTTACCATCACACCTTTAATATCTGCCTGATATTCCACCCCACAAGCCCTTGGATAACACCTGCCCATTATTCACATATCAATTTAAACATTAGATAAGCCAGAGACCTTCTGTGGCCTATTACACTAAATCATGCCCCTGAATGAATTCCCAGAGTTCCTTGTATTGCCACTATATTAACACTCTCTCATATTCATATTCTCCCTTGTCTTTCCTAGTTGTCTCCCATGAGTTTTTTAAATTTGTGGGGCTTATGGATCTTTCTACCCTGTTCACTGGTATACTATCACATGTCCATCATTTTAAAGCAGAGAGAAAAAAAGTAATTTCAAACTTGACATTCAGACTTTAGACATAATACATCAGAATCCGAAATATTTCTTTAAGCTAATTTACACTTGAGGGAGAGGGATATTTAGTAGCCTGGGTTCTGAGGCAGACAGCCTGATTCAAAATTTAGATCTGTCCATTACTAGCAGTGTGAACTTGGGCAAGTTACTTAAACATCTCTGTGCCTCTTTTTGCTCATCTCTCACATGAAGACAATCATATGTACCTCACAGTTTTATTGCGAAGGTTAAAAAATACTTTTAGAGTGCTTACATTAGTGTCAGGTACGTGGGAAACTTACAATAAATCTGCCAATTATTATTATTAGCAGTGTTTTAAGCAGGAAAATGTAGAGTCAGATTGTTTATGTCCCAAGTCTTGCTTTGATACACTCAAATCTTGTCATCTTGGTCAAATGACTCACTTTGCAAAGCATCAGATTCCTCTTCCCCATAAAATAAGGGGGACCAAAAGTGCTCAGTAAAAACAAACCAACTGATGTTAATGTTAGATTCTATGAGACAGCTGAATCGGGAGAGAGAAAAGTTCTTAAGTTGAAATCTTGTTCATTTACAACTGTAGCATTAGTGAATTTGACATATATACTTCAGTTCCACTAACCTCACTTGAAAATCTTTATCACTCACTATAATTAAAAATAGATGGACCTACACACACATTGGGTACAAATGTTCAGAAGTACCAAGTTCAAGAAATTAAAATTAATAGTAACTTAAACGAAAAGTATCTTCCTATGAACTGGCCCATATAGGGAAAAAAATGCTCTTTCTTTTTTTCTATGTAGTAAAGGTAAAATATTTACTCTCTTGCTATTTTTAGATGGCATCTCAGGATCATTGAGTTAGGACTCTAGACATAATTGTGTAGATTATATCCTTATATATATTCTTTTTAAAACATCCATTTTATATTAACTCTATTAATGGAAGGATTGAATTTTGAACTGTTTTTACTATTTTCTCTTTTGGTTATGAAATTTTAATAGTATATTTCTATGGTTTCCTCATTCCAACGTGTAGCATTCGTTGTGTTAGAACATGTCATGTAGTACTCATTCCCATGATACTTCGTGATGCTGAACCAAATGAGGTTTTTAACTAATGCCAACTCATTACTATTACTGACCTTATCATGCCATTATATTTAAGTCATTTTCCTTTACTTCACGCTGAATGGAGCCATTCCTCTAAGTATGAAATCCTAATATAAATATTTATTAGACAAATTTGTTATATGAACAAATAGACAGTTCAGAAGCTAAGATTACCTAGTATAATGCCTTTTCATGGGGTTTTTAAATGTTCTACTGAATGATGCGAGCGGAAGAATTGGATTCTAATACACCACGAGACAAGTAGCCAAAATATTCTGAACTGGCTTAGAGGCAAACCACCACAAATCAAGCAGACCCTTCACTTAAGAGCCAGTCATCAATACAGCTCTTATTTAAACAGTAATTGCTCAAAGCATTAAGAAAAAAAAAATCCTTCTGCACAATGATTTACAATAGATGATTTTCTGTTCTGCTGGCTCTTTAGCAATTTTTGAACATCCTCATTATTTTGGAGACTTCCCGCCCTTATGATTTGAGCTTTTCCAAGGTAAAACCCACAAAACTTGATTCCCCCATTTTTGGTGTTTAGGCTCCAATAATGAGATCAGAGATCCCTAATGCAAAAAATTACTCCAGCACTGAACCACACATAGAAGAATCTGCACAGAATTCATTTTTTGCTATGAGGGTAGCAGCAAAGGGAGCTGGCTTTCTGAGGGGCAGTGGTTGCAAGATTGCATTCCTGGCTCTGAAATGATTCTGGTGGGGATGGCAGTAAGCTGCAGTTCCCGGCAAGAGGGTGTGAAGGCTGAGAGTGGCAGAGTTCAGTCAGCAAGCCAGCTCTGTGGCATGATTTGGGGCAATGTTCCTGGAAGCTGAGTCTTGAATTTGGTTCTTTGGACCCCTTGGCATTTTCCATGAACCGCCCATTTAAAAAAAAAAATACCTTTTGCTTCATCAGTAAAAGTTAATATTGTTGTTTTTAACAAGAATCTCTACAAATATCATAACATAGAATTCTATTAACAGCTCCAAATGTATCAAGCCTAGCTATAATTGCATCCAGAGTGGGAGAAAAAGAAGAGAGCAATTTAATTTTTAAATTATCATCTCAAGTCCTAATTGTTCCTAGGCATTGTGTTAAAGCTTGTCACACATCATCTCATTTAATCTTCTCAATAGCTTACTGAGGATGATATTATCCCCACAAGGCCAAAAAGGAAACAGAGAGAGAGATTAATTAATTTGCTCAAGATCTTAGTGCTATTAATTATCAGAGCACTGTGACACTACAGATCTGGTTTACCAGTATTCTTGCTTATGGCCACTGAAATTGTTTCATATTTCTGATAAGTTTAAAGTAATGAATCAACTCACCATTTGCTTGAGCTATTGTTAGCCAATATAACCTTATTTTTTCCAGATGGCTATAGTAAATATGAAAGCACTGGCTGACTCTATGCCCTTTTGTGGCACTTTTACCCCATGTTTATCTCTAAGTCTGAGGCTCTCGAGTATAAGCTCTGTAACTACACTTTAAACATTAAACATCAACTTTCAACCTTGCCTGGATGAATAGGTTCATCTTCCTTTAGTGTCAACATAAAGTCAGAGTAATCCTGGGTCTTTTCTTGTCAGTTCCTAGAAGCACTTACAGAATATAAACACTTTTATCTGGGTCCATTTTAGAAGGAATCAACCAACTTGAAACAGAAAAGCTTTTCAAAATCTAAGTTGAAAAAATATTGAAAAATTCCATGGAAACTGACAATACAATTCCCAAACCAAGATATAATTAACCCAAGTAACATATCTAGGATAGATGGATGGACATATGCAGGATACCCTTGGGAAATTGAACTCCCAGACTCCTCTGAACCCCATATGACAGCAGAAGTAGCCCACAACCCTTTGTTGAAGATAGGGGGACCCTTTTACTTAAAGACCATTCAGAGTTCCCAAATACTGCAAGTGATCAATAGATACCCTGTAAGATAATGTTTGTTTGTATCCCTTGGGATCTGCTGTCACCTCATTCCTTGCTCCCTAATCCATATATAATCAGGGTCAAATTTCAGCAAGACAGGACAGAGACAGAATCTGGCTATCTTGTACTAATAGGAAGCAAGAATATGCCTGGAAATGAATTCTGAGGCTGTCAGGTCAAGAGAGGTTAAAAACAACAACAACAACAACAACAACAACAACAACACCTCAGAGCTAGATTGTATTCTGAATAGTTGTACTGTTTGAGAATTAAGAAAACATTAACTTATTGTGTTTCTTGAAAGAGCCTGGTGCACACTCCATTTACAACAAATAAGGAAGGCAGATGGCAAGGGGGCACTAGCATTGTTGAGAAGCTCACCAATGGCTGCTCTCTGCAGGCTGGGACTGATGGTAAGAGATACTCTTAAAATACAAGTCTCCCTAAGTAGCAGTGAGATGATATTATCTCTAAACAGCAGTGGACATAATTATTGTTAAGAGCAGTAGGGTCAGAATAGCAAATAGGAAATATGGATCTGTAGGGATCTATTGCCATGACTAGTAAAACATGATTTTCTCAAAGACATGTTAGATGGCCACCAACAAAGTTATTTCTTAATATCTATAATCAAAAGAAATCAAGAACAGTTGAGAAGGCTGAGCTCAGCTATACAAATGGAAGAACATAATCCTTTTCCCAGTTTCCAAACATGAACCAGTCCTCAAACTTAGAATCCATTACTAACAGTGGGAACAAGTCCCCATTAAGGGCTCTGAAACAGCATGCTAATTGCATACTATGGTAATTTCCCCAGTTCTTTTCCCCAAGGGACTGACAGTCATTTACTTAGATTTTCCAAAATCTATGTTGAAAAAACATTGAAAAATTCCATGGAATCGACAGGACAGTTCCCAAACCAAGAAATAATTTAGAAGAAGAGGAATGAGATTCATTGACACGAGGGATGTTCAGATCTTTCTAGGGCTGTTGAGTAGATTCTTACCTGACACTAGTATCTGTGGAGTCAAAGTATCCTTATGTCTCCCCTGTTAAAGTGAGGATAAATCGAGTCAGGCAACAAGTAAAGTTCTAGCTTAGGCTTGGGTCCATCTTTTAGTAGGTCCATTGGCATACAGATTCAACCAGTAGTAATTTCCCAGGTTCTCAAATGTATGATTGAAATGAACAGGCTTATTGTCTACAATTCTGTAGGTCAGAGGTTCAGGTGAACTCATCTGGGTTCTCTGCTGAAAGTCTCATAAGGCAGGAGCAGTTGCGAGGCTCAGTCAAGTAAGCACCTGCCTTCAGCTCAGGTCATGATCCCTGGGTCCTGGGATCAAGCACCATGGTGGGCTCTCTGCTCAGTGGGTAGCCTGCTTCTCCATCTCCCTCTCCCTGCTGCTCCCTCTGCTTGTGTGCACTCTCTGTGAAATGAGTCAATAAAATCTTTTAGAAAATAAAAGTTTCGGATGCCTGGGTGGCTCACTTGGTTAAACGACTGCCTTTGGCTCAGATCATGATCCTGGAGTCCCGGGATCAAGTCCCATATCGGGCTCCCAGCTCTGAGGGGAGTTTGATTCTCCCTCTGACTTTCTCCCCTTTCATGTTCTCTCTCACTCTCTCTCTCTCTCAAATAAATAAATAAAATCTTTAAAAAAATCAAAAGAAAAGAAAAGTTTCATAAGGCTGAACTGTTCTTTTATCAGAAGGCTCTAGAAAAGTATCTATCCTCTTTCATGTTCACTAAAGTTTTGGAGATAATTCAGTTTTCTGCAGCTAGCTGTACGATTGCAGTTCTTGTTTTTTGTTGTTGTTGTTTTTCTGTTTTGTTTTGTTTTGATAGATCTCAGTTCCTAGAGGCATCTATCTTGTCCTTGCTTTGTGCCCCCTCTATCTGACCACTGGAGGATCTCCGTCATGTTGAGTCAGTCTCATAGGAATCTGACTTATTTTGCCACATGTTGGTGAAAACACTGATTTTAAAGGGCTTGTATGATTTGATTAGGTTCACCCAGATAATCTCTCTTTTGGCATATAATGTAACCCAATTGTGGGAATAACACCTGGGGCCAAAGATCACGCAGTTGGTATCAGTTTTCTGTTATTATGAGAGCACACAGAAATTTAGTGATTTAAATAATACAAATGTATTATGTTATGGTTCTGGAAGCCAGAAGTCTGAAACAGGTCTCACTGGCCAAAATCAGGATGCTAGCAGGACTGAGTTATTTCTGGAGGCTCTAAGTCTTTGTCTTTTCTAGTTTCTAGAGACTGTCCTAATGCCTTGGCTCACACACCCCCCTCAAAGCCAACAAGGCCTAGCCCAATCTTTTTCCCATTGTCATCTGTTTCTTTCTGCCTCCCACTTTCCCTAAGTTAAGTAATTTTGTGATTGCATTGGGTCCACCTGGATAATCTACATTATCTGTTTTAAGGTAAACTGACTAGCGATCTTAATTTCATCCACAACATTAATTCCTTTTTGCCATGTAACCTAATATATTCAGAGATCCTTGGGATTAGGACACTGTCATTTTTAGGGACCCATTATTCTTTCTACCACAGGCGCCATTTTAAAAATTTATAATTGTGCCTACCATAGCCTGAAACTGCACCTGCCAGCCAAGACAGTAAATGTAAAGCAGTTGCAACTCATGAAGATAACAGAAATAAGTGCCACCACCAATGAAACAAGAATGCAAGGGTAGTGGTCCTCATTATATTCCTTTTTAATTCATCAGTTTGGACCCTGGGAAAAAAAGAGATAAGAAGTGGTGGATAAAAGTTGACTACTGTAAACCTAATCAAATCTCAAATATTACTGCCATTTCAGATGTGATAGTTTTAGTGGAGCAGCCCCTGACATAAGGTCCACAGTGAACAAAATGACCAAGGCAATGTATATCAGATAGCATTTGTCCTCAGTGCTTGTGCAATGGGCTCATAGACACAGTAGCTGTGTGTAGGCTGTGTATGAGCTCAACAGCATCGACTCTTGATGAAGCTGATCTGGGTGCTGTCACTGATGAATGTTCAACTATCCAACAACAGAGGCAAAAGTTAAACTCTAACGGAGTACAGTCTTTTGATTAAATCAGCCTGCTACTTAGTATAAGGTGATAATACCAAACTCCTTGCACTTTGGGAAGTAACAGCATTTCATCCTGATGGAACTGACAAATATACTGACTATGGGTTTGTCTTTCCTGCTTACAAAGGCTCAGGCACCACCACTATCAGAGGACTTGTGGAGATTCTGGTTTATCAAAATGGGATTCCATTCATTGCCGCAGGCCAAGGAACCTTCCTTAGGAGGTGTTTCAATGGGCAAAATACCACCATGTTACCCACTATTTTTACCATATACCATACCATTCAGAAGATGAGGTATTGGCAGACTACCAGTCTTTTATGGGCACAACTGAGACACTAGCTTAGAGAGGATGCCCTTGGAAGGATGGCAGTCATCCTTCAGGATGAGGCATGTATCCTAAACCAATAAGTGTTCATGATTCCATGTTATCAGTAGATAGATGTCAGAAAATAAAGATCTGGGAAATAAGGGATGGAAATAATTATGATTGCATCCAACATCACTTGCCTTGATTAATGAGGAATTTATGTTTTTGGTCCCTGTAGTTTTAGGTTCTGACTTCTTAGGGGAACTGGGTCCCAGAAGAAGGATGCTTCCACTAGGGGACACAGTTTGAGTCCCATCAAAGTTAGAGCAAAGGCTGTTACCTGGCTACAAACTAGGGGTTTGAACCAATATGTCTGGCACTCAGATGGTTTAGTGCAATATGATATACTTATATTCAGTTTTAATTGTAAATGCACAAGTATAGCAGTCACAGCCTGAGAAGGACCTCATAACCAATGACCCTATGGGAAGGTCACCCCTAGATGAGAAGCCTTCTAGATAAGAAAAATGCTAGCCAAGGGAGTAAGGAAATATAGAATAAGTGGTAGAAGAAAAAGATGAGGAATAATTAGTTAATTCCTCAAGAACAAATGTAATAGCTAGGGCTTCATCCTACAAACCCTCCTCTTATATATGATTCCTGGAAATCGTGGCCAACCAGAATCCTAAATAAGCTTTCTTTGAATGTAACAAACTAAGTATGACAAGCAAGAGGGTCTGAGTGGTACATGTAGTCAACTGTATAGATGATCTTGGTACTCCATTCAAATCCCCTTCACTATATCAGTGAATTCATACACCAGCTAATTGCTATTTTGCCAGCAAACATCATTTTCTGGAGAACTTTGCTTGCCAAAAAGCAGCCTTTTCTCTCAGGAAGTTCCCTATCAGCATCTCTTGGCCGACAACTGACATGGAGATATGAGGAATCAGTGTGAAGCCAGTGTGGTGGTGTCTTATGATGTATAATTTGTACTCCAGCTCTTCTGTAGAACCAGGCTGAATCTCCTTTCCAGAAGAGACCATATTGTTGCTTAACTTTCTTCCTCCTGCCCTTCCCTGCTTCCCTCTCCTTCCTTTACCTGAAAAAATTTTCTTAATAAGTAACTCACAAAATTTCCCATCTCAACCTCTGTTTGATAAAACCCAACCTAAGATACTCTTCCTGATTGTATTTCTTTCCTACATCTCTCAGAAGTAAATAGCCTTAGAAAGGTATTGTTTCTAAGTAATATATATCTAAGTAATACAGAGTGTATATCTAAGTAATATAGAGTGTTTGAATATTTATGAAATTTATATGAACTACATCATCTTATTTTTATAATTTCTTTTTTCACTCAGAGTTCCTGAGAATTATATACATATGTGTAAAGTCATTTCACATTTATTAATTTGTGTTACCTCAAGGATTTTTTATTTTTCTAATACAAAAAAAAAAATACAGCTATGAGCCTTCTTGTACCTAAAAATATTTACCTAAATTTGACTCTTCCTAGGAAATAAATTGTTAGGTAAAAGTATGTATGTATTTTTAAGCTAATTTCCAAAGCCTTTTAAAAAAGTAGTTGAAGTGATTTATAGTTTCACAATGAAAGTTAATGTTCACAATATTTTGCATTTTCACCAATACTGTATTCTAATATTTCAATGTTTCCTAATTTCTTGAGTGTGTGATCACATTGTGGTTTCAGGTTGCATTTATCTATTTACTAGCAAGGTAGAGCATATTTTCATTTGTTTTTTGGTAACTCAGTCTTCCTTTTTTTGAGAAATATCTGTATGCATGACTCCTTGATTCTTGTACTATAGCATGGATGTTGTGTTAGCAGGTGTGAAAACTTTCATCTCATTGTCCATCTCCATCAGAGGTCTTGGGTGACCAGGTTTACTGTCAATGAGCAACCATATCTTGAAAGGAATCTTCTTTTTGAACATTAGGTATCATCAGCAGGCTTAAAATATTCAGTAAATCATGTTATAAACATATGCAATGTCGTCCAGGCTGTTCCATTTATAGATCTCAGGCAGAGTAAATTTGGCATAATTCTTAAATGCCCAAGGATTTTGGAATGAAAAATGAGAATGGCTTCAATTTAAAGTCACCATCTGCATTAGCCAGGAGCAACAAAGTCAGCCTGTCCTTTGAAGATTTGAAGCCAAATATCGACTTCTCTTCTCTAGCTATGAATGTCCTAAATTCCACCTTCTTCCAATAAAAAACCATTTCAGAAAAAGCTTCCAATAGAAGGTTGTCTCACTGAAAATATGTCGTTTAGTGTAACCACCTTCATTAATGATCTTAATTAGATCTGGATAACTTGCTGAAGCTTCTCCAGCAGCACTTACTGCTTCACTTTGTACACTCATATTAGGGAAATGATTTTTTTCTTTAAACCTCATCAATAAGCTTCTGCAAATTTCAAACCTTTCTTCTGCTCCTTTCTCACTTCTCTCAGCCTCCATAGAACTGAAGAGAGTTAGGGCCTTGCTCTGAATTAGGCTTTGGCTTAAGGGAAGTTTGTGATCAATAGATCACAATAGTTTGATCTATTATGAAGATTACCAAAACTTTTTCCATTTCAGCAATAAGGCTGTTTGGCTCTTTTATCATTCATGTGTTCACTTGAGTAGAACTTTTAATTTCCTTCCAGAACTTTTCCTTTGTGTTCACAATTTAGCTGGATGTTTGGTACAAGAGCCCTAGCTTTCAGCTTAACTAGGTTCTAATATGCCTTCCTCACTAAGCTAAATAAAATTATAGCTTTTTATTTAAAGTGAGAGATCTATTACTCTTCCTTTCACTTAAACACTTAGAGGCCTTCATAGGTCTATTTGCTGGCCTGATTTCAAGATTGTTGTGTCTCATGGAATAGGGAGGCCCAAGGAGAGGGAGAGAGATTGGGGAATGACTGGCTGGAAGAGCAGGAAGAACACACAGAATATTTATTAAGTATGCTGTCTTAAATGGGTGCAATTTGTGGCACCCCAAAACAACTACAATAACAGCAAAGGTCATTGATCACATATCATCATAACACATACTAATGTAAAAGTTTGAAATACTACAAGAATTGCCAAAATGTATTACACAAATGAGTTGAGTGAATGCTAATAGGAAAATGGTGCTGACAGAATTGCTCAATACAGGGCTGCCATAAACCTTCAATTTGTAAAAAAAAAAAAAAAATGCAATACCCAGAAAGTGCAATAAAGCAGAGTACAATAAAATGAGGTGTGCTTGTATGTATTTTAAAAATAATAATAATAAAATGAGTAACTATGCACTAATCACCATGCTTAAGAAATGTCACATTAATCATTCCCTTGGATTCCAGCTATCATCTTCCATCACTTGTTTATCTACTTTACAGCATTTTGGAGATCTGCTTTCTAATAGCATTGCACAAAAGAAAAATCTATATTTTTTTTCACTAAAGTTCATAGATTTTTTTTTCTTACAACAATCTACAGCTTTTTCCAATAGTTTCTTTTGTCTTTCCTATAAATCTGGAGTGTGTGTTTCAGTGCAGACTGAGTTCAATGTGGAGTGACTGTGTCAACATTATATAGGAAGATGCACAGTGATACTGGGCATAACCTAGTGATGCTTGTGAATTGACATTAACATAGTATTAATTAATCATCTAAATGCATGGAGGTCTCCCCATAATGCTTGATCACCTACTATCTTTCTATAGTAAGATACTTTGTATCTATAAACCTATAGATACAAAGATCTATAGATACTATCTTTAGCATATCTATAGATATAGCATATCTCTAGATCCAAAGTATCTATAGTAAGATACTTTGGTTGTAGTTTTAATTAGGTAAAATCCTTGATATTTTATAGTTTGTTATTATAAAAAGTATTTCAGTTTAGTATTTTTTCTTTCTGGTTATCTTTTTAGTAAATTGTTTTTCTTTCCAGAACTAATGAATAGCATTAATTAGTTCTAACTGTTGATTTTGTTGGTCATTTTTTTCTAGGTAGATAATCATACAATCTAAAAACCATGAGGTATATCTCTTCTTTTTCAATTTTTATGCCAGTTTTCTAGGTTTCATTTTTTATACAGTTGGCCAGAATTTTCAATTTTCTTTTAAATACTAATGTGAGATAGATAATGAGCATTTCTGTCATGTTTCCTAACTTAAAAGGAATGGATGTAATATTTTATTAGGGTTTGGGAATATAATAAAACCTTTTCAGATTAAGGAATTTCCCTTTTTGTTCTACTATGCTAAGTTTAGTTTTTAACAAAAAAATTGTTTATCAAATTTTTTACATTGGTTGAAATAATTATTTTTCTTTTAATCTGTTAATATCTGTCATTGAATAAACTAATCAATAATATCAAAAACTTACATTTTGTGATAAAACCAAATTTTTCATCATCTTATTACAAATGTATTAAGTTTATTTAGCCAAGAACTTATTTATGAATTTTGTATTTATTTTCATTAATAGAAAAGTAGCTATTTTTCAAAGTTTCATAGAACTCCCACATAAATCCTTCTCAGGTTGTAGCCTTTTGAGAGAGGAAAACCTAAATGATCATTTAGTTTCTTTATTGTTTATTGATCTGTTTGAATTATTTTTTTCTCATTCTCAGACAGAAAACTAATTTACCCAATTTTCTGTTGCCATTTACTAGCAAAGATGAAAATTTACCTCAAGCTTCACTGATTTCTTGCTTATGCTTTTAACCATTATTAACAATCATTCAGCCTCATCTTGTTTAGAAGACATCCTCTCTAAATATGTAATATGGAGAAAGAACTAAATAGATAAATGGAATGAAAATCGTGTATATAAAAGATGACTCTTGTTACCCTGAAATACAGATTGAAAGCAGATGTAATGGAAGAAGAAAAATAAATGAGGAAGATTATCACAATAACACAGACATAAGTTGAAGAGTACAGAATGTATGATTATTAGTTGGAAATGAAAGAAAAGAAAATGGTAACTAGCCAAAACAAGAGAACATAGAATGAAATGTAAAACCAAAAAAAAACCTCTAGGAGTATAAAGTTGAGATATCCAATTTGTTTGGCAAAACACAAAACCAAATGAAATAAAACACCATACATCATTAAAGGAAAAGGCTAAGAAAGTATTGAAAGAAAGTATTGAATTAATTCAGTTATAA
This sequence comes from Nasua narica, assembly GCA_028533885.1. Taxonomy (NCBI): domain Eukaryota; kingdom Metazoa; phylum Chordata; class Mammalia; order Carnivora; family Procyonidae; genus Nasua; species Nasua narica. The sequence continues at coordinate 103,585,151 of CM052800.1, forward strand.
TTCCTGGTAGTGTGAATATGTGTTCTTTTGCTTCCTGGTGTTTCTTCCCCTGTGGAGGGAGGATTATTAGTTTAGCCTTTCTGACTTCCCTCAACATTGACTCACTCCCCTCAAAGGATGGAAGAATGATTTAGAGAGAATTTTAGCAGAATATCTCAGCCCCATCCTCCTTATTTCCTTTGGGTTGAGCTGTATCTAGAGAGTATTCTC
>CM052800.1:103585860-103612688 GCA_028533885.1 Nasua narica
GATATATTTATGTGTGTGTTGTCATCTGGATGTCTTCTTTAGAAAAATGTCTACTCAATTCTTCTTCCCATTATTTAATTGGATTATTTGGGTTTTTGATGTTGAGTTGTGCACGTTTTCTATATATTTTGGATACTAACCTTTCACTGGATAGATCATTTGATTGGCTATATCATCTCCCATTTGGTGAGTTGTCTTTTTGTTTTGTTGATGATATAAAGCGCTGATGAAAAAAATTAAAGATGACATAAACAAATGTAGACTTATTTCATGCTTATGGTTGGAGAGAACAAATATTATTAAAATGTCCATACAACCCAAAGCAATCTACAGGTTTAATGTAATCTGTATCAAAATACAAACAGCACTTTTCACAGAAGTAGACCAGCTTTTAATCCAGAAAATCTTCATAAAACATGTAAATGTTTATGTCATTTACTCCTCAAAGACGCTTATCTAGATCATAAAGCTTAACTGTCTCCCCTAAAATTACCAAATATTTGTAAAAAATGTCTATATGTATTTATTAAGAATTCAACTTGTCAATAGAATGAACCTAACAGAAAAAAAATGTGTAAAAATACCTATAAGCCAATTACGTAGCACTTCATTAATATTAAGAACTACTTTTCAAAAGATAATGTCAAGAGATAAGAAGACAAACCAGACTGGAAGAAAATGGTTGCAAAACACACCTCATAAAAGGCTGTTATCCACATTATACAAAAAACTCTTAAAACTCAACAATAAAATAACCAGCCTGATTTAAAAATGAGTCAAAGACCCTAGTAGACTCCTTATGAAAGAAGATATAAAATGGCAAATAAGCATTCAAAAACATCTCTACATCATATGTTATCAGGGAAACACAAGTTAAAACAATGAGGTCCCGGGGTGGATCAGGTGGATCAGGTGGTTAAGTATCTGCCTTCTGCTCTCTTCATAATCTCAGGGTCCTGGGATAGAGCCCTACATTACACTGGGCTTCCTGCTAAGCAGAGAGTCTGCATCTTTCTCTCTCTCTCTCTCACCCTCTGCCCCCTCTCCACTGCTCATTCTCTCTCTCAAATCAAATATTAAAAAAAAAAAACTAAAATAATGATATACCACCACACACTTATTACAGTGGCCAAAATCTTGAACACAATAACATCAAATGTCAGATGTGGAGTTATAGAGACCCTCATTAATTGTGGAAATGCAAAATGGTGCAGCTACTTTGGAAGACAGTTTGGCAGTTGCTTATGAAACTAATCATACTCTTACCATATGATCCAGAAATCATGCTCCTTGGTTTTCACCCAAAGGAGTAGAAAATTCATGCCCACACAAAATCTACCTGTGGGTGTTTATAGTAGCTTTATTCATATTTTTCAAGACTTAAAGCAACCAAGACGTCCTTCAGTAGGTAAATAAGAAAACTATTGTACATGCGGACAATGGAATATCACTCAGCACTAAAAAGAAATGAGCTATTGAGCCATGAACACACAAAAGAAACTTACATTACTAAGCAAAAATAATCAATCTGAAAAGGCTAACACAACCTATGATTTCAACTATACAACATTCTGGAGAAAGCAGACCTATGGAAACAGAAAAAATAACAAAAACAAACAATCATTACCAGTGGTTGCAGGTGGCAGGTAGCAGAGGGATAAATAAGATCACAGAAGACTTCCAGGACAATGAAAATGCTCTGTATGATACTTCAGTGATGGATACATTTCATTGTACATTTGTCCAAACTCAAATATGCAACACCAAGAATGAACCCTAATGTAAACTATGGGCTTTTGGGTGATTGTGATGTGTCAATGAAGGTTCATTATGTGTAACAAATGTACCACTCTGGTGGTAGATATTGATAATGAAGAAGTCTATACATGTTTGGGGGCTGGGGGCTTATAGGAAATTTCTGTATCTTCCTCTCAATTTTGTTATAAACCTAAAACTGTTGGGGCACCTTGGTGGCTCAGTTAAGCATCTGACTTTGGCTCAGGTCATGATCCCAGGGTCCTGGGATCCAGTCCAGCATTGGACTTCTTGCTCAATGGAAAGCCTGTTTCTCCCTCTGCCTCTACCTGTCACTCCCCCTGCTTGTGCTCTCTCTTTGTCTCTCCCTCCCTCTCTCTCTCTCTCTGTCAAATAAATAAAATCTTTCAAACAAAAAAACCTAAAACTGCTCAAAAAAAATTTTTTTAAAGATTATTTATTTATCTATTTGAGAGAGAGAAAGAATAAGAGGGGAGAAGGTCAGAGGGAGAAGCAGGCCTCCCACAGAGCCAGGAGCCCAACATGGGACTCGATCCCGGGACTCCGGGATCACGACCTGAACCGAAGGCAGTCACCCAACCAACTGAGCCACCCAGACTCCCTCAAAAAATTTTATAAAACCACCTAAACCAACTGAAAGATTCATTTTTGATAGAGTTATTTTATAGGAAAATTATTCAATATTCAATAATTCAATAATTATTCAAATTACATGAGAATTATTCAATAGTCATTGTTAAACTACATACAAAAAGAAATGAGTGCATTTTTAGAATATTTAATCTGTTTCATAGTCAACCGAGAATTAATTAGATGAGTAGTTTCCTAAACAAGTTTTATTCCCTTTAAAATTCATCATGTGTTTGCTTAAGCTTTTTACCAGGAGAGTTAATTTCTTCCCAGAAGATCATGAACTCCATCAGGTAAAAAAGTAAAAAGGTTTTGTCCCAAACAAAGTTTATAAGATCATCTTTTTTTTTTCCAATGGTTTGGATAAAGTCCTGTTTTACTACATATAATGTGAATGTGTGTTACTTGAACTCATCTCTCCAGGATATCTTAACTTTTCATTGCAGCAGGCAAAACTCATCAGAAAAATTATTTTGTAGGCTCTTCTTTAGGGAGTATTATTACTACTTCTACAAATGACAATAATTAATTTTGAAAACATTTGAAAAGCATTTTCAAATTTCAAACAAAATCTGCCAATCTGTGAAAAATAATCAAAAGAATGTATTTTGTCCTAATAATTAAAAAGCACTTAAATATGAGTTGGACTGCTTGCTTAAATATTTAAACCAATTGCTATTATGCATTTTTGTGACTCTTCTAATATTAAAATGTAAATATGTGTATGAGAAACATTATCCAGCAAGAAGAGGAGGCCCTGGGGTAGACATATATCAAACATGAGAAGACAATCTCCAAATTTTAAGATACCTTGCTATTCTTTTCCATGAAAAAAAAAGATACTCCATTATTGATAGCATTTTCCATTATGATATCTCATCTGGATTTCAAAGTGATTTTCAAAGTGAAGTGGTTGCTTTGATGAAATAATAATGCAGGAAAAGTAAAGAATAGTAGATTAAAATATTTATTTTTGTTTTAAAGTTCATCATGTTACTTCAGTAAAAATATCCACAAACTTGAAAATGATCATGACTACATAATATGTGTTTCTCACTACTACAAGAGGAGGCACAAAATGTTGGAAGCTGTGTCTGTGTTGAACACTGTATCATTTAAAAATTTTAGTAGACCAGTCAATTATGAAAAGACATCCTACATGTAATATATTTGAAGAGAAGAAATCTTTTGTGTTCTGCAAAATTTTGGATGAGTATTTATGTAGAATATTTTTAATATAGAACACACATATATATTTACTTTAGGTGGTTCTTACTGTTTATTTAATCCATGAGTTTTATCTCACATTCATTGGACTCTCAATCAATAATTATTGGTGTCCCAAATATAATGAAGGATAGCAAAGAAATTCAGTATAATTCAAGATACACAGTGTAACAAATCAGAAGCCGTTATTGCACTGGTTTGGGGGAATAATAAATTATTCATTAAGATGATCAATAGTGAACCACAGTGACTATTTTGAGGACAGAAGAATACTTATTTGTCACTGCAATGTAATAATTTTAAATAGATAAATAATAATGCTTATAATTAAAAATTATAATTTTATAGTTTTATTAAATTTGTCCACATACAGAAATAGGACACATTATGTTTATCAGTCTTAGAAAGAACAAAAAATGATCAGAACAATTACTTCAGCCTCAACTAATAAATCTGACATTAAGTGATCACCACATTGAACTGTGGACAATATTATATTGCAAACAATATGAATAAAAATGGATAGCTTTGAAAGGTACATTGAATGTTTGAAAGGTACATTGAATGCTCCTAACACATGAGAGAATCTTATGCAAACTGAAAATAGGTACAAATGCACAAAGGATCCCCTCCTCAAGATTGATTTAGTCCATGGTCATGGCACACATCTTGGCAAGCTGGACTGAAATTAATTTACCTTTTTATAAATCCGTGTTGAACATTTCTGTGAAAAATCTGTGACAAGTATATCTGGTTGGATGTAAGGTAAAGGTGTAATCTTGTCTTTCTCTGCTAAGAAATTGCAAGCTCTTCAGAGTCAAGGGCTATAGAGTAGAAACTAATTAACTGTTAAATGATAAATGTATTATGCCATTTTCTACTGAGCATCCTTTTTAGACTAAAAAATATAATTGCTTCTACTTGTAGCATTTCACACTTCATCTGAGATTTTGTATTCATTATGTATATAATCCTATAACAAGCCTATGATGTAGATAAACTGGGTGTGATTATTGCACTTTTAAAAGCTTACACAGCTGGTAAGCACAAGAACCAAAGTTATATCAAGAATTTTAAATCTCAGTCTACTGTACCTCTCTTTAGAGAAACTTGTCATGGAAGATCTGCCACCATTAAAACAATGTTACATATTAAAGGGTATTAATTAAATAGTGGCTTTCCATAAAGAATTTGAGAGTGAATGCAGAAGCATCTCTAAGTTCAAAAGAAAGATGTTCCTAGATTCAGTCTATATTAATAATTAAGATTATTTCCCCTTCCTGAAGAGTCATTAAAGCAGTTATAAAATATGTCTAATGACTCTGACAAAAAGTAATTTACCTCTCAATTTTAATTGAGAAATATTAATCTTTGAGGGGTATATTACTGAGGCAATATTTTTGAAATTGCATTTGTTTGAGAATTTCCCACAATTTAGTGGGAATAAAATGTTTACTTGCAGAAGGTGAGTTCACATTCATACTGAAGATGAAGCCTACTCTGTCCTCCAAAAAGGAATAAAAAAATGTCTTTTTCTTCAGATTGCAAGCCTCTTGAAGCCCAGGATCATTCATTGCTCTTCTCCTACTAAGAAACTGACTAACATATGGGAAGAGACTCAGTGAAATTGTGCTTAATTTAATTAAACCTAAAGCACAAATATTTGTTAAACAGTTTCAACCAAATTATGAGATTTAATTCTCATTCACTGACTAAAATGGTCTTGATGATCCTTATGTTTTTGAATTTGACAAGCATGGATAGATAAAATAATTAAATAACTAAAAGAAAGAAAAAATAAAAACACCTCTTTATGTAAAAATGTAGCAGTTTGAACCTTAAATTTTAGTTGTTTGTACTCAACCCATGATATAGTTAAATTCTCATTTGATTTCATATTAACCTTTGTAAATATTACCCCAAGTCACTGAAATATGTTTTTTTAATACTTTTTTAAAGATTTATTTGAGAAAGAGATAGAGAGCATGCCCGCACAAGCAGGAGTGAGCAGAGGGAGAGGGAAAGAGAACCTCAGGCAGACTCCATGCTTAGCATGGAGCCCATGTGGGGCTTAATCCCAAGACCACAACCTGAGGCAAAACCAAGAGTCAGCCACTTAACCAACTGTGCCACCCAGGTGCCCTGAAATATTTTTGATCCAGCTGCAGACCAGAGATTCAAGAGTTGACTCAAAGTATTTCTTCAGTTCCTATATCTGTTTCTTTTTCACTGCCATCAATCAAGGCAAGAACACTGACATCACCTGTGGATTTAATAAATAAAAGAGCTCAACAGATTGGGTCCAATTGATTTAGTGAGAAAGTGTTGATACATGAACACTGATTAATGTTTACCTTTCTAAATTTTATACATGTTTTAGTTTTTATCTTATGCATCAGTTCCAGCTTTTGACTATAAGCAACTCTGGGTAACTTCAGCAGAAAAAGAATTTGCAGAATTAATAAAGCTTGTAAAAGCTGGCTTGGGATGTAAGCAGGATCCAAGGATGCTAGGAGAGAGGAAAACAGTTCAGATTGGGTCCAAAAACAGTCTAAATAAGATGTATTCTTTGTCTCTACTGCTTCAATATTTCAACCTCAATGACAAAATAATGTCTTAACCTCTCCGTATTTTTGCATTAAATTCTTAGATTCAAAATCTCAGTAGGTTATGTCTTCTCTTCCCAACAATTAAAAGAAGGAACATCTAGCTTACTCTTTTTCAATATGGTGGCAGTGGAGCCCTGACTCTTAACACAACTTGCTCAATGAGGGCTCTGCCTAAAAAGAGAAAATTGTTAACTTGGAGTAAGCTAAAATGGGTAGAAGTGTCTACCGTATTTTTCAATTTATAATATAAGTTCACTGAAGTTATGGATTTATTTGTACCTCATATTTGCATTCCTAACTCTGCTTAAAACAATGTTGGTTATATTGTATGCAGCTTAACGTCTGCCAAGAGGTTCCCGAATAGAGGTAAAATAGTCTCTTTCAAGGTCAATATTCCGTGTTTTCTAAATCTGAATTCAAATAACTATTTTTATTTCCCTACAAATTCTGTAATCGGAAAATTCAATACATGTTACAGAGTATCTTTAATCACTGAAATCTATCAACAAACATTTTTAAGGCATGCAAAGCTTTGCAACATTTATTTTGGGGAATCCTAAAGAAGTAAATAACAGTCTGTGAACCAAAGACACTCATAATCCTGATACAGAGATGAAATTTTTCCTCTGGCAAACAACTTAAAAAAGAAGTCTAAGGTGCAATAAGTAAGAGCATATGATGTATAAAGGCTCTTGCACAGACATTAAGAAAATACCAAGTAACCAAAAGATTAATGTGGACTGTGTTTACTTCAAGATCATGGGTATAAATTGATTTATACAGCCTGAATTCAAGGATGGATAACATTCTCAAAATAAAATCTGATGAATAAAAAATTGTGAGGCGGTTTGATTTATATAACACTAATAAAAAGTCCCTGCAATGCATTATTAAAACAGGTTTTATAATATCAATTGTCAGTGTTTCAATTGAATGTATTGTCTTTCTAAAAAATTTTTGGGCAGTAGACTTGATTTCATTTCTTGAAAAATCCAATGAGTTTAGCATTTTGAAATTGACAGATTTAGTTCATTAATTTAGATGTCTGTGAGCATTTCCCAGTGAATGATTTTGCTTCACAATGCATGATCGTTGCATTCTTTTTGATAAATACACTTGTAGGAAAGAGACAGAAAGAAAAAAAACTTTCACCAAATGAAAAATTCCTTTGTGGTTTCATCATTTCATTTTGAAAAAGAAAAAAAAAGTTTGTAGTGATTCAAATAAAAATTTAATGGTGTTTTAATTATTTTCTTAAAAGTTCTTTTAAGGATACCTGGGTGGCTCAGTTGGTTAAGCAACTGCCTTCGGCTCGGATCATGATCGCAGGGTCCTGGGATCGAGCCCCACATACGGCCCCCCTGCTTGGTGGAGAGCCTGCTTCTCTCTCTCCCTCTGCTGCTCTGCCTGCTTGTGCTCTCTCACTCTCTCTGTCAAATAAATCAAATTAAATTTAAAAAAAAAGTTCTTTTAAAATTATATCATGTTAGACTCTTTTTGGGAAAGGTGATATTTTGATACTGTATCATAGAGCATAAAAATAAGAAAGCTCTTTTCTTGTAGGGTCCCAATAGGAAATAGAATGAATGCTCAAATTATGATTATTCTAGAAAGATTTAATAAAGAATATTAATAAACAAGTATACAGAGTACATGGAAAGAAAGAGATAGTGTCAGATCACAGGACTGTTTCTAAATCCCCAAGACTTGGCCAGAGAAATAAAGGATGCTATATAATTACAGGGAAGAGCTTCCTTGAATCTAGCATCTAAAAATCTCAGATTAAGTTCCCAGGTTCTTAGCTTGTTATCTGGAAAAAAAAATTTTAAAAATGCCACTGACATTTTGCTGAGCTAAAAACCTACATTACAAAGATCCATGGCAACCTCTGATAGCATATTTTACTGAATAGTAAGAAAACAGCAAATAAGATTAATAAACATTAAGAGGTTAATGATAACTCAAAGCATGACTTTTTTTTTTGTTTTTTTGTTTTTTTTTTTCAAAGCATGACTTTTAATGCACTAATAATTTGCCTGTTGTTTAATCAAAGCATAAAAATAGTTTATTCAAAGCATAAAAATAGTTTATTCACCTGTACATTTCTTAGGAATCTGACAAGTTTTAAAGAAATTTAAAATTAAAATAGAAAAGTTTCAAAAGCAAGTCAATTGTGTTCCCTTATTTTAAACTAACAATATTTTATATTCATTATTTATTATTCAAGAAACACTTATTATAAGTCTACTATGTGTTCAGTATCATGACTCCTTGGCCTTTAGGAGGCAAACTTTTATGAACAGATTAGTCATTTAAAACATACTGATTTGATGAAACTTTCAAAGTGTAAGTTCTTTCAAGTCATTTACCCTTCATGGGAAAATATTCCTTTTCCTCTCCCTCTGTTTATTGCTGTTTTGATCTGTGCTGAAAAATCAGCATTTCAAGGATCAGTTACATGTTTGGATTTACTTTTTAAAAAACATATTGAGTTATTTGGTCTGCATAACATCAAAGGTTGGAATATCCATTGAATTGCAAATTTCCTAAGGTCAGAAATCATGTTCTCTATTTCATTGGCAATTTTATACTTCCTTATTAGGGGCTACAAACAGAGCATACAGTTGCAGATCTCAAATTTAAGTCCAGTACTTAGTTTATCTCTGTGCCAGTGTGATTGAATTGAGTTATGCCTTATTTTTATACGTATATTAAATATCAAGCACACAATTGCCAAATGTTTTATTATGATTATATCTACCTTCTTGAAATGGTATTCAATTTTTCCACAATTTATTGTATTCTATTAGAGAAACATTGCTGTTAAATTAAATTAGTTGAACTCACATTTTTTATACATTTTAATGGCAAGAAACATTTCCAATTCAACAGCTTTAAAACAGGATGACTGAACTGTCTGCAACCCTCACAGTTGTGTTACTATTGCATTTGAAACACAGCTCACCCTGAGTATTTTACGCTCACAACTGAGGTCTGAAAGGGAAAGCTGCAATGAAATTCTAGGAATTCATCTCAAAAAAGTGAGCCAAACTAAGACCATAAAATTTCTCAGCTTAAATGTTATCTGGCTCACCTCTTTCCAATCTTTAATATATTTTTATATGACACAGAAAATGTGAAACCTTAAAAACAAGACTCAAAACCAATTTATTATAGAAATTTGGAAGAATATTTACTTGTTAACAGAAAAATAGCATTGATTTTAGGAAATACTAGGTTTGTTTCACTGATATACCCGTTTAATCTCACAACCCAGACTCACAAAGTGGCAAGTTACCTACTGCCCTAGATCTAAAACAAGCAATTGTCTTCTTAATCAATTTTGAGGTAGGGAATTCTTTCTCCATCCCCCTCTAGCTTTGTACATCAATTCTAAAACAGCTAGTCTTAAAGTCAACAGACCAGGGACAAACCAAATGGGGCAGAGGAGAGTGAAAAGAAAGAGTGATGGTGATGGGATGTTGCCAGTATTACCCTACTTATTGGGATAAATAATTCCATAAGTGAAGTACAATGTTTCTGAGAAAATACAAACCTAATGATGCTGAATTTAAAGAATAGAAGGTTTTGCTTGATTTTAATGTCTTTTTAGAGTAATAGAGGTAAGAAATTTTCAGAAGAGAAGAATGTTTTACAGAAGTCAAGTATTAGACTAATAGCTGAACAAATCGACCTAAACTCCAACTGTGGGTCTGGAGGGACCTGTGACCATAACCAAAACAACAGGGCATCTGAGGCAAGTACATCCCAACCACTTATCTTTTAATCAAAATTGACGCTTGTCATTTAAGGATAAGTAAACAAGGGGTGTCTGGGTGGCTCAGTCAGTTGTCTGCCTTTGGCTCAGGTTATGATCCCAGAGTCCCGAGATCGAGCCCCACATCAGACTCCCTGCTTAGCGGAGAGTATGTTTCTATCCCTCCTCTGCCCCTCTCCCTATTCTGCTCTGTCTCTATCTCTCAAACAAATAAATAAAATCTTAAAAAAAAAAATGAGTAAAGCAAGAAAATAACTGCTTTTGTTTGTTGAACAATACAAAAAAAGGGGGGAGCACTGTGAAATCATCCTGAAGATTTATGGAAAGTAAACACTTCTGAAAATATACTACCGCTGCATCCAGAAAAAAAATGACAGAAAAACATTTGCCATTCTAAAACAACAACGCAAAAAAGATATGGCATGTATGAAATTAGAATGAAAATCCATTAGATCATATGAGGTTGAAATGAGGGTAAAAGTTAATATGGAACAAACTGCAAAGAATCTAAAAATATAACTTTCTGTGAAGATTCTCCCAAACAGAATTTCTAACAAGTGTATCCTGGATATACATGGCTCCATAGGCAGAGATGATACACAGAAAGGTCATCCACAGAAAATTATAATGAAAAGCAATTTTAATTATGTACAATAGATTTACATATAAAATATTATGTCCATTTCAAATTACTTTCTTAGAAAATGTACCATGTCCCCAATTCCCTGAGCTCACCACTTTACAACGCTCTATTTTCCACCATGTGGGTCCTTTATGGACTTCAGCTTTTACTGAGTAAAACAGGAAGTCACTGAAGGGGTGAAATGCAGTGAAGAAAGGAAAGAGTAATTTGAGGAACACAAGAAATTTAAACAGAACTTACTGAGTGACAGGGTAGAGAGGTTTAGTTCAAAATGAAAAAGGAAGTAAATATGGATCCTGGCTCTCACACCTGGGTGACAAGCAGCAGTGATTCTGAAAAAACTCAGACACTGGAATCCAAGACAGTTTCAGATGAAGTGATTAGATATGGAGATACATATAATACAGATTAAGATAGATCTGTAAGTAAGGGATATAATCCCTAATGAAGTGAAAATTTAAAGAGCCAAGGTACAAATTCCGATGAAATAGAGAACATGAACATGTCTGAAATCTTATTCAGATTCCATTTTACTAGTGCCATCAACATTCTGTTCTTACCATGCAATGAAAGTATTGCAGAATAGCGAGTTCATCAGCACCCAAGTGCTGCTTATTTGAATTCAGATTTGCTAGGCTGGTTGTGTGAAAAGAATCAATGAAGAACAGAGCCGTGCCACCCAATGAACTGATGGAGGCAAGCACATTTAAAGATATGTCAGTGACTTACTGGGGCATGACCTGGAGCAATGCATTGTGCTTTGGAAAATACCGTCGCTGCAGTTGAGAGAATATGAAGTTGGGAGGCAATCAACCACAGAGTTAATTCATTTTAGCAAAATCTTTGTGTTTTTCTAAGAGACACACACACACACAAAAGATGACTTTATGCTCAAAAATAGGCCATGTAACTGAAAGCCCAATACTATAATCACAGAAAATAATCTCTCAGCATAGCATTTTGGAAACGACTCTGGGTTAATGACAGTCGCAGTACCATTAGCCCATCTGCATGCAGAAGCAGAAGTGTTTCACTGAATAAATTTAAACTATGAAAGACTTTAAATTCTTATGTGATACCCTCATAGCTAGCTCCCCATGCTACTAACAAACATGTCATTCCAAGAGGCAAATAAGTAACATTTTCGATGTGAGGAACTGTAAGTTGAACAAATAAAAAGGGATGCATATAGTTTTTCCTGCTTCTAATAAATGTAGGATGAGGTGATTTCCCATGTAAAATGTAATCAGTATGATTTTAACCATTTTGGCACTTACATTTATGATGTTCACATTATTTCTATTGGTATATATACTGAATGACACTAAGCTATCACATTTTCCTCAGTTAAAAAGTTTACTGCTCTGTGTGACAAGTCTCAGAATCAATATAATGTTTAAAAGCTAGCCAAGGATATTATTCTTTGGATACTGTGTATGTCATAAACACATTAAAAACATTTTCTAGATATGCAGGAAGAAGGAAATTCAGAAATTACATATGGAGAATGGTTTATAGATTGGTTTATTGTTAAACTGCGTACTAATGAAACTACGGTGCTCAGAAAAAGCATGTAAACAATAGTTCCACCAACCAGTTTGGCTTTAATAACTCCAAGCCTCCATAACTGCAAAGATAAAACTATAAATGTGTATTATGATCACAACTTTAAAAAAAAATCCCTGAAACTGGAAGTATACTCTACCAAAAAATATCAGCAGAATTTACTGTATATACAACCTGTTTGAAACTGACCAAAATTGAACTGAAAAGGAATTAAAAATTGTCTCCTGGACAATTTTTAACTTGTGTGAAGTCTGAGAATAAGAACAGTATAAAGGATCACTTCTAACAGATGACATGTGGATCACTTTTGTTTCATAGCAGTGAAAAATATCAGAACACTGCCACTGGTGAGACAGATCAAAATAAAAAACAAAGAAAGGCTAAGCCAAAATATTTCAATACTGAAAGTTTGGGGAAATATTTCTAGTCATTTGCAGATAAGTTATTTGGTTTGTAAGTGAATAGCTATTTGGAGGGTAGTATTTAAGGTAAACCCTTCATTATATCAAAAAAGTGCAGAAGTCATTTTCTCTCAAATTGTTCATTTTAGAAAATTTAAAAATATGTACTCATGTATTTTTAAAATCTAATATTCCAACCCTCCCTCCCATGACTCTTATTGAGGAAGACAGGTGAGATAATTCAGGCTTCATTCTCAGGAAGCACATATGAACATAACTGTTAAGCTGAGAAAGAATTTAAAGCAGTGTTACTCCAAGTGTGGAACACAGACCAATGCTGGTACACACACAGACACACAATTTAAACCCACCAACCAGCCAAATTCAGAAATTGAAAGTGTGTACTTTATTAATTTGCTATTTCTGTGACACATAAATATGTTATCACTGTCCATAAATGTGGTTTGGAGTTTAAGTTCTGGATAGGATTAACTTCTGATGGTCCAGCTGTACCCACTGGAAAATATATTTATTTATGATATTTATGAGTAGATCTTCAGGTCAAGATTTCACCAGAATATAAATCAACTCATTTCTTTGTTCACTGAGAAAGTCTGATGATTATCAGCTGAACTGGACAGTGTGTTTCATAACATACCAAGAATTATGTTATATAAAAGTTAATGCATTAAAGATTATGCTATTAAATTATAATATGATTACTTATAAATAACTGTTAGTGCATGCTAGTGTATGATGGTTATCAAGGAGAAAAGTTCTGTGTTAATGTTTGAATTATGGAACAAACTCTTAGCATGTCTGAAACGAAGCTTCAGTTTTGTTCGAAGTGTTAAAGATAGAAATTGGTCCACTATACTTGATTTTTCACCTATATCTTAAGTGTTTTAAAATTTTAATACATCCAAGAAAAAAAAAGAATGTGTCATTTTTTAAATAATAGATAAGATTGAAGGATTAAAACAAAAAGTAGGATTTATGGAAGAACAGATATTTCCCATAACTATCAATGAAATAGATGATGGATGCAAAGTAGATGATATTGCAACTTATGAATTAGAAAAATTTATTTTTCATCAAAAGAAGAACCAAACAGAAAGATGATGGAGTAGGAGGATCCCAGGACCACCTTGTTCCATGGATACACCTAGATAACACCCACATTAGTGTAAATAACTCAGAAAATGACCTGAAGCCTGACGGAACAGACTCTCTCTGATAAACGTCGAGGAAAGACCATATTGCAGAGGGGAGGAAGGGCAGAGATGTTGTCTGGAGCCAAAGTGACCTTCAGGACTGTCTGTAGGAAAGAGGGATGCCCTGGGCACAGAGAGGGGAGAAGAACAGACCCCACGCAAGACACCTGAGGCATGGGGGAACTGCATTGAGAATACAAATCCTCGTAACTTTTGGCTTTGATAACCAGAGGGGCTTAACTTTGTAAGTCCTTACAATCAGTGAGGCTTAACACCTGGAGTTTTAAAAATCAGCTGGCTTGGCTCCGGGAGAGCCCAGGACTGCCAGAAACTGAGTCCCCACCCTAAAAAAAAAAAAAAAAAAAAAAAGCATGACAAATAGTCCCACTGACATACAGCAAAGAAGCAGCAGTTTGAAAAATGCCTAGGGTATAAAGGAGGAAGAATTGTTTACTAATCTCAGAGCATGTACTAGAGGAGCAGGGATCATTGGGAGATTTCTCTAAGAACAAAAGAGCAGGTAGGTGCCATTTTCCATACCCTCTCCCTTGCCCCACCAGCCTAGATTACATGGACAATTGAGGGAAAAATAACACAGCACTAACACTCTCCGCCTTGACAACAGGGCACCCTACCCCCGCTCCCAACACACACACATACCAGACTCTTTCGTGGACCCATCCCTTTAAGCCTAGCCTCAGCAGGAATCCATCCAAAGTGGCACCACAAGAGTGGCAGTGTGCAAGCATCCCCAACAGGGCTCAGCAACACCCCAAAATAACTCCTGCTCCAGGCAGAAAGGAAGAAGACCACAGATACCAGTTTGATTGTGCCTATCACTAGGCTGAAGGCAGACTTCTGGTAAGACTGCAGGCCCCACCCACCAATGAAGCTTCTCAAAGAACAACACAGAGAGAGGACCCTGCAGTTTGCTACAACCACAGCTCTGGCAAATGCCTGGCCTGATCCAACTCAAGCCCGAGGCGAACCCAGGCTGGCACACTATCAATACAGGGACCAAACCTTGATGACAAAAGCCAAAGAGAGCCTTCTGGATGACTGGTCTGAAAAAAACATGGCTCAGCCACAATTGTAGGGGCAGACAACACACATAAGAGATACCCTGAAGTGCCAGGTTCTGGTGAACAGGGGACACTGCACTGCAGGGCACTCCAGGACCTCTTCTTCATTAGACTACTGCTTTCAAGAGCAGGAGACATAGCTGACTTTCCTAACACATGGAAACAGACACGGACAGACAAAATGAGGAGACAGAGAAATATGTCCCAAATGAGAAAACAGGACAAAATCACAATAAGGGAGCTCAATTAAAGAGAGATAAGTAATAAGCTTGAGAATTTAAAGTAATGGTCAGAAAAATACACACTGCACATGAGAAAAAAGTGGAGGACTCAGTGAAACCCTTAACAAAGATATACAAAACAAAAAGAACCACACAGAGATGAAGAACTCAGTAAGTGAAATTAAAATTACACTAGTCGGAATAAACAGTGGACTAGAGGAAGCAGGAGAAAAGATCAGTGACCTGGAGGATAGTGTAATGAACAGCAATCAAGCTTAATAGGAGAGAGAAAAAGTAAAAATAAAAAATGAAAATACACTTGGAGAAATCAGCAATACCATCAAGTGTAATAACATTCACATTATAGGGATCCCAGAAGGAAGAGAGAGAAAAGGGGCATGAAGTGTATTTGAAGAAATAGCTAAAATCTTCACAAATCTGGAGAAGGAAACAGAAATCTAGATTCAAGAGACACAGAGAGCCCACAACAAAATAAACCTGAGGAGGTCTACACTAAGACATATAGTAATTTTTTTTAAAGATTTTATTTATTTATTTGACAGAGAGAGATCACAAGTAGGCAGAGAGGCAGGCAGAGAGAGAGGGGGAATCAGGCTCTCCGCTGAGCAGAGCCTGATGAGGGGCTTGATCTCAGGACCCTGAGACCATGACCTGAGCCAAAGGCAAAGGTTTTAACCCACTGAGCCACTCAGGCGCCCCTATAGTAATTTTTTTAAATATTTTTATTTATTTATTTGACAGAGAGAGAGAGACAGTAAGAGAGGGAACATAAGCAGGGGGAGTGGGAGAGGGAGAAGCAGGCCTCCGGCTGAGCAGAAAGCCAGATGCTGTGCTTGATCCCAGGACCCTGGGATCATGACCTGAGCTGAAGGCAGATGCTTAATGACTGAGCCACTCAGGTGCCCCACATATAGTAATTAAAATGGCAAAAAGTACTAATAAAGGGAGAATTTTGCTAGAGAAAAGGAAACAGTCACATATAAGAGAAACTCCATAAGGTTATCAGCTGATTTTTCAGCAGCTTGCAGGCAAGATGGGAGTGACATGATATTATTCAAAGAGCTGATGGGAAGAAAAAAAAAACCTGCAGCCATGAATACTGTATCCAGCAAAGCTATCATTCAGAATATAAACAAGGATAAAGTGTTTCCCAGACAAATAAAGTTTAAAGGAAATCATTACCACTAAACCAGCCTTACAAGAAATGGTAAAGGAGACTCTGAATAAAAAGAAAAGACCATAGTAGTGGTGAGAAAGGTAGTAAACACAAAAGCAATAAAATAGGGTTCATCTATAAAAATCATCAGTCAAGGGATTCTCAAAATAAAAGGATGTAAAGTATGACAACATATGCCTAAAACGTGAGGGGAAGATGAGTAAAAATTTAATGCTTGTAGAATGGGTTCAAATTTAAGTGACCATCAACTTAATGTAGAAGGCTAAATACATAAGATGTTAGACATAAACCTAATAGTAACCACAAATCAAAAACAGTAATAGATATGCAAAAAAATAAAGAACAAGAAATCCAAGTATATCACTAAGGAAAGCCAGAAACCCATGAGTGGAGAGCAACTGCAAAAAGAACAGAAAAGAACTACAAAAACAAGGATAAAACAAATAAAATGCCAAGGAGTACATACCTGTCAGTAATTACTTTGAATGTAAATAGACTAAATTCTCCAATCAAAAGATATAAGGTGACTGAATGGATAACGAAACAAGACCCATTTATATGGTGCCTACAAAAGACTCATTTCGGAATGAGAGACATATACAGATTGAAAGTGAAAGGGATGGAAAAGCATTTATCATGCAAATAGAGGTAAAAATAAAGCCAGAGTAATAATATTTATATTGGATAAAGTAGATCTTAAAACAAAGACTGTGACAAGAAATAAAAGACAATACATACCATAAAGGTAACAACCATTAAGATAAAACAATTGTAAATTTTATGCACACAATACAGGAGCACCCAAATACATAAAGGAACTCTTAATAAACATAAAGTTGGCATTTTGTTATTTGTTTTATCCTTGTTAATACCTATTCTTCTCAAAATATTCCAAAAAAATAAAAGAGGAAGGAAAGCTTCCAAATTCATTCTATGAGGCCAGCATAGAATGATACCAAAAAAGACACCACAAAAAGAGAACTACAGGTCAAAGTTCTGAAGAACATAGATACAAAATCCTTAACAACACACTTAGTAACCTGAGTCCAATAATATATTTTTTAAAAATTATTCATCATGATCAAGTATTTATTTCTCCGTTGCAAAGGTGATTCAATATTTGCAAATTAATCAATGTGATATATCACATAGATAGGAGAAAAGATGAAAACCATGTGATTATTTGAAACATGCAGAAAAAGCACCTGACAAACTACAAAATTCATTAATGATAAAAACCTTTAACAAAGGATCTTTAGAAACAACACCTCAACCTAATAAACATATATGTAAAACCTACAGCTTACATCACACTCCATGGTGAAAAACTGAGAGCTTTTTCCTGGCGATCAGGAACAAAACAAGGATGTCCACTTAAACTACTTTTATTATTTATAGTACCAGAAGTCCTAGCCACAGTAATCAGACAACAAAAAGAAATAAAATGCATCCAAATCAGCAAGGAAGAAGTAAAATAAAAGTTAAAGTAAAGTGAAAGTAAAACTTTATTTGCAGATGATATGACACTGTATAGAGAAAACCCTTAAGACTCCACCAAAAACTAAAACTAACAAATGAATTCAATATGATCGCAGGATACAAAATTAATGTGCAAAAATCTATTGCATTTTATACACTAATAATGAAGTAGCAGAAAGAGAAATTAAGAAAACAATCCCATCTATAATTGCCCTAAAATAGCAAAATATTTGAGAATAAATGTAATCAATGAAGTAAAAGACCTTTGCTCTGAAAACTATAAAACATTGATGAAATTGATGACCACATGAACAAGTGAAGATATTCTATGCTCATGGATTGAAAGAATAAATACGGTTAAAATGTTCACACTACCCAAAGCAATCTACAAATTTAATGTAATCCCTATCAAACTACCAACATAATTGTTCAAAGAACTAGAACAAATTATCCTAAAATTTGTATGGAACAAAAGACCCTGAATAGTCAAAGCAATTTTGAAAAGTATTAAAAAGTTGGAGGGATATCACAATCCCGGATTTCAAGATATACCACAAAGCTGTAGTAATGAAAACAGTGCCATACTGGCACAAAAACATCAATCAATGGAACAGAATAAGCAGCCACAATTGTGGACCAAAAATCTACAATTACATGGTCAGTTAATTGCTGACAAAGAAGGCAAGAATATTCAATGGGAAAAGACAGTCTCTTCAACAAATGATGCTGGGAAAACTGGAGAGCTATATGCAAAAGAATGAAACTGGGCCATTTTATTACATCATACACAAAAATAAACTCAAAATGGTTTAAAGACTTAACTATGAGGCCTGAAACCATAAAAATCCTAGAAGAGAGAACAACTAGTAATTTCTCTGACATCAGCTACAGCAAAATTTTTCTAGATATGTATCCTATGGGAAGGGAAACAAAAGCAAAAAGAAACTATTGGGGGACGCCTAGGTGGCACAGTTGGTTAAGCATCTGCCTTTGACTCAGGTCATGATCCCAGGTTCCTGGGATCGAGCCCCACATCGGGCTCTCTGCTTAGCAGGAAGCCTGCTTCTCCCTCTCCCACTCCCCTTGCTTGTGTTCCCTCTCTCGCTGTGTCTCTCTCTGTCAAATAAATAAATAAAAATCTTTAAAAAAATAAAATAAAATAAATAAAATAATAAACTATTGGGACTAAGTCAAAATAAAAACCTGCACAACAAAGAGAACAATGAACAAAATAAAAAAACAACCTACTAAATAGGAGAAGATATTTGCAAATGACATATCTGAGAAGGGGTTAATATCCAAAATACATAAAGAACTAAACAACTCAGCACCAAAAATACATACACACACACATACATACATACATACATACATAGGTAAAACTCAGTTAAAATGGGAAGAAGACATGAAGAGAAATTTCTCCAAAGAAGACATACAGATAGATGGCCAACAGACACATGAAAAGATGCTCAACATCACTAATCACCAGAGAAATGCAAATAAAAACTCACATAAGATGTCACCTCACATCTGTCAGAATGGCTATAATCAAGGGCACCTGGGT
Organism: Nasua narica; assembly: GCA_028533885.1. Lineage (NCBI taxonomy): Eukaryota > Metazoa > Chordata > Mammalia > Carnivora > Procyonidae > Nasua > Nasua narica. The sequence goes on from CM052800.1 coordinate 103,605,249, forward strand.
GGCTCAGTTAGTTAAGTGTCTGCCTTAAGTTCAGACCATGATCCTTGAGACCTGAGTTTGAGCCCCACATCGGGCTCCCTGTGCAGTGTGGATTCTGCTGCTCCCTCTACCCCTCACCCCACATGTGCTCTCTCTCACTTTCTCTCTCAAATAAATGAATAAAATCTTTAAAAAAAAAAAAAAACGGCTGAAATCAAAGACACAAGAAACAACAGGTATTGGCAAGAATATGGAAAAAAATGTATAGAAGTGTTGAAACACTGTATTTTACACCTGAAACTAATAAAACACTTTATGTTAATTATACCAGAATTAATAAAAATAAAATAGTAAAGAAAAAAAAGGAAAAGAAAATCCAAACATATGAAATAAATAGATCCAAAGTCCACTTAAAACTAAAGGTAGTTTTAAGTATAAAAATAGTTTTAAAGGATAAGTTTTGGAAATAACTACTGATCAAGGATTTAAGATAAATTTTGAAAATATATGATCACTTGCCTCATTTTGGATAAAAATAAAAGATAAATATCCTGAGATTGCTGAAATTGCTTTAAATCTTCTCTCATTCTCATTATCATAGCATTATGAGATTGCTTATCTTCTAAGAATGCTATCAAAACAGCACATAGAGTTTGGATTATATAAATCAACAAAGAGGAAGCAAACATTTGGTCATACTTAAAACAATGAATGATATATACAATGTTTGTTCCATACAGGCAGTTAGTAGGGGGAATTGCTGTTCTTTCTTTATGTTTTCTTTAGTAATAGCTGTGGAACACAGGATTGCAAGTGCAATAATTTTCTGTTAATCATCCCCAATATTGTTTTCATTTAAAAACCTTGGCAGTTTCTGTAAATCTTATCTGTTCCCCTATGTCTTAGTGTATCAATTATGCATATTAAAACGTAATTTTAGGGCGCCTGGGTGGCTCAGTTGGTTAAGCGGCTGCCTTCAGCTCAGGTCATGATCCCAGGGTCCTGGGATCGGGTCCCACATCGGGCTCCTGGCTCAGCAGGGAGCCTGCTTCTCCCTCTGCCTCTGCCTGCCACTCTGCCTGCTTGTGCGCTCGCGCTCTCTCTCTCTCTGACAAATAAATAACTAAAATCTTTAAAAACTAAAAAAAAATTAAAAAACCCAAAAAAACCCCGTAATTTTATGTAATAGTAAACAAATGGGGGAAAACCTATTTTCGACAGCACCCATGGGGCACGTGGGTGGTGCAGGTTGTTAAGTGTCTGACTCTTGGTTTCCGCTCAGGCCATGAATTGTGTGGTGGGATTGAGCCCCATGTCAGCTCTATGCTCAGTGAGGAGTCTGCTTGTCCCTCTTCTTCCCCTCTGCTCCTCCCCCTGCTCTCTCTCTCTCTGTTTCAAATTAACAAACAAACAAACAAACAAACAAATAAATAAATAAATAAAAGCTTTGGGGGGGGATAAAAACCGACAGCGCACACACACACAAAGGACAGTGCAGAGATTTTGTGGTAATACCACTTTCCTATATCTTGATAAGTGAACCTATACATATTATAAACGCACACTCACACACACACACACACGTAAAACTAGTGAAATCTCAGTGAGATTGCCAGATAACAGCCATGTTAATTTCATGATTGTAATATCATAGTACACCATAGCAAGATGTTACTATTGAGGAAGGCTGTGTGAAGGGCACTGTAAGCATAATTTCTTACTACTACATATGAATCTATAATTATCTCAAAATAAAAATTCCTTCTTAAGGTACTTTAAAAACAAAAGTAACTTAGGAAACTCAGATAAAAGGAGAAGTCTGGGAGATGACAACATCAATGAAGACAAAGAAATATTAATTCACAGACAATTACAGATTCTAGTTGTGCAATATATATAAATAGATTATAATCTATTATAATTCAGCAATAACATGATAATGTAGTCCTGAGATGCTGGAAATTATTGGCAAACATCCTACCCCTGAACAAATTCACCTGATCACCACAAATAAGATCATCAGTATTAAAACTATCTTTACCATTTTATTCTTCATAAAGAAAAATCTTGTCTGTCTTGTCTTCCATTGTTACTTGTGTGATTTGATGTACTTTATGTTCAAGCCCCATCCTTCTGCTTTCTTGATGAGAGAAGTGACCCTGATAAATTCATTTGTAACATCTCTAATAAGGCCCTTAAAGTTTTATTAATCAATTAAGAATGCCTTATTGCTAGTAGTAAGAAGCTATTTTGTTAAAATATCATAAAATAAAAAATATTCTTAAGTGGAAATATATTACAAAGTGAATCATAATACCTGTCTTCCATTATAAGTCACCATTTCACATTTTAATTTATGGTATCAATTTATGGTATACAAAATTATATAATAAATTTAATGAATTAAATGGTTCAGACACAAAGTTTTTTAAAATTTGACCTAAATGAAGAAGTCCATATAACAAGTCAATTTTATTTAAGTGACTCAGCTTTATCAATAAATATGTATGAAATTTTCTTTTTAAATGATGACAACATCTTTGATACTTCTGTCATGTAGAGTTGAGGTCTATGCTCTTCTCTTGAATCTATATGGGCATGTGACCATTTTGAGCAATAGCACACCGAGAAAGTGAAATTATATAACTTCCAAGGCTAGGTCATTAAAGAAATGCAGCTTACAAAAAAAAAAAAGAGAGAGAAAGAAAGAAAGAAAAAAGAAAAGAAGTGCATCTTACCACCCACTTGTGAGGCCTCTCAAAATAGTGCTCTGAACCACCACATAAAATTCAAATACCCTAAGGCCACTATCCTGTGAGCTACCATGTAGAAAGACTATACTTAGGCTCTCTAGTTAACTGTTCTGGTTGAGCAATGAGCCAACAGCATCAGTTGCCAATCATGAGCAAGTCATGTTGGATGCCCAGCCCAGTCAAGCCTGAAAATAACTGTAGCCACAACCAACAGCTGGCCTCTTTTCAAATTCCTGGCTCAAAAAAACTGTGAGGCACCACCAAAAACAAAAACAAAACAAAAACTATTATTACTAACTGGTTTATATATCACTAATTTTGAAAGTGATTAGGAATTTAGTTCAAGAGGGAAGTAGGCTCCCCGCCGAGCAGAGAGCCTGATTCGGGGCTTGATCTCAGGACCCTGAAATCACGACCTGAGCTAAAGGCAGAGGCTTTAACCCACTGAGCCACCCAGGCACCCACAAAATCTATAGTTTTAATAGGTAAACTGATTTAAACAAGGCAATGCAAATAATCATTTACACACAAAAATTCCAATCAGATACTGATAATTGAAAGGATTTCCATTACCGCACTATACAGCATAAAATACAAAAGATAGCATCATTTTTATAAATAATTTGAAGCCAAATTATTAACTGTGCTTTGACAATCTTTGAAACCTAGAACCTGGTTTATGAATTAAAGACTTTAATGAAAACATCCTGCTGTTTAGGAAATCAAAACTAAACACACAGGAAATTCACCAGCTACATAGTGAATACTTTAAATATCAGAGATCACTTACAGCCAAACACTGGTCTGAAGGTGTTTTGGACCAGAAAAGCCCTATGTGCTTGGGCTACAAATTCACATGAAGTTATTTCACAGCAAATAATTTTCCTCCACTTGGGAAAGACAGGCCAGTTTCCCTAACTGCATGTGGGCCTTCTTCAAATTCATTCTTTCACTGAGGGTGTACTCCTTGGGGGCTTTATTGCATACCTCCTAGTCAACATCCTATGTTGGGTGGTGCTAGGTTTTGCCTCCTGTAACCTACCCCTCATGTGGCTATCAAAACAGGAGTGCAAATTGACTGGAGATTGTAGATTCTTTAATCTCACCTGCTCATCTCCCTAGATCCCTACATTCAATTTATTTTTAATCATAAAGGATTTTCCTCACTATATAAGGTCAGAAATGCAATTAAAATAGAATTTAAGGGGCACCTGAGTGGCACAGTCGCTTAAGTATCTGCCTTCAACTCAACTCATGCTCTCAGGGTCCTGGGATCGAGCCCCACATCTGGATCCCTGCTCAGTGGGGCGTCTGTTTTTCCCTCTCTCTCTCTCTGCTTCTCTCCCTGCTCCTATGCTCGCTTCCTCTCCCTCAAATAAATAAATAAATTTGAATTTAAAAATACCTGTCCACCATACTTCCACTTTATTCTTAAAATAAATAATCTGAGAACAATTGGTTATTGACACATTTCAACTACAAAATTACAATTCAACTAACCCAGATATTGGAAGTAGATAATATGTCAGTCAATCAACAAAGGTAAATGAAGTACATCTTATAAACTTCACAGAAATGACTTTATAATCAGAAATAAAGAATTAATGAATTTTTCATAAGTTACTCTATTCTTTCTTCATCTTAGAGAAGTGGACTCAGAAACATTAGCACAGAGACAGGCTTTGTTAGTCAAATAAGAAAGGGAGAAAAAAGAAAAGAATCACCATTGCAAAAATGTAATAGGTTTTAATATTTTTATAAATTTTACCAGGAAAAAAGACATTAAAAAGATCACTCTATTAGGTGAATTTTTTCTAATAAGTAATTAATGAGAAAATAATGGTAGTTGTTTTATTGGTGGTATTTTTATGTATAAGAAACAGTAACTCAACATCTCTGTAGATATTTCTAACAAAAGTCAGTTTATCTAAATTATTCATCCAAAATCTATGTTTGTAAATAAAATGAGAAACTCAGGCAAAAATTTTATTCTTTTCTGAAATTACGAGGGCAATATATTAAAATGGAAAAACGTTAGCAGGAGGAAGTGGTTGATATCTGTCATTACTCCTTCAATTTCTCGGCCATGAGACCTTGGCAAGTCATTCAAACTTTTGGGGACTCAGTCATCTCATTTAACATATGGGATTAATTTATTGCCACCCTGAGGCCAGGAAACAAGATGAAGTATTGATGGAAATCTCTTAAAATTTTTAGGTCAATAATCTGTCATAGTCATTCATTCATTTTTCCTTTTCATTTTTTTTCTGTCCACCCCCACTTACCACCCACTCCACTATGTACTCTTCCAACTGCATCAAACTGGCTTAATCTTCATGCTCTGGTTTTTAGGAGACAATTTAATCTAGAAAGGAATAGTTGTACACTTATTTGGAAATGTACTCTTTCTGGAAGACAATGGCTAAACTGACATCCTATGTAGAAATGAAATTAAAGTTGATTTCAGCTATCCTCTAATTAAGAAAAAAAGTTACTACAGACCTCAAAGATCAAGGAAAATTATGGCCAAATTTTTCAAGGCTTTCTTGTTCTCTAGAATTAAACAAAAAATGCAACTAGGTGACCAAATCAAGACTTCTGAAGGAGAGAAAAAAAAAAACCAGCTATTATATCATTCTACATTCTATGAATATATTTTATAGTCAACTCTTCTGTAATATGGAGTCATAATGTTGGACTTCTTACAAGTAGACATTCCAACTAGAAAGCTCTGGTTATTATTAGCTGTTTTGAGTAGTTGAGTTTATGTTTCAATGACTTCTCAATCCACAACACAGAGTATTTTTGCTTAGCCAAAAATGATTTTTATAGTGTCTTTTTAGAAAAAAATTCCTAATTATAAAGGAATATGCAATGACTCTTATAGCTACAGACCTGGCTCATGATTTATTTTACAAGACTTTCCTCACACTTCTTTACTAAAGACATTCTTTGTGTTTTATTACAAGTTTCTTCCATTGCGTCATGCTCTCAGTGGGATGGTGTGCCTATATTTTATTTTATTCCTGCCATTAATTACCTGTGGGTCTGTATCATGTCTCCCTCAGACCCATTTATTATAATGGTGCCTGCTGGTGTCCCTGCAGCTAGCAGTCTGTCAGCCTTTCCATTAGAAACCCCATTTCACAGGGGTTTAAAATTCAGCTGTAAAATTTTGCTTTAGGCTGTACATATTTAGAGTACATGATGTGAGCTATGAAGTTCTTTATTTTTGGCTCTAAAAAGACAAATTTGGAAAAAAAGATGTTTAAAAATTGATATGCATATAGGTCCTAACTTTTGTGATAAGTTAAATATATATATATATATATATATATATATATATATATATATAATATGAAACGTTTACAGGTTTTGTTTCATTCTTTTTAAAATGGAAACATATTTGTGTGTAGTTTATAGGAAATTCAATATAATCTAGGATTATATTAATAATTTCATATCTTTTTTTGCTTTAATTTCTTAAAAATACATATGGGCATTAATTTTTTAAAGAATTTTGATGTATTTATTGAAAAACTTCAAGAAGTATTCTAATGATAATATAAAACTGATCTTCTAAAATATTTTAGGAGTTAGCTATGGAGTCGTTCATTGGACAGCTTTCAAATATGAATGTTATTTACCATAAAAATGTTTTGGGATTTAGAAATCATAAGTTTCTAAAAAATTATCACACCAGGATAAATTAAATTTCTTTTATCTTGGGTATGACAACATTGAATTGCCAAACAAAATATAAAACACCAGTTAAGTGTTAACTTCAAATTTAAAAAACACAGAATTTTTAGTATAAGCATATCCCAAATATCACATAGAATATACCTATATAAAAAATACAGATATATATCTGTTAATTATCTAAGATTCTGTCCTAACAGGGTGTTTTGTATTTTCATTAGCAAAATCTGGCAACTATAAATGAGATTATTTTTCATATTCTTATAAACTAAAATGAAAATTCAATGTTATAGAACATCTGAGGGATAAAAAAATGACAAAAATGTCCTGGATTTTTAAAAACACTACATAGGTTATAGAAACACTTTTTCAAAGGGTAAGCTTATTGTTAGAAAATAACAGGTTCTTGTGGATAAGAGTCAAAATGGAATAATATGACCGAGGGGAAACAAGAGAATCATGTTTAATGGAAAGAGATTCCCCAAGGATGAGAACCAAGATAACCAAACACAAAGGCACTAAGAAAAAAAAAACAATAGTAACAAAAATCTAAGAAGTCATTTCCAGTTGTACAGTGCCCCTTGTGGACTATCAAAAATATTTGACTTAATTCTGAAGTATGCAACTACTAAACCATATTAAGGCATTTATTTGATATGATAATAAAATAAACTTGGAAAAAGACTATATCTAAAAAAAAAGGTCCATGTATTTCATTCATTCATGCAACCAAAACTCGTCTTTATGCAGTTGGAAGAGGCTGGATGGAAATAAATGGAGCTAGCATTTGGGAAATGGCTGGTAAATTAATAAGTAAGAGTAGTTTGGATAAGTTGCATTGTCATAGCAGTTATTAGGGTTGAAAAGAGTCAATGATAAAACAGTGTCTTCATGAAGCACTAGTCAATTATATCTAACACAAAATTATACACATAGGATATCATAACATAAGAGTAGGATCAAAAGCTTTATGAAAAAAAGCCATTTCATGGTTAGCACAAAACAT
>CM052800.1:103613188-103643733 GCA_028533885.1 Nasua narica
AAATGGTGAGAGGTGGAAGTCCTTATCTGGTAGTTCTTACCTTCCCAATATAAGTAAAGTGTACTGGGCTTCCCCTGAGACACATGAATTCAAATTTCTTTGATTTATTTTTTTTAATATACAGTTAAATCCATATCCATGGGTTGGAATCCATACAAGCAAAATGACATGCAGATCTTGCTGCTGTATGTCCCCCTTTCTAATCACTGTTCTTGGACCTTTCTTGTCTTCCAGGCCACGTGGTTTGAGATGCAGAATAATTCATTAGTTAGCAAAACAGTGCCACGTTACCAATAGGACTCTTCTGGATTGAAAAATCAAGGTATTTCTTATTGTCCTTAATGCAATCTGTTGAACAAGACAGATGGTAGAACAGGTGCAGAGGGTCATACAATGGACACACGCAGACTTCCTCTGCATATTAATTACAACACAAAAGGTCAAAAAGCAGAACAATAGCTGGGCAAGGGTTTAATATACCTGAGCACTTTATTTATTTATTTACATTAAAGATTTTATTTATTTATTTATTTGACACAGAGAGAGAGATCATAAGTAGGCAGAGAGGCAGGCAGAGAAGGGAGGGGATACAGGCTCCCTCTGACCAGAGAGCCCGATGTGGGGCTCGATCCCAGGACCCTGAGATCATGACCTGAGCCGAAGGCAGAGGCTTTAACCCACTGAGCCACCCCGGCGCCCTATACCTGAGCATTTTAGAAATTATAGTATTTAATCCTGCTAAGTAGGAAGCTGTATCAGTCTCCTACACTTAAAGTTCTAACCATGTGAACCACTGACTTCTGCAGACAAATCATATTTCCTCTAACATATCTTTTAATCCTTTTTTATAAGATTATCCCCCAAATTCTTTGAAGTTTATTCTTCTTTCATAAAGAGGATCTGGATTAGAGACATGGATCCCATTCTTCAAGTAGGCCCACTATCCTCCCAATGGGAGGGACAAATTCAAAATACTCTTTAAAGGTTTATTATAATGAACCTACTTAAATTGTTCAGAAATATCCATAATTATATATGGAATAGTGATATTTTAGTAAGAAATAGTATATGTTATCATTTTAAAGTACACTTGTGAAATCCGTAGTTACCTTTTCCATTGTATTTCAAACCTATTACACTTTTCTATCAAGAGCTATATAAAAGCTCTTCTACATTTGAGGTTTTTTTAAATGAACAGCGATAACTCAAAATTTAAAAAAACAATTCACTTCCAATAAAAACATTGTAAAATGTCACCGGAAGTATGGTAAATTTAACCCAAGTTATTAATTACAGTTTTCAAGTTATATGCAAACAGTAACCCACTGCCTGTGTCTGAATCTTACTAATAAACACCCACTTGGGTGTCCAGGCTATTGTTCAATAAAGACGAAGGATGAGATCTGAAATATGAAAACCACTGAATTTAGAATAAATGAATCTTAGAGATCACGTGGTCCAAACTCCTTCATTTGAACAAAGTTTAAAGTGACAAAGGCATAGATTGTTTAACATCCCTCATTTTTAGCAAACTCAGCACTGGAAACAAAGGCGAACTCCCTAACTTTCTTGAAATAATGCACATCTATGTTGCAAGTCATCATGATAAAACTGGTGTACTGTTCATATTTTGATCAGATAGCAGGTGTGCTGACTCATACTCTCCACTGACTAATCCAAATGACACTGCATTATACTAATCTAAATGACAGGCATCCTGAATCACCTCATTTGCATGGGAAGAAATTTAGACTTAAGAAGAGATTTGCAAACATGAGCTAGTGTTGACATTACTAAATCTAGAAAGTAGGAAGCTATGAATGACAAGCAAATTGAACTCGTATTTGCCTTGTTAATTCTGAAATATCAAAGCAGGTCATCAGGAGTCTTATTTGCATTAAGGCCTGTAAGTCTTATGATGAGGGTGGGAGTAGGGAAACTGAGGCCACCCAAGATGTTAGAACTGAGGATGTTAGAACTTCAAATCATGAGGTTTAGATTCTGTGATAAAAGGGCTTTAAAACATTTTTAGTTCTTCAGAAAGAAGCTCTAAGGCTATAGGAAATTTTCCCATGGTTAGGCAGAAGTAGAAAAGCCCTAGAAGAATCTGCAAGAAGATAAAATAATACTTATTTTTAATCCATTGCATGTCAGATAAAATGCCAGATTGTTTACATCAAAATATTTCCTTGACTCCTCACAACAGTCCCATGAGGTAGACACTTTTATCTGAATGTGTGAGTTTAAGTTCCTTCGGGAATGCCACACATGGAATAGAAGTTCAATATACACTTGTTAGCAAGTAGGAAACATTTCTACTCCAATCCTCATAGAGCTCAAAGCAGCTTTTCCTCTAGAATAGAGGGGAAGTGCTGTTTCTAGCGTCAGACAACGTGGGCCCGATGTTAGCTTACCAGCTACAGGACAGTAAAGTAACTCCCTCTGAGTCTTAGTTTCCTTATCTGTAACATGGGACTGAGAGCTGGGGTGAAAGGTAAATGAGGTAACCTGTGTACAAATCTTGCTCTGTGCTGGGCACACCACAAGACCTCAGTGTCCAGCTATTGCTGGTATTATAAATCCCACCAGCAGAGGGAGCAATACCCCTAGAAAACCGAGGTTCTGAGGCTTCCCAGAGGTCTTGAACCCTCAGAAGACCAAAAAAAAAAGTTACATTGAGGAAAAAGACTATTTCCTCTTGGAGAAAAAAAGTGTAATGGTTTTCAGCAGCAAAGATCTTGAATACAGGAGACCCCAAAGTAACAGAACAAGATCTGGAAACTACAAAAACTAGAAACTGTCGCTTGAGCAGGCCCGCAATCTTGACAGTGGGCCTAGCGGGCTACAATGTGAGCAGGCTAGCAGGGACTACCTGGCAGTCTACTCAACTTATCCCAAATTTCTCAGAATGGAGGGCAACTGAAGGCTAAAGGAGGTGGGTAAATAGTAATGATAATAGCTAGCATGAGCTTTTGCAATCCATATAAAAATTTTATGAGTTACAAGGAAACTGAGACACAAGGTAGTTGAGTAACTGCCAAGGTCTCAAAGTTAAAACCAGTGAAAGCCAAAATCCCTACTCATGACATGTTTCTGTAGAAAAGTTGCCAACAATCCAAGTGTGTCTGCGACAATAGGACCAAAGGTTTTTTGTTGTTTGTTTGTTTGTTTTCTTTTTTTAATCATTCATCTAGCCCCCAGACATCATCTTAGATCACAGACACTCTGCTATATCCCAGCGAAAGAGCATCTCGGTCACCACAAGACTTGGTCCTGTGTATCAGTAAGGGAGAGCAAGAAACACTGGAAACCACAAACATGAGCTAGAGCCCATGAAGACAAACAGAAACCTGTGACTCGTTGCCTAGGAACTCGGTAGAACTACAGAGGCCGGGACATGTTAAATAAACATACCTGACCCAGGAGCCCGAGAAACTGAATTCCGTTCCAGGAAAAGGTGGAACAGTTGCAGGTCTGACTGTGGTGTCACAACAATGAGGTGAATCAACAAATAAGCCACAGAGTGTGTGAGTACAAAATGGCTGTTGCTATATTTCTGTCCTCCAAACATTCTAGAAGAATCTCTCATGTGACCCATCCCAACCAGAAACACGTAGGAGAGTTCTGGGCTAGTTCAGCCTAGCCAAAGTAACACAGCACAAAGCAACCACAAACCAACTGCTTTTCAGTTTGCCACGCATATACGTGCCATTAGACAATGCTTAATCTCCAAATAAAGAACAAAGTGACACCTCTGCTTAACAAGTTAGGACAATCCCAAGTGCTACCAAAAGCCAGCTAACCAGGAGCTCTGTAGACTGGCTTCCCAGTAAAGCAACTATAATTGGTAAAAATTATAACAACAAATATTTAAGTCTCAGAAACTATCCTAAAAACATATGTCAGATGAATAAATCTTTATTCAAGAAAATCTATTACCTCTGAGTAAGAACACCAAGAGTAGGTGGCACTTGAGCCATGACTTGATCCCCACCACAGTTCAGCTAATGGAAGACCTACCCCAGCTGGTGTGACTAAGGAGAGAGAGCACCCTTGCCCCTCAACTCAACTGCTGTGTGTCTCTCCAGGAGGGATAAGCCTAGTACTTCCCATCCCCTACAGCCTATGTTGGGGAAGCTAAATTCCAGATGAGTGCAGATGAGTGATAGGGCTCTCCAAACCCACCCCCACTCCAGACTCTCATTCGTGCATAGCAGGCTGAGAATACTGGGGTCTCCATCTTCCTTACCCCAGTTCATGTGGTGAGTAAAGACTCCAGACTGGGGGAGGCAAGCCCCCAAAACTAGAAATTACAAATCCTGCCCAGGGCCCTACCCATAACAAAGAAGTTCACACCACGAGAAGTCAGCCACTGTCCCAGGTCAAGAGCAGTGGCTCGGAGTTTTGTACAGAGAAAAGACAGGACATAAGAATAGAGCACACTGAGGGTCTCTCCAAAATCACATCAAAGGATGTGATTTTACGGGGTACGGGAGATTCAAGAGTAGAGGAGCTCTTAGAAACAATGGAGATTTGGGGGGTAAGCAATCAATAGGAAGATGCTAACATCATCAGAGCCAGAAGCTAAGCCATAGGATAGCTAATTGACAGTTTAAAACAACAACAACAAAACAAGGAAAGTGTAACAAGATGTTCTATAATTCTACAGATGGAGGTTTTGGCAGAAACATTGAGGACATCTAAAGCCAATCCATATCCAGAGTGTGTATTCCAGTAAAAACAAAACCCATTCCATTATGAAGGCAGTCCTGAGCAATCAATCTGCCAACATATAGCTTGCTGGTACCCCCAGGGAATGGGGACATATCAGGGTTCAGTGTTGATCTCATTTGCTGACAGACTGAGTGCTCAGCAGTGACTGTAGTCAGGTTGGCCTTGGTGAATGGAAAAGCATACATAACCTTTATGCTGCCATCATGAACACTCTGTTTATGAGCCCATTAGATAACAGGGCTGGAGTCTGACTAGCAACCACCAAATAAAGCTTTCCACCCCCTGATTATTAAAATCCTTCTGAATTTAGGCCACCATTTGGTGCATGTTCATATAGGACGCAAATATCTCCACATATCCATCTGGCCAAAAAATTAGCCATGGTCTATGATCTGTGGTCAACCCTTACTGTTTGTCCGTCTCTTCTTTCAAACTGAATGAACTACGGCGTAAACACCCTGAGGTTCCACCCACTAGATGAGTTTCTTTTATACTCTCCTTTAAGGCCTTCCCGAAGTGGGGTGGTAGTGTTGCAGCCACTTTTGGATAGTTCTGGCATTTTCCTTCCTCAGGAGATTGATCATAGAAAACTCTCTAAGAAGTCTTAAATATAGGTTGAGGAAGAGAAGGCAATCAACCACAAGTGAGAGCCATCTAGTCGACCTTCTCACGCAACTTTCTTGTGCCTTCAGGACTCGGTCACAGTTTGGTACGGAGCACTGGCGTACATGCCTGATTCCGTGGCATGATGTGCCATAGCACGCCCAGTTCATAAAGGACAGCTTAGGTCCCATGATAACTTAGAAGGCCATGGTCAGATATTCATGGTCAGATATTCAGTATCTTCTAAGGTCTACTAGGAAGCCAGGAGCTGTTCTCAAATAAAGATAATACGGGTTTTTTGTATCTTGGGAGGGCGGGGGTTGTGGGTCTTTTGCTTTGTTTCTTCCAGAGAATGGAAAAATCTCTGGCTTTGCCTCAAAATCCTAGGCGCTGTGTTGTATGTCACCTTCAGCCAACCAAACAGCCTCCCTCTCTGTCACTGACACTTCAGTGACACTTCAAATGGCCATCTGAGTATTGTAACTTTCCTAGTGGTTGAATGGGTCATATACGGTAACTTGCCTTTCACCTTGTACGGCCCCCATACAGCTGGATACCTAGGAATTTCACCAAACTAGCAGACCGCTAAATTGGGGGGATTTATTTCTCACCATCCGGCATTCAATTAGCTTACCAGTGCCTAGAGTAGTTGTTCCTTCCTGCAGACCAGACTGGAGCAGAATGATATAATCAATTTGCTGGAAGAACAAATTATCCTGTGGGAGGAAGCTGATCAAACTCCATGTGACAAAGATTATAACACGGGCCTAACCCAATATCCCTAAAGTAGGAGAATGTAAGTATATTGCTTACCTCAGCAGTTAAAAACATACTACTTCTTGTGGTTTGTGTGCAGATCAGTGACTACATACCAGGTAGCAATTAAATCACAACTGCTGTAATTTTTAAGTGCTTGATGGTGCCACAAATATTTGTAATCCCTCCAGGAATGTGGTATTTCTCTTAGTTTGCTATTTTTGTAGATACAGACAGATCCTGAGAATTCTCTCACTTCATAGATCAGGACCCGGGCTCTGCGTATGTTGTCTATTCCAATTACACTTTTCAGTCCTGGATAAGCGACCACAGAGTAGGTGTGGGGACTCAAGGGTCCCACTGTATGAGAACCTAGGCCAAAATCCATTGATCACCCAACCTCCATAAGTTCCTACTCTCACCAGTGGACCATAGCGACATTTTGGATTTCTAGGAATTAATGTGATTTCAGAGACAGTGTCCAGTAATCCATAAAAATGCACAAAACTCTGGTCAAGGGCTGCAGGAGGAAGGCTGGGAAGGTGATTGACTTTACACATTTTTGGCAGTGTGGCAAGATCTTTCTTCAAGGAGATCCAACCTTCCCTTTATTCCAAGGGCTCTGGGTCTGTAAACTAGCTCAAGTATGGGAAATAATTAAGAGGCTGCAACTTTGTTTTCATGAATCAAGCTCACCAGATTTGGTGCTTCTCTGCACATGTAAAGAAAGACCTCACTGCTATCTATAGTTGATTCCATTATTCATGGTAGTTATATTCTTTAAAGTCACCACAGACACTGAATTAGCAAATACTGAACCACTGCTCCCCAAGGAAAATAGAGAGTTAGATTCCTGCTAGCCTCTGGTTACATTATCATCAAGCACTCAATATAAAGCCTTATTTTATGTGTGTTTCTGTTTAAAGACACCTTATTTAATATGTATTATTTATTCATTAACATTGAATGCATGTCCAAAAGCATCATAATTCATGCCTGCACAAAACAGCAGAGTGTGGCATTGCTCGACCTCAGCTAGAATGTGAGCATCGGGTGATTCAAAGTTCTTGCCAGTCTGCACATGCATGTGTCCATGAATTACTGCAAACACTGCTAGGATTGCTTTTGAGGTTAGAAAAATAGTTTACCAAACGGAATCTGGAAATAGCAAGGATTAACTCTGGTTTAGCTCTAGGGAACACCATAATCAACCGGCCAATGCCAAACAGCTCTGGAAGTCAGATTATTTTGGCTATGGCTTTGGCTCTGCTGTCTGAATAAATGCCTCTGCTTGTCCCAGCCACCATGGAATCCTGTCATCCTCATTACATTTCAGGGTCTCAGTTTGATGGCAGAAGTTCCCCCCTATAATTTCTGGTCTCCAGAAAAGAGCCATCACAGAGCTCTTTAAAAATACATTTGTCAAAGCTACATGGATAGAAAAGTCCTCTGGATTCTCCTAGAGTGGTGAGAAGTTCTTGCATGAGAATTCTATTCTAGCACTCCAATATTCCTAAGCCTTGAGCTACCTTTCTCTTCAGTGCACCAGGGAGATTCCGCATTTCACTGTTATCTAGCGTAGGCAACTGCTGAGGCCACATTTGAGTCAACCAGCCAAGCAAAGTGTTAGAGCAATTCCAAGCCCCTCAAGCTAAAAAATTGACTTTGGGATTTTTGCTCACTAAGCTCATATCTTCAAATTCATCCTGACCTAATTTTAGGTGTCTCCTACTTTGATCATTCACGTTCGAATTCCTTTCCCCCCCAAACTCCACTGATGTCTGTCACTATCATGCAGCTCCTTTGGTCTGTTTTGTACCCCTCACAAATCGCCCAGGTCACACTTCTCCCCCCCCCCCATTTGGGGCCTGCTGGGATGCGAGTCTGATTAGAGATCCAGAAGCAAGGAAAGGTTGCGGAATATGTTCTGAGAAGGATCAGCAGTGTCTTGTAGAGACAACCAACTCAAGGGAAGCTTTTATAGGTTCTTCAGACAAGAATACTTCAACTGGCAAAATTTAGGAATACAAGATTCTGGCATCCTCAGAACTTATCCATATGTCCCTACCCCAATTCTCATAATCCCATTTCTTCCCAGTCAATGCCCTAACTTTAACAAAAGAGACTCTATGAGTTTCAGAAATCATTTGTGTTGTAATTCTGTCACCCAAGATTAGATTTTAGGTTTGATTTCCAGAAATCTCAGCATTGTAACCACAGTATATATGGATTTTTTTTTTCTTTAGGGAGCTCAAAGAAGCTTTCAGGTCCTTTGTACAGACTTGCAACCGGAAATTTAAAGCCCTGTCTTGTTATATATTTTCCCCAAGTTCCCCAGCACCGTTACAATCCACAATACCATTACACTCCAATTGTTAGTAAAAGCTTTTATGACAGCTGATACTTAGTCACCTGGAGTTTTACTTTCCATAGTTGCTTGATTACAATATCTAATGGTGATCATTTATGTAACTGTTTTACCATTGCATGGTGCTGCCTATCAGTACCCTCATAACCACTGGAAGCAGATTCACTAATGCCTTTAGGTCTAATCAGATCAAACAACCAATTTGAGAAAACCCAGAACCAATTCGGAGTAATCATTCTTAAAATTCTGTTCTTCTAGAACCATTTCTGCTACCAAATTAATATCGGTCAGGATTCTATTAGAGAGGCAAAACCACAAGGATAGATGTATAGATGTGGATAAATATATAGATATGGATATAAAAATAGATAAATATTAAGTAATTATCACAAGGATTTGGCCCTTTGAGATTTGGGGAGCTGATTAAGTGCTTGTCTTCACATTTGATTCTGGACCTTGAAACCCACAGGGCAAGTCGTTGGAAGGAAAGACGGACATCATGTGGTAGAGAAAAAAAACAAGGTGAGCCTCACAAGATGAAGTGAAACCCTTGTCCCTTTTTGATTCTTGGTGACTCTGGTGAAATGAGTGTCCTACAGAGACTGGGAGCTAAGTACACACACCTGGCCCAGGAGTTGGGGAACCTGAAGAAGGACCTGGCAGAAGGTGAAGTGCTGTAGGCCCACCACCGGCCACACCAGCGATCAAGACGGCAGGTCCGGCCTGTGTGAGACACACGCGGCTGCCGCTTCATGCCCCACTTACAAGTCACCCACAAGAATTTCTCCTGAGGGGCGCCTGGGTGGCTCAGTGGGTTGGAACCTCTGCCATCGGCACGGGTCATGATCTCAGGGTCCTGGGATCGAGCCCCTCATCGGGCTCTCTGCTCAGCAGGGAGCCTGCTTCCCTCTTTCTCTGCCTGCCTCTCTGCCCACTTGTGATCTCCTCTCTCTCTCTCTGTCAAATAAATAAATAAATAATCTTTAAAAAAAAAAAAAAGAATTTCTCTTGATCTCATCTTAACCAGCAACACACAGGAAAGGAAATTTTAGGAAATCAGTTCACCCTTGCCAAGTTGACACATTACAGAGCCACCACAGTGTGATTAAAATCCAATCGGAAGAACGTGACATCCAGAGCAAAAGGAGATTTCTGATGTCGATTCTGGGGGAGACACAAAGAGGAGACGAGCTGGTTTCACTACAAAAGGAATGGGAAGGATAAAACCGGTACTTTGGATAGGGAGATATAAAAAAGGAACAAGGAAGGATTCTAAAGAAGATCCTTCTGGCACAGATTCAAAATAGTCTCTAGACCAACTCCATATGACCTGAGGGGACAAGTAAAGCAATGTTTGCAGTCTGGACTCCAGATACATTTCTAATCAGCTTGGGTAAGACTGGGTACTTTCAGATGATGAGCTCAATCTACATGCCTTTTCCGGTCCTGATAGTTGTTAAAAGCAAATCTACAATCACGGCACAAAATGCTCTTCTCTTCTAGTATAAAGTGCCCTTGTAGACATGCCCTCTGGGAATTTCTCCAACCAAAGCCCTAGCTTGGTGCAAAACCTTCAACATTACCCAGGCAATTGCATGGCTATTCTAGTAATCTTGCTAGGATTCGGACACATACAGTAGTGAGGAAACAGAGTGAAAGCAATTGGTCGATAAGAGTCATTAGCACCCAGGCTAAAACTGCCCCCATCATTATAGGACTTGGAACTCAAAGAGAATTGCCAGCAGGTGAAATGGTACAGAATTCCCAAAATAGCAGTTCTAAGAGTAGTTTTTTGACCAGTTTTCAATATTTCCTTACCAACTTGGAAGAGTAAGCCTGTGTGATCAGTATGAAAGGGGAAGATATTAAGGAGAATATGTTATTATCCATAAAGTCACAAAAGCAAAAGTAATTCAAATATGCTCCTTAGAAAATGTGAAGTCTGGGGTCCAAAAATTTTATAACATACAGTTCGGTTCAAAGACTACAAATATTGACATTGTAAAGGAGAAATAAAACAACAAATGAGGAAATCTCCAGGACGTTTTGTCAGATCACTTCAATTAACTCTCAGATCTGACTGTAGAAATGACATTTTTCAGTCCCATATAGTTAAGTACCCTCATGCCTGGATGTAGAAAGAACAGTGACAGTTTTGTAGGATACAGGTAAGGCCACTTAAGGAATGAGTTGTGGGTCTCATTGTAGTCTTTCACTCCGAGTTTAACATGTAGATAAAAAATAAGTACTACCAAACTTCCAGCCAACATTCCAACTATTTAACCACATCCCCTTGGTCAATAGCTACCCAATAGACTTAAACTCATCAGAGTGATTTGCGAAGCACAAATACTTCCTTTTGAGTCAATATCCTTCTTCAAACTCATCAAAGTGATTTAAAAGAGTATTTCAAGTCCAAGTTGTCCTTCCCTCTCATCATTCTGGAGCACCTTGTTAAACAGCAAGTAACAGTAAAAGAGCATTTAACAATCTGCTTCACATACAGCTCTTTTCCAGCCAAATTGCACCTATAAAGTTAAAACAGAACCTCTTTGGATTCTCAACAAACATGAACTGACTATTTTATGATTTGTGCAGTAGTTACAGTGTGTTGCCTTTTCTTAATTAGCATATATATGGATGCCTTTCTTTCATGGCACTTTATTATTGTTGCAGTAATTCAATAAAAGTATCCTAAACATTTACATTGTGAAACATTTTTATGATTTATAACAATAGAACAGCACACACAGTGTCATACATCTGCTTTCGAAGTTATCGCTTTATTGCATATTTTTGTATCCCGTTTAAGAATGAAAAATATTGTAGCTTTGGAGCATGCCTTTATCTTTTCTCCCTCTCCATGAATTCCATTCTTTCACATACTCTTGCAACCCATAATGATGCTCAAATTAATTCTGTTGAACTGAGGTGGCAATTTTTTCCTGAAATCTCTCATGATGGAGCAATGAATCGTTCTCTTAACCTACTCCATTGTATTTCTATTATTAAAATAATAAACATTTTTCTGTGTTTGGTCACTAACAAAATTTACACTCAGTCTCTCCAAAATGACTCATAAAAAGTCAAAAGCACAAATCCTCCAGTGAGAAATTAAATACATATTGAAAAGTAAATCATTATAAGGTCTTTATAGTGTGCCATTTCCCTAGACCATTTCCAGCCTCAGGGTTCAAAGGAATAGAGGTTCACTTGAACAAAGTGTGATTATGTAGAACATCTCTGTAGGTCTTCAAGGGGTTTCCCATCGTATTCTTATGCATATTTATGACACAATTGAGTCCTGGAAGTTTGCTTCAGTTTGAAACTCAAGGCTCTGAGATTCCTCCATTTGCAACAGTTCTGCTACATCTGTGTGTCTGCCTGAACTTTTAAATGGCCTGTGTCTCTACTCTGCCTTCTTTATATATAGAAGTAGCAAGTTCAGATAAATTAAAAAAAGATCTTTTGAAATAATAGTTGATGCTTACAGTATCAAAATTATGAATTTCAAATAAGAGGTTGGGAGAGACATTCTATTGAACCTTAAGGTGTGGTCTGAGTGATCGGCAAACGAACCGGAGGTGGGAGACGGTGGTTGAGGTCTGGCCTGGGCCACTGACTGGCACTAATGGAATGAGAGATATTTGTGAATACAGCACTCTAAGTATCCACACTGATTGTTTTCCAACCAATTCCTGAGGCCCTTGAGAGAGCTCTGCAAGAGAAAGGGAAAGGCTAGTAAGTATTGTTTTACTATCAAGGCACTATAAAAAAAATGGAGAAAGCTAACCCTGCCTTAAGACTAGTGAAAATAGGGACATCATTTCCCTTAGCAAGAAATCTCAGAGAGGAAAAAGGACAGGAATCACAAAAGGAAAACGACAAGGACATCAGAGCTGGAATGCCAAAGACTGTCAGAGTAACATGGACAGTAGATAATAATACCAGTTATCAGAAATGTAAATGGTGGACATCATTTTCAGAAAAATAATTCAAAAGACTACAGAAAGGAATATATGAAATATTCAAAATTCCACAGATGAAGGAAGGTTGTCTGGGTGGCTCAGTTGGTTAAGCGTCTGACTCTTGATCTCAGCTCAGGTCTTGATCTCAGGGTCGTGAGTTCAAGCCCTGCAGTGGGCGTCACGTGAGCATGGAGTCTGCTTAAAAAAAAAATCTACAGATGAAATAATGAAATAATGATGATGATAATGATGATAAAGATGACGATAACAGCTGATAACAACAAAATTCTTCAAATTTTTCAGGGCGCCTGGGTGGCTCAGTGGGTTAAAGCCTCTGCCTTTGGCTCAGGTCTTGATCTCAGGGTCCTGGGATTGAGCCCCGCATCGGGCTCTCTGCTCAACAGGGAGCCTGCTTCTCCCTCTCCCTCTGCCTGCCTCTCTGCCTACTTGTGATCTCTCTCCCTCTGTCAAATAAATAAATAAAATCTTTAAAAAGAATTTCTTCAAATTTGTCAAAAATTATTCTTTTTTTTTTGAGAGAGAGAGTGAGTGAACAGGGTAGGGAAGGGCGGAGGGAGAGAGAGAGAATCCCAAGTAGACTCCCTGCTGTCAAGAACTATTGTAAATATGGGTGCCTGGGTGGCTCAGTCAGTTAAGCATCTGCCTTTGGCTCAAGTCATGTTCTCAGGGTCCTGGGATCGAATTCCACATCTTCCACTTTGGGGTCCCTGTAGGGAGCTTCTCTCTCTGTCTCTCATGGATAAACAAATAATTTTTTTTAAAAAAGAACTATTCTAAAATTCTAAATAGTTTACATAAATTATCTAATTCACTACTCAAGCCATCCTTATGATGGGACAAGTATTATCCTCTTTTAAGATGAGGAAATTGAGGGTTTAAGTTATTACCTTAAGTTATTTATGTATGGTTTATATGAGGGGGAAGCAGTATACTGGGCTTTGAAATGAGATATAGCAGATGTAGTCTGTGCTTTCAATCACTCCAGAATCCCTGGCGGGGAAGGGATGCAACTTGGGGTTCTACTTCTAGGGCCTCCACTTAAGGGTTCAAACACTCACTGTGATAGCACTGCTGTGGTTTCTTAGATAGATCTCCTCGATTATATTCCCCCAGGCTGCTTGGGAAGTGAAAAAACACAGGTGGTTAACAACGTTACTGGCTTTTCTTTTATTCTGACATTCATTCACTCCTTCACTTATTCATTCATGGAACAAGATGTCTGTCTTTTCCCAGTTTACCGTAATGGTGCTCTGAATGGTAACTATTTCATTCACAAGCACTTTCAGGTCCAGATGGCCCCATCCTTGCTGAGATGAAGTCATGTTCTCAGCAGCTCATTCTAGGTTTGCTTCCCAGTCTCTAAGTCAGACAGAGAGAAGTGCAAAGCCCAGAATTCCTCTGCTGCTACGATAGAGTTATCATTTTCTGTGTTCACTGTGACAACATTTCAATACAAAAATAAAAGGCGCAATTCTATTAGAACCAGTACGTTGGGGGACGCCTGGGTGGCTCAGTTGGTTAAGCATCTGCCTTCAGCTCAGGTCATGATCCCAGCGTCCTGGGATTGAGTCTCACATCCGCTTCCTTGCTCGGGAGGGACCCTGCTCCTCTCTCTGCCTCTGCCTGCCTCTCTGCCTGCTCGTGTTCTCTGTTAAATAAATAAATAAAACCTTAAAAAAAAAAGAACCAGTATGTTAGTAATTAGTATTTAAGAAAATCATTTTCCTATAGCATTGCTGGAGGACAAGCTAAGTTGTACAAACACACATACGCAAAAAGTTTTTGAATTTTTATCATATATGTCAAATGAAGCCCAAGTAAATAAATATCAGGGTGTAAGGAGGAAAAATTCAAGTGAACTGACGATTCTCCAAATATTATGTGACATTCAGACTTCGTTATATATAAAATACATTCATGGGGTGCCTGGGTGGCTCAGTCATTAAGTATCTGCCTTCAACTTGGGTCATGATCCCTGGATCCTGGGATAGAGCCCGGCATCGGGCTCCCTGCTCAGTGGAAAGCGTGCTTCTCCCTCTTCCACTCCTCCTGCTTGTGTTCCTTCTCTTGCTCTCTCTCTCTCTCTCTCTGTCAAATACATAAATAAAATCTTTCAAAAAATAAAATAAAATACATTCACAAAAGGATGAGAAAATTGGGGAGGGTCTGTTTTATGGTGAGTGCTATGGATTGTGTAAGACTGATGAGTCACAGACCTGTACCCTGAAACAATAATACATTAAATGTTAATTTAAAAAAAGATGAGAATTACCCTTTTCATGAGTACATACATATTCCAGCACAGCTCCACCCCCTAAAATTTACTGATTAGTGACCAAAATGAATATAGTTATAAACATGTTAAATTTTTATGCTGCTTTACCAGCAAGTGACTAGGCTGATCTGAAAAGGAAATAAATCCACAACCTCCCCCCTTATTTTTCTTGACACCACTTAATTTTGAAGACACAGAATAAATTAAAGGTCACTCAGTGTCTCATAGCGAAAATCCGCATGGTTAATCCTGAACACCTACTTTCTGATAGATCAACCAATTATGCTCTGGGCTACACGATCGTTAAAAGGTACTGGAGTCATGAATCCATTGAAGTGTTTTAAAATTCAGCTGGTATAACCCTTCCTGGGAGTGTTCCATTGCTTTCTCCCCAGTGTGTGAGCTCTCAGGGGAGCTGACACAAAGTAGCTGTTCCACGCTTTGGAAAGGGAGTAGCAGTTGCCAGAGTTGAAATTGCCCCTGGGATTACAACAAATCCCCAAACCACTCCTACAGCAGAAACAAACAGCGAGTCTCCTATGCTAAAATGGCAAGAGGAGATTGAAAAGACAGAAACCTTTACACCGCATGCAGAATTCTTTGCATCAACCGTTGGGTAATGTTGATAAGACCGGAAATTAAGGAGATTTAGCTGTACTAGCAACTGGAAGGAAAGGGAAGGGCTTGTAAGTAGGACAAAGAAAATGAGATGGCTGATAAACCTGCTAAAAAATCTTTCTAAAATTAACTAGTAACTTATTCCTTATTATGGTATGTATTACATATTGCCATATGGTTTAGCTATTTCTGCAATGTCTATGTTCAAAATAAGCTGTAACATACACAGAGGGCCATAAGTGTGTTTTGTTCATCTTTGGATACCTATAGATCTCAATGGCACTATACACTTGATACATCCTGAAACTGATAAAAGTTCAAGTGTATTTTAAATGTAACAGGCTAGACTTTAAGTAAACAACAAGGCTAGACTAAGTAAAATGCCAGATCAGAAAGTGACCAGATGGCTATTTTCAAACTTACAAACTCATACATTTCTATCATTTTCTAGGGACGTTGGATGTTATTATGGAGGAGCCCTTAAAAGGAATTTTCCCCATCCTCTGTCCTTCAAGTGAGCATGCAGCATTACTTAAGCAATCACTGCTACTCCAAACAAGTGGAAATCTGTTTTTTGTCTACAAAACTCCAGGGAAGTATAAGGCATAGTCCTCTTCAGTAAATTGTGCCATCAATACCATTATACTGCATTAAACTCATATGAATGAACTTATTGACTAATTGGCAATATTTCAATGGGAGAATTTAATCTTAAATATATTACACATGCTATGGACTTTGAAGTTACCATCAAAAGTCAGAAGTCTTCTGGGTATGTTAAATATTCAGTCAAAAGCTTAAAAAGTGAATAGGAAAAATTCAAGGCTTCCTCTATGGATTGTTGGAGGGTTGCTATTATAATGCTTGAAAATCAGGTAGAGTGTAGAAAAATTAAAACTCTGGTTAAGGTCCATTAATTATAATGCAATGCCTCAGCCAAACAACAGCTTGGCCTTAAATCAATACTCAATTAAATACTTCCTGCAGTTCTAGCCATTAATTGCTCTGCAGCTTCGAAAATAACATTCTAACTGCTGGTAGAAAGGTAATCAAAACTGGTGTGTGAAACTGGAGTTTGGTTCCTTTGTGATTAGCTTTCTTCAACCAGGAAAATTAACTTCCTCCATCACTTGCAGTTCATATCTTCCGAATGCACTCAAAAGTATTGAAAATGGAATACAATAACAAGCAATCGATTTTTGGTTGTGAAATACTATATTTAGTTTGCTTTAAAGAATGAACACCACAAAACAGTATTCTCAATCTTCATAATGAAAAGTATCATTTCTATGTTAGATCTTTAGTCGGGAATAACAGAACTCTTGCTGCCTATCTACTATTGGATGGAAAATATTTAAGAGCTAACACCTTTGAGATAGAAAGGAAACCCGACCTCATTAAATACCAAAGATCCACCTTTCAGCTCAATTCTGGGCACAAAGCAACTTATGCTGCCAAAGGGGAGGTACAAGGACCCTCCCATTGACACGTGGTCCAGAATGCTGACACTCACAGAAACCATCACCATGGCTAAAGAATGAGGATGAGAGAACAGAACTGAGAAACACCCCAAATATAAACACTATGCATGCAGGGAGTGGCGAATGTTTTCGAATGTGAGGACTAAGAATTCAGAAGGAGGGGCCCCTGGGTGGCTCGGTGGTTTGAGCTTCTGCCTTCGGCTCGGGTCATGGTCTCAGGATCCTGGGATCAAGCCCCGCGTCGGGCTCTCTGCTCAGCAGGGAGCCTGCTTCTCCCTCTCTCTGCCTGCCCCTCTGCCTACTTGTGATCTCTCTCTCTCTCTGTCAAATAAGTAAATAAAATCTTTAAAAAAAATGTAATCCAGATTTCCAGTTTCCTATTCCACATATAAGAAATTTGGAAGTTGCCACTGTGTCCTAACAAGTGAGTAGCTGAACTGAAAAATCAACAACTCATCTTAGATTCACTAAGAGAACTGGGGTCACAGGGCAAACTGTTGTCACCAAATTCACTGACAGGTGAATATAGAGAAACACAACTTCCAGAGCAGAAAACCAAGGGCTGACACGTCTGTAGAACCAGTGCCAGGACATGAAAACCTGCCGTAGATGAATTGCTTGTCAGTGTGGACAAGCCTGAAAGATAAAAAGTCCAGGGGGACTCAGCCATTAGGAAGAACCCACACTTTTCTGAGCTGTGCCTGTTGGAGTTCTACCAGGTTCTGACAGTAAATATCTAAGAAAAAAATCCTCTTTCATCGGGAGATGAGAAAAGACAATTTGAAATACACCCGAACATTCTTTTCACCTTAACAAGGTCTGCCCTCAGGAGAAACTGTTTAACTACAGCCTAACCTACTGGCCTTATCAGGGTCTAACTGACCTGGGGGAAGGGAAGTACCCAATTCCAGCCCACTCTAACTATCCTGTCCCACCTGAGAGGGGTAAAGAGAAGGGGTGCAACTGAGAAGCACAAGTGAAGCTCACAATCCAGAGGCAGAGGCTCAGTAAAAGATTGAGACCTACTCAGAAGACTGTGGAATGTCACCCCTTCCCCCAACCCCTCCTCCCTGGGTACTAATGACCTATTTATAGCAGCTTCTTTTACCAGGCACAGCACATCTCAATGCAAGAGATGGGAAGGAAGGAAGGAAGGAAGGAAGGAAGGAAGGAAGGAAGGGAGGAAAAGAAGGAAGGAAGGAAGGGAAAGAAGAAAAGAAAAGAAAGAAAGAGAAGGAGGGAGGAAGGGAGAAAGAAAAAGAAAGAAAGAAAGAAAGAAAGAAAGAAAGAAAGAAAGAAAGAAAGAAAGAAAGAAAGAAAGAAAGAAAGAAAGAAAGAGGGAGGGAGGGAGGAAGGAAGGAAAGAAGGAAGGAAGGAAGGAAGAAAGAAAGAAAGAGGGAGAGAGGGAGGGAGGGAAGGAGGGAGGGAGGGAGGAAGAAAGGAAGGAAATTACAAGACATTCTACTAAACAAAACACGCTTTAAAGAGACAAAGTAGTCTTTAGAAGCAGACATATCAGGGATTTCAGAATTATCAGACCAGAAATTTAAAACAATTATTATTAAAATGCTAGGGACTCTAAAGGATAAAGTAGACAGCATGTAAGACAGATGGGCAATAGAGAGAGATGGCAATCGTAAAAACCAAAAAGAAATTCTAAAGATTAAAAACACTGCAAGAGAAATGAAGAATACTTTCAATGGGTTTACAAGGTAGATTGTGTATATCTAAGGAAAGAATTGATGCACTTAAGAATATAGAAACTTCCAAAAACTGAAAAGCAAAAAGGAAAAAAAAATGACAAAAGGAAAGCAGAATATCCTTTTATCCATGAATTTTGGGACAACTACAAAAGGTGTAACATGCCTGGAATTGGAATATCAGAAGGAGAAGAACGGTAAATGAATAGAAGCAATATTTGAAATGATTACTGAGAATTTATCTAAATTAATATTGAACCCCAAACTATGGATCCAGAAAGTTCAGAGAACTCCATGCAGGATAAATACCGAAAAAACCCAAACCAAACCAAACAAACAAAAGTACATCCAGGGATATCATTTCCAAACTATGAAAATGAAAGATAAAAAATCCTGAGAGAGGGATGCTTGGTGGTTCAGTTGGTTAAGTATCTGCCTTCAGCTCAGGTCATGATCTCAGGGTCCTGGGGTTGAGCCCCACATCGGGCTCTCTGCTCAGCGGGGAGCCTGCTCCCCCCTCCCCCCGCCGCCTCTCTGCCTACTTGTGATCTCTCTCTCTATCAAATAAATAAATAGAATCTTTTAAAAAAAAAAATCTTGAGAGAAACCACAGAGAATAAACACCTTACTAAGAGAGGAATGAAAAATTACATCTGACTTCTCAGAAACCAGCAAGCAAGAAGAAAGTGGAGTGAAATATTTAAAGTGTTTAGAGAAAATAAAACACCAACCTTTTAATCTGTACCCTGCAAATTATCCTTCAAAAGTGAGGGACAAATTAAGACTCTCAAAAAACCCTCAGGCAATCTATGGACTCTGGGTAATAATGATGTGTCAGTGTAGGTTCATCCATTGAATGAGTTACCTCTGTGATGAGGGGCTGTTGATAATGATGGAGAGTCTGCACATGAGGATATTGGGGCTCCATAGGATATCTCTGCTCACGTCTGCTGTGAACCTAAAACTGCTCTAGAAGCTAAAGCCTGTTTCTTTAAAAACGTCTAGTCTTCTGCCGGTAGCTCAGCCACATCTGGTTGACATGCTGTCTTTGATGTAAATTCTTAATTAAAAGAAATATAAGCGATGTGCCCTTTTCTGTGCACTTGCCTCCTGACCTGCTCCTCCTTGAGAAACCTTTCGAGAGCAAGAATTTGCTGACAGTTCATCACAGGAGAGGGAGTGGGGAAATGCATTTTACAAGGATACTCCTCACATTCCAATGTTTCTATATCACACTCCCTGTTAATCTTTTATGACCACATTTGTTCTTTCTGTCCGCAGCTGATGTAAAGTGTTCCCATCTGGCTTTTGTGGGTGGACAGCATCCTTGCTCAGGATCAGAGCCCCTAGCCTGGTTTTGATGTCTGTGTACTCTCTTTACTCCTTACCTCAACTCCGGGCCTCCTATAGCATAGTAACCTTCACTGCAATCAGATGTTCTTTATTAGTACGTAAAACAATTCCTTTATTTTCCTCCACACCAGGTATTTCCAAACTTTAGGATGTAATAGAAGATGTAATCCAAGCAGTCTTTCCGCCTGGAAATGAAAAACCTTCATATAAATTCATCCCAATTGGGGAGCATTATGAAGCTTTGCCTCCCATGTGGCAACAGAGAACATACCTTCTCTCTTGAAATTACCAAAGATATGGGAGTAGGCTCCACTTTGAAGCCTGAATGTAGTCTTCTCTGCTCTCCTCTAGCTGGAGGGACTTTCATCTCATCTCTGTTCTGCAGGAAATTTCTCCTAAATCATCCTTCCTGTTTCATGGTATGTAAGAAAAACTTCATGCCCCATCCTCCAAACTTCTGTTCCTGATGTTTAAAGGAAAGATTCTGGAATTTAGAAAACTGCTTTCAAGTGTTGGTCCTTTATAAGTGAAAGCTCAGTTTTATTTTATATAACTTATAATTTTATAAAATCTATTTATTTTATAGAATCTATGAAATGGACTTCCAGAACCTATTCTAAAGTGCAAAGTGTTGACTTTGACAATTTTGTCCTCCACATGCCAGTGGTAAGAGTCTTAATGCGGTGGGGCCCCTGGGTGGCGTAGTTGGTTGAGCGACTGCCATCGGCTCAGGTCATGATCCCGGAGTCCCGGGATCGAGTCCCACATCGGGCTCCCAGCTCCACGGGGAGTCTGCTTCTCACTCTGACCTTCTCCCTTCTCATGCTCTCTCTCACTCTCTCTTTCCTAATAAATAAATAAAGAAATAAAATCTTTAAAAAAAAAAAAGAGTCTTAATGCGGTGATATACAGAGACTGTAGCAGACATCTTGCTAAGTAATTGTATATATTAGTAATCTTACACTCATAACATTTAACAATGTCATTCCTGGAATACAGGGAGATTAAGGAACTCACCTAGGACAGCACAAACTGGTAATGAAACCAGGAACTGAAGTCCCACAGCTGACATCCAGAGGACGTACTCTTTTTCCTCTACATTATACCCTCTGGAGGTAATCTATATTGATCCAATAGGGGATCAGCCATAAACAAGGAAGTGAAAAAAAAATCCCATATTGAAATATCATCTAGGTACAAATACATATAATTTCTGTATGCCTAGTTTAATGGGTAGTAAAATGTATAGTTGCAATTTGGATTGAGGTTTTTCAATCACTCTCAACAAATTTTTCAGTCATCTTCAAAAAATCTTGGGTTAAAGAGCTCTTTTGTACAAATATCTATTAGGTCTCTTTGTGAAGAACTGCCCTAGACAGAAGCATACATACGCCCATGCTCATATATGTGTTGTTTTCATTCTCCTTCGCTCCTGCTGTGTCACAGTTTTCACTGATAAATGTTTGTAAGAGTAAAGCTTTTTTCCTATGTCTAAAATTATGTTTTCATTCGTGTATGTGTTGTTTCCCTCTGTAATTATAACAACTCATAAGTATACATAGTGAATCATATCACGTTCCTTGAAATTCAGTGGAGAAATAAGCTATCATAATTTAAACATAATGAGGAAATACAATACTAAGTAATAAGTTCATTGCGACAAGTCATAAAAAAATCAAAATATGAAACTTGAATTCCGGTGAAGCAATATTATGAGTGATTTCTACTTCAAAAGTATAATCAGGGGCACCTGGGAAGCTCAGTCAGTTAAGCATTTGACTCTTGGTTTCTGCTCAGGTTTTGCTCTCAGGGTCCTGGGATCAAGCCCCAGGCCAGGCGATCAGCAGGGAGTCTGCTTGAAATTCTCTCTCTTCTCTCTCTGCCCGTCAGTCCCCCTGCTCACAGGCTCTCTCTCTCTATCTCTCTCTCTGAAAAATGAATAAATAATTTTTAGAAATAAAAAAAGTATAATCATATTTTCTTCTCTATATGTGCCCCAAAAATATTTAGGAGAAAGAAAAATATATTTCCTTATCATATGATGCTTATCTTGATTTAAGTTATTATTTGTACTCCGTGTGTTAAATTCCAGAAGGACTTACTGTATTTTAATATTGTAAAACACAAAGTACAAAATGTAATAGTTTTCTTTATTTGATTCTTATATCTATTTGAGATCTATTTTATCATGCAATTTTTCGATTTGCTTACATGGTATGTATTAAATCAGTGCGAGCATTTATTCTAGATCTGTAAATTTAAAAATAAATACTACTAAATTAAATTAAATCTGAGTAAATGTGAAGGAAAAAAACGAATCTCCCATCTTACGTCGGTATCACTGTTCAGTCAGGAAAATAGAAACTTCAATTGGTATTTCACCTGGAGGAAATTTAATACAGAAAATGAGATGCAAAAGGTTTCAGAGGGACTGAAGTAGCTAGGAAAGGACAAGTTCAATGACTAGCCTCTGCGGTAAACCAGTGATCCTAGCAAGGGAGCGGAGGGGACACGGTATCACCTGGAGGACACAGTCACTGCGGAGCCGCAGCGGCCGGACTCCCTATGGAGCCACTACTCTAGAAGCACTGCTGAGGCTGCCTTGCACAAACCCACGGCCCATTCTCCCCTTGCTAGTGCAGGAACCCTGGGGCCCAAAGTTCCTCCTGGCTGTCACGGGGACAAATGGGGGCAGGGCAGGTTAGCCAGGGCTGCTGAAGCAGGAGCTGCTACTGCTGCTTTGCTATCCACCGCAGAACCCCTGCTGCCTGGGGAGGAACCCGGTGCTCCCTTTGCCCCTGCTGCTGAAGACCCCGCTGAGAGCTCTGCCCTCCTCATCTCCCCAAAAAGGTATAGGGTTTTGGCTTCTCTCTGCCAGCCGCTTTCCAATCACCTGCCAGAGCCTAAGAGAGGCCAGCTGGCAGAGAAAAGTCTGGAAGGTAGTTTTCAGGCATCCAGCCCTCTGTGATACAGATGGGCACACGGATTAGAAATAGGGCTGAGGGCAGATGTACAAATGACCCTCTCACACCTTCTAAGTCATTGCTAATTTTCAGTCTCCTTTCCTTGACGGCAGTCTTTGGTAGTCTTCAGATTCCTTACGTTGTATTCTGTTCTTGCTCTTCATTTTGAAAGTGGAAAATATATTTTTCTTTTAGTGACTTCTGCAAAATTTAAAATTCTTTCTTGTTACATAAAATTTATAAATGTAAAGTTCTATCCAGCAATCTTGCTAAATGCATGTATTTGTTTTAATAACTTTTTTACAGATTCTTTTGGATTTGTATGTATACAATAAAATTATCCATGAGTAAATGGCAATTTGTTTTCTACTTTCCAATATTATTTATGTATGTGTTTGGATATTTACTTTGGCTTTATTGTGTGGCTAGTATGTCGAGCACAATAATGAATAATAGTAATAGTAGTAATAGGGCATTCTTGTCTTCCCTTCCTCATATGAGAGGAATAGATTTCAATATTTCACCATTAATATGATGCATGCCATAGGATTTTCTCTTTTAGAAAAGTTATACCAGAATAAGGAAATTTTGTCCTAGTTTTAGTTTCCCAATTCTTTTTTTTAAATCACAAATCATTGTTTAATTCACTAAATGCTTTTCTCAGTGCTTATTGTGAAGACATAATGATCTTCCTCTTATTCTGTAAATGCATGAATTGACTGTTCCTTTAGGAAGAGCTACAGAGTTGTCTTTTCCCATGAGCTGCCTCTCCTCTGTGAGCCACTGTTCTGGGCACTGGACATGGTCCCAGCCTCTGGATCTCTCCACTTGCCTCTCCCATCATGGCACCTGTGTCCTGTGAGGGAGCCAGGGTGAGGGCCGTCTCTGTCCAAGTATTCTCAGCCTTCCCTCCTGAATGTAGTAGAGTCTCCGTCCTAGTTCTCAGTGGTACTCACCAGGAATTTTGTCTCTTCAACTCATAGTTGGAGGGGAATGAGAAATGCTGGTGATTGTCCCTGGAATGGGATAAACTAAGCTTTGACTGGAACTGAGGGGACAAGGAGTCCCATCTTCTTGGCCACACTCACCCAGGATGAAGCTTCTGTTAATCTGAGCTAGGAGGCGGAGGAGAAGAACAAGAAGGTGGGCTGTGGTTCACAAATGCTCACATATAGCATCTTACTGCACTTTAGTAGATTTTACTGAATGCATGTTTCTTCCTTCACTTCTTTGCTGTATACCTTTATGTTTTTTTCCAGACCCTTTAAGTGATTGGATGATGTCATATAGTTTTCACTACTTTTGGTTGTTTCATAGAACTCTTCACCCTGGCATCTTGAAAGTGGAACTCTCCTGAGGAATGCTAAGACAGCATAATGATCATCTGAAACTATTCCAAGTCTTTATATCAGAGCCTTTTATTTTTCGTATCCCACTGAGGCCATTATGAATAAGGGTATGGATATTTCTCTGCTACGTTTGATTTAGGGGGGAAAAAAGTCTACAAATGTGTTTTTGCATCAGGACGAACCCTATAGCTTTATGTCCCCCTAATCCGCTACCATTACATTTCCAACATAATGACAGAACAAACTGGTATCAGAAATGAAATAAAAACTTCAAATTGCCTAAGAGGCCAACTAAAAGGAAAATTTATGCTGATACATAGCTGCGTGATCTTGGGTTCACGATGGGGAATTATACGGTTTTCAATTGCATCAATCCAGTTCTCTAAACCTAGGTTCACGATTTCTTTTAGTTAAAATAATCCAGAAGAATCTTTGGGCAGGGTTGGGTCATATAATTCTAGAGTTAGAAATCACCTTACTGAGCACATGGTACAACCTGTTCATTTATGGCAGCAAACATGGGAGGCCACTTGTTAGCGACAGATTTGAGACCAAATTCACATCTACGATTAAAGATTACTATAATGTCTGTGACCATGCTGCGCTCTCTATCTGTTATTTTCAACTTAATGGCTGTCCTAATGTAATGTGGCTGAAAAGTTAATTTTTAATATGGTTATGAATGTAAATATCTCTGGGTGGCTCCTTGGTCCTATGATTTATTTTTAACCTATGATCTGAAGAACCCCATTTAATGTCTGTAACTTCTAAGTTGATATAGCTCCTCTTTCTTCATTACTATTTTCTAAATATCTATAATTCTGATGCTATATGTTATGTTTCTTTTTCAAATATAATTTTATAATTCTGCTTCTTCAGGTCATTGTCATTATTGGTTTATTATAATTGACATTTGCAACATATTTATTAAACTCCTCAAAATCGGTTGGCAGGCTCTTTTATATTCTTTTCTAAATAAAGGTTACTGAGTAAGGCATATGTATTTTCCTTGATTATATTTTCCCCAGTTGGTTACGTAGCCCTCTATCATTAACTTTCAGCTAATAGCGTTCAGTCTTATCCAAGCTAAAGGGCTGCCAAGTAATGTCATACAAATAATATTTCTTATTAAAAAATACTCAGTTGCATTTTTATACATGCAAATAATGTGTACATAGTATTACTCTACCTTTCTCTTTTAAAATAATAATATATTGTATGAGATCAGAGCATAGGGGTCTCAGTTAAAATGTTTTAATTCATTGCCTACTACAAGTTACAACCCGTCCCTAACCCAAAACAGTTCCTTATTCCTGCTTTACTTTTTTCCCCTTTACATTGATCACTGTGTAATAAAGTGTATTTTTCTCCTTATTAATTGTGATTGTGGCTTACTGTTTTTCTTCCTATCCTTCTACTTAAATGTAAGCTCCATAAGGGCAAGGATTTTCATCTAATCTGTTAACTGAGGTAGTCTAAGTGATTAGGGCACTGCTTGGCTTTGCTGAATGATTGAACAATGTCTGTGGACCGCCTGCTACATTTAAGGTACTGGGCTAAGCTGGTAAAGGAGAAAGGGTTACAGTCCTCAAGGTAGGTACATATAAAATATATTCGACAAGCTTAGCCTTTATTTTAGCACTATCACAAGATATCACCATTAGCAGCAGACCCTTTATCTTCAAATTAATTAAAGAGGATTTGTAACGTAACCTACATCAGGAAAACAGCCAATATCTCTTGGTAATTAGATCAAAATTATGTTAACAGGTGGAATAGGCTTATCAGACAGAGGAAATTAATCTCTACGGTGTAGGATATTAGGTTTTTTAAAAATTTTCCTTGGAGTATTAAAAAAATCTCACCAAGTTGGATTATCCTCTTGTCCCTTCTCTACCAGAGATCACTCTTTTCCCCAAATAAGTGACGATATCTGTCAGAGCTGGAAACACTTCCAACCCACAGTTTAATCTGGAGCATGAAGTCATTCATCTATCTACTCATTCATTTGACCAATTTTTCTTAATTCTTATCTACATGTTAGAAACTTTTCTAGGTTTGGGGGCTATAGTAGTGCACAAAACAGACTAAACTCCTGTTCTGTAATTGATGAGACACAAGAGTGAACCTGGGTTTCCAAAAATGGGGTAAATTATTTTGGAAAGAGAGGGAGACAGGGCCATAGAAAACTTAAAGACCATTAAAAATAAATGATAGACAGATAGAAAGATAATAGATGATAGATGATAGATAGAAAGCCCAAGAGAGATATTGAGGAAAGAAAGAAGAGGTAGAGTTAAGAATGAGGTTTTGTTTACATGGTAAACTCCTTGAAGTTTATGTGTCATTCTTATGGGGCTGCCTTAAAGGTCTAGGCCAACAGTGTGAAATACAGTAGCTGCTCGTGACAGGTGGCCAGTGAGCACTTGAAATATGGCTAGTATTGCTTAGGTATAGACCCTGAGGGCCGGGAATACTAATACATAGGTCATCAGATTGATAACTCATCTCTATTCTGTATAATTCATATTTATCCCTAGAAGATGAAGCAGATTCAAAAAGCCCTCACTTTCTTTTCTTTTCTTTTTTTTTTAAGATTTTATTTATTTGACAGAGAGAGAGAGATCGCAAGGAGGCAGAGAGGCAGGCAGAGAGGGAGGGGGAAGCAGGCTCCCTGCTGAGCAGAGAGCCTGATGTGGGACTCGATCCCAGGACCCTGAGATCATGACCTGAGCCGAAGGCAGAGGCTTAACCCACTGAGCCAGCCAGGCGCCCTCTTTTCTTTTTTTTAATGCAGAGTTTTTATAATGCATTTTTTAAAGATTTTATTTATTTATTTGACAGAGAGAGAGAGCACAAGTAGGCAGAGCGGCAGGCAGAGAGAGAGGGGGAAGCAGGCTCTCCGCTGAGCAGGGAGCCCAATGCAGGGCTCGATCCCAGGACCCCGGGATCATGACCTGAACCGAAGGCAGACACTCAACCGACTGAGCCACCCAGGCGCCCCAAACCCACACTTTCATGAGAGAATGAAGTACAACAGGGTCTGGAAAACTCGTGGCCAACTCCCTTTTGTCCACTGCTGATTACATCTTTCTTTGAAAGCATTAAATTCAAAAAAGTCCAAAACTGTTCAAGCCAAATTAAAAAGATGCTTTAATCCTGCAGGCATACATACCTTAACCTCTAGTTCAACACCTCTCAGAATGCGGATAGCCTTAGGTTTGTGTATAAACAGCTGCCAACACACACCTGAAATAGGCAAGTACCACAGAGTTTCTGTCATCCAACACCAGCAGGTAGCATTAGACACACTTTTATCCTGAGATAAGGAAGTAACAGGGTAGGAAAATTAGAATTATAAAAACTAAGTTTAAAAAATAATATGGTTGATAAGTCCTCACCCCGTAACTATCACTACCTCATCAGTTTATTTCAGAAGATACTGCAAAATACCATCCTGTGGAACAAAAGAAAAGAATCTATCAATTGGTTTAACCTAAAGGATCTACACAGGCAAGTTAGTCAAGCTCCTCACCAAAGCAGGAAACCGTCATTATCCTTAACAGGTGGTTACATGACAATGCCCTGCCAGTCAGCACAGCTCTGGGCCCCACAAGGCAAATCGACTTTTGAAAACTTTGTACTGATAACATCTTCCCCATGTTGAGCTCCAATTTCTCGAGCTGAAGCTTTTACACTTTGCTCCAAATTTTTCTCTTAGTCCTTTTGAAACTGCATCGAATAAATCTAACTTCTCTCCGACAAGAAAGTGCTTAAAATATGTCACATGTTGTAAACACTCTCTCTCCTTACCTTTTCCATATCTACAAGAATCATCATCCCCAAGTTAAATATTCTTCATCCTCTCAACGCTTTTTCATCTGATATAACTTAGATGTGCCTAATGTTCAGCAAACAGGTTTGGGTTTATTAGTTTTTGCTTCTGATCTACTACTGAATCCAAAATCGTAGACTTGAATTTTATTTTTGTGTCTGTTTCTAAGTGATAGGTTCATTTGTCCCTACCGATTTTACTACATTTAGGATAAGAGATTTTCCCCAATTTTTCTGTATTTCATCTTGAATGCTGCTTTTATCGCCCGAGGGTTTAGCTCTAACTACAGTTCTTCCAACACCTACAGATTGTATTCACCTGTCTCCTTTTTTCTAAGCTGTTGACAACATGCTAAATAAAATAAGTTGACAATGAAAAAACCTAGATAAGTCATACCTCTAGAAATCTTTCATTCTGATTAACAAGAATACATTATTCTCTCCATATAAGCTGTTAAAGTTTGGAAGATAAAACATTTAACAGATAGTTTCTGAATGTTTACTATGTGCTACGTATGCTTCTAAGACTATGGATGCTACAGTGAATAAAATAGAAATAACAAGGTAACATTTACAATATGAAGGCGTTCCATCATGGTACCATAGAATAAGTAAAAAAAAAATAATAACAACTCAGTTTGTAATTGGTGCTATCATCTAGAAATACATAAAACTATATTTCATCTAGGATCTTATTAGGCTGTGATCTTATTAGGCTTAGAAGAGCCCAACTGTAATAAAGAGCCCAATTTAAGCAATTAAAGGTTGGTTTTTGTTTTGTTTTGTTTCACCTGTCAGTATAGTTGTTGCTAGGCTTTTCCATCATCTTAAGCATAACAGAGACCAGGCCTCTGTGACTCTCTTCCCGTCCCCATGACGGTCATAAGACTCCTAATGTAGCCCCCGCCATTATGTGTGTGTTCAATGCCAGAAAGAGAATAGCGTGAGAAAAGGGAGGATTCCTGTCTCAAGAGAACAATTTCCCCACATTAAAATGTTCTTCATGTCTTATTCTGGCCAGAGGGATCAAGGTAGGGGATTGAAATGGCAGCTAGCTAAGCTTACTCACAGTATCCGTCAAATTATGGGCATGTGGGCTGTGGTACCCAACTCCACCTAAATGACACCAGAGGTTAGGGAAGATCTCTTAGAGTTATCGCACTGATAGTTTAGAGTTATCACAACAAAATGAATGAGAGTTTTTCAGGTGCATAGTAGACAAGGATAAGACGAGCAAAGATTATCATAGAAGAAAAAATAACAAGATTTACAAATGCAGAAAGATAAGAAAGATAATGTTTTATTGATGTAGGGCAATACAACAGGGTAGAAGGACACAAGTCTGTTTTCCTCCTTTCTCATTTTGCACATGACAGAGTCTTTTTAGATTTAATATCAGTCATGGAGAGAGCAAGTGAACTTAGCTTGATCCTAACCTCAGCACATTCTGCGCTTTGGTTAATTCCTCTATCAGATCTTTCCCCAACTGCCATCCAGCATTCATGGCTGCCCCTTTTTGATATACCCTTTTATTTATTATATCAAGTTTCTGTTGAGGCAGAATCCTTCTCAATCCTAATCACATTGTTGTTCTGTCCTCTGCCTAAAGCTAATATTTTAAGTCCTTTGAGCAAATAAAATCACTTTCTTACATATTTTCCTAAGATGATTTGAATAGGTCTTCTGGCATCTGCATTCTGTTACTTTAAAAAATTCTTAATGAATATAGACTATGGAACTAATCTTCAATGAAATATACTTTGAGAAATATTGATTAAGGTAGGAAGAATTCTAAGATGACCCCCATGATCTCTACCCCTTGGTGTTACATTCTGCAAAATCGCCCAA
This sequence comes from Nasua narica, assembly GCA_028533885.1. NCBI lineage: Eukaryota > Metazoa > Chordata > Mammalia > Carnivora > Procyonidae > Nasua > Nasua narica. Next base: position 103,643,060 of record CM052800.1, read on the forward strand.
GTACATGAAGAGCCAATGACTTTCTTCTAGCTAGTTTAATCTAGCAAAGATAATGGGATATCCATCCCTTGGTTAGGTTTCATTATATAGTGAATACAATGGGATGTCACCCTCACCATTACACTATGTCATATAAGATTCCTTAGCAGACTAATAGGAGACACTGCTCTGCTGGCTATGAAGCAAGTAGCCACAATTTGAACTACCTCTGGAGAGAACTATGTGGCAGAGAATTGCAGGCAACCTCTAGCAGCTGAGATCAGCCCGCAGCAGACAAGCAGCAAAAAGCCTCGTCTCAGTCCTACAGTCACATGAGCATGAATTCTGCCAACAACCTCGATAAATACAGAAGTGAATTCTTCCCCAGCGAGCTTCTACATGAGAATTCAACTCAATGATAGTTTGAGTGCCGCCTTAGGAAAACAGATTAAGAAGGCCTAAGGTTTCTTCACATATACAAAATTAACCCTGGAGGCTTTCAACCTCCAGGCAGATAATGTAAAAAGGAAAAAAAAAATTATTTATTTTATTCTTGTTCTATAAACATACTATTTCTTTTTCACATAAATAACAGTAGTGACAAAAACTCAGCTTTTCTTCAACTGTAGCTACAAATCATGAAGGCCAAGTTTAATACTGATAGAGCTCTTTTGTAGGAAGATTTGGGCTTTGGG
>CM052800.1:103644233-103683618 GCA_028533885.1 Nasua narica
TTTGTGACAAAAATTTCTGATTCTAACTAAAGCTTTTCCATGTCCATATGGACCTCTAAGTTCTAGAAGATGACCTTGAGTCTTGACCTATTGGCCCCCTCAAAGGGAATTTCTACCTTTACTCTGTTTGAAGTTACCACCTAGCCTCTCCATCACCAACCCCCAGACTACTGTCTCTGGCAACACTCAAGGCACATATGGTAACAAACATTCACATTGGCCAAATCCACTGGTACATCAACCATGTACTTGCAGAGAATATTGTCCCAGATGATGTCTCTCTTTTTAGGAACCTCACCCATCACACAGAGTGCTAATATCTTAGGGATGATTTATTTTCATCTGTATTAAGCCAAACTGTTGTCATTACCTAGTAGTATAGAACAAGGAAATGGAAGAGAGGAACATGCTTACATCACTTTTGGTTAAATAAGCCCAATAACTAGATACACTTCTGTAACAATGTACCTTCCTTTTAGAGTACTTATCATAGTCATATTTTACATTTATTTATTACTTGACTATATGTCTGTCTCCCCTACTAGACTCTTTACACTTTACACTCTTTACACTCTGGTTTATTCACCATTGAATTAGCAGGACTTAGTAGCATGCTTATCATATAGTAGGCATTTAATACTGATTTCCTGCATAAGGAAATGAAGAGTGCTCCCATAACATCTGAACCTGGACTAGACAGATTAACAACTCATTCTTGTACATCGTGAAGGGCACTGGGCCTAAAACAGTAACTTGTGAAAGAGGGCCTTCTCTACAAATATGAAATCAGTTTGATCCTTTACATGAATTTTCCAATAGAGACTACTAAATAGACAATGTAAAAAAAAATCCCTAAAAAGAATGTACTATAAACGATATTAATATTTTATAGCATCTCTAAATATAATCCAGGGGCATGATTTATAATTACCTTATTAAATGAATTTTCTAGAAGTCAAGGCACTGTGATTGACAAACTCAGATATCTGATGATATGACTCAGTCAAAGCTAAAAACAAATGAACAAATGAAACTTCCATTACAACTTGGAATATCTAAAAGAGATCTAGAAGATATAATAATTTCTTCTATAGGGACTTTGACAGGAGTTGGATTCCAAAGTTACATTCTCTGCCAAGATACCAGATTATAGGCCTAGTATTCTATGGCATAAGAAATGACAGACTAAATTAGTAAATGGCAGTGTTGACATACTTTTTAAAAAATCCACAGCCTAACCACAATTCCAACTTGAATATATGAGTATCTCACTTCTATAATGGAGGGCTAAAACCTTTCCTTTAGGGAGAAATGAATCTTTCCTCAATACATGCTAAAATTTTGCTATAATTTAAAAACAGCCTATTGATCAACTCCCCAAAGTTCTACAGCAGAGATAATAGCCTCCATCAATGTCATTTCAAAAATGGTGCATGGACTCATAATGATCTGCAAACTGCTACCAGTCCACAGTGATAAAAGTACAGAAATTGCGTATTAGCACTAATAGTCTTATATATCAATTCCATATTCTCATGCCATCCAAGCACATGACCAGTGAATTCCACAGAAGTATTTGTATATGATTGTGTGAAAACTAAACAAGAACAACAACAAAGAAGTCCTTTATTACAGATGCATAAGAAGCTTTGGCCTCAGTAGTTTAGCTTAGAAAGTTCAAATAAAGATTTACCAGTTGCTTAATATAACCATAGAGAATTTCCTTTAATAAAATTATGTAAAATATTGTTTTAAATAAGTTTATTGAAGTATCTTCTAGGATTAATTATTTGCATAACATGTCCAAAAGTAGCCAGTGAAATGACTTATTTTAGACATTATCAAATACAATTATGTTAATTCCAAATCAATTCATATTAAGGCATTCCTTTTTATAGTAGCTGGGGGACAAGAGGAATTAACCGTTCAAGCCACGTAAAATGATAAATTAGCATAATATGTCCAATAAAATTTATTTGCAGTTAGAAAAACAAAGTTTATTCTTTTACTACTATAATTCTCACATATATGAACTGCCCTCCTAAGAAACATGGGACTGTTTTGAGAAATAGAGAAGAGAATTTAGGAAGAGATATCAAAGCCTGATTTTCTTTTCTTTTTCTTTTTCTTTTTTCCTTAAGATTTTATTTATTTGTCAGAGAGAGAGGGAAGGGGAGGGCAGAAGGAGAAGCAGGCTTCCTGCTGAGCAAGGAGCCCAATGTTGGACTTGATCCCAGGACTCTGGAATCATGACCTGAACTGAAGGCAAATGTTCAACTGACTGGGCCACCCAGGCATCCCAAATCCTGATTTTTTGGTATGAATTTTGGAAGCTGAGTAATTTCTGTTTTCTTCTTTTTTAAAACATTTTTTAAATTTAAATTCAACTAATTAACACACAATATATTATTGGTTTCAGAGATACAGGCCTGTGATTCATCAGTCTTATATAACACCCAGTGCTCATTACATCACATGCCCTTCTTAATGTCCATCATCCAGTTACCCCATCCATCCACACCCCTCCCTTCCAGCAACCATCAGTTCGTTTCCAATGATTAACAGTGTCTTATGGTTTGTCTCTTTGGTTTCTTCTTGTTTTATTTTTTCCTCTCTTCCTCTATGATCCTCTGTTTTGTTTCTTAACTTCCACATATCAGTGAGATCATATGATAATCGTCTTTCTCTGATTGACTTATTTCGCTTAGCATACCAAGTTCCATCCATGTCCTTGCAAATGGCAAGATTTCATTTATTTGATGGCTGCATAATATTCCATCATAGATATATACCACATCTCCTTTATCCATTCATCTGCTGATGGACATCTGGACTCCTCCCAATAGTTTGGTTATTGCGGACGTTGCGTCTATAAACACTAGGGTGCATGTGCCCTTTCATATCCCTACATTTGTATCTTTGGGGTAAATACCCAGTAGTGCCATTGCTGGATGGTAGGGTAGCTCTATTTTCAACTTTTGGAGGAACCTCCATACTGTTTTCAAGAGTAGCTGCACCAGCTTACATTCCCACCAACAGTGTTGGAGGGTTCGCCTTTCTCTGCATCCTCTCCAACATCTGTCATTTCCTGACTTCTTAATTTTAACCATTCTGACTGGTATGAGGTATCACATTGTGGTTTTGATTTGTATTTCCCTGATGCCAAGTGATGTGGAGCATTTTTTCCTGTGTCTGTTGGCCCACTGGGATGTCTTCTTTGAAGAAAGGTCTGTTTATATCTTCTGCCCATTTCTTTATTGGATTCTTTGTTCTTTGGGGGTTGAGTTTGATAAGTTTTTTGAAGATTTTGCGTATACCCTTTTATCTGATATGTCATTTGCAAATATCTTCTCCCATTCTGTTGGTTGTCTTTTGGTTTTGTTGACTGTTTCCTTTAATGTGCAAAAGCTTTTGATCTTGATGAAGTCCCAATAGTTCATTTTTGCCTTTGTTTCCCTTGCTTTGGAGACATGTCTAGCAAAAAGTTGCCGCGGCCAAGGTTGACGAGGTTGCTGCCTGTGTTTTCCTCCAGGATTTTGATGGATTCCTGTCTCACATTTAGGTCTCTCATCCATTTTGAATCTATTTTTGTATATGATGTAAGGAAATAGTCCAGTTTCATTTTTCTGCATGTGGCTGTCCAATTTTCCCAACACCATTTGTTGAAGAAACTGTCTTTTTCCACTGGATATTCTTTCCTGCTTTGTTGAAGATTAGTTGACCATAGAGTTGAAGGTCTATTTCTGTTTTTTTCTAGCCTGTTCTATTGATCTATGTGTCTGGTTTTTTCCAGACCATGCTGTCTTTAAGATCACAGCTTTGTAATAGAGCTTGAAGTCCAGAATTGTGATGCCATCAGCTTTGGTTTTGTTTTTCAACATTACTTTGGCTATTCGGGGTCTTTCCTTGTTCCAAACAAATTTTAGGATTATTTGCTCCAGCTCTCTAAAAGATGTTGATGGTATTTTAATAGGGACCACTTTGAAAGCGTAGATTGCTCTAGGTAGCATAGACATTTTCACAATATTTGTTCTCCTAATGCATGAGCATGGAATGTTTTTCCATTTCTTTGTGTCTTCCTCAATTTCTTTCACAAGTGTTCTATAGTTTTCTGAGTACAGATCCTTTGCATCTTTGGTTAGGTTTATTCCTATTTATCTTATGGTTTTGGGTGCAATTGTAAATGGGACTGACTCCTTAATTTCTCTTTCTTCTGTCTCACTGTTAGTGTATAGGAATGTAATTGATGTCTGTGCATTGATTTTGTATCCTGCCATGTTGCTGAATTCCTGTATGAGTTCTAGCATTTCGGGGGTGGAGTCTTTTGGGTTTTCCACATAGAGTATCATCAAAGCTCTCAGTTTTTCCCCATTGAGAATGATATTCACTGTGGGCTTTTCACATATGGCTTTTATGATATTGAAGTATGTGAAGTTTCAATTGAGAAAGAATGCTGTATTTTGTCAAATGCTTTCTCTGCATCTATTGAGAGGATCATATGATTCTTGTCCTTTCTTTTATTTATGTAGTGTATCGCATTGTTTGATTTGTGGATGTTAAACCAACCTTGCAACCCAGGAATATAGCCCACTTGGTCATGGTGAATAATCCTTTTAATGTACTGTTGGATCCTATTGGCTAGTACCTTGGTGAGAAATTTTGCATCCATGTTCATCAGGGATATTGGTCTGTAATTCTCCTTTTTGGTGGGGTCTTTGTCTGGTTTTGGGATCAAGGTAATGCTGACCTCATTGAATGACTTTAGAAGTTTTCCTTCCATTTCTATTTTTTGAAACAGCTTCAGAAAAATAGGTATTAATTCTTTAAATGTTTGATAGAATTCCCTGGGAAGCCATCTGGTCCTGAGATCTTGTTTGTTAGGAGATTTCTGATTACTCCTTCAATTTCCTTGCTGCTTATGGGTCTGTTCAGGTTTTCTATTTCTTCTTGGTTCAGTTTTGCTAGTTTATACATCTCTAGGAATCTATCCATTTCTTCCAGATTGCCTTATTTGTTGGCATATAGTAGCTTATAATATGTTCTTATAATTGTTTGTATTACTTCACTGTTTGCTGTGATCTCTGCTCTTTCATTCATGATTTTATTAATTTGGGTCCTTTCTTTTTTGTTTTTGATAAGTCTGGCCAGGGGGTTATCAATCTTATTAATTCTTTCAAAGAACCAGCTCTTAGTTTCATGGATCTGTTCTATTGTTCTTTTCGTTTCTATTTCATTGATTTCTGCTCTGATCTTTATTATCTCTCTTTTACTGCTGGGTTTAAGCTTTATTTGCTGTTCTTTCTCCAGAACCTTTAGGTGTAAGGTAAGGTTGGGTATTTGAGACCTTTCTTGTTAAGTCTTGAAAAAGGCATGTATTACTATATACTTCCCTCTTAAGACCACCTTTGTTGCATCCTAAAGATGAGGAACAGTTGTTTCATTTTCACTTGTTTCCATAATTTTTTTAAAAATTATTTTCTAATTTCCTGGTTCACCCATTCATTCTTTAGTAGGATGCTCTTTAGCCTCCATGTTTTTGAGTTTTTTCCAAATTTCCTCTTGTGCTTGAGTTCCTGTTTCAAAGCACTGTGGTCTGAAAATATGCAGGGAATGGTTCTAATCTTTTGAAATCAGTTGAGACCTTATTCGTGGTCCAGTATATGATCTATCTGGAGAATGTTCCATGTGCACTAGAGAAGAATGTGACTCTGCTGTTTTATGATGGAATGCTCTGAATATATCTGTGAAGTCATTCTGGTTCAGTGTATCATTCAAAGCCCTTATTTCCTTGTTGATCCTCTGCTTAGATGATCTATCCATTGCAGTGAGGGGGGTGGTAAAGTCTCCTGCTATTATTGTATTATTATCCATGTGTTTCCTTGATTTTGTTATCAATTAGCTTATATATTTGGCTGCTCCCATGTTAGGGCCATAAATATTTACAATTGTTAAATTTTCTGTTGGATAGGCCCTTTAATTATCATATAATGTCATTCCTCATCTCTTATCACAGTCTTTGGTTTAAAATCTAATTTGTCTGATATAAGAATTGCCCAGCTTTCTTTTGATGTCCATCAGTGTGATAAATTGTTGTCCACTCTCTCATTTTAAATCTGGAGGTGTCTTTGGGTCTAAAATAAGTCTCTTGCAGACAACATATCAATGTGTCTTATTGTTTTTTTCCAATCTGATACCCTGTGTCTTTTGATTGAAGTATTTAGTTCATTTACAGTCAGAAAGAGTAACTATTGAAAGATATGAATTTAATATCACTGTATTACCCATAAAAGTGACTGTTACTGTGTATTGTCTCTGCTCCTTTCTGGTCTATGTTACTTTTGGGTTCTCTCTTTGTTTAGAGCATCTCTTTTAATATTTCTTGTAAGACTGGTTTGGTGATCACAAATTTTACAATTTTCTGTTTGTCCTGGAAGCTTTTTATCACTCCTTCTATTTTGAGTGACATCTTAGCTGGATAAAGCATCCTTGGCTACATATTTTTCTCATTTATTACCCTGAATATATCATGCCAGTCCTTTCTGGCCTGCCAGGTTTCTGTGGATAGGTCTGCTGCCAATCTAGTATTTCTACCCTTTTAGGTTACCAATCTCTTGTTGTGAGCTGCTTTCAAGATTTTCTCTTTGTCTCTGAGCTTATAAATCTCTTTATAAGCTTCACTATTATATGCTGGTGTGTTACATATTTTTATTGATATTGAGGGGGGTTCTCTGTGCTTCCTAGATTTTGATGCCTGTTTCCTTCCCCAAATAAAGGAATTTCACTGCTATAATTTGTTCCAATATACCTTCTGGCCCTCTCTTTCCTCTTCTTCTGGGATCCCAATTATTCTAATATTGTTTCATTTATCTCTCGAATTCTCCCCTCATCATCCAGTAGTTGTTTATCTTTTTCTTAGTGGAAGCTGAATGATTTCTTTATTCTAATAAAATCTATGTCTTTCAAAAATGACTTGTAGAGTGAAAGGGAAAAGGATGACAGTGGTTGGGAATGTAAGGTAGTACTGAACTTGCTTTCAGGTTGACCGAGTCCAAAACACAAACAATAACAGAAAAAAGCAACTGTGAAAATTGAGCCAGTTACATCAGATTTACATATGGGAGGGTTTTGTCAGAACTCTTCTAGAAGTATGTGAAAAATGAGGTGAAAAGTTCAGTAAGTCTTGAAATATAATTTAAAATGAGATAGAATCAGATATCTCAAAACTATTATTTAATTTTTCCTGAGTGCATTTCTACTGGCCTAACTCTTCCAGTGGTTCTGGCTGGTAGCTGGTAGAAGAAACAGTGACTAGGAGCTCATACTGAGTTCTTAGGAGCTCATACTGAGTTCTTAGAAGACAACCAACACAGAGTGAGTCCCCAACCACAAAGTCCAGTTCTGACCCAAAAAGTCATATCATGTTCTTGTCCGAAGCTCTCTGGAGAGTGATAGAGTAATGAGGGCCAATAGGTTCAGTAACCTAAAAATTCCTTACATTTCATGCAACATAATGATCAAAGATCCTCATTCTTATAATTTGTAGAAGAAAGTCACAAAGTTTAGATGCAATACTTTAAAAATAATCAATGAAGATTCAGAGAAGTCTATATGAACATAAAATGTGAAAGGGCCTCATAAGGGTTTAAATCATACTGTTCTCAGGATTGTGTTTGTTAAATTCTTCAGTAAACGGGTAACTGAAGGTCCAAGTTCTTGAGTTATCTAATTAATTACATTTTTTTAAAGATGTTATTTATTTGAGAGAGAGAGAGCAAGACCATGAGTGGGGGGAGGAGCAGAAAGAAAATCTCAAGCAGACTCCTCACAGAACATGGAGCCTGAGCCAGGGCTCCAACCAAGAACCCAGGGATCCAAACCTGAGCTGACGTTGGGCATTTAACTGAGTAAGCCACCAGGTGCCCCCAATTAATTACAGTTTTGTAGTCAACTACACTATATGAAGAAGTTGAAGAGTTCCAACCAGAGATGGATCTAAAATATACAAAATTTTCACAGTTCCCAGTTTTATCAAGATGGAAATTTATCAAGTTAAATGTAGATCAACACTGGTTCGAGAAGACAAACCCAGTATATACCCCTGAGCTTACAATATTTGAAGTATTTGGTAACGGTACACAAAAAGATCAAACAGGATAAGAACTTGAGCCCTTTTCATCTCACTAGCCTCACTGACTCTCATTGTTGCGGTTGTTTTTCCCTCCTTTCACAGAGCACTTCTCAACAGGAACTTAAAATCCAAGATTCATGTCTTTTCAAACATAGAACAGACCAAATTTTATCAATCATCTCTTAAAAAGAGAAGAAGGGTATTCACCTTCGAAAGATTCATGGCAGGTTGAAACATTCTAGAAAATAGAATAGAATAAAAATGTTCCTTATTCTTTCTCATTCTTTCAAAATCATCACCTCATTAGTCGACACAAGGATATAGACAGTCTCAAGAACACCTACAATCATGTCAAATAAACCAAGATACTTAACTGAATCCTGCAACAGAGCAAATAACGAGTTCATTATAATATAATCAGTAACGCTGTCTCAGGGGTTAAAATATATGTAAATTTTTCCTAAATATAAGTGATTTAGCTTCTAAATTTGCCCCATAGGTTGCCATTTAATGACATAAAATTTTATGTGTAAATGCATTGAGAACTAAGTGCTCCATTAAATTGACACAGCTCTTTGTCAAGAAATGTACCATCTTAAAACAGCTTTCCCTAGAGCTGCTTTTTTTCATCTATAGCTTTCCTTATACCCACAAAAGTCTTGATAAGTAATTATCTCACTTATATACAAATATAATAATAAATTATACTGTATAATATATAATTAAAAGGTTATGACAATTTAATTAAAAATCTAAACAGTCACCCTCTGCCTTGGTGGGAGAGATAGATGCTTAAGATAAATCATACAGAGAACCAAATTAGGGGGGAAAAAACTTTTTTAGGGAGTATGGTTCAGAGAGTTTAATAGCTTTATCTTTGCCATTTTGCCCCTTTTGTAGTTGAAGAGAAAAAGGCTTAAAATAGCCTTTGAGGAAAACTGTTTTATAACCTCTCAGTTTGTCTCTATACCTATAGTATTAAAATCCACCCCAAATCAAAGAACCTACACACGAAGACTGTATAGTAGTTTACCTACCAAGCCCCAGTTCTGGAGACAAATCTTGGAATTTGGAAGGCAATCTCCACAGAATCTGTCAAATATGAAAATATATAACCATTATCTTTATGCAGCCTAAACTTAGATCTGTTGATACCAAATAGATGATGTAACCCACTGCAGCCAAAGACAAGGGATCTAGCAGGGGTTTTGAAGAAAGGGAGATTACGGTCCCTCTGGAATAGGTCACGTGCACATGTCCTGTGCAAGCTGGAAAGGAAGGCAAACAAGTGTTACTTCAAACTTTTTCTGAGAAGAGTGGAACAGAGTATTGACTGGGGACAGCCTCTAGGTCCAAGCACCTACTGTTTTATATCATTTTAATTAATTGGTGTTAATCACTTTGGTTTCAAAAAAAAAACCCCATAAGCTTTGAAGAGAGTTGTCATTTATGCTCTTTTTCTGTTTCTAAATCTAATACTCCGCTTGGACTGGTTCTGTTTTTGGAGCATGAACTGTGCTTAAACTCAACTGCACACATCCTGGTCTCTGAGAGGCGAAGTTTTTGTAACTATAAACATCAATCATGCCTCAGATGATTAAATCTAGTGGGTCACTTTGCATAATAGGGATTTTGAAGTCAAACTTCTATTTTGGGAACTGTCATTAATATTTTTCTACAGTCCCTCTTCTACTAAGACATTCTCCAGTTTACACTGGAGCCCAGTCAGTTTATGTAGCTTATATTGGAACCTGGTCAAATTCTTCCCCACTCTTCCTGCATTTCTTTGTATAATGGCCCCCATTCCCCAAACTCAGTCTCTGTTGTTCATTTCCTGAGGATTGTATAGAATGCTGCCTAAATGAGAAACATCAGTTCTAAGGATGTAGGCAATGCTTTAATTGATCAGATAAACATGGTCCATTTAGTTTTGCTTTAACTCAGACTTCAAAGTACCAAGCTGTACGTTTGCTTCATTCTGGCAGAAGCAAAAAGCCTGAAACTCTTCAGGAGGTAAGGAAGCAGTGGAAATTAGGCATCTGCCCAAAATCTAGGATGAAGAATAAACACTTAAAACCTATTTTAATTTCTGCTTTGAACTGAAAAGAAAAGGACTCAGGAGAACATTTGAAGACAGGAAAAGGACAATTTTCAAGACCATGAACCTGAACCCATTTGACAGCAAAGGATGTGGTTTTAGGGCTACAGAATGTTGGTCTTTCTTCATTAAAGTCTCGCCAGCCCTATCAAGATGAAACACAGGTTCTAAAATTTCCTTCACTCTTCCACCTCCTGTGTGTTAGCCCTAGGTAGGGACTTGCCTGGGGAGGATTTATATATGTACTTTTGAACTTCTACTAGAGTGTCTCTTTCGAGTAACCATTTAAAAGAATATTAAATTTAATTAGACTGCATCTTTTTCCTGTGACATGTCGGTTTCAAAGTCCACTTTATTACATTCTTTGCCCCCAGCAGGGTGCTAATGCTGGCTGGCAGAGGACACTTTCAGATGCAGGAGGAAAGGAAAGATGGAGGTATAGACTTATTTAATCCCTTGGGAGCATTTTGGGGACGGTCGACATCTGACATCCACGCCTGCCCAGCAACACACATGAGCAAATGTTGCTCAAGGATCCACTGGGATATGTGACAACTTGCAGGAGTAATGTGAGCCCTCTGTCCCCCTGCCTAGCTAGGACCTCACAGTCACTGTGGTTCTCTCATCTTATACCCTATTTCTTTCTTTTTTTTTGATGTTCTCTCATTGTCTGAATTTATTGAAATAACCACCCTTTGATAGTAGTTGGTACCAACTCATTTATGAAAAAATATTTGTTTTATCCTAAAACCCAGGTGTGATTTAATTAACAATCATTTCAGTCTAATTTGCTCTTAAAACTATATTTGCACATTCGCTATTATTTCTTCAAACACAATCAGTGTCAATGACACTAGAGGGATTTAATAAGAAGCCGGGATATCGGTCCCTGTTCAACAATGAGATCATGTAGGAAATCTCTAGATGTGAAATTCAGTCATTTTTATTTTTACTGTAGACTTTGAGAGAAGGGAAAGAAATACGGCAAAGAGAAGCAGACATAAAAAGAGAAGAAGAAGAAAAAAGAAAGTCAGCATTTTCAACCATACTGAAGGCTCATTCCTCTTAAACAGGTAAAGAACAGTGCCTTCGGTTGTACCAATCTTCCCGCGAAGCACAGAGGAGCGTGGTTTTATCTTTTCGTAACTGTGTTATTGCCTTCGCCAGGATGCTGTGGCATTTTACCAAACTTCCCCTACATGGTCACATTTGTTTTGTTTTTTTAGTACGAAGATAAAGAAGAAAGAAAATAAACCGGTTTTAAGACAGGTTCTTCTTCACGTTGGTGTGTTCCTCAGCAATGCTGGGTAGTCCCCGGGGCCCTGGCAGCAGGCTCGCTGCTCCCTTCCCCGGGCTGGGAGGCTTCCCCACTGCTGGGACAGAGGGAGGCAGGAGGGTTGTTTGCGATTTTTCAGTTTTTGCTCTTTTCACCGGCATGACAGTGCACAGCGGTCTAGTCTACTCTTTCATTTTTCACTGGTGTGAAGGTGTGCAGTCAGTTTGCAAAAGAAACCACCGGAGGCTAAAGGGAGCAAAGAGGGGAAAAAAGAAACAGGCCAGCCCGGCCTTTCTTTGGGGCCTGAAACTGCCTGAGGTTAATTGCTCGCATAAGAAGAACAACTGGTGGTGCCTAATTGAATTTTTATGGAAATAAACAGGTGGCAGATTTACTGTAGCTGTGGGGATAGTAGGGGGTGAAATGCTGTAGCCACATTAACCTGTTTAATTTAATAGTTTCGGTACTCTAGAAAAAAAAAGGCAATGTTGCTCGGTGAGTCAGTTGGATGCCAAATGTAAATAACTACAATTACCCTAGCATGCCCATGTGGTTGAGCTAAAAAAGGGCATTGTGCCAGCTTTGACTTGGTTTTCATGTTTATTAATTAAGCTCCTAGCAGTCACAAAATAAAAGTTTTAACCCACAAAGTACCCTGCACAAAGAGGAAGAGGAAAGAATTTGACAAAGGGAAAATGACTGACAGACAGACAGCCGGCCAAAGGCTCTGCTTACACTAAAGGCAGAGCAAGAGTCTTTGACCCACAGGCTTTACAGAATCTTCCCTGGGCACCAGGATGAACTAAATGCTAACTTTGCACTATGCTTCCCCCCAGTGGCCTAGTTTTGGAAGTGCATTTTTATATTAAGGAAAGAAAAATTGGGGACCATCTGATGAAACATGCAAAGAGCACCAGCAGCTTAATGGGTCCAGCTTAATGGACCCATTTACTTTTAAGCCAAATAATAAAAATGAGAGTTTGTGTTTATAGTTTTGCCAAGTTGGGACACCTGGGAGGCTCAGTTGGTGAAGCTCCCGACTCTTGATCTCAACTCAGGTCTTGATCTCAGGGTTGTGAGTTCAAGTCCCACATTGGGTCCATGCTGGGCATGGAAACTACTTAAGAATAAATAAGTTTTGCCAATATGTCTTCCAGTATATACACACTTTTTTTTTTTAAGATTCCATTCATTTATCCGAGAGAGAGAGAGAGAGAGAGAGCATGAGAAGAGAGAAGGTCAGAGGGAGAAGCAGACTCCCCGAGAAGGTGGGAGCCCGACACAGGACTCGATCCTGGGACTCCAGGATCATGACCCGAGCCAAAGGCAGTTGCCCAACCAACTAAGCCACCCAGGTGCCCCCACACTTTTTTTTAATACCAGAGATTGAAGCACACTTAAAAAAAAAATAAATGTTTATAAGAGACAGAAGCCCTTGCTATCAGGGAGACCCCACACCAGCACCGTGAACATAAAGGTCAGTGAAACGTGGGCATCCTCTGCCAAACTTCCCAGGGTGGAGAGATGGACAGATTCCCAGAGAGCTACTTTAAATGTAAAGCAGAGGTGGCTAAGTACTGAAAAAAGCACAAAATAGAGAGTACCCGGAAATCATTTTACAAATGAGAAATAGTTTATACCTTATTTGAATCGCCAGACCGAAGACCTAAAAGCCAATATTATCAGAACCAGAGTAGTGTAGCCGAAAATTACAATCCAACTTGGAACGTTTTCTGTTTTGTACTCACTGTTTTAGGGTGAGCTAATAAAAGGCGAAAGGGACTGAAAGAGTGCTCTCCTTCTCTATCCGTTTTGGTTTGTTTGTTTTTAAGCCCATAAACCTCTGGTGAATTCTTGCAAAGTGCAGCGCGCTGAGCAGAATGCACTCTGAGGGGACATGCGAACCTTAGCGCTGAGTCCTGCAGTGCAGGGGCCTTAGACTCTTTTCTCTCCTTGCAATTTCTCCACAGATCTGGCCTCACTTCCTATCTGTGGACCAGGGACTTCTGTATTTATTATGTATTTCATCACCAAATCAGTTCTCGTTCCTCACGTTCCTGACTGTTTTCACTCAACACCTTCACATAAATGTCTCACGCCCCTACAGCTCAAGGCTCTACAGGTCCAAGAATGAACTTAATGATCATTGCCCCAATTTTATCCACTCTGTCTCTCCATGCAAATGAGCCAAGAATCAGACTCACTCCAGCTAGTTCAGATTGTGTATGTATCTATATATATGCACATACATACACACACATATAGATACATGCTATTCTTGTGTATATACATGTGTGTGTGTATATATCTATATAGAGATATATAGAGATAGATAGATAAATCTCTTGCTATATAAACCAGAAATATGAGAGTATTGCTTTACATTTTCCACTTCCATGTGCTCAATATTCAATTCATTATCAATAGTCTATTGCCAACCCTATTAATATCACCTCTTAGATGTCTCAGAAATTTACCTACCTATTTCTAGGTCCATACAACAAACTCTCACTTGGAATGCTGCAATAGATCGATGCTACATCTTGTCACTCTCTGACTAAACCCATAGTGCAGTCCGAGAAGTCTTTTAAATATCTGAACATGACATTTCCCTACTTAAAACCACGTACTTGATTTCACATTGCTCTTAAGATAGGAGCAAATCTTGCCAGCTTAGCCCCTGTCTACTGCTTCAGCCTCGTCTCTGCCCACTTTGCCCTCAGAGCCACCACTCCCGGTACACTGTCTTTCATTTGGATCCTTAGGTGCTCTCTTCTCTCCCACTGTGCCGGGTGCTTGGCCCTTTCCCTTTGCTTAGCTAACACCCACCTCCACCTCGGAGTTCATCTGAAGTGCCACTTGCTGGAGGAATAACTTCCTTATCTTTCCTGCTCTCCCTTCCAAACCTTCCTTGCACACACTTACACATAAACACCAGGATAATACAGGTTTCCCTGTAACACAAGCTCATGGAATTATCTTGATCAGTGCCAGTCTTCTACACCAAAACGTCTGTGCCATGAAAGCAAAGACTATGTCAATATTTGCTCATATTTGCACCCATGACATATTGCAAAGTATGAATCTTGGTGGGTACTGAATAAATGTTTATGAAAGGGACAACTGGGTATAATTTATAATCACTCAATGTACCTCTGAGTCTTTTACATAGGCCTAAATGGAGACATGAAAAGAATCATCAACTCTACATCATTCATGCTTTTGATGATGTCTTTTCACTTTAGTGATTCACCTAGGGATCCAATACTACTTTGGATTTTAGCACTTTAGTAGGTAAGGTCAACTCCAGAAGACTGGCAATTCCAATCTCAATAGCCCTGTTTGTGGTACAGGGACATTGCAGGGGACTCTACCAATTGCTTTTGAGACTTATTCCAGTTATATACTCAGGAAAATAACTGCAAGACTGGACCACCTAGAGGGAGACTCAGATCAAAACTCAATTTATAACCTGAAGTACAATTTGTCATTCTGATTAGTAGAACACAATGGTATTCTCAGTATCCAGGAATAGGTAGCTCAGAATCAGTGTTTAACCATATTCCAAAGCGCCAGTCATTTTTCTTTCCCAGGGCATGTTTACTCCATGTATTTTTGCTATGTGGAATTTTATGTCTTCTCGTTATTCTATTCACATACAGATAATATCAGCATGAAATGTCTGTGTACCCAGATTCTAGGATGTGTTTGTATCAGCATGACCTGAAATGCAGTCTATTTTTGTCACGAAGTTGAAACAATAACATTTGGTACCTGATAATGTTTATGTGAACATTGACCCCTGAAAGCACATTATCCTTACAGGGTAATACTGCTATTCTTGGTGGCTGCTAGATCATTGGTATAAAAGAGAAATAATCTTTTGGAATTCTTTCTTTAAAAGGACAGAATTTCCCAGCCATTCTGAATGAACTGAGGCATAGAACAGGCTAATCAGATTAACAACTATTTATCTGGATAGTAAATGCATAGTAAATGGCGGCCAAATAGCCTTCGGTGATGGCTCGGAAGGAGGATAACTGCACACACGCAGTCACAGACTGAGTCCCGCAGTCAGAAATCCTGATGCTGATGGAACTAACTCAAATCCAAGATTCGGGCTTGAATGAGCAGCTCCCCGCATTGATGGCCCACGTCAGACCCGTGCTTCCCGGTTGTAGAGTGTTTTCATAACACAAGTCAAGAAGGACTAATGTGCTATCACACACTTCAGTTGAGGGACCCCGTGATCAGCCAAACACTACCACAGAATCCTGTAATTCAGAGCATTCTGACTGATGAGCTTGACCTACTATGGTAACGACAACCATTTTTCTTTTACTTTTGAATGCTGCCACTTGGCCTCTACCACCCTACACTCGTTTCTTCCTCATTTCAATCAAGGAAACCATTTCAGCGGAAGCATCTGCCCCTAACATCGTCAGCCTCGAAAAACAGTAGTATGAACTCTCCAAATCTGCTGCCAATCCCCTCATCGACACATTTCTGAAGATCTTGGTAAGGATCCAGACTTCTTGGGGAACAAACTAGGGTAAGGATTATTTGTATGTGGTAATTTCACCCCGGAGTACTCGCTCCCCTTCTCTGTGTTATTTAAGGGATTTCTAGAATCTCAACTTCACTATTTTAAGCCTCCACTGATATGAGATGATAGTCAAGCAAATGAGCCAAGAAAGAGACCCACGCCAGCTAGCTCAGAATGGTACAGTCATCACTTTGAAAAACTATGCTTTACTTGTCCAAGGTAAGCCACTGTTAGTAGTCTTCATCATTCTCTTACATAGTCCCAAGTTTTGTCATCATACAATAAAAGGAAAAAACTTCATCCAGATTTCATGATGCAATCGACAAGTCTGGGACATGTCAGCATCTGACCAGTAGTTAGAAGTTTGGAGATAATGGGAGGTTTATAGGTTCTGAACAGGAGCAGACTATGTCACCCCAAAATATGCCACTTTGGCATATTGATTAATTTGAATTAAAGTTACTCGAGTCACAGCCAATACAAGAAGGACACTCTGACCCTCATTTGTCCCCCTGATTCTTTCACACGAAAGTGCCCTCTTGATATCAGGAGTATATAAGTTATCCTTATAGCCAGGGATAGGAAATTCAGGGTTTTGAGGCTGTAAAATCAAGCTTTGTTGCTTCTTTGCCAATTAGCTACTCCAAGCCCAAACACCTTTGTTTAATCAATTTTTCACAAGCTTACTGTTTTCTTGTCTAAAAGGTCTAAGAGCTGCCTGCTTTGGCCATGTCTTTGAGTCTCATATTTCTAGGGTTCCCACAGATATGAAATTAAATTTGCTTTTCTTCTGTTACACTGTCTTACATCAATTTAATTCATTTTTTAATTATTTAGACCAATTGAATTATTAGACCAAAGGACTTAGAAGGGAAGAAGGAAAAATTTCTCCTCTACTGTAGTTCCAAAGGGTGAATTGGCTCTTTCTTGCTAAGTTAGCCCCTAACTTAGGGGCTCCAGACAAGAAGCCACAGCCCCATCAAACAATAAGGAAATACTTCAGAAATCCCAAGAATAGTGGTACGCTGCTAAGTGTTTAACAACGCACTCTGCAGCAAAAGCGGGAGGAGGAATCCTGATTTTCAGCATTTAAAATTCTTCTGTGGCTGACTTCAAGTGGTCAACATGATTCATGAGTGAACACAGTGAAGAGATAAATGCAATCACCTTCATGAGCCATAAAGAGCTGGGTCCAGCACACCACCACAGAGGGTGGGGTGAAACGGTGTGTGGGAGGTTAAGAATTCAAGGAATTGCAAGTCTTTGGAATCAGCTCATGCGGTCTAATTCTGATGCTTAGGATTCTGCATTTTTCTGATCGGTACTCTCACTTTCACATAAGAAGACAGCAAGACTGTAAAGTTTTTTTCATTATAATTCAGCAACCATATCAGACCCTGAGTCTCATTTTCAAGTACATGGAAGTTGAAAGAAGCTGAGAGAATTCAGAGACTCTTTCATTGTCAGAGTCTTTGAGATGCCGTCTTTGCCATCATCAAGAATCTAAGGAGAGAAACTTATCATTTACCTTTGTCATCTATTTAATGCTCTCAAAACATTCCCGTATCCCCATAGCCTTTTATTTTATCTGTTTAATGACAGTAGCAACTTGGTTCTCCCAAAACCTTACCTTGAATAGGCATTTGATTCCAAGGGAGTCTTTCATTCCAAAGACCAGAGGCTACGTTTAATTAGCTCTTTCACCACTGCATGCAATGAGCTGCCAACATCCCGGAAGATGAATGGGATTTCACTGCTTTCACCCCCAGTCAAAAACCAGCCACATCTTCACTTTCCCTAAGGCTCCATTACATTAAACCCATTCCCAAGTACCTTTCTGTGTATCAGTAAGGTCTTTAACTCAAAAGAACATGAACCAAATATGGCAAAATTAAGGGATGAAAAGAGTTTATGGCAAAGGTATTAGGTAGCATTCAGAATTATGTGAAACTTGAAAAATCAGGCTCAGAGAGCAGGAAGGACAGGGAGGAACCAAGAGAGATAATGAACAGGAAACACTGAAGAGAGGAAATCTAGTTTAGAACGCCACAGACTCTATAGCTAGCACCATCCCCTGTGTTACAGGCTCTGTGGCTGCCCCTCTGTGAATAAAATCTCCTCTATCCTCAACTGGGATCCTCTGACTCCAAACCAAGATGAGGTGCCTTTGTCCTAGTTTCCAGGGTATACAAAGACGATCTGATCTCTTCTTGAACATGAAACTCTGCTTTCTGCCAAGAAGTAGAAACCCAAGGATTTACACCAAGCAGAAAGAGCACTCGGCTCTGGAAAAGTCTAAAACTATGAGAACGGTACCCTACAGAGAGGAAATGGGCACTTTTATAGAACAGTTTCAAAGAATAGGGGAGCAGAAAATGGGCATAGAGTAAATGAAAATTGATGACAGGAACTGTAGACTAATCTTCCAAGGAGTTTTGTAGGAATAGCAGTGATAGTAGCTTGAAGGATAACAGTCTTGAAAGTAATGTTTTATTTCTTTTCCTTTGTAAGGGATAAAGACAAGTCAATCAGAGGACACATTTAAGCAAAAAAAGCTGAATATTTCAGTAACTGAGAGATTAATTGAAAATGAGTGGAATTGTGTGAAATTGTGTAAAATTAAGAACACATGCATTTCTTCTTAATGAAGATTAACTTCATGAGGAAGAAGGTAATTTTCTACCTAAAATCAGAGAAGAGGAAAGAACTAACTAAGGCAGGGATACTCTAAGTTGGAGGAAGGTTGCAGTTGTTTATAAAAAGAGGTCTCTCAAACAGTCTTGATCTTTTCACTTAAACAGAAGACAAGAACAGTGTTCAATATTGAGGGAATGAGTCAGAGTTAGGAACCTGGGGTGAGCAGAAAACATTTGGTAAAGCTATGATGAAAAACGATAGTGAACGACGCATGAATAAATGATGCACTGGTGGAATTGAGGACCACTTCCTATTTCACTGCCTAAAAAGCTGTTTCATAATAGTCCCTGAAGTTGGGCTGATAGATTTTTCTATTAGGGGGGAAAAAAAAAGGTATATACTAAATCCAGCTTCCTCCAGCCCTAGTAACAGCCTTCAGTGTGATTATACAAACAACAGATGCAGAAGATTTTAGCCACACACCCACACATGTAAAATGCACAAATGCCTTCTTGTAGTTTTAGTTAAGTAGGATAAAATATTGCAAAAGGATGAAATGATTATGGCAGATGGTAAATGAGTCCCAAATTTCTCTGTCTGGGGCAGCTTTATCTTTGGCTTTGTGGTGTCTTTGATGGCTATTTAAAGGAACTAGAGTTTAACCACCCATTAAGAGTACAGAACCAGGCCTTAAATTCACCTTGGTCTTCCGAGGTTTGTCCCTTTCTACAGAATCTTCCAGATGCATTCTGTAATGACACTGTCTCAAGCCACTGAGATCAACTGCCAAAGCCCAATCTGCTGCAGGAATCTTCCTAGAAGAACAGGATGTTTCATCAGAGGCAGTCATTCATCCTAGCCCACACCTCGCCTGCTTCTGATCTTCTGCTGTTAAAAACATAACACACTGGAGGAAGATTGTGCTATATTTCATGAGTGCTCTGTGCCACCACCAAGGGACATTTCCATCTGTTATTTGCTCTCAGCTTTGCTTACTGATAAAACAGGAAGGACAGCTTGCTGATGGGCTCTTTGAAGCAAATGGCTCCTCTCTTTCCTGCAATTAATGTTTATAAATTATTTCTACAGTAGATGGTATGTATGGTACCATGATTTCAAAATTAGTTTCAATAAATTAAGGGCCTGCATTCATTACAAGAGTAGCTTGATTACAATGCAACTTGTGGAGTTTAGTGTGCACTCTGCCTTTTGTGAAAATTGCTGCATGAAATCAAACACTGCCATTAGTTCTGTTCATTATCCACCCCTCTTAAGAAGATCTTCAGATTGTATGTTCAGTTGTTGAAATTTCATTTTGTCTAGTACATGAGATTTTCAGTTGTTCACAGAAAACAGGATTCAGGGTCCTTTAAAATTTCAGACTCGAGGTTAACAGCCTTTTGGCTGTAGCAAAGGAAGCTGACTTATGAGAACAAAGCAGTAATAAAACTAAAGCAATTTGGGTTTCTTCCCCAAATTAGTCTGGCATTCCAATAATACACCATTCTTTGGGTAGAGAAATCATTGTATATTTTCTGGCCTCTGCACTATTTTAAAAAGGATTTCCATAGACCTAAGATATAAATTGCTTTTTCTAAATTGGAAAACATTCTTTTATCTCAACTTGTCATATTTCTTTTTTTCTTTGGTTCAATATCCATGACCAAATTGTCTGTGTTTTCTTTATAAACTAATTATATCGCCCTGTTATATTGGTGTATTTTCTAGGAAACAGTGACTATAACATTGATATTAGGCTTGTCACTTTTAAGTTTTAGACTAGGAATTTTAACTTTCCGAACCACACCCACTAGTTATAAGGTCAAACAAGAAAAAAGTGGAATGATGATTTCTAAAGAGCAGAGGTTGGGACAAAACCCTTTGAGCAAAGTAAGAGTCATTCAGAGACTCTGAAAAGGCCAGGGAGGCAACCAACTCTTCATCCTTATATGAGATCAGCTGAGAAACAGAACTTCTGCAAAGAGGGAGGACCAAGAGGAGATGAGAATACCAAGACTGCTGGTTCAACAAAAGAATGCAGCACACCTTGAAAGTGTGACTCCTTAGAATATATTAATAATGAATGAGCAAAATGAAAGAAAGAATTACTAGAACATGAAGGAAGAAAAATAGGTATGTAGCACCCTCCTACTATCAATAGGGTGGATTTAGGAGAAGTAATTTTATTAAAAAAAAAAAAAAAAAAACAGTCCAGAGGTACCTAACAGTTTATAGCCATTTCATTTTATTTCATAATAACTCATAGAAGACATGACCTGTGTTGCTTGTGCTCATGGCCCTGTGAGAGTAAATTAGAAAGCATGGCAGAGATCTGAAGACTAAAACTAATTGCACAAAATAAAATCTATTACCTTTTTAAAAGATTAACTTGAGTGGAATTTGAATTACAATATTCGTTGTCAACTCCATCATTCAACGAGATATAAGATAAAGCCCCTTTGAGATGGGACCATACACAGTAATAAAGAACAGAAAAAAATAAAATGTTCAGGGAAGTTTTACTTATGATTAAATCTGTTTCATCCATTTTTTTCCCCCTAACCTTCCAAGTACCCAGCCATTCTTAGCGGATTGGAGTGGTATTCAAAACAGCACTGATTAAATAAAAAAGTGATGAGAAACTAATAGAACACAGTTGTGAAGAGACTAGGTAGAGTACAATTAGTTTTTTTAAATGCCTTTTGGTAAGATTAAAAGAAATAATTACCAACAAGGTAATACTGTTGCTAAAAAGAACAAGAACATTATTAGCCTATGTATGATGAATAAGAACAATGAAATCATTTTCCTATTGAATATAGTCATCTCTCTTTGGGGCAAATTAGATAATCCAGGAGCTGAGCCACTGGAATGATTAGACATTTGACAAAACAGTTCGGTCATTTTATAGTCCTCAAGTAATCAAGGAGATAGAAACATTCACAGAGGTTAGAACAGAGAATAGATTAAAGCATATAATATAGATATATATATCTATGTATCATATGACATAAGACAAATTTTCTAAAAGGAATACCATGCATTGAACCCAGAGGATATTCTACCATGTAACAGACTTTGGCAAGAGGTGGTAACTCTGTTTTTCATAGTTCCTAAGAACACATACACACACATGAAATTGACAATATAGTATGAAAGATTGGTGTTTAATCTAGGAAAATGTACACAGGACCTGAAAGATACCAGCCTTTCTTCTGAGTCTTTAATAAATGCATATACTGTCATGTTTCAAATAGTTGAAGGCCATCCTTCTTATGGGCCTATTTATTATGATTAGTCTCGTTATTATTCCCTATGATGCATTTTAGAAAATAAATTTGTGCACTTAGTAAATGGAACAAATCATAAGCGACTGCCTTTTGCTCCATAGTTGGTTGCTTTCATTACTTATACACTTAACTGGTCAGCTTTAGGGGGGAAAATGTTCATTTTACTTTGAAGGAAATTAAGGATCTATTTTTAGAAAACTAAAAACAATCAGGCATCCATTGTGTTCTTTTCCTATGAAGACTGACTGACATTTAAGAGTGACTAGGATGACATAATGACTGGCTACTAGTACCAAGTTCTTTTGATAGGAAATTGAAATGAATTTTTAAGGATCTATTTCATAATTTTCAGTTTTCTAAATAAAGCAACATAGGGGAAATGAGCAGCACAAGGCTAGTATTCAGGAGAAAGACTAGATCTGTAAATAAAAAAAAACATGGTAAAGAAACAAAATTGTTAATGCATTAAAACTGCCTATCAATGAAATGGGTATCTCTCTTCAAAGTGACCTACACAAAAGCTATTTTCCCAATAATAACTTTGCTCCAAGTATTTTTAAAGTTCCATTTTTGGAATAGACATTGTGCATAATTACAAACATATAGGAAATCAGGCTCTCCAACTTCCCATAGCCTATAGAATAGCTTGAATTCTGCTACCTCCCTCAATATATCAAAATAAGTACTCTACTCAGAATATTTGCAGCCTCCTCAGTTTAATGACAGAGCCATACAATTAAACTGAAGAATTAAAAAATATATAAAAAATTAAACTCTTAAAACTTCCAATTTAAATACAGATTCATGGGGGCACCTGGGTGGCTCAGTGGGTTAAAACCTCTGCCTTTGGCCATGATCTCAGAGTCCTAGGATCGAGACCCGCATCAGGCTCTCTGTTCAGCAGGGAGTCTGCTTCCCTCTCTCTCTGCCTGCCTCTCTGCCTACTTGTGATCTCTCTCTCTCTCTCTGTCAAATAAATAAATAAAATCTTAAAAAAAATTTAAATACAGATTCATGGTTCTTAAATTTTTGCACCATGATATGCTAAATAGCCTGTGCAGTGGTCATGAACCAATTCACTAATCCACCGCTACTTTAATATTGATTTGGTTACATGAGGCTACACTGTGTCACTTGATAAACATTTTGGAAGAAAAGTTGCCTACAGTGTCCAGCCTAAATGTCACAAGTTAGTTAATACATTTTGGTCCTCGATCGCCACTTGAAACCAGTTCAATACTAGTCCAAATTCTGCAGCCGACTTGGGACTATTATCATGTCTGGCATGGTTGTTTACAACCCTGAAAATGGCCATGTTCCTCCATTTTAGGAAGACAAGAATCTGAGGACCCAAATCTCTTAAATTATAATCTCCAACTAAACAAAGCCTGTCATGTCTTATCATTATGAAAAGAATTATTGTTTCTTAAAAATTGTTAAAATATCACAGACCTGTTCCCCTGAAAGAAATAATACATTCTATGTTAATGAAAAAAATAAATAAAATAAAATAAATAGTTAAAATATTGGCTGCTGGAGTACAGTGGCATGACAGATTTTTTAAGGAAAAAATAGCAAATACCAACAATATGCAGTGAAATATAAGGATGTGATTTCTGTCTGACAAAAACATATAAAATAAAATGGCAGTGTTTAGTTTCATAATTCTTCTCCAAAATTATTGCATAACTACCACTATTTTTTCAATAAAATCTCTTGCCTTGGAAAGGACAGTGGCAAAGTGACTTTAAAAAGTTGGTAGGTTAAAAAAAAAAGTTGGTAGGTTAATTGCATATATTACATGTCTACTGTGTGCTTTATTAACATAAAGATAATTAACCATTTCTAAAGAATTTACTATGATCCAGACACTATTCTTAGAGGTTATATAATCCTCATTTCAGGCCTGTAAGGGGACCGTTGCCAGCCCTTATTTTAAAGATAAGTAGACTGAAGTTCAGAGAGGTTAATAACTTGCTCTTGGTTTCATCTCTAAGAAGTGGTAGAGCAAAAATTTAAACCCAGGCCTAACTCTGAAGTTTACACTTTTATTAACTATTTCTGAGAGTTATGTTTGACTTATTCTTGCTGTTGAAATTTTAGTGGGGAAGAAAGCAGTCTCTGGGAGCCGAATGAAATATACAAACTGCAGTATATGAAAATGTCTGTCAGCTGAAGAAACACAATTTAAACAATGTTCAAACCTGACACTAAACTCCACATCCTATTTCTCATTTCAAAAATGATTAAATAAATCTCTTTCCCTGCTGGAATATCACCAGATTGGCATGTGATAAATCTGGAATCTACCATCCAATCCCAAATGGCCAGAGGACAAAAGCTGCTTTCATATCATTTCTAAGCGAGAGCCGAAAGGCCAAAAATCACTGAAGAAATTTGTTCTGGTGAGATTTTTCAGTTCAGTTTGAAACTCCCTTGAGGTTTAAACAAACTTGAGATAATCATCTTGAACTTGGTGGTGAACCAAACTCAGATTCAGACTATAGCTTCTCCGAGGGTCAGCCCTTCCATTTAGAATAAGGCACAGCTTAAAGTGATGAACCAAGTGCGTCAGATGTTCAATACTTGGCAACAGACTCAGCTGTCATATTGAAACAATGTTGACAAGATGGCAGGCTTTAAAACAAATCCCCCATGGAGGCTATCGATATTGTTCTCCCTTTCCCTTCTGTCTCCTATCCAGTCTGGCTACTTTCTGGGGCACATGCCAATCATACAGAGCGCTTACTAGGAACTACAAGGACTGCTCGATGTTCCAATATTTACTCCAGCAACAGGAGCCAATTGTAGGCATATATATAAGGGGACTTCCTTAACTCCCCTGCACAAAGTAAAACATGCTGCTAACACACATCTGCCCAAGCTATCAGAGGGCAGCCAAAGCCACCACATTCCTCACTCACCAGCTCTTAACCCTTTGCAGTCAGTTTTATTGAATAAAGTGGCCACTGAGCACCACGAATTTTTCTCCTACAGGATTCACTTTGGCAAATGCTCGGAGAACATTCTTTAATTTCAGTTAGGTACCATCAATCAATCTTTCTGGCAAGCAAGATCCTAGCTTACCGAGTTTTGCATCATATAAGGGTTAGAAATGTGGATTAATTAACTATTTGTGTGATACCGTTTCTCTGTAATAAACTGACTTGGACTGCTTCAAGTATAGCCTACAAGGTTATACTTGACAACATATTCATGACAACATACAGGCTTTTGATTTCATGAACTTTCACATGTGTGCCCTAATCAATTATAAATTGAAATCTAGCCACACTGTCAGGAAAAGTAATTTTTGATACATTACTTATCTGTCCTAAAGTAATTGATCTTCTTGTAAAGATATAAGAGATTAATAGGAGAATAATATAATATAGGAGAAAAATACAATGCCAGTAAATATAATTTAGTATTAAGATAAGATTGTTTTAAATGGCTCATGTGGTCTTTGCCTTTAGGGTCTATATAATAAATTATGGTCCATCCATGTATCTTTCAGTTACGCGATTTGGAAATGGGTATATAGGTATTTCAATAAGGTCATTGGACTAGCATAAACCACCTGAATATCCAGATGAATGGCTTTATTACAATGAAAATCGAAAAACTAAAATGATAGAGGGAAACACTGAGAAAAGCTCTCTTACATTAGTCCCACCCCCGCACCCCCACCCTCACTCCAGGCTACTCTTTTTAATGCTCTCACAATACTGAAGCCAAGGACGGTTAAAAACGTCGCATTTGAAGAGGGCCATAAGATGATCTGATTCGGTTGCCATGCCTCCTTCCGAAGCTACCCCGAAGGCGCTCAAGAGAGAGAGCGGCTGCCAGTGCCTGCTTCATTTGGAGCCGCTCCCACCATTCTTCTCCTCCGGTCTCTTTAAGCAGGGTTCTCTCGGAAAAATAAAATGGCACTGCTAAGGGAAAAATTAAAAACCGTGCATCTTGTCTAGGATACTCTTCGTTTTATAAGTGAGTAACCTGGAGCTGCGAGAAGTGAAATGACGAGGCCCGTGTCAGCCGCCTAGCTAGGTCAGAAGAGTAGCTGCCGTCCTACTTGGGACGCTAGAACTCATCAGGCCCTTTCCGAAGACTAGGGCTTTGCTCGTGTTCTTGTTTCCTCTGTCTACGTGTTCCAATGCCCTCTTTCTCCTTGATAGGCCCTACTTATTTCTTCTGCAGAAAACCATGGAGCCCTTTTGGAACTCCAGCCATTGTATTCATTTAACCACAGAGCTAAGCACTTTGGGGGGGGGGGGGACCAGCCATTGGGTGTGAAGGGAAATCCAAGGCTAGAGTGAGAATTTCAGGACCATTACTGCTGTTATGATCACCATGACGGTCAGCATCAACATCTCCATCCCTTACATTTATTCTGCACTCTAGAATGGTTTACTCACGTGCGGTGCGTATTACTTCATTTGATGAAAGTGAACAAACGCTTTTAAGCATCTCAATAAACCAAGTGCTAGGAAGATCAAGAATTTATTCGACTGTTTTGTAACCATCCGTAATTTGTTTAGGATATGCAATTGCTCTCACAAAACAGATTTTTAAATCTTTTCAGTCCTCTGGTATGCCCCCTGTTTATTATTATTATTATTATTATTATTATTATTATTTTTTACTGCACAGTTGTCTAACAAAGAGACTTATTTATAGAAAACAAGGGGAAAGTTACTGGTTAACAAAACTAGACATAAAACCAACACTCTTAACCACAGAGTCCAATGGCAACAAGTTAAGAGCTGAAAGTGGAATCAGTCACAGGCAAACTGCGGGAGTGCTCTAGCCTTGAGTGACCTCCCTGCAGCTCTCCATGCTAATGATCATGCCCTCCTTCCTGAACCTTCCATTCCCTTTGTTTTATCTATCACCACGCTCTTCTTAGCTCTTTGAAGCTGCCTTCCAAGTGCCATTTTATGGCTTTTCTGACCCTCCACATATTTTCATACTTTTGAGTATTTGCTCATGATATTCTTTCCTTTCTTCCTCTCCGCTTGAACTTCTCATCTTCTAAGATTCATCTCAAATACCACGTCCTTTCTAAGGCTTTTCCTGACCATCTACACTGGAACTATTTGTTCCTTCCTCTTTTTTTTTTTTTTTTAACATACCTAGTTTTTTAAACAGGTAATTCAGTCACAGGATTCAAAAGCTGAAAATAGAAATAGGCATGTGCTGGAGAGCCTGCTTTACACCACCATTTTGTGTCATCCAATTTTCCTTCCCATCACTTGATTTTTGCATTTCCAAAGATATTTATGCATAAATAAGCCAAGATAAGCATAATTTTCCTCTGGTTTTACACAAGTGGTAGCATACTATACGCTATGTTCTGCACACTGCTTTTTTTCTCACTTAATGAGAAATACTTCGGAGAGAGGTATTTTTGTATTAATACGTAGAATACCTATTAATGCTTCATTCTACAGCTATAAGGTATTTTATGACAGAGGTAGAACATAGTGTAGTTAACCAGCCTCCTGTTGATGGAACTTTGAGCAATAATAGTCTCATAGTAATTAATAGCCTCATAATATGTCATTTTGCAAATATGTACTATTATACCTACAGAATAAATTGGAATTGTTCTGAGAGCATGAAATTTTCATAAACATTTTCCATTGTCCGGCATATATGTGTGCAAGAATTTATACTTTCTCAAGCGATATGTGAAGTGCTTATTTGACCCATATTTTTGATGACACAATATTATCAAACTTATGCATCTTTATCAATATTAATAGGTAAGAGACATTATTTCAGTGTAATTTAAATTTGCATTTCTTTTATTATGACTCAGATTGAGTACCTTTTTCACAGTTCTAAGGAGCATATGTATCACCTTTTTAATTATTTGTTTTATTTCTACATTCTTCTACTGGGTAATCTCATTCATTTATAGATGCTCTTTACATATTAGGGAAATTGGATCTTTTTCTGTTATATGCACTGCAATTTTTTTTTTGATTTGTGTTGTTTGCTTTTGACTTTGTTTATAATAACCTTCTTTGTTCTCTAGTTGCCTATTAACTATTCATTTATTATTGAACTCATTATATCATGTCATAAATGTTTCTATATTTGCTGTTATATAGAAGCAAATACTGTTGCTCTTAGATTTTGAGAGCAGATATCATTTCTCATTCAACTTTCCACACCTTTGTATGTTAGCACAATACTAGGCATCCTGAAGTTAGCAATAAATTTTCTGTGAATCATTAGTGCTTGCTTACTTTTTTTCTTCTGAGCTTTAATTGCTGCTAAATTGGTGTTAGCTACATGTAACAACATTTATAGCACTGCTTTTTTGTGGCTCTACTTTTCCTTTCCCTATTCCATGATAGTTAACAATAACAAGCAGCAGTTATTTAGCAGATTGGTTTTTATCTGGAGTACAAGTCAAAAAAATGTCAGGAGTGTGTGTGTATGTTCGTGTGCATATAGGGTGGAAATGGAGAAGGCAAATTCATAACCATTTATGGTTCTAAGTTTCTTTTTTAGCCTATAAAATACATGCGTACCAGAGTAAAGCTTCCTGGAACATATTGAAGATTTTGTGCCAAGATCCTTAGTCCCAGAAACCTATTTAGAAATGATACCTTTGAAGTAAATCAATAGGAAATTCAAGGAAACAAGAGACCTGCCCTTCAATGAGTCCTACATCAATTAGTACTACATCTTTTTATCCTTTATTTTCCTCCTTGCATATCCTAGACACAAATTTTAGGATATCTTTTTATAGAAAAAAAATAAAAAATTAGTTTTCTAGGATCAGCCACTTCTTCTCATGTTATTGCTTCTCAAGTGTTTCTGTAGTTGAATGAAAACACAGTGACCCCTCTGGCTATTTTTAAAACAAAGTTTGTTGTATCCTTGGTCAGCAGGGGTAGAAATAAGGTGTGGAATTCCACTCACATGTTCATCCATAATTTTCTCTTTGGTTCAGACCTTGACGAGGAGCCGAGATGTTCCCTTGCTTTGTTTGGTTTTTAGGTCTCTGAGCTAGCATGCAGTGGCATAAAAGCATTCACCCTGACTCACCTTCCCTTTGCATTTCTTTCTTTTTGTTCTTTATTTTATTTTATTTTATTTTATTTTGCCACTGATGACTGCACAAAAAACAAACAGTTTTCCTATGGTGTTCAATAGCACTCAAATGTGCCAGGGCAAGGACCCCTTTTCTAGAAAATGAAATAAAACATATGGAAGGAAACTAAGAACTCTTGTCAAAATTATTCCACTGTGAAATTAGTTACATTCCGCAAGAAAACATAATCATACCAACGGTTTCCTTCTTCTGTGACTCTCACATAAACTGCAGCAGGAAAAAAATATGTGGTGTTCAGCTTCAGAAGCTGTCAGTGCCATTGGCTACCTAAACCCATTCATATTTGATTATTTTCAGTCCACTGCAATCTCTATACAGCCCTGGTGGATATTTCTTTGGTTCATTGAATAAAACATTCACATCAGTCTGTGATTGTGTTGCCATTGTCCTTGCTATAATTAACACAGCAACAGATTAAAAAATACTACTTAAAATAACTGGTGTACAATTCACTTCCAAACAGAATACACATAAAAAAGATTATCCAACAGAGAGCTGCCAAATGTACTGTAAACTGGAAGGGTTTCAATATCCTTTAAACACTCGGCTAGAAGCTAACTGAACCACATCTCTGCTGTCAGTAGAGCATGAAACTCTGAGATTTGTTTCAGTTTCCATCCAGTCTTTGCCAGTTAAACTAAAGACTTCCACAGAGCAAATTCATATTTCCATTTTTACTGGCATTGTCTACTTTCTCTCTTATAAGCAATACATTTCCCTTTCAAGGATGCTTGAATCTTTTATGAAGATGATATTCTGAAAAGCACCGTGGTATAACAAACTTCCCCAACTTTCATCATCATCCTCATCTCCACAGAATCTTTCTTGTGTGCACACAATTGTGAATGGCACTGTGAAGAAAATCTAATAGACTCCATCCTTTCTCCTATAAAAATATATCATGGAAATCTCAGGGTTGTGAGATCAAGCCCCACATAGGGCTCCACACTGAGTGTGGAGCCTGCTGAGGATTCTGTCTCTCCCTCCAGCCCTTTCCCCGCTCATGTGCATGCTTTCTCTAAAAAAAAAAAAAAAAAAAAAGAATGTATCATGGAAAACACACACACAGACATGCACAGTCTCTAGAGAGAGAGAAATGAACATAAACAGTAGACCCTGCTCAAAATCCTCTATTGGACTCCCATTTCTTATCAAATCAAAGATAATTTTCTCAGCCTGTCATTCAAACACTTCTACAATATGAGTCCAGATTATCTCTCCAGCCTGTGGCTTACCAATCTCCTGAGTGTATCTTCTATTCCTAACTATTCATAACTTGCAGTTCCTGTATCATTGGCTGTTCCCATTATCTGGTCCTGCCTCATAGATAAGCAGAGAATCAGAGACCCTGAGTCAATTCATCTGAAGTATTGGTGTTGAATGGCTACTACAACGGAAGACAGGGAGAACCATAGGGGAGAAATGGTGTTCCTTGTAGTCTTATCAGTAGGCAGCTGGCATGCCACTAAGGGCATGGTCTGAGTTAGATCATCTCTCAGAGTTGCTGATGAGAAAAATCGTGCAGATATCTAAATAAGTTTTTAGTTTATTTTTTTAAAGATTTAATTTATTCATCTGAGATAGAGACAGAGAAAGCCCAAGCAGGGAAAGGGGCAGAGGGAGAGAGAGAGAAACAGGCTCCCTGCTGAGCTGGGAGCCCGAGACGCGGGGGATCAGTCCGAGCACCTGGAGATCATGACCTGAGCTGAAGGCAGACGCTTAACTGACTGAGTCACCCAGGCGTCCCAAGTTATAGGTTTAGATAAATGTTACAGATAAGGAGTCTGTAGTGACGCCAGGGCAGAGATGATAGCACAAGGAGACAAGTTTCAAAGTGGAGGGATTGAAAAACAAGTCTAAGGGTATATAAAGGAGAGGAGAGATGAAATGTTTCTTCCTATAGTGGCTGCTTCTCTGGGTGGCCCAGGACAGAGAACTAAGGATGTGACTGGAACTAAAGGCCACTTCAGTGCTTCGTGGCGTTCTTTCTGCAGGGAACATTTTCTTCCACTAGTTCCACTCATATCCACGATTCAAGACCTGTCTCAAATATCAGCTTTTCCAAGAAAATTTTTTCCATCCCTTCAAAAGAGGCCACTCATCTCCCTGGCCCTCCATCTGACGTGGTTGGTAATGTTCAGTGGCCTTCCTTAGGCCGACTGTGGATTCTCGTCTTTCGTTTATTTGTCTCATGTCTTTACTATACCATACACACTGCAAATGATGGATTTGTTCTTTCTTAATATCAACTGTAGCAACTGCAAACTGTGACATGTAATTGTTATTCAATAAATATATTTAACATTATTTTAACTAACACCTGGATGGGGAACAAATATTTGTATGATCTAGGGAATAAGGAAAATGGTATCAAGGCCCAAATACGTCTCTGGATGCTTTCCCAGTTGGCCAGTATCATTGGCATTCCTACAATATGTTTTATAGAGATAGTCAGATCTGTTCAGCTTATAGTCAATATTTACTCACAGTTCCTCAGGGGCCAATTTGCCAATTTGTCAAAATAAAATGATTCACTATCGTCTTAAGGTAAATGGAAAATGTTGAATAAATATTACTACAGAAATATAATAATGTCCACTTTCATATTCTCTTCAGTTTTTCTTGGACAGCCAAGAAATCATTTCATCCCAACTAAAATTCTGATACCAAGACTGATTTAGGTTGTGTTTTGATAAAAATTCAGTTTGTCTTTCTTAATGTAACAATCCTTTCTCACTATATTATCCCTTCATTAGGTTCATCATTTGGAAGTATATGCTTGAAATACATATTTCATATAAACTAATGGTACAATCCACAGGAAAAATCTTAACAATATCAGGAATAATATACTCCTTGAGTGCTCTTTGGATTAGTTGCTAGGAAGAGTAAGGTCAAATTTTTAGCTAAGCTCCTAGGAAAGTCTATTGGATATTATAAGATATATTTTGTGATTAAATATTATCCTCAAATTTATCTTATTCCGTCAACTTATTTTCCCACTCTCTAATTTTCTTACTTAAAAAAATTGGTATCTAGGACTGCCTGTGTGGCACAGTCAGTTAAGCATCCCACTCCTGATTTGGGCTCAGGTCATGATCTCAGGGTTGTGAGATCGAGTCCCATGTTGGACTCCATGCTGGGCATGGAGCCTGCTTAAGATTATCTTTCTCCGCCTCCCTCACTCTCCCACTCTGAATAAATAAATGAATAAGTAAATAAATAATTGGTATCCCATAAGCTTCTTTAAATCCTTTTTACTTTAACAATGATGAGTATGCACTATAAATACAAGTAAAATCAAAGTGACACTGTTTTTTTTTAAGATTTTATTTATTTATTTGAGAGAGAGAGAGACAGTTAGTGACAGAGAGCACAAGTGGGGAGGAGAGGGAGAAGCAGGCTCCCCACTGATCAGGGAGCTCTATGTGGGGCTCGATCCCAGGACCCCGGGATCATGACCTGAGCCAAAGGCAGGTGCTTAACTGACTGAGCCACCCAGGCACCCCTAAAGTATGCACTGTTATTTACACTTTGACATCTTGCATAATATCCTGCTACATAGAAATATAATATTATTAAATTTAAAAAAAAGAAATTTCTCCTTTTAGGTACATTTTCTTGAAAGTACAATGATTTCGAAACTAGCTGGAGGGTTCAGGAAAAATCTATTGGTCTCCTAATTTGCTCCTAACATTGAGGGAAGCCATTTATTAATTTTATCTCCTACTTTCTCCTCTAAAGAGTAAGATAAATAAAACTCTCATCTGCCCATCTACCTTACTTTTATAATTCGAACATGAAGTACATATAAAGGTGAGAAATCTTGACTTTCAAAGTACTTTGTAACATTTACAGAGCTGAAAGACTGTAAGAAATGAAGAGTGGTCATATTCATTACAGACCTGGCTTTTCAAGGCTACAGGAGTGCATCAAGAAAATAAATCATAAATATGATACATTTTTAGTGATGCCACACTTAAAAGACCGTTTAAAATATGTAGTTCTCCCACTAAAATAAGATGAAAACTTAGGATTTGAAGCTGATTAGCAGCACAATTATTACAAGAGCACTGAAACTTTGTCATAACTTTTCTTTTTGTTTCCATAACTTTTACATTCCTAGTACTATTCTAGCATGTTTTGCTTTTATTTGCTCAAGTTTAATGGCTAATTCATTTCCAATTAAAATGTTTAAAAAATTAATATTTTCACTAAAGACAGTCATTGAAAGGCCAGTGGTAACTATGAAGTTTCCCAAATCTAGAGTCTATCCTTTTTTTAATGTGTGTAAACAGACCCTCTTTGAGTCTGTTTATGAACTGGCTATTTAAATGTGTGGAAGTGAGCAAATGTTATATTACTGCTGACTCTGAGGAAGGCACTTGCTGTGTGGGCAGAGAATGTTGAAGCCATTTGTGAAGGGAAGAGTATGTCACCTAAATTAATGTAGTAGACTCGCCTCATAAGTCATCTCTGCCATTCCGCTCTACCACACTGCTGGGAAGAGTAGAGGTCAATATTCCATGCATTTAGAACAAACAGAGACTATTTATTTACTATGGGATTCATATTCCTTCATGTAGTCAGGATACAATAAGACTCAGATTAAAAACTTTTTTAAGCAACCAATTACTCAAAGCACTGAATTAGCCATTAAACTTGAACAAATACTTCAAAATCCCCCTTGTTGCTGAATGCCATACCTCGTCTACTGATACAGAGGAGGTGGTCACTACAGGCTCAGACTTCAGTGCCCTCTTCCCCCAAAGCCATAAACTGTTTTCTTCTTCAAGTTCATTGAAGTGCTTGATTTTTTTTTCACTTTTCCCAAAACCTTGTAGAAAAGAATATGAAATTTCTTGGTTCGGTTAGACTTGAGAAGCAAATTCCTTTTATGCAGAAAGAGTGCTGTATTAAGCATTGTGACCATGCTCAAAGAAAGCAGTGAGGTTGGTAAGTAAGTGGGAAATATCAGAAGAAAAGCAATCATGAAATGTTAGGAGGGCTCAGTGGTTTGTTCCTGGTTGTTTTTTGCTGAAGGTAACAAGGTACCTAGGATAAGCACCAGGGGATTTTTTGGTCAGATATTTAGGTTGGTAATTGCTACTTAAAGAACATAATTACAACTGGTCATAAAAATAACTGAATATTGAACAAATGGATGCATTCTGGCCTTATGGGCCAGTTTCCAACAATGAACATATTCTTCATACTATTTTGTTCCCGTAGAAGCACAAACGGTTGCTGCTTCAGACTTCTTGCCCAGGGTATCAGCTCATTCAGCACATCCATATGGTGCTTCAGATTCTATTGAAAAGTCAATGAATCATGTGGGTAAGTGGCAAAGGACCACTTCTATGTCCTCATTTTTGTTCCCATTAGTTGGGGTTTTAAAACTTTACGTTGAGTTCATTTTGATTGCTAATTATTAGGTTTCTGTAGTTTATTGGAATTGCTCAGAGGAAGCTGAGAAAATGGTGGGGGAAGAAAAGACAAAAAGCTGGGAAAAAAAGGAGACTGGTGTAGGGATGTGAGCAGCTGGGTTGCTTCCTAGTGCTCTGCAGAGATCTAGGTGCACGGAACATCTTCTGCAAAAGTCTTTGCTTCAGAGTCAAACTACTCCTCTAATAACTTCTTTCAGATGATAAAAAAAATATTCATTGAGCACCAATTATACAGGAAACACCGTGATAGCTTTTCAATTATAAAAATATTAAAAGAATATGATTGTTATCTTCACTGAGCTCAAGGTCCCTGTGAAAGTCACCACGAAAGCAATGCACTTGAATACAAACTATTATAAGAACGATGGCAGGTTCTGTACGCAGTAGAAGAGACTCAGGGGGTATAGGTGGAAGGGTCAACTAGCAGGAGAAACAAAAGGGACCATAAAAAGGGTAACATCGGAGGTGAGTCTTAAAAATGTGATTGAGAAATATAATTTAATAATATAGTAACAATATATACACATCGATGTGATTCTGACATATGGGAACCAGGTAATCGCTTCCAGTGCCTCGCTAACTAAAGGTACAATCACACAATTCGGGGTTTAAGTTTCCATCCTATGTACTTTTAGGGGCTCCGTGTTTCTATTTATACACTGTTAGCTCGTTGGCTGGAAACTTTGCTGCCATGCATTCATCATCCCTGCTCTTCTTTTATTTCTTTATGATAAATGATTCAATTTCTGTAAACATATTTTCTCATAGGGCTCTGTTTCCCTCTAATTTTATTGTCTTTAGGCTCTTCCCTGACCATTTGTAAGCTCTTTAAATTCAGTGTAATGATGCTCTCAAAAGGGCAGAGGTATCAGACCTGGGGCAAATCAAAATTGGTTTTTCCTCTCCCCTATAAAGTATGGTTAAAATAAACATCACAGAAATCTATGAGGAAATGAAACAGAGAGGAGATCTCACAAAACCAACTGAAATGAATGAAAGAGGAAGCCTTGTTTCTTCAGTTTGTTGAATGAACACTGTCACAGTGGAAAGAGTGGGGACTCTGCCACTGGGAATCTCGCCCACATTTGTGCCTTGGGCTTTATATGTTATGTAAAGCAGCCAGCACTCGGGGCCCACCTCAGGCCTGAATTCAAGTTGCATCTGTGTGTTCGTCAAAGCTCTCCATTCAGATGGAACAGAGGGGACAAATTTCGTTGGCACAGCCGAGAGGAAAGCCAGTGGAATAGAAGTGGAGTTGCAGGATAAACAAGATCACATGCATGTGCTGAGAGCTTCCAGCAATGGGGAGCAGAAGAAATCAGGCAGAGCACACACATCACAATCTGGACCACAAATGTCTCTGCATGCTCCGCATACATTCACCACCCTTTCCTTCTGGCTCATTTATTCTTCAATAAGTTCACCCTACGAACTGATGTTGTATCACTGCCATTAGTTATATTCTCATCTCCCCAAATACACTTTTGCTCTCAGCCCTTTCTTGGCATAAGAAACAGAATAGTAAAATGGCCACTATTCTCCTGAAAAATTGATTCCATCTGCAGTAGCTTATTGAAAGGCTGACAATAATTCATTCCTTCAACCACTTCCAGAAAGTCAGAGAAGGAACAGCCCACACCCTGAAGGGGAAAGAAAGGTAATTTCTCTGTGATTTTTAAAGGTATGAAAAGAAAAATCTCTATTGCAGCGTTGACTGTAAACTGCACAAACAACACATTATTTTGAAGATTGATTAAGCTTTCAAGTGTCGCTATGAATCTTATTAATCGATGGCATTAGCAACTTACTACTTTACATGACATCAACTGAGCAATAGTGAGAAACTGACAAACAACTAAATTCAGTTATAATTTGTTCAGGTGATCAGAATTCTCATGAAAATGGAAGACAAAATGAATATTAAATGGCACAGAAATCTAGGCATTACAATTTTCATGACTACTTCACTAGCAGAGTTTGATTTTAAATTGTAAAATTTTAGGGGCTCCTGGGTGGCTCAGTGGGTTAAAGCCTCTGCCTTTGGCTCAGGTCGTGATCTCAGGGTCCTGGGATCGAGTCCCACGAGTCCCTCAGCAGGGAGCCTGCTTCCCCCTCTCTCTCTGCCTGCCCCTCTGCCTACTTGTGACCTCTCTCTTTGTCAAATAAATAAATAAAAATCTTTAAAAAAATTGTAAAATTTTAAGGAAGACTTTGGTACATAATGCATTCCAATTTTCAAGGAGGTCAAGTTTTCTTATGCTAAAATATAGTCCGCAATTACTGGCACTTTTTACCCTCTGTACATCTTTGGGGGAAAAAAAACAACAACTTTATTTAACCCCTTTCTATAGACTTTATTTTTTTGCTGCTATTGGAATAAATTTGAGCTGAATTTTTAATCCATCCACTTCAGCAAGTATTTTTCAATCATTTTTCAATCATTCAATCATGAAGGAAACTGAATATGACATAAGAAAACAGAATGAAATGGGTAGAAATACCTAACACCTCAGTCATCAGAAAGCAAAGGGGTCATCTCTGATCTTCTTTGTACCTCTTCATATTGCCAACTATGCTATAAGGCATATAACAGGTTCCCAGAAATTCTGTGTGAAATTGGTTAAAGATAAATATTCTTACGTCATAAAGATACAGTAAATTACAATTTGTCACCCACCCCTTTCAATACGGTTTCTAATGAAGCAAGACATCATCCTGCCCCTCAAGACTATGCCTTGGAAAGTAGATTTGCTAAGGTAAATGTCAACAAGGCCAGTTACAGGATCAGAGGGTTTTAAAGAGACCTGACCAGCAGTTGAGGTAAAATGTCTCTTCTAGGAGGAATAAGGCAGAGCAGAGAAAGCACTGAGGTGGACGCTGACTGACAGAACTCTGCCCTGACTGTCATATTGGATGAATCTCATTAACAGTCCAGGTCTCAGTTTCTCATCTGTAAAATGAAGCAAAAGGTGAACCCAAAAATCTATATATGCCAGGGTGAAATTTTCCAACTAGCCTATTACCTTTCATCTGGTAAACCGACAAACATAAGAAATCTTTTAACAGTGGTCTTTAAAATTGACCTCTAATAATTATTTAATACTGCCAGTAATTGAAATTAAAATATAGTACAAATGGCGCTCTTAGTTTGACTCTTTGCCCATGGCCTTATCTTTCTTCATCATTATTTCTTCCTTTTTGTTTTTTCACTGTTAGAAGCTTAGGAGTATGTGTGTGTGCACACCTGGTCCCATTGTGGCCACCAGGAGGGATTACTTTCTTGGACTACCCACAGGATTCAGTTTGTCTCCTTACACCAGGACTTTCATGCTTTTTAATAACGACTTCTCAGTTCTCCAACATCACTCTTCCAGAACATCACTCTCTTAGCAAGCTCCCATAGTTTTCTATTTCAGTCTAATTTCTTCTACAAATTCTGTTAAGTCCTTTCTTCTTAACTGGAGACTGATGTGTACAATGGCATTGCATAGCATGTTGGCCTCCAATTATGATCTCTGACCTTTTTGCATCATGTTTAGTCCCTACCTTTAAACCTCTGTGTTCTTTGTTTACTTTGAACAACGCTGATGATGCAACATGTGCAGCATCACTGCAAGCCTACACATCTGTTCTTTATACCAGGTGGAAGACTGCTTCCTGCTAAAATGAGTTCCTCACACACTCTACAACTAAGAGAATAGAAGTAGATATGAGATAGGAATGTTTCTGGGCAGTTTCTTTCTAGGATCACTCTTAAAACTATTCAGGAGGGAAGGAAGGAAGGAAGGAAGGAAGGAAGGAAGGAAGGAAGGAAGGAAGGAAGGAAGGAAGGAAGGAAGGTGGGAGAGAGGGAGGGAGGGGAAATAGTCATCAGGTGGAGCTCCTGTAAGTGTCTCCAAGATCTCCACATATTTTAAAATCTATTCTTTATCTTCTAAAAAAAATTAGAATGAATGCAGAAAATACATGTATAAAAGAAAATGCAGTTAATGAAAGTCAGTATAAGAAAATGTAAAACATATTTAAGAGTAAAACTAAACCCATATTTTGATTGGCAAATAGGTGTCAAATTATTAAAAGACACAGAAAATAATCATAGTGGAAGATAGGTATGACTAACTACTTTGCAAGGCACTCTTTGACTCCTTTGTCCTGTTGTTTTTCTAGTCCATTTCTAAATGGTAATACCCTATCAAATACTCAAATGCAAAAACTTGAGTTCAAATAATTGTCGACACTCATCTGGACTCTTTTTTATTTCACCTTACATTTCTAAATCACATTTATTTCATAATGCTAAATTCAAGCCACATGAAATCCCTTGACAAAAGAATCGAACAAGTCCAAATTGATCTCTTAAGTGGATCAATAGAAACTTAACTGAAATGGATTGGGGATTTTATCAAACTTGATGTAGTAGAACACTAATAAGATCACTTCCAATTCACACATATAGAACTAAATTTTCAGCACAAATTGATCTGATTACTAAGGATGAATGGTCACCTTTAATAATGGATTAAGGTGGTAAAGAATTCTTTTTTTATACAAAAATGCTAGCTTTTTAAACTCTTGGAGATTGCTTTAACTTTTCTTCTTATACTATATTTTACTCACTTCTGACATGGCCAGGTTTGACCTTAGAATTTTTTTTTAATTTTAATTAATTTCACCTGACTTTTTTGTCAGAAATATCTTCTGAAGTGTTTTCAAAAGGAAGTGTTGTAACAGCCAGTGGAGCCATGATGATACAAATGTACTGCTCTGGTAAAACAGTAACATCCTTAAAAGCAATTTGTAAAATAACACAAGTAATTGATAATTGTTAATT
>CM052800.1:103684118-103760073 GCA_028533885.1 Nasua narica
CATATTCAATGCAAGAAGAAGGCCACCATGTCAAAAACAAGTGGAAAGAATATTCAAGATACTCAAGAGACAAATAATAGTTACCTCAATTTTTATTAAGGTTAATTGCTCCATTCCACTCACGCATCCTACCTGATTATGTGGTAAAAAATCCAAAAGGGGGAGAGAGGATAAACATAAATGGTCCAACCATCCATAAGAAACTGGATGCTTCAGGATACTTCAGGCTACCCACCTAACCAAACCACTCTAGTTCATCATGAAGAAATCCCCCAACCATTTTTAAGTGGATGATAACACATCCTCTAGGGGCTCAAAAATTAAGTATTTCCATCTCTTGAATAAGAAGTCAGGAGGTTGTGTGGGGAAAGAGGATCTGAGTTCCCCAGAGAGGCCAAAACCATAGCACAGGATGTAACTTGAGTATGGATAATTAAAATTGGAGTAATGGCCAAAATGATTTAATGTGAGATACTGGAAGACATGAGAGATGAGGGTCACTGTTTACTATGAGAGCAAATGTTATTTATTACTTCTCTTTGATCAGGGTCCCTCTTGAAGGGATGCTTCCACATTCTCACTCTGCTAAACTTGGACTTGTTTTGACCAATTACGTGTGCATGAAGTGATGTGAGCTGATGAGATGTAGAGCCTCTAAGAACCTGTGTGTAGTTTACCTTGTCTCTTTTCTCTCTGTAGTGACAACTTCCCAGAGAAAGATGGCTCCATCAATCTGAATTCTAAAGGATATACAAGAGTACTAGAGTTAAACAGTACAGGACGTTAGCATAAGAGAAATAAGCATTTATCATTGTTAGTTAACAAGATTTTTATGTTGTTGATTACTGCAATGCCGAATAACTTATTCTGATGGATGTAGGCCAGGTGCCAAAGCTTTCAGGAACTAATGGGGGTTATAATAGAGAAAACCAACAATAAGGGGTAGTGCAAAACAGCTGTAAGAACCGAGCTGCAAAAAAGATTTGGTTTTAAAAAAAGAAAAAAGAAAAAAAAAAAAAGATTTGGTTTTTTACATAAAAGTAAAAGATACATTTCTGGAAGCTGTGCAGATTCAGTTTTTGTGCTACGTATTTGATTTTGACTCATACATTATTTTTATTCAACATATATTGTGAGAAGTTTTCATGTTTAAACACTTTTGGAAAGCAACATTTTTAATGGCTATGTTTTAACTCATTAATTTACCTATTGTGCTATTGACATCTAGATTGCCTCCTATTGTTTATCATCTCTGATGACACTATGATAAATATCTTCATTTTGATACTCAAATTTGGAATGTAATTTTATAGCTATAGTTGACTATGAGTTTTACTTATTTAAAATATCTTTTTGTGTTGACCTTTGCATTAGATTGTAGCTCCTTATATGCACATATTATGTTCATTATTTTCTCTTAATTTCCCTTGATACTTATTCCAGTAAATTACACAGAGCTAATGCATATAATAATTATAACTAGCCAACTAACCAAATAGTACTATAAACATGCTTTTCTCTGACTCATAGGGACAACTGAAAAGATGGTGGAACATTTTCTTAACAGTAGCTGCTATATGGGTGACCTAACTGCATAAACATTTACATATATTTATAGGAAGGCTAATTCCAGCATGTGAACTGAGTTTTATTCTACATTTGGCATAGATGGCCACCAGGTTTTCATCAGAATTCTTTGGAAGACAATTAAGGAAAATAGTAAAAGTCAATATTTTAACATATCCAAATTCCTACTTCCCTCCTTATTCAGTAACTAAACATAATGTAACTTTACAAAATCAAGATCATGATTAATTCAATTATGAAACAGAAAAATTAATGTAAATAAAAGAAAAACTGAAGTCCCTAGAATTAATCGTCTGTAAATGGTACGCATTTACGCAATCTAGATCATTTTAAAAGGGGGTGAAATGAGAATTTAGCTTCACTCAAATTATCTTGTATGCTATACAGTTAAATGCTACATTCACTGAATGTAATGTATGAGACAGAGTTGAGAATGATAGCCAAATTTCTGATGTGAGCCACAAGATAAATGGTGATATAACTCTCTAAGAGAGGGAAAGCCAAGGCAAGCAGATTTGGTAGAAAGGAAAAAGTCTCGTGTAGTTATGGATATGCATAAAAATGTGAGAATGGGCTATCTGACAAATAGATAAACGTACACATACAAAACAATGTGATGATAATTTTGTATACTTACCAACCTGCTTGGTATAGGATCTAATTCTGTTCATTAGCGAGTTACATCCTGTGATTTAATTTTACAAGAGAACAGACAAAGAAAGTGGAGAAATAGGAAAATGTCTTACCAAGGCAGTAAAGTAGTGAAAATAAATGCTTACACAATAATATGCTTTAACTCATTTGGAATAAGTGCTGGCCATTAAATATAGTCAAAACAGATACCATGCTGTGAATTACAAGGTCTTAAACATCCCTTTAACTGATATTTGACTTGTTAGAATGTAATGGTGGGTGGAGAGCGGACTATCACAATAAATAATAGAAGATAAATTCTAGGCCTGTCAGCAATGATTTCCTATGTGTTATTTTCACTTAAACACTGAAGTAAATGACAAAGACATAAATAGAATGAAAGCCAACTTAATGAAGTCTTTTTCATACAGTTTAGTAATACTGAATCTAATCAGCTTCCAGGCAAGACAATTTGGC
Organism: Nasua narica; assembly: GCA_028533885.1. Lineage (NCBI taxonomy): Eukaryota > Metazoa > Chordata > Mammalia > Carnivora > Procyonidae > Nasua > Nasua narica. Next base: position 103,686,816 of record CM052800.1, read on the forward strand.
ACTTAAATCAGACCTCAGGACTGGTTTGTTGGGATCAAAACTGAGATGCACTTGTAGAATTGTCTTTCTTAGAATGGATAAAAAGGGCTGGTGTCTTCATATGATCTACTTTTTTGCATTTTTCAACTTGATGGTGTCTGCAAAGTCTTTTTCCATTTATAAGGTTTATTCTGTAGTTTAAGAAGATGTGCTGCAGATTAGTGTATACTGAGTTACTTCAGACTTTTGAAGGTAGCCATAAATCTAACATAAAGAAAGATTATGGATTTCCAAAGGTGAAGGGGCCTCCAGTACGAGCTAGTCTACCTTTTAGCTTCTAAAAGTAATTCTCTCTGAACTACCATTGATCTAAATTTATGTTGTCATTGCAAAATCAAAGCAAGTCAAAGATTAGGCTGTGTAATCTTCCAAACACTATTAGTTATCTACAAACAAAAGTTGCTTCAAGAAAGCCAACTAGTACTGGATTAGTCCATTTATTCGACCATTCTGTTGAGGATTTATTTAATGCCAGACATCATGTCATGTATTAATATAATTAAAATATTAGACATATCTTCCTTGTCTCTCTTAGAAACCTAGATACATGGCTTGAATCACAAATTCTGAAAAACCAGGAAAGTCAAGTCATTCTTACAACTGCTGGTATTCCAGAACCCTACTTATTCCTGCTGCCATCTACTTCCAGAACTACCCATACCAGAAACTTAGTTTGCTTTAACAGGAAATACACACATATACACACACTTGCACGGACACACACACACACACACACACTTTTGCCTATTCTCAAGTTCAGTAATGCTATTAAACATTTAGTACCCATAAGAATTGACTGACATGGCAGAACATACAGCCTTTCCCAGCTCTCTGATTCTCTGCCTCTCCCCCCATTTGAACACTTACCTTTCCTGTACTTTCATCTCCCCAAATCAAAACAAATTATTTACCTTGTTGCATGCTTGACATCTCTGCCTTACTTTATTGGAATGTCCTAACTCAAAACAAAGTCTCTCTTTAGCTTGTGACACTCTATTTCCCAATTGTTTCTCTAAACCATAGAGCAGTGTTGTTCAACAGAACTTTCTGCTATGATGGAAATACTGGATATTTATCTTGTCCATAGAATAGCCACTAGTTATATGTGGGTATTGAATATTTTAGATACAGCTAGTGCAAGTAAAGACCTGAATTTTTATTTAATTTTAATTAATTAAAATTTAAATAACCGTATATGCCTAGTGACTACCATGTAGAACGGCACCACTATAGCTGAAGTAAGCTCTGCTAAGCAGTCAAGTACTTGCTTAATAATTGAGGCTATATTAACAACCAAGTTATTAGGCTTATCTTTGCAGATGTCATTTTCTTCATATTAAATATTCTACCCTCTTAATAAAAAATAAAGGACTGAACTATCAAACCGGACTCACATGAATCAGAATTTCAAGCTTTAGTAATAATTTTGAGTTTTAAAATAATCCATGGCACAGGCAAATCAAAAAGAAGTCTAAGATCCCTGGTGTGGTTCTCATCATATCATATCGTGCTTTCTCATCATATCAGAACACCTTCTAGCCCTGATTATATATGACATCACTAATGATGTATGTAACTACATTCCTTACACTGAAGGAATCTCTTTTAATTATGAAATATATGCATTTTATGCCAAATAGCTTTTATGACATTGCCTAGAAACCATGCTCACACATCCATAGATTCCATTCCACAAAACTCCACAGACTGCCATAAGCAATCATTGACAGCCCAGCTGCAAAGATGATAAAAGCACCATCCAGGATGCATTTCCATAATTGGTCTCAGTTCAACAATTCCAGAGGAGCACCAAAAATAAAATCTTAATATTGGCTGCAGGTTATCTATACTGTGGAGATCTAGAGTTTTGATGTCCAGTATGGAAGCTACTAACCATAGGTGGCTATTGAGCCCTTAAAACGTGGCTAGTTCAAACTGAAATATACAGCAAATATAAAATGCACACTGGACTTTGAAGACTTGGTACAAAAAAAAATAAAATATTTAATTGACAATTTTTATATTGATTGAATGCTTACATGAAAAGATTTTGGATATATTTTGTTAAATAAAATTTATTATTGAAATGAATTCCACTATTTATTGTTACTTTTTCAACGTGACTATAAGGATATTTAAAATTACATATGTGGTTTGCCTTTTGTAACTCACATAATATTTTTATTGGGCAGCACTGTCCTAAAATATCCTGTTTCAAATACCCTTCACCTATTATAGTATAAAGCCTCTTCACGATCTCTTCAAATTCTCAGTATATTACATTTTCATGGCACTCTTGTCAAATACCTTTTCTGCACACACTGTTTCTATTTTGCTCTATATTAGCTCAGCCAAAAATTCATAACTTCTATCATTATTAATTTAAAGAGTAGGGTTTGTAAGCCTAGAAACATTACTGACGATTTATGGGTCAAAGTTGCATCATCAGATCTGCCTTCTCTTTAGGGTCTTGCTTTTTTCCTTTATTCTTTGTTCGTTCTTCCTTTCCCACTTCTTTTGCCTCAGGAACAAGACACTTCTCTCTCTTTCTCCTACACAGTAGTTTAGGAAGCATGATATTATGTTTGAACATGCTTATGAGATGTGTCCCTCTCTATCTGAAGACTGGCAGTTTTCTCCTTAGGATGAGGTCTAGTGAATACATATTCCTTCACCTTTTTACCCTTGCAATACAAAGATGAAAGTCATGAGAGATTTTTAGTGCTTTTGCAGTCTACTGGGGGAGACAGAGAAGTTAAACCAAAAATGAAAGTAAGAGTGGGAAAGGGCCGTGCTGGAACTGGAGCCAAGATGCTCTGAGAACACAGGGGACCAATGACACTCCCCATCAATTATATAGATACATACAAGTCATCAGTGGCTGCACTATTCTGGCTACATTCACAGGATGCTCCAGCCAAACAATGATGTGACATTCATCATTCACTCTAACTCAGACTCTCTAGAGGTTTTCCAAATGTAAATGCAGTTTTATCACAAAACACCTTACTTACGTTAAACCCCAGGAAAAAAAATATAAACCAATTACCCAAATAAAAGCAGCTACTCTAATTGTGGTGAAGGCTGTGGAGTCCCATCTATTCCGTTGGTTCTCTATCGTGAAGTGTAGTGACACCTAGTGGGACTTTGGGGCGTGCAGGGGAAACACCATTGCTCTGCTCTGAGACACTCTCTTCTGATTTTCCATTTCTGACAAGTCCTCCCCAGCCGGCGTTGAGAGCTGACCATTTTCCAAACACCCCTAAATGCTAGCTTCCTCTTGTGCTTCCTATTATCAATCTCCTCCTGTGTGTTTTCCTCCAACATGGACCCAACTCTACTCTCCAGAGACTGAGAACATGCAAATCTAAACCTCCAATGCAGCTTTCCTCCAGGCTTCAGATTCAGGTAGCAACATACCTGCTGGACACCTCCTGTTGGCTTGAGGTTCCAGAGGTACCCCCACCTCCACATGCTCCACACCTTACACCTGAGTGATTTTTCCTCCAGCCGTCTTCATTTCAGTTGGTAACATTTCTTAAAGTCCGATCATTGAAATACCGGGGAGATTGGACTTTATCTCTCACTCATCCCGTACGTACCATCTTCATAAATGACCAGTCTTCCCAAATACTTTTTTAATGTGTTCCCTTCCGTAGAAAGAATAAGGGCCTGCCAGAGATGCTGCACCCCGATCTCTCACGCCTGTGAATAAATACATTACCATACTTAGCAAAAGCGACTTTGCAGATGTGAGTAAAGATTTTGAGACGAGGAGATTATCCAGTATCGAGGAGATTATCCAGTATCGTGTGGGCGAGCCAAATCCAGTGTGATCCTAGTCATTACAAAGGGGAGCGGGGGATTACAGCTGGAGGAGACGTGACAACAGAAAGAGAGGTCAGAGTGAGGCAAAGAAGAGGCGATGAGCGAAGGAATGCGGGAGAGCTGAAGAAGGCAAAGAAACACATTCTCCCCTAGAGCAACCAGGAAGAACACAGCTCTGTTGTCACCTTGATTTTAGTTCTACAAGACCCACTTCAAACTCCTGAGCACCACAACTGTAAGATAACAGGTTTGTATTATTTTGGAGCCACCAAGTATGCGGTAATTGATTATAGTAGCGATAGGAAACCAATACATCCCCTTACCTCAAGCTCTATGCCCACAGCCCTGGTTTTGTTCTCCTCACGTCTGGAACACTACCATAACCTCTTTCTTGTAATCCTTCTTACATGCTGATTCTCAAGAATCTAGCCTCAACTCAATCTAGAGATTTCTGAAAGTTTCCCCTTGCTTACCACTCAAAAAAGTCACATAAACCATGCTCACCATTGTTATAGGGCCTCTGTGGTCCTATATGACCTGGCCCTTGCCTACTTCTCTCCAGTCTCTTGCTTTTCTTTCTGCCTCAAACTCAGTTTGAGGCCCCCGGGCACTCCGCACAACTCCCTCCCCACTTCCTTGGCAGTACACATGCTGAAATGTTTCCCACAATCCCAACCCTGCTGTAAGCCTTTGCCTTCTTAGCCATTAATGCTCAGTTTATAAATCAGTTTATGTATCATCCCTCCAGGATTTCATCTCTACTCTCCTTAGATGGGATTAGGTATTAGTATTATATGCTTCCATAATGCCCATGTATGCTTCTACTAGGCCCTTAAAATACTATCTTAGATCTGTTTATGGGTCTCTTTCATCATCAGATTCTCAATTACTTGAGAAAAACTGGGATTTACCTTTGAATGCACAACACTCAACCTGACCCATAGTAGTAGCTTTTTTTGTTGTTGAATAAATTAAATTTTTGAATTATACTATATCATATTGCACATTTCTCATTTTCTAGCAAAGGGAAGGGGCTTATTTAACAGCAAATTGGAATAATATTGAGGAACTGTGATAGAAACCTGTGTCACTGGCAAAAGAAATTTGAATGCATGTTATAAAACATCGCAACTCATTCAGTTATTTACAACCTGGAAAATTCATCTACAACAGGAAATGTTGTATAAAGCAAATCAGGGTTGCACTGGTACATTTCCAGCTTAAAAGTATAAATTACCTTTGCATTTGTATTATAGAGATAAGACTCAAGTTTGGTAAATGAAGGGAAAAAGATTTTATAGGATAAAGCAGTAATTTAAAATCCATATTCATACTGGAACTCAAGTGAAAGTCTCTAAAATGATTTTCCATTGCCATATTTGTCTTATTATATAGCTAAAACGTTAACAAGCCCATCTAAAGCCTTCTTTTTGTTTCTTCCTTTACTATAGAATTAAAGGTAAATTGTGGAGAATATAATATGATTCATATGATATTAGTACTTAAAAATTATACTACAGAGAAACTTCCAATTATTAGGTCAGAGATTCTGCCAGGGAAACTGAGAAGTAAGAAAATTTGTTCTACACTTGTTTTATTTCTGAAATCTGGAAAGCAGTAGTGAATTCCCTGGACAGTGAAATAGCGGATAGCACTGATCTACAGGGAAAATAGATTAACCATCCTTCTTCTTCTTTTTTTTCTTTCTCATTTATGGATCTCAGATGCATGTATAACAGAAGTTGGGGTGTTACCCTATGTAACTTGACAATGATCTCATCGATACATGCATTTCCATCATTGTACTTCAGCAACATTTTAATTTCTTTTTTTTTTTAAGATTTTATGTATGTATTTATTTATTTATTTATGAGAAAGAGTGCAATGGTGGGGAGGGGCAGAGGGAGAGGAAGAAAGAATCTCAAGCACACTCCACAATGAGTGCTGAGCCCGAAGTGGGACTCTATCTTACAACCATGAGGTCATGTCCGGAGCTGAAACCAAGAGTCAGTCACTTAACCAACTGAACCACCTAGGCGCCCATTAATTTCTTGTTAAATAACTTCCCTTCTTTTCTAAAAACTGATTTTAGTGGAACACATTATTATTGCATTATTACATCTAATTCGCACAAAACTGTAATCTTTTAAAAATACTAGTAGCTAGTTCTTCAGTTCATAACCTTTCATCTCAATCAGAGGGCACAGTCCGTCTCCTGGTTTTATCACTGTTGTTAGGCTGTGCTGTCCTTGTGATTTTCCACTGTACCTACCTCTACATTCCTCTTGCCTTCCAAATTTCCTCCCTAGAGTGCTTTAGCTGCAGCCCAAGAATGTTGGCTTGTTTTCTTCATTATTACCTTGTTCCAAGTATTTTGTACATTTCTTCTACTTTGGAGTTTCTTAGCAGTCTATTTTTAAGATACACAAACTTTTTTTTTTTAAGATTTTATTTATTTATTTGACAGAGTCACAAGTAGGCAAAGAGGCAAGCAGAGGGAGAGGGGGAAGCAGGCTTCCCGCTGAGCAGAGAGCCCAATGCGGGGCTCGATCCCAGCCAGGACCCTGAGATCATGACCTGAGCCGAAGGCAGGGGCTTCAACCCACTGAGCCACCCAGGCACCCCGATGTACAAAATTTTTAAAGGTATCCCTTTATTATTGATTTCCAATTTTGCTATATATTGTCATGGTCTCCCAGATATTGATTTGCAATTTAGTTGGTTTTCATCGAGTCTCAACAGAAATTCAATTTTTGTGAATGGTCCATGAATAATAATATTATTATAAATAATAATATAAATAAGTATTATAAGTAATATTTCCCTACTGGGCATTACATATATATACACACATAATTATATATATATATATAGCCTATAATAATTATATGTAATTATATATATATACATGATTACATATGTAATTAATTGTGATTTTCAAACATTCTATATCTTCATGTCTTGTGGGTTTGAACCAAACAATTTCTGAAGCAGTGTTAAAATCTCTAACTAAAATTGGTAATTCATCCAAATCTCCCTGTTGTTCTGTCCACAGGTCACCTGCATCCTACCAAAAACAAACAAACAAAAAAACCAAAACCAAAAACAAAATCATTCTGGAAGCAAGAAACTAAGAGGAATTTGGAATTGTTAATTAGAAATAAAATCACTTTTACTGGCTATGGCTTCATGGCAGGATGTGGAAATGATGCCTGTAATTTGCCTTGAATTACCCTACTATTTGTAGGATTTTTCAGTGATGATTGAATGCCCCAAATTACACTTCCACTCCTAACATCTCCCCACAGCCAAGTAAGGCATTGTCCAGATAAACACTAATATGACCCGTTTCTTATGGATATCTTAAAGAATCAGTAATATTCATCAACAATACTCTTGCTGATGAAATTTTCTTTTCCCTCAGCCCAGCAAGCAAAGAAATTTCAATACTTAAAAACAGAATGGAAAATAAAACATTTGGTGGTTGGAGAATAGGAATAATTTTAAATGCTTTTATTGAAAGGCACCTAAAATGTGCCAAACGCTTTCTATGTGACGTTGAACAAATTATTTGACTCCAACTTACCTCACTTTCTTCTTAATAGGATATACCTCATAGGGCGCCTGGGTGGCAAAGTGAGTTAAGGGACCGACTCCTGGTTTCAGCTCAGGTCCTGACCTCAGGATGGTGAGATGGAGCCCTGAATCATGATCTGAGCTCAGCATGGAGTTTGCTTGAGATTCTCTCTTCCTCTGCCCCTCTCACTGGTTCTCTCTCTCTCTCCCAAAATAAAATAAATAACTCTTTGGGACACTTAGGTGCTCAGTTGGTTAAGCATCTGCCTTCGGCTCAGGTCATCATCTCAGGGTCCTGGGATCGAGCCCCATGCCAGGCTCCGTGCTCAGGGAGAGTCTGCTTCTCCTGCTCCCTACCTGCCTCCCAATAAATAGATAAAAATATTTTTTTTAAAAATAATGTGGACCTCAGAAAGTTGTTATGAGAATTAAATGAGTTAGTTTTTACTTAGTGCTCAGAACAGTGCTAAAGGTACATAGTACACATTTGTTAAACTAATTATTTTCATCTTGTCTCTGGCTGTATCTCATGCTTCCTATTCTTTCTAATTTTTTTTAATCTATTCATGCTATATATGCATGTACATCTGTGTGTGGGGGGACAATATAGGTGTGTCTAGAGAAAATCTTTTACAGCTAGTAAAGTTACTGGGAATTCTGCTTCCTCAAAAACCATTCACCCATTCACTTGGGCAGGGACCTGAGGGCCATTATTAAATTCTGCTTGGTGTTAAAATGTGTTACTGTCATTGTGACTAAAAGACCTGTGGCTTCTCAAAGTATCTGGCCAGACAAAAGATTTGAGTCTTTGTGGTTAGGCAGAGCTGGAAGCCATATCCAGCAGTTAAATGGGACTGCTGACTCACTTACTGACTCACTTACTGTCTGGGAGCCCATAGAATGGGCTCTACACTGGGACAGCCCAATGGCTTTGGCTCCAAACTGGGCAGAACTGCCAACCAAGCTCCAAGGCTAGGCAGAGCCACTGGATTAGGTCTGCATATGGACACCACTGCTAACAGGAATGCTGTCTGCCAAAAACCACATGCTTGCTATTGTGAGCCTTGCTCCCCTTCTCCGTTTCTAACAGATTTCCCCAGTGATCCCTGTGAGGTAATACCTAAGTGAGGCTCATAGGAAAGTTCCCAGAATGATGGAGAAATGAAGTGTTCACCTTGGGCTTTTCTTTGCCCACCAGAGCAATCATAGGCCAGGGGACCATCCTACATGAAGTGCTGCGCTGGCCTGGGGAGTGGTAGAAGTGGTCATAATGAAATCCACCCTCTTCATCTTCTAATGTGATTTTTCTGGATTTTTGTCATCCAAGGGAGTGCTTCAGCCTCACCCTCAGGTTCTGGGATCTTCACAAATGTTTTTTTTTCTATGGGTAGTTGCTAGTTGTTCCTTCTACAAAGAGAATTTAAGTTGGAAGCCATCTTTTTTACCATCTTGCTCTAATACAGCTTTTTCATACCCAGGTTTGCCTTACCGGAAGTTCCATTACCAGATGTTGCTCTATGCACTTATAGTGATATATTTATTTCCTTAAGAGAATAATTTGATATCATCCAGGTGTGCTTAATGTTAAGAAAAGGTTAATGTAGAAAGTCTATTATTATTAGTAAAATACTTTCTCAAATTAAAGCTCTCAGATTTCAGTGAGAGAATATCGAATCAAAGAACTGAAAGGGCAGAAGAAATTGAACAATGGTTCAATTTTGTAATAGATGTTATTTATCATCTTTATTAAACATTGTATTAGCCATGTGCTTTGCATTGACTAGGATACTCCTCACCATTCTTTATGAACAAGACAGATAACAAGTATTACTTCCTTTTTCAGATTAAGAAAATGCATCCAGAATAGCTAAAATGACTTGCCTAGAGCAACAGAGAAAGTCAATGAGGTCAGAGTAGAAATTAAGATTATTAAGTCACTCTGAAATTTCAGGTTATTAAATCAAAACATTTCTTAGGTGAAGACAATACTTTGTTTTATTTACAATTAGTCATTAAATATTTATTTTGTGTCTGCTATATAATTAATAATACATTTTATGATATAGAAAGTATACCATAATTCTTCAGCCCTAGGAACTCACAGTAATTCAGCTTGAATAAAGAAGAGTCTGTAATAAGACACAGAAACACACAACTTAATACAGCATGTGATTAACTATAAGACTGTGGGTTACAACTCTAAATGCACTAAAGCATAAGAGTAGTGGGCTTTGCATTGGTCCTTAAACATTTGGAGGAGATGGTCAGGAGGGTAGAAGTTCATTTTCAATGATGTGTATATGTGATTTATAATTTGAGAAAAGACATTTATGCCAAGTATACCGTGTTTTTGGTTTCTAAGAGTTAAACCTGGGTAAATTCAAAGCTAGTTGATACCGAAGAGTTGATTGTATCATGTCTGTTTATGGCAAAGCCTTTAGATCAGGAAAGTGAGTTTAATATGAAGACGGAATTGACTGAAGGCATTTCTGAAGGAAATAATTGAGTCAAAGTGGCTACTGAGCAAGGTTATATTGTTAGCTCTGCTAGAGAGTTTATGAGGAGAAATCTGAGATCAGCGAAATTTAGCTGATGAGTTTTACAACACATAGGCATAAAGTCCAGATTGTGATTAGAGATAAAAGGACAGATGAATTAGAAATTCTGGAGAAAAATCCAACAAGTGTTTGTGCTTGATTTATTATGAAGGATGAAGAGGAGGAGTCCAAGGAGACTCCTAGGTTTCAAGCCTGAATGAGCTGATGATTAGAGGAGCATGTGACTGAATTAGGCATGTTTGGTGGTAAACTACTGATTTCTTTTCATGAAGTGATTAGAAATTTGAGCACATTTCCATTTACAAAGTGCTGAGTTTGAGGTAGAGAAAATTCCATCTGGATACAGCTCTTAATTATTAGGTTACAGGCAAGAGTTTAGGAGAGAGAGGAGAGGATTCAAGATACACATTGTTAATATTCCTGGGGAGGCTGATAAATATCACTTCTTTTCCCCACTTGAATTATAAATCAAGAAGACATAAGTCAAAATTATAAGGCAGAAAGGAGCATAAAAATATCACTTTTATTGCTGATACAGCTAATGTAGAAGAATGTGATTCATAGCTAAGGGCAAATGGGCTTTCTAATATTGAACTCTAGGGTTAAAAAGATCTGGCCATCCCATTGCAAGCATTGTACCATTTCATGCCTCTTCTCAAGGATATCTGACTCTGGAAAGGTATGGAGCAGCATGGCAGAATTAATGCCCTCTGAGGTCAGGATGGCTCCCAAGAGAGAAAATACACATAATTAGTTTAGTTTTTTTTTTCTTCATTTCTAAACTCACCAATAAGATTAGGACACTTCTCTTCTAGAATGAGGCTAAGAGTGTTTCCCTAACATGGCTCCTTCCACACAGAAGTATATACCGGGTATAAGAAAAAACCATCTCCTCTTCTCCCCCACCCATCTCATTTAGGCATACCCTGCATAGAAATGCACCTTGAGTTCAGAAATCATGTCTTTTGCACTTTGTGCCCATAATCTAACTCAAGCTTGGTACCTAGAAAATGTCAGTTACTCAACAAATACTTTCTGATTACATGAGCAAATAAAATTGACAGTTGAAGATGATGGGAACTGATGGCTTTCCACTGAAGAGAGTGTAAAGGAGAAGAGCATAGCCCCCATGGAGTAAGATTGCATGATCTGGGGAGGAATGGAATGAAGTAGAGGAACTAAAAGGGAAAAGAGCAATGAGAACCTACTAAGACTTTGAATACAAGATGAATATCTGTTTGGGATGATGACACAATATATTGCATTTCATTGATGTCATTCTCTATTTCTCATATTTTGTTCAAGTTGGCAGCTATCCTGGACTTTGTAGTTTCGGGTATGTTGTTGGTGAAAATATGTCCAATGATAATCACTATATTGTATTATTGTATTGTCTTCTGCTACCAGAAGCAGTCAAAAACAAACTTTCAGCCTTAACAAGTTCCTTATGATGTATTATATCACATTATCTAAAATTCTTTTGGATGTAAGTAACAGAAACCAATTCAAGTAATTAAAGTGAAAGAGGGAATATCATAAGAAATAGCCGTGTCTTAAAGAACCATTATCAGTTTGGCCTCAGAAAGAGCCCAAATTTTGAACTGCAAAGTGACAGGAAACCAGGCAACATTCTTTCTCCATTTCTTAATCTCTGTGTATTATGTGACTCTTAATTCTTTTATTCTTCCAGATACTGACCTCTGTTATACAACACCTGAGTTTATACGTTTCCTCCAATCAAGACAAAAACTCAGACAAAGACTCAAATCTTTTATCCAGGTACTGTAGAAAACTACCAGGCACATCCTCAAGCCCTCCTGGTCCGGGAGGAAGCTCAGTGCCCCATCTAGTTGCTGAGCATAGAGTATAGTCTCTAGTTCTGCCCCACCAGCAAGCCTGGCCAGAGTCTCTGGCCTGTGAGGCTCTGAGCACCTGTGAAGTCCATTCTGTAGCCCTCCTCAGGCTGAGTCAAGTCAGCAGGCTTGCCCAACTGCAGAGCATAACCTCTGGCGCTGCCTACAAGGGAGCCCAAACAGTGACCCCAGGCAGACTTGGACCTGAGCTGACCATACTACCCACAGCCCTGTGGTCTCTTCCAGGCACAGAGCCCAGCCAGGACCCCACCCAGTCATGGAGCATAGCCAACAGCCCCACACAACTATAAGGCACAGCTGGTAGCCCTGCTTGACTAGGGACCCCAGCCAGAAGCCTTGCCAGAGTGGAGCATAGCCATTGGACTGCCCAATCATGAAGTCCAGCCTACAGCTCAACCTGGACACAGAGTCTAGCCATTGGCACCTTACATCTGGCTGGGGAGCCAAGTCAGATGAACATAGATTCAAAAATTCCCAACAAAGTGCTAGCAAAACAAATTCAGAAGCATACTGAAAGGGTCATACACAATGACCAAGTGGGATTTATTCTTGGGATGCAAAGATGGTATAACATCTGCAAATTGATAAACGTCATGTACCACATTAATAAAACAAAAGGTAAAAATCACATGATCTCAACAAATGCAGAAAAATCATTTGATAAAAGAACATCCTTTGATGATAAAAACTCTCAACAAATTTAGTATAGAAGAAACATCTGGACATAATAAAAGCTGCTTATATGACAACCATAGTTGTCACTTTAATGGTAAGATGTTGAAAGTTTTTCTAAGACCAGCAACAACTCTCACCACTCTTATTCAACACAGTACAGGTAGTCCTAGCCAGAGTAATTAGGCAAGAAAAAGAAATAAAGGGAATCCAAATCATAAAGGAAGAACTAAAATTGTTTGTTTGAAGATGACAAGATCATATATTCACTAAACTCTAAATACTCTATCAAAAACCTATTAGACCTAATAAATTCAGTGAAATAGCAGGATACAAAATCAATACATAAAAATCTGTTGCATTTCTGTACACCAACAACAAATTATCTGAAAAAGAAATAAAACAATCCTGTTCACATTATTGAAAACATTAAAATACTAAAATAGAATAAGTTTAACCAAGGAGATAAAAAATTTGTATACCGAAAATTATAAGACAATGATTAAAGAAACTGAAGATACAAATAAATGGGAAGATATGCCATGTTACTGGATCAGAAGAATTAACATTGTCAAATGTCCCTACAACCCAAAGCAATCTATAGAGTCAATGTGATCCATACCAAAATTCCAAGGGCATTTTTCACAGAAATAGAAAAAGAATTCTAAAATTTGTATGGAACCCACAATAGATCCCAAATATCCAAAGCAATCTTGAGAAAGAAGAATGAAGCTGAAGGCACCACACTTCCTGATTTCACACTTTATTATGGAGCTGTAGTAATCAAATAGTATGGCACTGGCATAAAAGTGGACACGTAGACCAATGGAATAGAATCAAGAGCCCAGAAATACATCCATGCAGATACAGCCAACTAGTATTTGACAAAGAAACCCAGAATACTCAATAGTGAAAGATAATCTTCAATAAATGGTGCTAGGAAATCTGAATAATCACATGCAGAATAATGAAATTTAACCTCTACTGGAAACCACTCACAAAAATTAACTCAAGAAAGGGGCACCTGGATGGCTTAGTTGGTTAAGCATCTGCCTTCATTCAGCTCAGGTCATGATTTCAGGCTTCTGAGGTCAAGCCCCATGTTTAGCTCCCTGCTGAGCAGGGAGTCTACTTCTCCCTCTCCTTCTGCACCTCCCCCCACCCTGCCCCGCTCTGCTCTCTTTCTTTCTCAAATAAATAAATAAAATCTTTTAAAAAATTAACTCAAAATAGATTAAAGACTTACATGTAAATCTTGAAACCAGAAAAGTACCAAAAAAAAAGTAAGAAAAAATTGTTTAATATTGTTCTTGGTGAAAATTTTATGAAGATGACACCAAAAGCAGAAGTAACAAAAGTATATTAAACAAGGGGAGCTACAATAAAATAAAAAGTTTCTGCACAGCAAAAGCAATAATCAACAAAATGTAAAGGCAATCTGTGAAATAGGAGAAAATGCTTGTAAACCATATGTTTGATAAGGCATTAATGTCCAAGATATATAAGGAATTCCTATAACTCAATAGCAAAAAAACCTCCCAAAAATATTTTAAAATCCATTTTAAAATGAGCAGAGGAGGGGACACATGGGTGACTAAGTTGTTTGGGTGTCTAACTCTTGATTTTGGCTCAGGTCATGATCTCAGGGTCATGAGATTGAACCCCATGACAGACTCCATGCTCAGCGGAGTCTGCTTGAGATTCTCTCTCTCTCTCTCTCTCTCTCTGCTCCTCTCCCTCTGTTCCTCTCTCCACTAATGTTCTTTCTCTCTGTCTCTCAAAATAATTAATTAATTAATTAATTAAAATAACAAAATAAAATAAAATGGGCAGAGGACCTGAATAGGCATTTTCCAAAAAGATATATAAATAGCCAACAAGCACATGCAAATGTATTCAACATCATTAATCATCAAGAAAATTCAAATCAAAACCACAAAGAGATACTACCTTGTACTTGTTAGAATGACTAGTAACAAAAAGACAAGAAATAACAAGTATTGATAAAAATGTGGAGAAAGGGTATCCCTGCACACTGTTGGTAGTGTTGCACACTGGTACAGTCACTTTGAAAAACAGTTTGGAGATTCCTCAAAAAAAAAAAAAAAAATTACAATATGATCTAGTAATCCCACTTCTGGATATACATAAAAAGGAGATGAAATCAGAATCTCAAAGACATATCTACACAACCTTGTTCATTACACCGCTATTTACAATTGCTAACTATATAAAAACAACCTTAGTGTCCGATGGCAGATGAATGGATGATGAAAATGAAATTCGCTAAGAGAGTAAATCTTTTTTTTTAAAAAATTTTATTTATTCATCTGAGAGAGAGAGAAAGTGAGAGAGATCATGAGAGGACAGAAGGTCAGAGGGAGAAGCAGACTCCCCAAGGAGCCGGGAGCCCGATGTGGGACTCGATCTCCGAACGCCAGGATCATGACCTGAACTGAAGGCAGTTGCCTAGCCAACTGAGCCACCCAGGCTCCCGCTAAGAGAGTAAATCTTAAATGTTATTGCCACACACAAAAAAAGTGGTAACTATGTGAGTTGATGGATGTGATAACTAACTTAATATGGTAATCACTTTCATGATATCTACATATGTAATATCATCATATTATATACATTAAACTTACACTATTATTTGTCAATTACATCTTAATAAAGCTATGATGGGGAGGACTGTATCAGATAATTCCCTGTTTTCCAAGTAAGTGTTCTTTAAATAATCTCAAATTTCTATATTTCTCTAATTCCTTAAGCAAACATTATATTGCTAGAAGTGCCACTTTTCATCCATTATGAATTCTGAAGAGTAGAAAGCACTAAACATTCATTCTATTTCTACAAAACCAGAAAAAATTCAAATAATTTTACTGTCTCTACTCACTTTTTTCATATTAAAATATTACAATCTTCAAATGAAGATTTTCTTGTCTTCCAAGATGATAACTCTGTTGAATACTATGTCATGCAAAGTAGTTTTTGTTTAATATTTTCACTTGGGCAAAAAAAAAATTTTAGAAGTTAGGATTAGGTTAAAAAATTATAGCACCAGAGAAATATTTCTCAAAAAAAAGAAATTACAAATTGGCGTTGAGATGAACATTGAGATGAGCATTTAACAGTATACGTCAGACGTAATCTAACTTGAAAAAGGAGGGAATGCATGCTAAGTAGAGAAAACAATAAAATTTATTGGGGAAAAAAAGATTTCCATTTGTTGATTATGTAATTCCTGCAGTTACTTTTCTTTTCAAAATATATGTACTGAGCTTATTTCAGTTTACAAACACTTTTCACGGTGTAAACTAATTAGATAAAATATAATATAATAAAAAATTAAAATGGAAATTATTTTTTACTATTTGAAATGATTCTATTCAGAGATATAGCAGAGGGTAAGATTTGAAATTCTGATGAAGTTCAATGTGCATATTATGTGTGATTTTCATTTGTCTAGGCCATCTCCATAACACTGGGTTAAAACCAATGTCTTATTATCACATGATCGCTCTGATATGAAGAATTTGAGAGGCAGGGCAGGGGGTTATGGGGGGGGTGGGGAAGAGAAATGAAACAAGATGGGATGGGGAAGGAGACAAACCATAAGAGACTCCTAAACTCACGAAACAAACTAAGGGCTGCTGGGGGGGGGATAGGGATGTGGACATTGGGGAGAGTATGTGCTATGGCAAATGCTGTGAAATGTGTAAGCCTGATGATTCACAGACCTGTACCCTGGGGTAAATAATACATTATATGTTAATAAAAAAATTAAAAAAAAAAAACCAATGTCTTGAACATTGACTAATAAGTCCTCTACAAGCACTCCTCTCTAGAGATACACTATGTTGTCCCCATGCTCTGGTTTCACTGGTCCTCCATTTATTTTCTTAAACAAGCCCTACTTTTTCTGGCTCAGGGCCTTTATCACAATTTGCATTGCCTATAACACTCCTCAACCAGACTCCACTTTACCTGGTTAATGTGCACCCATCCTTCAATAGCAAATCATACTGCATCTCTAGGAAAACCTTCCCCAACATCCTAGGACTTGATCACATCTGGGTATACTGTTTTATAGTACCTGAGACCCTAGTTTTATCAATACATTTGGATGACTAGGAGAAAAAATATTTGTACCCCCCAGCTAAATGAGCAGTGACAATACAAACTGTCAACCGTTTTTGTATCTCTAGCACCCATCATATGGCTTGGCACTGGGAAGGTGTTTAACACTTTCACTTTACTTACTTAAGTAACAAATTCTGAGAGGAACGTAACAATGGGAGAATAAGAAGGAAACATAAGTTTAAGGCAGAATTCAGAACATGAAAGAAATTTTTACGGTGTCTTTAGATTTCAGGAAATGGAATGCATGATGATAAAAGAACACGCAGTTATAGAATCACAGTGTTAATTACTATGGCAAAAGTAAGATTAGTTTCTCTTATTTTTAAGAAAAAATAAAATGAGAGGAAAATAACTAGCTTGCTCACATTTTCCTTAGGGTTATCCTCCTTTATACTTCGTTATTGTATTATAGCTGGAAGGTATTTCAATTTTTTGTAGTATTTAACCTAAATTAACAACTTTGAAACCCTGTTTCACATCTTTCAGAGATTAATAAATCTTCAAAGCTAAAGTTTTAAAAGATATTGAATCCTAATTACATTTTCATTTCTGAATTCTTTCAAACATCAAACATTTCTTGAAAGAATGAGCCCATGCCTGCTGGTGACCAGCTGTTCTTAAATTTAAGACTGTAAAAACAGTAAGAGGGCTATAAAGACCTGACCTTCAAAGTCAGATCTCCAGGAAGTCTGCAAATATAATTTTTAGGGCATGTGGAGGCAAAAGCAACAGTAGTTATCCATGGCCCATCCACCCCATCCCAGCATATATAATGATCTCAAATCTTTATAAATTAGACATAGCCTAAAAATTCAAGTAGAAAATTATTAGAGGTATTTCAGTGGCAAAAGTCTTTGTAAACCTAAACCAGCATGTTTAAGGGCCTAATGATAGTTTAAAAGCAAATTATTAGCCATTATGTATTATCTAAGTTTTTCTGTATATTTTCATTAAGGACATTTCCAGTCACATTCATTAATTTTAAAATAAGTATATCTATATGTGGCATGGCTTATAATTCTTCTCAAAATAGTTTAAATTTAACAGGTACCAAAGTTATTAGTTTACTTTTTTATTGTTCTCCCAAAGCATTTCAGCAGGGAAAAGTGCTATTCAATCTCCTGTGTCTACTTCACTTTTTTTTTCTTTTTTTTCTCTTCTTTTTTTCCTGTGTCTACTTCAAAGAGAGTTTTGGTCATCAAAACTTTAGGTTCCTTCTGCTCTGCATTTCTGAGCATTTTTTCACCTTATTATGAAAACGATACCTTATTGAAAATATAAAAATGTCTAAGTCCCTTTTCACAGGAAAAGTTCATATTAGATCATTTGACTATTCATTTCCTCTATCAGGACCACTTACTGACATGAACTGGGGACTGGGGCGATGGGAGGGAGAGGAAAAGAGAGAATGGAAGGGGAGAAGATGGGAGGGCAGAGACTGAAACTCCCTAGTTTTCTTACATTCTAAAAAGATAGTCCACAGAAATAGTCTTTCCATAGAATCTAATGGATTGCTTAAATTTAGAGGTAATAAAAACTGCATATAAGACAAACTTATCATGAAACCTAATGAATACAAGCCATTCACTCATTCATTCATTCACTGAATATGTTAACTTAAAAAACATTGAATACCTACTATGCTTTGGTCACACACACACACACACACATACACACACACACAATTTCAAATCTAGGCAGAGAAAGGAGTCAAGTACAGCAATTTCAATGGTGTGAGGAGTTCTACAGAAGAGGTACACCTAAGATGGTGAAGGTATTCGGGGATCAGTCTTGGGGAAGGTTTCTGGAAGAGGTAACTTTTAACTTGGTCTTGAAGGTTGGGTAGAAATTTGAAATGTGGAAAGAAGATAGGAATGGGCAAGGAAAATATAACTCCTATAATCTACAGTGTCTCAAATGAAATAATAGCATCTTTTGTTATTGTTGTTGTTGTTAAACTATTGAAAAAAAAAAGCATTTTCTATGGCTGCAGAGAATGTGGAAGTAGTCATTTGTAACTGCAGAAAGAAGGGCAACAGATTCCACAAAGCACCGTGTTATGCAGAGGAGTTTGGATTTATCTATCCGGAAAAATAAATAAGTAAATGTAAAGCCATGGAAGACTTTTACTGTATTTGTGTTTCTGAAAGAACATTCTGGGGAAACATGTGAAGTTTGACGTAGAGATAGACAAGACATGAGACGGCTAAGAGGCAAGAAATAAGACTGAACTATGACAGGGGACAACCGAAGAGAGAAGTTGGTAGATATTTCAGACCAGAGTAAAGATGGACATAAGCTGTAAGAAAGAAGAGTGTCTACAGTCTTTGTAGTGTTTGCCACCACTTTCAGTTTTTAGTTATAGGGAATTGATGCCAAGGGGAATATGCAAACAAATTCACAGAATCACTTATAGATAAATCCAATCATCAAAACCAAAGGCTTCAACTTGTTGGGATGTACACTGCTCTAAAAAAAAAAAGCAAAATATGACTTTTCTTACGTAAACTATCAAATGTTTATTTCATTTCCATTTAAAATATTTTCAAGTAAAAAATATGGACAAAAATACATATAGAAAGGTTGAAACAACTAAAAGCATGACAGGTATACAGGTACATAAATACAAATGAAATTAAGTTCATTGCAAAATTGAGTGACATCATATTGCACCAAAATTTATTCCATACAAAAACACACATGTTAAGACTCTCCATCAGATGAAAGCACTCTTATTTCATAGTATCTTACCACTCACACAAATAGCCCATAAACACCATCTGGCAGTGTGATTGCTGCACCAGAACTCTCCCCAGAGGAAAATCATTAAATTGTAGAAAAATCCATTTTATTTCACATATCACATGATGGTATAGGTATCAGTGCTAGAGAACCATAAGAAATACAACACAATCCACACATGAAAGTCCCTTTGCGCCATTTATATTTTCATAGTTAAATATCTAAATAAATCAGTACTCCTAATATGGTTGGAATGGAGACATAGAAAAGGAATTTTGCTATTTAAGCATTTATCAATATAAGACATAGTGTAAAATTTGTACAAAATACACACAGACCCCTTTACCAAGTTTTATCATCATACTGTCAGAGTGAAGAAACCCCACCATAGATAAGGACCATTTAGGATATTGAGGCTCATTTTTCCTCAGATGGATTGCTCTGTTCCTGTATTTTAGATGACCAGGCCAAATGCGGTTCCTCCTGCCCCCCAGTTAGAGGAATAGTACAAGGTCATGACAAATGCATTCCAGATTCATGTTAGGGGTTAGAGCTGGTCTATAAATTACAATTGAAACATACATCAAAGAGATGGCTATCAGCACAATCCTCCAGAGGATTTTGACTGTCACTTTTTCCACTGGTCTAACCTGATTCTGTGGGTGCAAATTATTGACGCTTGCCATATACAATGTCAGAGGCATTTAAAAACATTCATATACAGTACCTAATAATATGTTAATATAAACATACCAACACACATATTTTCTATCCCTTGATAATTGAAAAAGAAGTCACTGTTACTAGGCAGATTTAAGACAAAGCTTACTAAATCCATTTTTATATAAAGTAAATATAGATATACATACAATAAAAAGACACAAAAAATTCATCATGAAGTGAATTCTGAGTCAATAGTTAAACACCATCTCTACCAGTGCATCACTACCATCTAATCCACTCTACGATACATTAAAAAAAAAAAAAACCTCTATGAAATCTGGAGTCAAATATTTGTCAGAAAAGTAGGACAAATTAAGTTTGTCAAGCATTCAATACAAGACGCCATTTGTCTTGCCTTTTTCTGACTTGTGCTTATTATAAAAACACAGATAGTGAACATTTAGCATTAGTAAAACACAACTACATGTCTGTTCACCAGTTTGGCACAGAGAGAAGACTCTATGTTTCATGATACTAAACAATGAAATTATAACACATCTAATGCTTATGTTTGCAAAGTTCTCAAAATGTTGAGGGGTACCACTGAAAACACATTAGTATTACATTGCAACACATCTACAAAGAAATAGAAACTTGAGGCCCATGCTTGTGTTCAAAATAACATTGGCCTCAACTATCCTAAAAAAGTAAAGTCATGGGGCGCCTGAGTGGCTGAGTCGGTTGAGCATCTGCCTTTGGCTCAGGTCATGGTCCCAGGGTCCTGGGATCGAGCCCCACGTTGGGCTCCCTGCTCAGCGGGAGCTTGCCTCTTCCTATCCCTCTGCCTGCCACACCCCCTCTTGTACTCTCTCTCTCTCTCTCTGTGTCAAATAAATAGATAAAATCTTAAAAAAAAAAAAAAAGTAAAGTCATACATCACTCTCGGTACATGGATAATGTCAAAAGAAGAATCCTGTTTTCAAGATTTAAGTATCAACAGTTTAGTTACAGATTTATAGCATTTGGTAATACTACCCACAAGGGAAAACTATTAAGCAAAATATTTCTCCAGGGAGAGAATAAAAAAAAAAAAAATCCAAGACTACTTAAAATTTTTGGAGGATTCTTATGGTTTATGTGATAACCATAGATATATATTGGGTTGTGGTTTTTTTGCTTCCAGAGCAATTAAAAAGTGCTATATGGTAGTGTATGAAATCATTAAAACAACAGTAGTTTAATGTAGATTACTCCTATTCTGTTAAAAGCACATACATTCACTTGAAACAATCTGTTTTACTTCCCCAAAGTATTATTTTACTTTAAGATAGTTTTCTTTATATTACATTAGCCAGTAAATGGAAATTTGGAATGAAGGAGAAATTCTAGAGAAAAAAATAATTCTGAAATCTTTTGAAATAAGACAGTTCAAACCAAAAACAAGGAACCACATTGCATTGCCTCCAGGTGTAATACAAATGAGTTTCCGAGCATGTACTGAAGCCTATTAACTAGTAGGAGTAAGTGAGGTTTATCTTCACAATTATCATCTAAGTCAAATCCCCCCCAACCCAACCAATTATACAGATGTAACACCCAAAGGCCTTATATGTTTTCCCATAAGATTCTGTGCAAAATATACCGTCACCCAAAGTGCTCAAAATACAGTCATTTCTGCAAAAGACATAACTGTGATTCAGTCCTTTTGTTTGTTTCTCTAGCTTTCAGCATGACCTTTAACGACTTCAAGAGGTAATAAGGAAGGACTCAGCAAACAAGTCTTCTAACCAATAAATTAATTTGCTTGAAAGTCATACTTAAAAAAAAAAGTCAGTAGTGTGTATGTGGGGGGAAAATAAGTATGTTCACTTTCAAACCAGTGTGTTCATCTGCATGGCTCTCAGATGCCTACTGCTCCACAGTTTTCTTGAGAGAATTTTTATCTGTACAACTGTTAAGGCTGTTACTCATACCATAAATGTACCCTTGATCCAAGTAGTTAAAATATACACATGTGATAGACAACTACTGAGATAACCACCTCCCAGTGATATTTTAAGGCCAATGGTAACAAAGAGAAGAGAGGTGAGGAGTCCCAAGGAAGTAAACCAAGTGGCAGTTTCACACTAAGGATACCCAGGGTCATTGTATAAGTTCAAATTAAGATTCACTCAGAGCTATCATGTCAAAATATGACAAAACAAAGGAAATCATTGATTCATTTAAAAGAAAAAACAGAAATGGTTCAAAAAGATCAAGCTAATATCCTTAGGAGGTTGTAAAGAAGGACAATCTCTTGCAACATGGAGACCTGGTGAGCTTTCTGTGAGGCCAGGATTTATACCTTTGTGAATTTGTCGTGAATTTAAAAATAGACCAAGCATTTATTTTTATGTACCAACTAATCTGAAAATGCAACAAAAGTAAGTAAGGATTATCTTCAAAATTTGGCTGTTAAAATAACTTTTTAAGAACAGTACTAAAACAAACAAACAAAATACATGTGAGCAGAAAAAAAAAAAAAAGAACAGTACTAAAACTACCTAGAGTTTATACTTTGAGGTATTATATATATTGAGATACATTTAAAATACTGTTTATGAGAAAATTAACCTAAAATACACTTATAGGTAATAAATTTTTACCTTACATATAAATTGTGTAAACAGAAGCTGTCAAGATGTCTCATTATCTACTCTAATTTATATCCGCCACGAGTTTCTTGCCAGTTACACAATGTCATGCTTTAATTCCTGACTTTGAATTGTTAACAAAGTAAAATGTGACTCTGTAAACATTATCAGCACCAACATACAGCATATCATGTTGGGTAAAATAAAGCAAGATTACATTTAAGTAAAATCAATCTTTTACTCATCTGCATTCAAACCCCAAATCTCACTATATTTCTTTTCTAAGAAAAAGAATTACAATTAAAACCCCATTTGTTGCTTTTCTGTCATTCAGAACTGAATCATAAAATATGTCAAAAGTGAATGCTCTCCTTACATATCACAAAATATATATTATGAGAGCCATTTATGATTATATATAGATACTTTAACTCAAAACTTTATTATTTAAAAATATATTCTATAAATGGCCCATGTTTATTTCTACTAGAAAAAGTAATGGAAGTTATCTTACTGTACTCACAGGGACACACACACATTTTGTAAGGCCCTAAATGTATACAATTTTTCTGATCTTCTTCAAGAAAATTAATATAAATTTCCTAATGCAACATTAGGTACAGGACCTTGGAAGGGGCATGTCTAAATGAGGGGCACTGAAGCTACATTCCATTAGCTACTCAGGATATCTACTTATGCACAACAATTAATTTTTAATATTTCTCTGACTATGCTGCATAATGTTACATCAAAATATCATTATTTCCAGTCACATGCTATCTTTCATTTCCTGTGACTCTGACCTTCAGTATTCTATCTTTTCATAACCTATACCTCAATTATAAGAAATCCTCTCTAGATTAAAGATGCCTTCTTTCTTGGTTGCCATTACATTCATCTACAAATAGAAATAAAATAATGAGTTTCCTGAAGACTGATTACAGTTCATAAAAAATTATGTTAAGTAATTATACTAAGGTTAACTATCTGTTAAATACCAAATAGCAACTGGGGAAACAATTTTAGCAGACACGTAAAATAATCCAGAAATTTGTTTTGACGTACATGTTTTAGTGTTAGAGAAACTGCTATTCATTGCTAATATAACCTAATAATCTATGCTACTTTTGTGCCAGCAGAGATGAGGGAAAATATGGTAAAAGCACATATGTATATTTGTGGGAGCACACATCTAACATTTATGTTGGGTACTGGAGTTCGCCATCTTTTCTAGGACAAATCTTTAATCTCCTGAAGAAAAACAAGAACCAGATCTACTTCCAGCTGACCTAAACATTCATAGTAGTCCAGTTTTCTTCAACTGATCAAAGAAAAATCTCAGGAAAATAATCTAACATTTTTAAAAGTGAGACAAAAACATTTACTGAAATATTCATAATTATAAAAGGAGAATCAGTTCATTTTTTAATCAAATTGTTTCAGTTTGGGAAATCTTTACTAAATCTGTTTAATTCACAATTAAATACTTGAGACTCCACGTTACACAAAAAATAGTACATTTGAAAATAGGTTATTAGTTATCTTAAACTGTATTGGTCACTTTTACTTTTTGTGTTATAATAAACTCATAATGTGTATATAAACATCTGAATATCCACACTGGTGCAGGTATATTGTAATGACTTCTATATAATTCTCTCTATATATAATTTTAAAGACATGAGAAAAAAATTTATTTAATATAAATAAAAATATACATATTAGTGTTCAGGAGAATTTTCAAATAGAGTTAGCCTGATGTGATACCATCTGAATAAAAATTACGAATATTGATTTCCAGATTATTGAAACCCTTCACCTTGTTGTGATATATTCTAAAAATAAATTGAAGTACAACTTACCCTTTATTACTTTAAAAAAATTGCTGACTGACTCTGGTTAAAAATGGAATTACAGTAGTATTAGAAATTTAACAACACAAAAATCATTTTTGAAAATGATGAAAAAATTGAGAATGTATCCTAGTTAGCTCTTACGATGTTATATTTAAAAAGATATTAAAACAAAATATAAAGAAATAAAGTGAGACCTATCTGCCACTGTAGTTATAAGCACATAACTCTCAAGAGTAATCAAGAACTATGTAAACCTCTCCATGAGATCTTACTACTTATTTTTCATCAGACAAAACAAATAAAAAACAAACAAACCCCACAAAAACCCTTAAGAAGAGTTTGCTGGTTTATATTACATGGCCTAGACTGTTAAAAAAAAAAAAGAAATATAAACACAATCTATTTTTACCTCAGCAACATGAGAGTGACAAGAGATACAGACAAATGGATATAAGAAGCAGAGACTACAGATCAAATTTGAAAACCAGATGGTAAGAGAAAAGGGAAGGAATTTTTTATGAATTCACTTAGAGACCCAAACACCAGGTTTGGCTGAAAATAATGTCAATCTTAGATGTGTATTAAATGTTATCAAGAGCAAAAACTGAAATTAGTGAATTGGAATTGCCTCAAATTATTTTTTCTATGAATCCTATATCAGCTCAATGATTTTAATCAGTGTAGTTCTTTCAAAAATTGTTACTTTTAAAATTAGAAGATGAAACATACTCTGGTATGACTATTTAATCTTGGATGTATGTAAATAATAGTTTACACATTTTATCATTATATTATGCTATTTGAAAATTCCACAATATTTTCTAAACCTAGCATAAAAACACCAGTCTGAATACACGCACATAGTTTCTCCTTCTTTGAGTGAATTTGTTATCAGTTATCTCTTTTGCAAGTTGAATGATAATTGAGGTGAGGAAATTACTGACAAAGATGAGATAAAGAAGTGGAAAATTTTTAGAAATATCAGTTGTAAATCTTATTTGGCAGTGACATTTCTTCCTCAATTTTTATGTAAATATATGCCTTTTCCCAATTAATCTGGACAGTTTCATCTGAAGAGATATTTTAACAGAATATAAAATATATAAAGGAAATGTACAAACTGTCAAAATTTATTACCATGTAAAAATAGCTATGAGATTAAAAAATTGTTCATAATTACTAACACTGCATACAGATATAATTATAGGGTTGGGCATAATATTTTGGGTATTCTCTTTCTTGTTGATTTCTGTCTTATACAAACATTGCAATTTTAAGATTTAAAAAAGCATATATTTAGTTATATTACCAAGAGGTAAATTATTAGTAAAACAAATGATTGTGCTTAAGAGGCTTTAATACCAAATTGACTCTTGCTTTGTTCTAAGAAAGATATTACACCCTTTCCTGATCAAGTGGGCTGCCATGAAAACAAAGTGGAGCTTCCTAATAATGAGTGAAATTGAATGAAATTATTAGGAATAATTTCTTCCTAATAATAAGAAAAAAATTGTAATCAATTATCAAGAATTTTTAGACATGATTCCTTGATTTTTCTCATAAACAATAGCCCCTGGAAACTCTTCTTTAATGTATTCATTAAAATTAGGCATATCCTCTCTGTCCTTTGTTCAAAATGCTCTGGGTATAATGCATTAAAAGATGAGTGATATCTAAGTTGGTATCTAAGGGGAAGCAATGCAATGCCAACATAAAATAAATTTCTTTCCTCGGTTCATAATGATGACGTACGATTTTTCCCCCCAGAAGAGTAGAAAACACTTTTCACAGTATAGTCATCTACAGTATATAAAAATTGTTTCTACAAAAGCCATATATACAGAAAACATGGTGTTCATGATAAGATATGTTATAAAAGGATCACTAAAGAAATTGTTCATTTGGTAGTCTTTTTCCTCTAACTTCATGTAGGTATCAGAAATTCCAGAATCATGTGAACGCATGGAATACTCGCATAACAGATCTGCTTGCAGTAACTACATGGAGTTATAACTAAATTTTTTAGAAACCAGCTTGAACACACTAAAAAATATGAATAGCAACAACTGATTCCTTTAGTCCATCACCAAAGTTGCAATACTCTGGATTTTCATAAAATGCGTGAAGATACACATTTTGTTTCAGCCCTCTGGGCAGACACAAGGCCAAGAATAGATTGCTAAGATTTCAGATGCATTAATTCATAATTTACGACAATCTTCTTCTGGTACAACTTCCAGTATTATTTGTAATGTTCTGGTTATTCTGTCTACAAAGAAATAAGAGAAATTAAAAATGCACAGAACTCAGAAATGCATAAAAACAGCAAAATGTGAATTATTTGGGGTTGAATGTGGAAAACACATAACCACCTATTTCATAGAACACTTTCAAGAATTATTTACTTCATTAGAATCCCATCATGCTCAATTAATTATTTGTCACTTCTGTAACTTCCCATGATGGCTTCTCAGCAAGAACATATTAATATTTTGTATTCAGATAGGAACTTTTATTCATAAACCGGGAGGCTGAAAATATTTCAAGGCAATAGAACCAAGATATAACTAAATTCTAGAAATACACTTCATATTCACTTTAAAATTGGTTTGTAACCTATGAGATTACAAACAATTCCTCAGAAAAATCAAAAGACTCATACTATAATGTCTGGCCTTAAACTTGTAGCATATTACTAAGTAAAACATGTTATGTCCCAGGGCCTTATTACCTCATCTGCAGAATAAGGGACTTGAGAGTGCCATCAGCAAGATGGAGGGCTAGGAAGTCCCAACACTTGCTTCCCCACAAAACAACACAACACAAAACAAAACAAAACAAAAAACCAAAAAGACAAAGGAACCAAAAAACACCCCAAGAATAATAAATAAATGGCTATAAACTGAAGAAAACAGATCAGGGGAATTCTGAACAACAAAGAAAAGGGGGCAAAAGTCTGGCAGAGCTAAAAAATTTAGGATGTCTGCCCAGAATTTTGCCTGCATCACCCCATCCCTCAGTCAGAAGCTGGAAGACCTCAGCAAGCCTCATATTATCAAGTGGTAAATTATTAGTGAAACAAATGATTGTGCTTAAGAGGCTTTAATACCAAATTGACTCTTGCTTTGTTCTAAGAAAGATATTACACCCTTTTCTGATCAAGTGGGCTGCCATGAAAACAAAGTGGAGCTTCCTAATAATGAGTGAAATTGAGTGAAATTATTAGGAATAATTTCTTCCTAATAATAAGAAAAAAATCTTAATCAATTATCGAGAATTTTTAGACATAATTCCTTGATTTTTTTAAGTTAAAAATGCTTCCTTTATTACATAAAGCCAATACTGCTACTTCTAAGTTCAACTGTGTGCATCTCTATATTGTTCAAAGTGTTAAGCCTGTGATGTTAAAGACAATCACTTCCAAGCATCATAGGTGGTGGCTTCCCGCGGGTGTCATCCATTATCCCTGCTCTCCCTTCCACATACAATCAACGAACTGCTCTAGTGTTGTAGATGTATGCAGCATTTGCTACAAAGGTCTTCCGCGGTCCTTCTCAATGACACTGGTCCCAACTGATGGAGCAGCCTTGAGTGCCCCCACTCTGCACCTGCTCCCAGAGGCTGGGGTTGTTGCTGAGGTGAGATTTGCCCTTGGGGGTCTTGGTTGTTGATGCGACCATTCTCAAGGACTGGGTGCCATAACACATTACTATACACAAGACTAGAGATACTACTGTTCTTTGCCCACTCCAGCCCCAGAATGGGGCTTTGTCCCATAATTACTGAGGCAACCTCTCCTCACTTGAACCCTGCCCTCAGGATGCCAAGTTACTCTTTAGCTGTCATTTTTGGGACTGTGCTACTGTTGCCCTGAGCCTTCCTTCAACAAGACTCTGAACTATAATTACTGAGACAGTCTCTTACTGTCCTGAATCTTACCCCTGGGTTCTAGGTCCCGGGTCAGACTTATCATCTCCAGGGGCATTGCCACTACCCTAAGTGTCACTCACTTAGTATGTCCTGAGTCATACTTTGCCTACTGTTATCAGAACTGTGCTGCTCTGAGAACCCTCATCTCAGGTCAAGACTCTGAGCTGTCATTGCTGAGATGGGCTCTTGCTGCCCTGATCCCTGTCTTGTGGGTTCCAGGTCACAGTTCTGATCCATCATTACTAGGGGCACTGACACTACCCTGGGCCCCACCCCTCAAGTTTCAAGTTGGGGTTCTGACCCATTATTGCTGGGACAAGGCTAATGCTGCCCTTAACCGTACCACCCCCCCCCCAGGTCCTGGTTGCAGCTCCGAAATGTCATTGCCAGGGCAGTGCTCTTACTGCTCTGTGCCCAGATCCCTGGGTCCCTACATGTACCTTAAACAGACCACTACCAGAGTTGTGCTGTTGCTATTTTGTAAGTGTCCTGGTGCCAGAATTGAGACTTTCACCCACATCCTCAGGCTGTGCTACCATCACATCTTGTTCTTCCAGGACCTTTGCCACTGCTGCATTCCCTCCTAGCAGGTGAGTCTTTGAGACACAGGTACCAGTTACATGGGATATCTGCATATTCCCACACTCTATACGTTAGTGTCAGAGCCACAGCAAGCACATCTATGGCCCAGGATCTAGGCACTGTGATAGTTTCATATGCACCTGATCCTCGGATGCCAGTTCCAATACTGCTCTGAGGGCTCTGAGTGTCAGCGTGACCGACCAGGTGCCAAGGAGGGACTCCTTAACTAGAGCTTTCTTCCATGGGCAAAAAAATCCCAATAAGGCTATCAGCAGATTTCTCAGCAGAAAACTTGCAGGCCAGGAGAGAATGGGATTATATATTCAAAAGGCTCGAAGAAAAAAAAAAAAAGCTGCATCAACCAAGAATACTCCATCCAGAAAAGGTGTCGGAAACAAAAGAAAAGACTTTCCCAGACAAACAAAAAGCTCAGGGAATTTATAACCAATAGACCTGTCTACAAGAAATGCTAAAGAGAGTTCTTCAAATATATATATACAGGGCAATAGTAGCACAGTCCCAAATATATATATTTATGTATATATACATATATATATATATTAACATGAAAATATATGAAAGTAGAAAATTCACTGGTGAGGATGAATACATAGTCAAATTCAAAATACTCTCATGTAGATCAGAGCAGAAATAAATGAAATAGAGACAGAAAAACAACAGGAAAAAATCAATGAAATTAAGAACTGATTATTTGAAAAGTTAAACCTTTATCTAGATTAACTAAGAAGAGGACTCAAAAAATAAAATCAAAAAGAAAGAGGAGGGATGTTTGGGTGGCAGTTAAGTATCCAACTCGGTTTCAGCTCGGGTCATGATCTCAGGGTTTTGAGAAGAAGCCTCACATTGGACTCCACACTAGACATGTAGCCTACTTAAGATTCTCTCTCTCCCCTTTTCCTTCTGCCCTTCCACTACCCCTTTCTCTCTCTCTTTCCCCCTTTCAGAAAGAAAGAGAAGAAAGAAAGAAAGAAAGAAAGAAAGAAAGAAAGAAAGAAAGAAAGAAAGAAAGAAAGGGAGGAACATTATAACTAATATCACAGAAATACAAAGGATTATGAGAGACTTCTGTGAACACTTACATATCAACAAACTGAATAACCTAGAATAAATGGATAAATTCTAGAAACATATGCTCTCCCAAGATTAAATCAGGAAGAAATAGAAAATCTAAGTAAACCAATATCAAGTAAGGAGATTCAATCAGTAATAAAAAACCTCCCAACACAGAAAAGCCTAGGAATAAATAGTTTGTGCTGGTAATTCTAGCAAACCTTCAAGGAAATATTAACACTAATCCTTCTCAAACTGTTCCAAAAAATTCTAAACGAAGGAACACTCCCAAACTCATTTATAAGGTCAGCATTATGCTGACACCAAAGTCAGGCAAAGACATTATACGAAAAGAATATCATAGATCAACATTCCTAATGAATATAGTTGCGAAAATTCTCAAAAATATTAGCAGGTAAAATTCAACAGCACAATAAAAGGATCAAATAACTATGGTCAAGTGGGATTTGTCTCTGGGATGCAAGGATGCATTAAACATATATTGGAAGTCCTAGCCAGAGCAATTAAGCAAGAATAAGAAATAAAAGAAATAAAGAAAATAAAGAAATAAATGGCACTCATATCAGAAGGAAAGAAGTAAAATGATCTCTGTTCACAGATGGGTGATCTCATATACAGAAAACCCTAAAAACTCAACTAAAAAAAAACTGTTTTAACTATTACATGAATTCAGTAAAACTGCAGGATACAAAATCAACATATAGAAATCAGTTGCATTTCTATAGAGCAACAACAAATTATCTGAAAGAGAAATTAAGAAAGCAATTCCATTTACAATAGCATGGAAAACAATAAAATACTTAGGAATAAATTTAACCATGGAGGTGAAAGACCTGTATTCTGACAATTATAAGACATTGATAAAAGAGATTGAAAAGATACAAATAAATGGAAAGATATCTCGTGTTTCTAAACTGGAAGAATTAATATTGTGAAAATGTCCACATGACCCAAAGTGATCTACAGATTCAGTGCAATCCCAATCAAAATTCCAATGACACTTTTCACGGATATAGGAAAAGCTATCCTAAAATTAGTTTGGAGCCCCAAAGGACCCCGAATAGCCAAAGCAATCTTGAGAAAGAAAAACTAAGCTGGAGGTGTAATAATACTTGATTTCAAGCCATATTACAGAGCTACAGTAATCAGAAAAGTATGATACTGGCATAAAAAGAAGCACATAGAGGAACAGAATAGAGAGCCTATATATATAAATCCACATGCAAAAGAACGAAACCTTAGCTTGTACGCATACCTTACATCATTCACAAAAATTAACTCAAAATGGATCAAAGATTTAAATGTAAGACCTGAGATCATAAAATTCCTAGAAGAGAACATAGGGGAAAAGATCCTTGACATTGGTCTAGGCAATGATTTCTTGGATAAGTTACCAAAAGCACAGGCAATAAAAACTAAAATAAACAAGTGTGACTATATTAAACTAGACAGCTCTGCACAGCAAAAGAAACAATCAACAAGTTGAAAAAAACAACCTATTGAATGGGAGAAAATATTCACAAATCATGTCTGATAAGGGACTATTATCCAGAATACATAAAGAACTCATACAACTTAATAGCAAAAAAAGAAAATAATCCAATGAAAAATGAGCAGAAACCTGAAAAAACATTTTTTCAAAGATTATATACAAATGACCAACAGGTATATGAAAAGGTGTTCAACATCAGTAATCACCAGGGAAATGCAAATCAAAACCATAATGTGATATTACCTTATACCTAGTAGGATGGCTTTTATCAAAAAGACAAGAGATAACAAATATTGGTGGAGATATGAATGAAAGGGAACCCTTATAAGCTATTGGTGGGAATGTAAATCGCTATAACCATTATGGAAAACATAATGGCAATTCCTCAAAAAAGTAAAAATTGAACTACCTATGATTCAGCAATCCTATTCCTGGTTATGTTTGTGAAGAAGTTGAAGTTAGTATCTCAAAGGAATATCTTCACACCTAGGTTAACTGCTACATTATTCACAATAGCCAAGATATGGAAACAAGCTAAGAGTTCATCAACAGACAAATGGATAAAGAAGATGTGATAACGGATATATTCAGCCATGAGAAAGAAGGAAATCCTTTTTTTTGCAACAACATTATGCTAAGTGGGATGAGTCAAAGACAAATACTGTATAATATCACATTATAGAATCTAAAAAACGAACTTGTTAAAATAGAGAGTAGAGCCCCGCATCGCACTCTCTGCTCAGCAGGGAGCCTGCTTCCTCCTCTCTCTCTCTGCCTGCCTCTCTACCTACTTGTGATCTCTCCCCGTCAAATAAATAAATAAAATCTTTAAAAAAAAAAGAGAGAGAGAGAGATAACTGAGAAAAGAAGAAGGGACTTGGACTAGAAAGTAGGTCTCAAAGTGTAATCGTTGGACTGGGAACATTAGCATAGCCTGAGTTATCAGAAATGCAACTTTTCAAAGTGCTATTCCAGACCTACTAAACTGGAAACTGAAGGCAGGGCCCAGAAATCTGTGATTCTGCTAGACACTAAAATATAGAAACCAATGGGCTGGGTGATTTGTAAGGTCATTTTATCTTGGCAGTCCTAGAACTCTGTGATGTTAGTTTCCCAGGGTGTTCGTTCTTATTCATCTCTAATCTTTGTAATCGATCCCTGCAGAATCTCCGTAAACTGCTGCTGATCCTGGAACCTCTAAGCCTATCTTCTTAACAGTTTCAGACCCACATCGTCTCTCATCCAGACATGCAATGTTTCTCCTCTTTCATGACTTGTCACCTGTAATGGTCCCTTTCAAGCAGTATTTCATGTCACTAAAAAAAGATACATTTTTCATCCGTTGCTTTATAACAGTGCTTCCCAAAGTTGTTTTTCTCTACACACTAATTTTTATAATATATATTAATTATCAAGAGCTCAGCACAGTTCAAGCAAATAATAAACTCCATGTAAATCTTTCTTGAATAAATTGTATTTATTACAGCCCACTCTACGCTAAGATATATGTGGAACACAAGGGAGTACTCTAGAGTAATAAAAGTCCATGTTTACAGAAAGGGGAAGTGGTAAAATTATCTGAGAAAAATAGATTGTGGAAAAGTAAGTATCAATCAACAGTATGGGATATGTGAATTTTGTAATCAGAGAACGAGCGAGGGCTGTCTGATAGGTTGAAACAGTAGGAGATTTTAGGCATCTGCAGTGCTGGGCTGCAAAACATTGGGGTTAAATTTATATCCTCTCCTTTTCTTCCTCTCTTAACTAATCCCTAAAACGACTGACTTTTGAATGTGTGTGTGTGTGTGTGTGTGTGTGTGTGTGTGTGTGACTATTCATGCATGTATCTACTGAACAAAAGCCTTTTCCAAAAGTCTGTTTCTGTATTCTGAGACCCCCTCAGTCCTTTGCTTTCTTAGACGTCTTCCTTACCCATGTCACAACACTGCATCAGTTCCAGAGAAAAGGAGAGCCGCTTAGAGATCTTGAAGCTTTGATTGTGTGACATTCTCCTTTGTGAGCTGAGTTTAGATCTTTTATTCAGTGGCTCATATGAGACCAAAGACTGTTTGCTGGTTCTGCACACCCTTTCTCTTCTTCCATGTTCAATCAGTCCTATTACATGCTCTCCTATGACTTTCCTATGTTCTCTCTTGGGGTCCCAAGGTTGAATAATTCTCATCATGATGGAGGTTTGGCCAGAGTGACTGATTTTGGCCCTGAGTAAGCTGTTAGAACTATACTAGCTTTTTCTTCTAGGTCATGTACAGCAATGGGGTCAGACAGGGGTACTCAGCAGACCAAAGTGAGCCTCTGTGGAAGCTTCCTCCTTGCCCAGGAGAACTGTGGTGCATGTAGTACTCAACTGCATCCACGCTCATATAAAACTTTTGACGTTGGGGATAATCAACTCCATGATACTATTCTAAAATAAAAAGATTTTATTTATTTACTCGAGAGAAAGAGCAAAAGAGAGAGCACAAGCAGGGGGAGGAGCCGAGGGAGAGGTAGAAGGAGGCTTCCCACCAAGCAGGAAGCTCACTCCGGACTCGATCCCAGGACCCTGGGATCATACCCGAGCCAAAGACAGACAGTCCTTGACACTTAATTGAATGAGCCACTCAGGAGCCCCTCTATGATACTATTCTCTTAAATAAAGTTGAGTCAATGAGTCTATACTTGGTGTTTTCAGTAACTGCAAGTTACAAGAGCAAATAGCAATTGTAGTATTTTTAGCTTTACCTTTCAGTAGTAAAGTAGTTTTTGAAATCAGCTGAAACAACTGACCTTGCAAAATCTGATTTACCCCACCACACTTGGTACAAGCGTGGGACCTATAGCCAAACTGAGTAAGTCTGTGAAGTATTAGCACAAAACCAATCTTCCCCACAAGTCATAGTGAAAATAATAGTATGTATTTTTTTTGGAAGCCTTCCAAACCTTTCACACATATGGTCTCATTTTATCCTTACCACGAAGATGGTTAGGGTTTAGGGCCCTAAGAGATGTAGGCAAGCTTAACTAATTTAAAATATCACACCACAGAGGTCATGAAGAACAAATCAGATGCACTCAGGAGCTTTCAGGGCAGAATTTCTCATAAGCTAAGTTCCCCATGATGCTCCATAAGCAGCAGATGCTTTTGGGACCCTGGAATTGCAAAGTCATTGTCTCCAGAGACGAACTATGATCATTTTGCCGGTGCTCCCCAGTATGATTCTTTGTAATCACAGATGTTTCCTGTCCTCTGTATCTTGCTTTAGCAAGAGGGACCCACTTCCAATCATCCCACTCCCCTCAGCTGTGACAAGGTCTGGCTGAGAAATAGAGGCAGCCGAACTAAACAGCTACCGCAAGCCCTCCCGGGATCTTGCCAGGTCTAGCTACCTCCATGTTATGTGAGTACATCAGTGGGGTGTCTGCCCCATTTTCCCTTGGGTGAGAAACTCATGTTTCTATAAATAAATAAATAAATACCCAGAAAAATTCACTACTCTGTCACAGATGGCAGAAAAATGTGTTTTGTGTATCTGGCTATTCCCTTAAGAGCACATTTTCTTTTCACCCGAGGAAGGCTATCAAATAAACCATGGTTCAATACTGGCATCCTGTGGCCAGAGAAATTCATCAAATCTCAGAGAAATCTCAGATCCTCGGGTTCTGAATATGCCTGGCTATCTGTACCAAGCAGTTTTTCACCATTTCCTGAAGGCTGTTCAGTCGCCTCACATTGTGAAAGCTCCTTAGGTGAGATGTATTTTGATCAACTCTCATTGCAGAAGGCTAAGACGTCCATGTTTTATCGGGGTAAAAACAAATGATAATAGAAAGTCTAGAGACTGTTAGCCAACAACAACAACAACAAAAATCTAATATGAAATCGCAGAAGCTCTCCGAGTTCACACTGAGCTTTTTTCTAACAAAGAGGCTGTTGGGAAAAGAGGCAAGGTGGTGGGCAGGACCGCTCTTCGAGTGTCTATGTATGAGTGTTTTGTTTTGGCCAAAGGCGAGAAAAAGACTTGCTATTGCAGCAATAAATATTATGAATTTTCTCTATTTTCCTACAAGAATGCCACCTAAGAGGAAAATCAAACAAAATTATGGAGGATTGTTGTTTTTTGCTACTCACTTTCAAGGCGGCTATAAAGATAAAGGGTTACAAGGCTCGCGGTTTAAAGGCAGAATTGCCATGCTCCCTGGTAAGATTTAATGGCATTTTTGAGATCCAAATAACCATTATGGGACTACTGCATCGCGGCTGCTTTCACAAATGGCTACACTAAATTTGGAGTCCTTGGAGATGTTTGAAACATCATTAGAGACAGAAAGACAACAAAAACCTTCAAAATCACATAAGCATGGAAAACCATCAAGGAAGGATCAAGTGTGAAAACTGGCAGCTGGTAGGCACTGACCAAGAAATGGAGCAAAATATGTACATGGTAGCAATGGGAAAGGATGCTTAGGGTTGGCGGCCTCCCAATGGGAGGAGCGCAATGCCTACTACGCGTGAGAAAGCAGAATCTGCTCTCTCATCATCCTCTGCCTCCTCACCATCCAACTCTAGGACTGCTAGCTCTCTCTTCCTCAATTCGCCTACTTGTCCATGGTGCTTGGGGGTTTCAAATGTCTCTAGTCAGGATCTGGGACAGACACAGACCTCACCATGATGAATGCCAATCTGTTCCCAACATTGGTAATGAGGACAGCAATCCTAAGGATAGTTATTGTTTAACAAGATTCTTTTTTCTTTTCAGGAAAGCCTCTATATTTATTGCATGCCACAGAGAAAATGTAACTAAAAATATTCTGCAGAAAACTAGTGTGATCTAACAGGAAATAGAGATTAAATACCCTGCCAGATAAACAGTGTGCCCGGTTTAGCCTTAAGGAACCCAACTTTTAGAGTAATGCCTCTTCAGGGAGTAAGTGTTGCTGGCTAGGAAACAAAATTCAGATATAAATAGTAGCATAAGGTCTAAAGATACCAAATACCAATTAAAAGCTAATGAAGAATAGTAGCAAAAGTCTATTTTAAATGGCTGACTTCTAAATGAGTTTGGGTAGCACACTGGAGAGGCGACATATATACACAGGCATATTTTGGGTTTTTTCATTTTTTAGTTTTAGTAACACTGACATTATTTATTAATAATTTTTACCAGAAATATCAGAAATCTTGGGCGCCTGGGTGGCTCAGTTGGTTAGGCAACTGCCTTTGGCTCAGGTCATGATCCCAAGGTCCTGGGATCAAGTCCCACATTGGGCTCCCAGCTCCATGGGGAGTCTGCTTCTCCCTCTGACCTTCTCCCCTCTCATGCTCTCTCTCACTGCCTCCATCTCAAATAAATAAATAAAATCTTTAAAAAAAAAAGAAATCTCCCTCAACTTCTTACTGGGCTTTTAAAATTAGTTATGGTTAAAGAAGTAAATTAAAATGAAAGATAAGAACAATAGTTGTTTTCTAAACTCACTAAACTCACCAAAATCACCAGCAAGAACATGGCTGTTCTTCTGGCCACCTTTTTTTTACTTCTCTCTTGTCCCCCAGGCACCCACTCTAAAAAGAGCATGGACTTTGAAGTCCAGCAGATGTGGGTTCAAATCCTAGCCCAATGGTTTAAAATCTGTACACTTAAAAATCAATTCTATATCTCCCTGAGTCCTGGTTTACCACCAGGTAGAGGAAGAATAGTATATCACACAGGGAGCTTATGGAAGATGGGGTGAGATGATGTGAGTGAAAGGTCTCACTCAGCAGAGCCTCTGACACAAAGGTAGGCTTTCCACAGAGGCTGTTCCTAAGCACCCTTTCTACCTACTCATATCCTATATTTCCTCTTTCCCCAACTTACCTGGTCACCAACCCCTTTGGGTTTTTCCTTTTTAACAGCTTTCACTTTCTCTTGGACCCTGCCAATACTGTCCATGTTCAGACCCTTCCTGATGCCTATATAGGGTTACTGTGGTAACTAAGAATCCTGAGGCTCTTCAGCCGTGACCCTCTCTAATTCATCCTCACTGTACCCAGGATAATTTTTATAAAATACAACACTACTTGAGTTTGAATTCTAGCCAGTCTACTTAACAATGGCATGACTTGGAACAACTCACATGAACTCTTCCATAGTATAACTCAAAATCTCTAAAATGGGGATGAGAACTTTTGCTACCACAGAAGGTTGTTACAATAATGAAGTAAGGTCATACATATGCTAACACCCAGAAATCACACAATAAATGTGAATTGTTATTCTTCCCTTCATTGTTCCTGCTGTTCTTATGACCTTTCTGTGATTCACCATGCCGGTTAAACAGGGTTGTGTCATAACCCTAATATTTAAGACCCTCGTGGGTCTCTGTCTCACTCCCTACCAAGTCTCATACCACTCAGCAAGTAGCATATTATGATACAGAATCAATAAACTGAGTTCAACCCAGAATAAAAAAAATAACTAGGTTAGTAAGGGATTCAGGAAAGCAATTAGATCATTTACAGAACTGCTGATAAAATTCTATCTAAAAAATCTCTTAAGACGTGATTGGAGCAGCTCAAACTAAATATCCTGAAAGGACTGAGTGGCTGTACCCTAAACATCCTTCCCATTTTTCATCTCCTAGTTCTAATTAAAATGCAATAATGTATTTAAACTAGCAATTGCCTTACTTATATTTTTAAACTTTAAGGGGGGAGGGGGATGTACACACAGATGGGTTTTCTACAACATGGGCCCTCAAGAGGGTAAAAGTCTTACCTGACATTCTTCTAAACCACTTGGGTTTCTTGTCCCATATAATAAAGAGATAGTATGCAGGAACCCCAGTCAGAGTAATGACGAAGCCAATCCCTGTACTAAATGGGTCCGAATACAGGGAAAGGGCAACCATGAAGAGACACGTGAAGGAAAACAAGGCTGGGATGAACAGCGGCACCTGGAACACAGCACAGGAAAAAAAGAAAAAAGAAATCACTTCAAACAGTTCCAGAGACAGAAGATGGATTCAAGAGGAGCACATCAGTCAAAGGATCGGATGATCCCCACCGGTCCCGTGAGCAGGTGACAGCCATTGTCCAAGCTTGCCTTAATAGCGACAGCTCTTTGATAGGACCCAGAGAATGTAGCAAACATGCTCCCTTAATTTTTTAAAAAATCTTTAAATAGAATAAAACCTGTGGATAAACAAGTGTGTTTCACTAGAGATGTTTTGTTTGAATGGTTTGACTAGAGAAGTACCATTATGGTTTATGTTTTTTATTTTAAAAGGTTGGCTCTTTGATAATTATGATTAGAATCTGCTTTAATGTAGAGTCAAGAGCACGGGCTTCTTGTTACATGTTTAAAGCCTTACAGTGCATATCGATTTTCTGTTGGAGACTCACAATAAGAACTGACAGGAATAAAACAGACCAACTCCTATTCAACCGCTAATAAAGATGTTGCTCGCATTAGGCAATGGATGTAATTAGAAACAAATTCTGACAACATGACTGACAACATTATCTGTGTTATTTCTTAAAAGCAGATAAACAGTGAGGTCAAATCAATCCATGAACGTTCACGGCTGAAAGAGATGAGAAATGTATTCATCAGCCCTCCCAAAAGGAAATGCTTAGTTATAGTAAAGGGTATTCTATTAAGTGGTAAATTCATACACCTTCACTTTCCTATGTATTTATGCTTTTAGTCCTTCTAGAATATATAATGTCGGAAAAGAGCAAGGTCACAAGTCATACATTTAAGAATACTTAAAATGCCCGTTTTGTAAAGCAGTGTCCTTTTTAGAGTTTCAATTAGTGACAATTCCACATGTATCTGCCTCCCTCTTTCTCAGCATGGCTACCCACAATTACTCAGCGTAAAGATACAAGTATCCCACACTTTGAACACATCAGATCATTAGGCACATTCAAGAAAAAGCAACATAACAAATACCCCATATATCTACCCCTTTATGGAGATGTGACATACAGAGTTGGGTACATAACATACACATAAACGCCTGGATGAATTATTTTTCCAAGCTAAAATAAATTCAACATGAAGGCACTACCTGCAAGAGTTAAACATTTTGTTTCAGAGGATGCCACCCCTCCCCCCGAGCCAAGCTCCTCATCATCAAGTTATGACAAAGGGAGGACTAGGTATTAGCAGAAAGATTTATGTAAACCCATCAAGATTACTGAGGTTACCTTGAAAGGACGATGCATATCTGGGCGTTTGTATCGAAGATAAATCAGCCCAGCAACCGCCAGCCCAATAAAAAGCCACCTGGCAAAACTGAGGAAATTCAGAAGACTGTAGAGGTCCCCAGAGAAGAGCATTATCATCGTCAAAGGGTGCTGGGGGAAAGGGGGAGAAAAATCATGCTTGATGAGTTAAAAGAGCACAGCTGGAAACAAACAATAACAGCACTACACATTATGATTACCTTTTTCATATGGTTATTTATACTGATAAACTACCACAGTGATTAAAACTTACAGTCAACTAACTTCCTATCTATATTCTGCCCTTATACCCCATTATGCACCAGTAACAGCATGAGAAAATCACCATCATTACCACTTAATCAGACGGAATGTCATATGGATGTTTAGTTCTTAGTTGTTTTTTTTTTTTTTTTTTCATTTGAGGGAAGAGAACATGTTTTCAAAGAGTGAAACACGGGATATTCAATGACTTAAATTTAAAGGCCCAGAGACTGAGATGATTAGCAAATAGCTAATACTAAAAATCAAAAGTGTACCCAGTTAGAAAATTCGCAGAGCCCTCTGTAAATGGCTTCTGAGAAGCCTTTGGCTATGCACACACATGAAACACAGCCACTTTGAGGTGACTCTGTCGTCTCCTGAATGCAAAATATCGACCTTTCCTTCCTCTACACTTACTCTCCCTGTGTGCAGGCCATGTGTGACCCTCAAGAAAAGAATGAAGCTCAGAGATCAGCATAGCAAGTCTTTGCAGATGCACACGCCAAGGACAGCACGACTGATAGCAGAGGCTTAAAATGAAAGCCCTCTCTACCAAATAATACATGCTGTTCCCACAAGTGATGTTAATTTCCAGAATCCGGGCAGAGAGTCTGCAGACTTTACAAAGAGATTTCAAGGAAACATTCTGAAACAAATTAAATGCATGAAACAAAATGTCCAATGTATTCTATGGTGTTCCTGACAGCGGAGTCCATTTGACAAAATTGTTACAAAAATAGTAGGTAAAAGTGAATATAACATTGCCAATGGGTATTAGATAGGACTTTTACACCTTACACAGTTTTTTGCATCCGACGCTTCACAAAGACTTTGTGTTAAGAATTCTACAACTCTAGAATCTTTAACAATTCTACAAATTTCAGTTTTGGTGCTTTTATTTCTTCCCTTTAGAGTTGGTCTCAAATAGCTCACTTTTAATCACAGGATTCCTGCACTGTCTAGGACTTGAAGCTATTTTTTCTATTAATTTTGCATGCATTTCCTTATAAGGGGCCTGTGATACTATGATGTACATCTAGGTGTTTTGGGACTGTGGCTTTAAGCTCTACTTTCAGTACACAGAATTGGGACTTGTTAGCTCTACATCCTTTCCTACATGGCTCTGGGTCAATGACAGGAGCCGAGGTAATTATTTCCCTTGGACCTCGCAAATATCAACACAGGTGAAAAAGAAAGGATGTGGTTATTGCCCCATAGCATCAAATATGTATCAGAAATACTGAATAAAGGGAAGCGATGGAAAATATCCTGCCTTCCAAATTCCACCAAGATACACAGAGAGCCAATTCAGCAATGAATGAGAAAGTAAAGTACTATCTAAAGTCTCTTTGAAATCCTCTTTGCTATCCTGTTATTCAAGCATATATCTAGGTATACTTTTTAATATGCATTACCAAAACAATAACAGCCGGCAGAGGAGTGTGCTTGCGGACATGAATCATGGAGAGGATTCCTGGAAGGTGACCCTCTCGAGACGCAACATAAAATAACCTGATGGGAGAAAAATGTGGGTGGAATTGACTGTATAATTGATCATTTCAAAGGGAAAAATCCAGAAATCTAAGAGAAAACTTGCATCTAATTCGATACCAAATGGTTTGGCATTTCTCAGGTGATTACTTCAGTTTTACTGTTCAGGTAAGGCAGAGAATCATCAAGAGAAATCTGACTTCAAATTTTATAAAATCTGCCAAGGTATTCTCTTATTCTCTGAGGAGAAACAATAGCAACATCTGACTCAGCATGGCTCTTGCTACATATAAATAGTTCTAGATTCCTAGTATTGTATGTGTGTTGTCAATCCAATCCAGCCCAATAAACATACACATGCACACGTACACAGACATGCCCACGTACACACAACATTTACATTTTTTTGATTGGATCTTAATCTTATGTTACAATAAAAGGGACTTTTGCATCAAACAAAACAAAAGGGATACGGATGGTGGGGTGGTTATTTCTGGTGTCTCTTACTCTACTTTTTGTCTTGTCACCTTTAGATAAACAAAAGATTTTATCATCAGAAATAAAATGCTGTTGTTAGACTCTGTAGACATACTATAAAAAAAAAAAAAAAAAAAAAAAAAGCTCCATGCCAGGCTTTAGCATAGGCTATGAGTAGACAAGCAGCGCCCTCTAATGGGAAGAATGAGACGTGCTGTTGCTACTTGGATGAAGACTTCGCTCTTACATGTTTCTTTAAAAACAACAGGTTTGGAGGCACTGTTTCTTTTCTTTTTAAACCTACCCTTATCACATCCAATCTCAAAAACAGAAATGCATTTCTGGAAATGCTTGAACTCACTCACCTGGAGACAGCAAATACACCACCATTCATGGAGCCAAAGCAGGAGAGGGCAACAAAGATCGGAACTGCTAATGAGAAATTTCCCAGTAGCCGCTCAGAAAAGGTCTAGTGAAAGACAGAACGAACCAAATTAATGCTTTGCCAGAAAGTAGAATAAAATGAAGCAATTTAGGCCAAACTCACTGTATGACTTTCTTTTAGCCTGCTGATACGTGTACGTTTTATAATTTTTCTTTTTGGTTAGGGTCAGACTAACCTCTTAGACAATAATCAAAAGCAAGTACCATGGCATTGCTTCTTGCAAAACTATGGGCAAAGGTCTAAAGAAGCACCTTCTCTCTACTTTCAAAAAGCAACAATCCATTTATTGAATCTTTATCAACTGTGATATCTATCATCTCTGATTCTGGTAAGTAGAAAAAGCTCAGTTCAGAAGTTCTCCTATTGGAGACAGGAATCCTTCTGCAAAATGCTTTCTCTTTAGCCTGGAAAGCCACATTTTGATAGTGAAATACAAATGTCCACTGAGAAGTATCACGGATACTTGTTTCATACACCAACCCTCCTGTTATGACACAGAAGTACCAGTGAGACATAACTGACAACTTCTTAATCATTTATATCACATATATGAGCAGTTCTGAAAAATCTTTTGCCCCAAATAATCGCAGTAGCTGAATGTCTGTTTATTGAGTCCCTCCCTCTCTCTCAGATACCTGCCAGTTCCTTCTGTGGCTTCCTATAAAAAGGCTGGAATACAAATACAAGTCCGAGAAAATCAAGCCACAGAAAGATAAACAAAACTTCTGGAATTTCCTTTTATGACACGGCATAGGCAACACTGCAAGTTTCCATGAAGGATGTATTAAAACACACACACATACACACAAACAAACAAAAGAAGCTATGTGGGATTCTTTAGTTGTGATTGATGCAGCTGGTGCTGTGTAATTAATGGACGACATTACGCTCACAGAGTAAATGCGGCCCTTTGTCTGCTCAGATGAGAAGACTGACCTGACATCAGTAAGCTCTGGACACTTGGGTGTCTGGTAGGACTTACAGCAGTGGCAAAGTCTTTTTTTAATACAGTGGACACGTACATAGGTTCACATGAAATGAGATAATTTGTTCCCTGTGGATGTTGACAATATGAGGTAATAGTGACTATTTTAAAAGGAACTGACATCTAGTGATGGAAAGTTACTTTTTCACCCTTCATTGTTATGAGGTCATGAATAATGCCCCTTACCAGCTAAGTCTTTATACAAAAAAAAAAAAGTATGTGTCACAGAATAACGTCCGATAACATGACCTTTGAGAGCAAAGACGATCCTGAAGTCAAATAAATTCTGGAAAATGCTGTAAAATTATGAGTATCCACTTCTTAGGAAGATAAAATGCACATTAGCATCCTTAATATTCTGAGAAGTGCTATAGCAATGACATCTGTTTAACTTTGAATAACCCAGTATTTCTAAAAATTAGTAATATCCCATTACTGGTATTCAAAAAAATATACTAGAACAAACAAATATATCCGGTCATCCCTCGGAAACTTTAAGTGGTACTTTGGGAAAAAAGATTTTAAGTTATCCTTTGAAAAGTTTACAAACAGTAAAGGGTACAGAATAAATTACAATTTACATACCAAAAAATACATTCATTTAAAGTCAGTAACTGCCCACCTATCCTGAAAGTCATGTTGGAAGAATACCATCTTCTATTCAACATGCACACATGGAAACGTGTTTTCAAGCATGAATACAGGGAAATGTCTTACACGAAATGAACAACACAGAGAAATCATATAGGACTTTGGCTGTATCAGTTAAACGGAATATGCCA
Source organism: Nasua narica (assembly GCA_028533885.1). Taxonomy (NCBI): domain Eukaryota; kingdom Metazoa; phylum Chordata; class Mammalia; order Carnivora; family Procyonidae; genus Nasua; species Nasua narica. Next base: position 103,731,152 of record CM052800.1, read on the forward strand.
AGGTGTGTTCTAAATTTTTTAAATGCTCATTATCATTCAGGTCTAGAAAAGATTCCTGAATTTCAAAACGCTTGCTGCTGGAGGGAACTACTATGAAATTGCATCAACTCATTAACCTAAATTCAAACTGGCATTTTCCCAACTTGGACTTACCACGGCCACCGCATTTGAAAGCAACAGCTCCTCGGCGCTAATGGTCGTAAAGTAGGCCACATTCGTTAGCACATAGCCAATGGTGACGATGGCCATGGATATACATATGGCAAGGGGGATGGTTCTGAAATGCACAAAGGAATTGCTTATTAGTCCTCTTTTGTTAGTCATTCTCTGAAAGCAAAGATGATACGATAACAGGCTAATTCAAACAAAGAATAAAATAGTATGTATGATAATTATAGGCTCTGTCGGGTATGTATATTTCATCAGGGTGAAGTACTACAGAGTCCTTTGTAATTTAATAAGGTCCATGGGAGCAGATCCTTCATTGGTCTTGTCTGCTGCTCTACCCCCATCCCATTCTTGGGCTCCATAAATGCTAGAGCAGTGTTTCTCACACTTGATCATGCATCACCTAGAGGGCTTGTTGAAACACAGTTTGCTGATCCCATCTCACAGTTTCTGACTCAGTAGGATTTGCATTTCTAGCAAGCTCCCCGGCAACTGAGCGGCTGCGGGCCAGGGACCCACACTTTGAGAACCATGGGCCCATATACCATTCTAATACTAATTTACTGCTTCGACACCTTTCTAATCCTAGACCCCTGGAAAGTCTTTCACATTCAGCTTTTCCCCTTCAGTAACTTCCCTTATCAGAGCAAATAAGTTGTACATTTCTGAATGTGTGAGAGCAAGACGTATCTACCATTCCAAATGATAGTAATGATAATTTTATATATAACACAAAAAGCACAGAAGGGCTCGCAATAATGACTTTGCACTGCCCTGCTGTGAGTTCAAAGGAAGCTCAAGATCATGAGTATCTATTAAAGCAACAGTGCAGATAATCCCATGAAATTAGAGGTGACATGCTGTGAAGTACATATGACCGGACGGTGCTGACACTCTGTGGCAGCCACAAGTACCGGGCACAAATGCAATGTTATGTCTTCATCTAATGCACCAGGAAAGCCAGGAGTTACTGACCCTAATAATTTGATTCCATGTTACCGATACACATTACTTGCTTAACATAATCACCTCTTTAGACTCTTTCCAGTTCAAGCAACTTAAACCTTCAGCTCCCTGCACAAAGGCTGATGGGTTTTTTTAGCCATACAGCTTATCAGCCCTCATGGAGCCTTAAGCCGGCTGGGTGCCACTAATGAAGACCTCAATATCATTTCTTCCGAGATGAAAATACAGTTCAGAGCTGGGAGAGAAAAAAAAAAAAAAGAGGCACAGCCTGCCTCACTCCCCAAGCTGGGTATGTTTAGGACACAAAGTCCCAGCTCATTATGCTGAACAGCACTATCCCCTGCGGAGAACGGGCAAACCTAGCCAGTCAGCAACTGCCATTCATTATGCTGCTTGGAGCCTGACACTTCCCCTGATCCCCAAAGCCTTAAGCCTTGATGGGGAAACACATTGACCTCTAAATCCTGGCATCCTAATATAAAAGGAGCAGATGTTCCCCTTCCCCAGCATGAAGAGGGTCCTGTGGAATTTTCTGTTAAGACCATAACATGCATTGGTAGTTGTGATTGATAAATGCTAAGTTTAAGCAGAGGAAATCACCAGGCCAATTAAATACAAAGGAGTGAGTGGTAGAAGGCCTATTAAAGATGAATTCTGTTTCTCTGAAAGACAGACGAGATGTAAATGCAAAGGGCTAAGAAGGCAAACTTGAAGGTATGTATGTGCAGCTTTTCGACCACTCACTGTATTATTTTAAGCTTGAATCTTTTCTGTTTTTATAACATCCCAAATGGTGTGTTAAGCTCCTTCTCTGGAAGAGAGAAGCAGGGAGGGAGAGGGGGAGAGAGAGAGTCTCTATTCTTTGCAAAGATGGGATTAAGAAGTGTACAGTTTCTGTTAATAAAAACCGAGGTGACATTGTTAAGTGCAGTGAAGCAACTAACCTGTCCAGCACAGGGAGTCCTGTCACATTGTATGGCACTGCAAATTAGCAGGGACAAGTCAGTCTGAAACATGGACTGTGGCCCTCCCAGCATAGACCAGCCTCCGCTCAGCTCTTCCAAGGCAACCTCTCTGCTTCCTGCTTCGAGATTATGGTACGTCTGAAGGAAGTTTTCTAAATTGATTTTAGCAGAAGGAATTCTAAAAAATCTAACTTTTTTTTTTCCGCTTGTCAATGACAAAAACTATAGCAATAGCTGCTGCCGTTTACTTGGTGGCCATTATGGGCCAGATATTTTATTAGGTACTTTACATATTTGCCTCATTTTATCTTCAGAAAATCCTGTGAGTTAGGAGCATCATCACCATTTTATATGTGAGGAAATGAAGTCTTAGAGAGTCTAAATAACTGTTTAACGATACACAACTGGTAAACGGGAACCCAGAAGTTAGCCGAGCAATCCTCACTGAAATCACAGCATTTTAACCACGAAAGCATACCTTCAATCTCTTAACTCTTAACTTTCAGAGAAATCATAATTTTGAATATGCATACTGCAAAGCTCTTAGCAAGACTATATTTCTCATGTAGTCACTGAAAATGCAGTTTTGCTTATTATAAAGGAGGGAAAAGAGTTATTCCATGATTTTTATGACTTTTCTGTGTAACATGAACTATAAGTATTCAAGTGAATGTTTTCAGAAGTTTCAATTTTGAGAAAATGCGGGTTTTCTTTGTTTAGATTTAAAAGACAACATAAGCTCACTTAATAAATTTCCCTAGACAATTTTTGTAGGAAAGGAAGAAAAGCAAGCATGTTTGTCAGAGAAGCTGAAATGTATAGGTTTTTAACAATTTTACCATCAGCCAGATATACCATATAGATACTAGAGGGGAAAATCAAAGGAGCTTAAAATACAAGACGAAAATGAGAAAGGGTCCAACCTTGTTGCAATTCATAACATGCCCAGGAATTCCTCTCTAAGTAAATTAAGCCAGGAGAATTGGAGTGGGTGTGGCAAAAGAGCCACTATCTTCTGTCCCCAGTTTCCATTTTACTCCGACAAAGGGAAGGAGGAGAAGAGTTTGTGGCTGCCTTGGCATAAATAGCAATCAATTACCGAGGAAAGCAGTTGACGTGTTCAGAAGGGCTTGGCACCATGTGGTTAACTCCTGGGTTTCAAGCATCAAAGCTTAAGAGCCACTGGGTGAGCTGATAAAAGCTATTAGGCCATGCCAGAGCAATCTTTCTGGAGGCTTTAGATGCAGAGGGCAGATAAGCACGGTTAGTAACTCAAGATTAAGGCAAATGGCACGGGATAATAAAATGAATTAAAGGGACTAGTAGACTACTGATATTTCAAAGCCTCTGTGTTATTGTGAGGTATCCTTCAATTCTAAGTGCAACAAAAGCACTGTCTTTAAGCTGAATAAAAATACCTATGAATTCTACTCTTTTTTTCAATGTGAGTGCACATTTGTTATGATTAACAAAATACACATGTATTGAAAGGAGTTACTTAATCCTTAAGACCTCTAGTCATTATACAAAGTCTTTTCAATTAAAGGCCATCAAGTATGTGAGAATCCAATCATTTTATTAGCTGCACTTAGTTTCAATCAAAAAGTCTTGGATAGTCCTCTTTTCCTGTGGGGTTACTTTAAATTGGTACCTATAACTGGTCTATGTCACACAAGGATAAATATTTGTTTTCTTTGAAATTATTAAATGGAAGTCTCTGCAACATCTGCTTAAAAGCACTTCATTCTAAGGAACAGACCTCCCCAGGAATCCAAATGATCCCCAAAATAATGGCTGGTAGCTTATATTTATATAATCTACAAAGAACTGACAAGTATGCTTTATCTTCAAATATACACATGCCATTCCAAATCCTTTGTGGAATGAGAGAGAGTATAAACAAATAACAAACAAAATTCACAACAACCAAATGAAACAAGAGGTTGCTAAAATTGTTCACATCATTTTCAAATAAGGGAACCAAGGCTCAGAAAGTTAAATGACGTGGCCAAGGTCACAAGAACAATACGTGGGAGGGCTGAAACTTGAGCCTACATCTTCCAGCTCTAAGTTCCACATTCACCGTATATCCTGTCATGATATCATGGCTGCTTTGTGCCTGCTTTAACTCCGTGGAGAAGGTCCCTAGGATTCTTATGAGCTGACAAACATGTGTTTTATTTTGTATGAGTAATACAAATATCTGATGGCTGGATGTAACAATGTGACACATTTTATGCCAAGTGTATTTCTCTATCCACCAAATAGTCATCACAAATAAACTTGCAAATAATGCAGCAAGGGATACATTTTTTAATATGCTTTCCAACTGTATGATAGAGCATCAGAAATGACCACTGTTTCCACGGCTTTATACTGGCTAGAAAGACTCCTTGCTGCAAATTCAGAATGAGTCAAGCTAGCTTGATTCTCCAGAGATTTGAGGACACTGGAAGGTTACAGGGATTTCCGATTTTCAAGCCATATGAGTCATTTAGTCATCACTTGAATTTAGAATGTTACTAACGTTGCTTCATAACTTGATCAAAATTTTCTGAGATTGTTGTGAACCAAAATAAGTTCCACACACTCCCCAGAGTTGCATACATACAACGGGGATCACAGAACTCACTCATCTTGAGGCATCTAAAGTTGTCTTCGAGCCAGGGGACTGGGTGTGAGGACGGTCAGTTCTGTTAAAGCCTGCTCTTCTATGTTCAAGAATCAATTAACTAATTTTTGCTGAATCACTCTGTTTATACACTGCTGTTAATTTTATCTCACTTCCCAAACATCAGTCATGTGTTATAGACAAAAAGATAAGTAATAGTGTATCTTAAAGAAAATCAATCTACATTATTCATTCACATGATTTTTTTTCATACATTTGTGCGTACTTTCCCTGATTCTTGCTCATGCCAAATGCCCAGAGAGCCCTGGGCACAGAATCATCCTATCTGGCTATGTAATTTCTTTCTTTCTTTCTTTCTTTTTCTTTCTTTCTTTCTTTCTTTCTCTTTCTTTCTTTCTTTCTTTCTTTCTTTCGATTTTCATTTATTTATTTGACAGAGAGAGAGACAGCGAGAGAGGGAACACACTCAGGGGGAGTGGGGGAGGGAGAAGAAGTCTCCCTGCTGAGCAGGGATCCTGATGTGAGGCTTGATCCCAGGACTCCAGGATCATGACCTGAGCAGAAGGCGGACGCTTAACCAACTGAGCCACCCAGGTGCCCCTGGCTATGTGATTTCTGACACTTCTAGCAGGGATTGAATTACAAATAAGTGTTTTTGATAGTTTTCCAGACTTGAAACAATTAGATTACAGATGGCTGGAATCACAAATTTCTTTGTGTGTTTTCAGTGATTTTGCCTCATTGTCATTTAGTGCTATCACTATATCTCTAGTTATCCACGGTGAATGGGAATTGGGCCATTAGTAACATAAAAGAAATGCACTTGAGTAGACATAACAAGTAGTTGAGGGAAATGTGTGGGCTGTCACTAAAAGAAAAAAAATATAGCAAGAGGAAGAATCATGTTCAGTTCTAATTTAATGACAATTTCTGGGCCAAGGATGAACGCAGAGATGTGACAAGCAGATTGTCACATAAAGGTACACAGTGACCCCACTGATTTCAGGCATTAAACACCTGCCCTCTGCTCCTTACAGGATCACAGCAAGGCTATGGATGTTTTCATTGAAACATTTTAAATTTCAATAGTGCTGATGTCTAATCTAAATCTCACCATTCTCCATTGTCCACAGATGAAGAAGTCCACAAACAGAAAGAGAAGACAGAGAGACCTGTAGAGAGATGTAAGAAATGAACAGACACAGATTAAAAGACTGCAGGGCTGAAGGAGGCTTATGGGAAAATGTAAGGAGGGAAGTAGGTACAGCAATACCAAAGAGAACAAATAACTAAAACAGAAACTTAGAATTCAGAAACATAGGGCAAGAAGCAATCAGAAGCATTAGTATAAGCATTCAATCCCTAAAAATACTTAATTTTTATCCTGTTAAAATAAATTCATCACTAAATAAAATTAAGCTTCAGAGTAAATTTTCATTTGCTTGAATTTCATTCAAAAAAATAACATGGTCTATATCTCACTTTTTCTCATTTTCTAGAGACTTAGAGTATTCATATTTATCATGGGTAACCATAAAGATATTAGGCAAGTTTGAACATACAAAAACATTATTGGTTTCCAATACAATGTTAGCAATTAAATAACTAACTCAAAAGATAAAATATTTTAATAACAAGAAGTTAAATTTCACACCAATGATCGATTCTTATTTTTATTAAACTGCTTTTATAATATACCTTTTAAAATTTTATTATTTTCCTCAGGATTTGGACTGATGTACACTATAATGATGCAACATCTCAATGAACCATTTTCTTTGTAACAGAGTCCCTGAAATTCAGATGTATGGCTGAAACATTAACTACCTACCACACCATTGTGTACCTCTCTCCACAGTAAAAATTTTTCCTGAGAAGAGCTACCCACATAGGTCCCATTTGCCAGATCCTCTTGTATTTAGGTGAGAAGGTACCTTATCCTTGATGTCAATTGATGTGGCAGTTAAAGGCCCAGCTGGATAAGAAGTGGGCTGCCTCGTCATCCCCTTTGCCTAATTGACAGCTAGCCACAGAGTATCTATAGAGTAGCAAAGCCACACTATGGGAGGAATCTAGGTCACAGAACCAACCTGCGGAAGAAGGCCCACCAGTTAGCCAGGGACACCAACAGTGGACTGTTACATGATATAAAATTAAATTTTTGATTGTTTAAAGCCATCAAAAATTTGCAGTGTGTTGACTGTAGAAGTTAGCATTATCTTAACTAATAAAAGAATGAAAAGCCTCATTAATTCAAGATCTCAATTAATTCATTTATATAAGAGTTGAAATGGGTCCTCATTAAATTGTATCCTATATTACATTGTTTTATGAGAGATCAGTCTCTAATATAAAATTCTTCAAACAATGTCCCAAATTACAAAAGCCAAAGGAAAACATTCACATCTGAGAATAGTAAAAATTAGTCATTATTCCAACTTCCCAGAAACAGAGCAAAGATAGATCGCCTTGTTTGCCACTTTAAAATATAAAATCTCCTGCACTTCCAACAATTGCCACCAATCCAACAAAGATCAAAGCACAATCGCTTCTTGCTTTGGCCAAGGACATATAATAACACAATGCAATGTTAAATAAATATACTTTTATGCCAGGAACAAGGCCACATAAAATAAATATACCCACTTTAGCATAGTGAATGGGAATTAGAGTCAAAATTCCCCCAGGTCATAAGCACTAGCTTGGAAGCAATAGACAACATTTCTCCTACTATACGTGCACACATCAGGCCAGGCACATTTCTGATCAGCCACATGATAAGAAATGGAAGAGGTAAACATGGAGACATTCGGCCATGACGAATAAACTACTGCTCCTACCACCAAAAATTGCCTTCGACATTTCCGACCAACAATGACCAATCTAATCATTAGTAATGATTTCACTTCGGTATCAGGTGGTCATATAGATAAGTGACTCTCCAGTTGGGTGCTCTGCGAATCGGAACAGAAACTGGACAATTGGAAAGACTACAGATGGCCCTGTTCTCGCTCACTTCAACCACATCAGTCCTCTCTTATTTGTTTTATGCATTGATGTTCTGCCACACAACTGAGGCTTTTGCATAGTTTTAAAATCACTGTTCTACATTCTACAAGTTGAGTTATGTCTTCAGATTCTTTTTTGGACCCAGTACTGGGCTTCCTAAAGTCTAGTTTTGAAAAGATATGAATTCATTTCATAAAGTAGCTATAGATGAATGATTATACGGGTAAGTATGTATATATTTGACCTTATAAAGTTGAAAATGTTTATTACTGTAACAAGTCCCTATTTATACGCCTTATTTACAGGGTCATTCTTAGTAGGAAAGGTACAAGGTTGATAGACGTGCCAAGAGCTATGGCTCAGCTTCAAAACTAAGTAGTAAATCCATATGGTGGGACCACCGAGAACATGACACAGCAGGCTGATGAAGCGATAGAGAAAGGCAACGATGAGAAGACATAGAGGTGATGGGCCAAGTACCCTGCCAGTTGAGAGAGGTGATAAGTCATTGTCAAGAAAGTGATGACGAAGATTCCTGGTTGGAATAGTTCACAGCTCCCGGAAAAGGTCACAAAGGCCCCGAATGGCAGAATTTCCTGCAAGCTGTCTCTCTCCTTTCTGCAGGCTGTCAATTCACAGAGATTCATACTCGCAGTAGAAATGGAAATTTTGTGATCTTTTATTTTTCAGCTCAAAAGTTAAACCCTCTGAACAATGAGCTTTTGTGCTGTAGTTTATATTTACTAATGTCCTTTTTTAGACCCAAGGATTCTTAGGCAAACCTCTCTCTAGGAATACTATTCTCAAGTCAACGACATTGTGCAGTGGCTAAGGGACTAGGAAAATAGAAGCGGTCCTCACATTTGCCCACCTTTTAATTCCCCCTCTCCTTTATACTTTCAGCCCCATTCCCCAAACCCTACAACCAATATATATCTCCATCCCAGTTGTAAATTATCTTTTCACAACATCTTTTCTCGGGAATTTTGCCTTTCATTTTGTCTTAAGTTCATAGAGTTTTGAAAAATGTTCTGGACCCCAATCTGAAGGCTGGGTCTAGTCACATTCCAGTCATTTGCAGGGACTCAAGGAGATCCCGGGATCTCTCTAGCTTTAAACTTCCATATCAGGTAAAGAAGGTATTGAACTGGGGCACCTGGGTGGCTCAATCATTTGAGCCTCAGACTCTTGATTTTGGTTCAGGTCATAATCTCATGGGCCCCCAGGCTCAGCAGGGAGTCTGTTTGAGATTCTCTTCCTCTGCCCTCCCTTGACTCATGAACCCACAAACTTGCACATGTGTGTGCATGCTCTCTCTCTCTCTCTCTCTCAAATAGGTAAATAAATCTTTTTTTAAAGGTATTGAATGAATAGAGTCTAAAGTCCATTTTACCTGAAAGTTTATTATTCAACCACTTTAGCAAATAAAGCTAATCCATAAAGATTGTTCAACAGAATACTTTTAAAACTCAGTGGAGCACTTGCTCATGTACCGGAGCATTCTAAGGAAATGCCTGCCATTGCCTTGTTCTGTCATTCAGAGGAAGGAATAGGATGCTTACTTTACAATCTTTTTTCCTGGGCTCTGGAGATTATGATTCTATCCTCAGCCAGGAATACCAGCACATCAAAGTACCTTCTATCATTACAACATCGAAGTGTCACCCTGGCTGAAAAAAACTGATCATTACTAAAGATCACTTAAAGGAAAAGTGGTCTGTCCATTATTCCAGATTCTAAAATGGCATCTGTAGATCAGGTCAGAACTCTGGAAGGCCACCTTATAAGACCATTTTATCATAGACACTCATGGAATGTCTTTGCAAGTCACTATATTTTATGCCTCAGCTTTTATCAAAACTTAATTATAAATACATTTTTACAAATCATCTGAATTTTAGGAGGATATTTGTAGTAATATTATCACTTGTAATTTCCATCTATTCATACTTGCCAAATTTTACAAAGAACTTAAGGCCATTCACTGAGCATTGTAAAGTGCCCTCAAAGTATTTCCTTTAAATCTGTAGTGCAAACAGTTTTGAGAGGAGTTGACAGGACTCCTTGTTACCCTCAAAGATACCTCTGCTTTTCATGTAGTTTGTAACCACACATGGGAAGAGTTCCTGGCCTCCTTGGCTTCTTTTTTTTTTTCTTTTTATCAATCTTTTATTTCTAGGACATGTGGTTCATTAAAATAGAGAGAGAAGAGAACTATTTTGGAAGATACAACATAGAATTTAAGAAATTTTTAAAATAGAAACTTGTTTACAATAGGGATGGGAGGACTCATGAAAGTTACCAAATTTAAATTACTTCAACCAAACGAAGCTATCATTTTTATTTTTAAAAATGATATTTAAAAATGACTATTTTTACATTATTTTCACAGCCACGGGATAGATCTGCACAAACCTTCCGAAAGAAGACTTTTAAAAAATAAATAAATGGAAGCCGTGAAGAGGAAAAAGGAAAAAAAAAAGTTAAGAGGCAGCTTTAACAGAGAAAAGAAATGTTTATTCCACCAAAACCTCATGAGAATTCTAAATTATTAAATCGCGGAGAACACCTGATTTATGAACAGGATAACACAGCCCCTAGCCAAAATCATTTTTAATAAAAAGCAGGAAACCTCCTGAAGTTCATCTCGGATTTAATATCAAACACAGCAGCCACACATGAACATTTCCCCATAAAACACAAACACAGCACGGCACAATCACCTGGCAGCCGTCAGTGGGGTGTCAGCAGAACAAATAAACAGGGTGTTCGAACCATGGGAGGGATCAGTCCTCACAATCAGGTGAAGCAGTCAGTGGAAATGGACCACAGGCTGAACCGATGTCAATGAGGAAGGCAAAGGGGCTCAAGAAAGACTCATTTCTAAATATACATATAGATACATATATATACCAGAGTCCTGGTCAAAACCCTGAGCTTCCTGGTTGACCGTTAGACTGAGAGAGCATGCAATTGTGCTTTTGTGCTGAACTTTATGCATAAATTTAGGATAGACCAAGTGAATGGGAACCACCATAAGAAAACAGAGGCTGGTAAGGAAATATTCCAACGTTGCCACTCTCGTTCTTTAAAAAAAAGGAGTAAACGCCTAAAAGATGTCTAAAAATGTGACTTGAATATTTTCCAACAAATATTTGGTTCATAGACAAGAAAAATGTCAAGGAAAAAAAAGTATCTTATTCTTTTAAGGTATGTTTGCTTAGGAACTGTGTTTATTACCATATTTATAGCCTACGTGGTAAAGGATCTTTTCTCAGGAATATAAATTCAACTGGTTCAAATATAATCCAATATAATATACATAATATATAAATACATATATAAAATAATTAATTTCATTTATGTTTAATCCCTTACAGGGCCGTTTCAACAATTATAAGGATCATGAGCAAATTTTTTTGCACATTTCCATTGTTATTCCCCTTAATATTTTGACATTTAGTGTTTTGTTAAAAAAATATTCTGGGAAATAAAAAAATCATTATAAAAGGAGCTTCATTAGTAGAGTACAGGGATTAAAAAAGAAAGGCGAAAAGGGGAAAAGAGAGAGACTAATATCACTGACAGGTACCTTGTAGATTACTTTAATTAGTATTTTCAAAATGTGAAAGAAGAAAGAGAAGAAAACGAGTTAATAATTAACTGTATGATACAGGAAAAGAAATGTTTGGACTATAAAGGATTTAGCCATACATATAAAATATCTTTATATAGGGCAGATTATACTATAAGATAATGCTACCAAGATAATTTGAAAAACTATGAGTCTTAAATTTCAAAGCATTATACAGATTTTCTTCCTATTTATGAAAAGCCAAGAGTAGAAACTGCCTCCCTACAAATATGTTATACTGAAAATTGATTTGAATACTTTTTCAGAGAGAAAAAGTAGTAAGTAAGGCCATCTTTCTGTCCAGATAAGAAAGCATATTAAAACTTTCAATAAAAATTATATAGTAATTGGCTGATGCATCAATAGAAAGATAAGTCAGGCAGAACAAATTACTTTGAAATACAACTCAGTATGTAACATAAAAACAACACATAACAATTGTCATAATTTATGAGTTAGCGTTATAAACTAAGTAAGTAAATATCATAAACTAAGGGGTAATATGACTGCTCAATAAATGCTGGGATATTGAAAACTTGCAGGGGGGATCAAAAGCCTACATTATATCATGCTAAAAGAAATCCATTCCAGATAAGTGAAAAAGCTTAATGTCAAAAAAAAATCAGGAACAAATAGAAAATATGGGTGATATTGCAAAAAAAGATTTATAATAGAAAATCAATACACAGAAATATTTTTAAAAATTTATATTTAAATGTAATAAACTTAAATAGTTAACTAAATTATGATATAAAAATTCAAAGTTCTATGAACTGAATCATTAAGAAACTTTAGTTACATGAAAAACTGTGACAGAATTTGGCAACCAGTATAATAAAGATTTAGTGCCCATACTATACAAAGAATTCTGTTGAATCACAAATATCCGTGCCCCAAAATGTTAACCACATTCAGCCACTAAACACAGGGGAGGTAGTAAGCCTCATATGTGATTTAAAAAATGCAATTTAAAACAATGTGGTATAATTTCTGCTTTTCAATTAACAAAGATTTTTGCAAATAATGACATTCAACGCTGATTCAGTATTCTTAACTATTGATACTGAGTGAGGAAACCAATGTACTTGCTTTGGAAAGCATCTTGGTCATAAAAAGAGATACTTTTTAAAAGTTTATTGCATTTGACATAGTAATTCTCTTCAAGCAATCTTCCCAAGAAAATAATTGAATATGTACAAAGATTTAACTATTAAATGTATAACACAGCATTATTACACTAAAAGAAACTGGAAACATTTTCAATGCCTAACAGAAAAATGAGTAAATGCTGGTGCACCTACCCAGTGAAATACTATACTACCATTATAAACAGTGTTTGCTAAGACTCACAAGATCTAGGAAAACCGAATGAAATCGTGTTAAATGAAAAAAGCAGCACAGATCCAGATGAATAAAAAGCTCTAGAGCTGAGCTTGAGATACAACAAATCTGCATGATAGGATGGACTTCTCAGTGCCTTCGAGTTTTTGGGGAGAGAGCAATGAATGACATAGATGGAGGTCCCAGCCCTCGCAGGGGAAACAGACAGTACATAAACAAGTAAATCCATAATGTAATGCCAAAGTGACGAAGAAAAGTGCATATGTACATTTATCTCGAGTAATATGCAATACATACGTGCAAAGCACAAACACAGGCACATTACACTCAGAGGGGGAAGAAAAGCAAAATTTCAAAGTAGTGGAAGGACTTCTATGTGATGTGATTACGAGATAATAGATGATTTTCATTTTCTTCTACATAACTTTTGGCATTTTAAAATTTGACTATCTGCTATTATTAAAATAAAAGAGGGAAAGACCCCATACTATTTATGAGGACAGTATGAAAATCATAAAATTTTACTTTTTCTAGCAGGGTATAGGAAACACAGAAAGAAGTTTTCCTTTCTATAACTTGATTAAATGGATCGTTTGACCATAACTGCTAGGTGGAAATTTGCATCCAACCATTTCAAAATGGCCCCAAGACGTGTCTGTCAGGAGAAATAGGAGGAGATCAGCAGAATGTCTTGCACTCCCTCCCGGGTGCCCCTTGATCTGAGCTGTGGAGCTTAGGGAGGCAAGGTTCAGAGGTGAGGGAAGTCTATAGGGAGATGCCTTCAAAATGGTTACTACAGGAGCAGAAGTAGCCCTGTGTTTTGGAGAACAGGAACCTGGGGTTCTGCCTCGTCAGACTTGCATCAGAAACTTGCTGGTTGGAAAGCACCTCTATACCCAGGCTGACTCTGTCTCCCTCACTGCAGTGCAGAGTTCAGGTTGTGGCTCCACAAAAAGATAAAGGGCTCAGTGTTACCAGAGAGGGACATTGATGAGTTCAGTTTGCAGTTGTCTTCTCCCAGCATTTGCCACTGATCACCTCTCCTTGGCCAGAGGCCATGGCACGAAGAGGATCAAATAGCGAAATACTTACATACATTTAAGACACATTTAACCTTTCCTCCACCAGACCCTGAGCAGCTACAAATCAGTAGTTTAGAAGCATGACCTCCTCTTACGATCTATCTCATTCATTTCTTTTATCATTTTCTGGCTCAAAACAAAATTAATCGTGTCTTCTATATCAATTTCTCTTTTGCTTGCCTCGGGCCAGAATATGGCAAGGGAGATCTTGATTGTTTGATAATATCAATACAGAAAAATTAAATATTGCCCCCCAAAGAGATATCAGAACTATTTGGAGAATCAGTGTGTCAGTAAAAATCTTAGAGAAAATAAAAGGCAACTATTTCCTTACAATATCCTAGCATTTCAGCATTTCCTAGTCATAAAGTTTCTGTTTTAATCATGTAACCAAATGACCTTCAATAAACAACCTGGAATAGATTATTTAAGCTAGCCTAGGACCCTTTCGTTATGTGTTTGAAAAACAGCTTTAGAAAGTTGAATGCAGGCAAATGTTAATGCTTTTATACATTTTTAAAAGCAGTTTTGTTCCATTCTCAAATAACATAGAGGTCACTCCTAATGATTACATTCTTCCCCCAGCTAATTTCGAGGCTGAGATCTCACCATATCCATCACTCTTAGATTTGTATTCAACAACACTAAGTATTTGAAAAGAGGACTAGAAAGGGATCAGTATTTTAAATATAAACAAATGTAAATATAGACAAATTAATCCATCTCTCTGGCTTCAATTCTTTATCTTTACAATGAAAGGGATAGAAAATTTGATGGCTACTTCTCTCCCAACTCAAAAATCTCAGGCTTCTGTGATATATTTTCTTAAGGTCAAGTCCATTGCGTTTTTAATTATAATAAGTAGTTAGTCTAATAAACTAGGCCAACCATGCCAATGTGTGACTGACAGAAGGTGAATGGGTGGAGAACTATTTGTACACACAGGTAACATGAAAACTGAAACAATTAGAAATTTAGAGACGTTATCACATCCTTTGCTATCTATCCCTAAGAGAACAACCATGACAGTAGAATGTTGGGAAGAAAGAAAAAAACATGACATCGTGAAAGGCCAATAGGAGAGACATTTTGGAGAAGATAGGACATGAGATGCCTATAAAAAGCTCTGTCACGGGCAACCAACCAGCCTCTAGAAATAACTTTGCTTACAAAGTCAAGCATTATAGTCTTTAGTCTCTCTTATTTTGTGTTATATGACTATATTATAAACTTTAGTTCTACTTGTTATGAAATATTTGAGTGCTATGCCATAGAGTTGATTTCATAAACTATTTTCCATACAATAGTGTATATCTTACCATATAAAACAGTGGCCATGCTGTTTGATCACTTCATTCTCAACTAATATGCATTAGTATTGATTATTATTAAGCTTTTGTCACAGATAGCTCTCCCTATCTGTTCCACATATCTAACTTTAAAAGAGAGAAAGGGGGGTACCTTGATGACTCAGTCAGTTAAGCATCTGACTCTTGATTTCCATTCAGGTCATGATCTCAGGGTCATGGGATTGAGCCCCAGATCGAGTCTGACCCCCCACTCAGCATTGAGTCTATTTGTCTCCCTCTCTTTCTGTACCTCCTCCTGTTTTCACTCCCTCTCTCTAAAATAAATAAATCTTAAAAAAATAAAACTTAAAAGAGAGAGAGAATGAGAAAATGACACAGTAGTGAACAGCTGGGAAAACCATCTTACTATTAAAAGCTATGAACTTATCTCTTTAGAAAATCAACAAGAACTATATATTTTGGAAAAAGAACCTTCAACATGAGAGATTACAAATGCCCACTTCCGAGACTGAGATAATTTTTCTGCTACCCTTAGCAAGGGTTTCAAACAAGGGTGTCTTTTCCCTTGTCATAATTAATTTCAAATCCAACATTTAAACAGTGCAGAAAAAAAGAAATAGTTTGACCAAATTCACAAATCCTGATCTGATAATTCCTCTTGGATTACAAATGAACTAATGACACATTTCATAATAAAAATAAAAAGTAAATGGTCTGCCATTAAGTGTCTACTATGAGCAAAGTATTGTCAGACACATCAGTATATTATTTCTAATTCTCACAAAAATTTTGCAAGATAAGCATTAGGATATCCAATTCATCCTATAGGATATCGAATAGGATAGCCAATTTAACAGATGGCTAAGGGAATTAATAAACATTTTTGCAGGTTATTACAAATATATATATATATTTGTATATATATATCACTTTCCCTTTCCACATCATATATATATATATATATATATATATATATATATATATATATATACATATATATATCTCACTTTCCCTTACCTTTTCTTTCTTTCCTTAGGTAGGCAACATAAAATATTTATTACTATAAATTAATTAATTAAATCCTAACCAGACTATTAGAAATGTCTAATGCTTAAAGTATTAGACCTATCAGAGAAGATATCTCTCTGCACAGGTAATTCCCTTACAATATATGTCTAATTTTTCTTGAGAAAAATATGAAACACATAGAAAAAAACTAGTATGAACCATGCAGCACAGAAGTTTATAGATCATTTTACATCTTCTACAGGCACATAGGATAAAAATGGCAAACAGAATCCAGGATTCACCATCACACACATTACTGTACATGAACAAGTACATTAACACCTACCTATATCCCTTCTGGTGCACTCCACATATCACAAGATCTTGTACTTCATGTGATCCCACTGAATTAGATTCCACAGCTTGGTTCAAATCCTAGATCTTCAGATCTAATAATTAAGCTCCCATGTAGTGAGGTGTCACTCTGGCTCCCACCCCCCATTTGTTCATTCAAACTTCTTATCATTTCCTGAAATAACTCAGAAAGTTTGAGTCCTACCTAATCTCCCAATCATCATGATATCTAGAAACTAGCTGCAAAATCCCTTTCTCTGTGTCTGTTTTTCTTTCTGAGACAGGTCTCCTGTCTGAGTTTCTCCATTGGCCATATTCCCAAATGGTATCTTCATATTAAGCTAGATACTTGCATGTCATCTATAAGAATCATAGAGCATACTAGAGTTGAAAGGAAACTCAGAATTTGATACTCTACCATTCCATTTCCATAGCTGAGAAATCAGAGGTCCAGAGAGGATAAAAGACATAGCTATGGTCACAAAATTACATATCTCCAGAACTGGAAGAGGAACCTTAGTCATTTGACTCCAGGTACAGAGCTCTTTCCACAACACCAATGTGAATCTCACTTGGTAGTGCCAGATGCTTTCCAACCCAAATCTTTCCCTGTACTGTTATTGTTATTTCCCTCTTCTCCTTAACCTACCCTTTCCTCGAATACTAAATGTTTGAAAGCCAAATCTTTGACACATCTTATTTGAAATACTCCCGAACTTTGAGGATTCTATTTGACCTTAAATTTTAAGTAAGAGTTTCCTTTATCTTCCCAGCATGCGACACCTCTCTCCAGTGACATAGACCTGTAGTGTAGTACAGGATTCCCCACATTGGTTCCCATATATTCACTAATATAAAAATAGAACCAAAATATTATAGAATTAGAAGCAAGCTTAAGCAACGGTCTGCCTCATTTTTCCACCTGAGTATCTAAAGAATCATGGCTAAATGATCATTTCTCTGATCTCTATTTTGGGATTTCCAATGCCTAACCAAATTTTCTTGTTTCAATACTTTTGAATATCATTTTGCCTTAAAATGAACTTTTTTCTCATTTAATTTGATCTCATTTGCTCTTCTTTTGGCATAGAGAATAAGTGATCCCATCTTTTTCATTAAAAAAAAAGGACAACTCTATTTTTTAAGAGAGTATGTAAACATCATGTTGACTTGTCCATTTTCTCTGAGTAGTTTAAGTTCGTATCTTTGAGGTGGGACAATGTGGCCTTTAGGATGCTATTTGCCAGAATTTTCTTCCACATTATTTGTCACCATGTCTGACTGTAGTAGTGTCCAGGTCCAGAAGGCAATTAACTTTTCAAAGGCATTTTCTTTCATTGAAAATAAATGTATAAAAGAAGACCAAAATGTGACTTCGTGGATTATAACTCTCTTTAAACTGTACATATGTCACAAAAGGAAAATCCACTGAGCCTACCATCAGTTTCAACTTCCCTAACATCATTTCATATATACCCAAAACTTGCAACATACCTCCACTTACCCCATCCCATTGGCTACTGGATCAGTTCCAAAATTCTTACAATGGAGGCTCACCCCATATCAGCATCCACATCTTACTACCATTTTGCCTTCTACTCTTTTTGACAATCTTCTGCTGAACCTAGAGCAGTCTACACATTATTCCTTGAAACTCTGGCTTTGTGTATGCCCATCCCGAATTGAGATGCTTTACTTCTCTATTCTACCTTTGTAAATCCTACTTTTCTTCCAACTTCCTCTTCTACAGCAAAGTTACTTTCTTAGCCATTACAACACCTTGTACACGCATGAGTCACTTCTGCTTTGCCTTTTAGAGACACCAGCTGTCATGCTGTAAAGGGTACAAGCTCTAAAACCAAACAGTCCATGCACTATATTAAACATGGATTATAATCCTAATCTTCTCACTAATTACACAGCCATGAAAAATTACATCACTTCTATAAGCTTTAACTTTCTCAACTAAAGAATGGAAATAGGGGCACCTGGCTGTCTCAGTGGGTAGAATATCCAACTCTCAATCTTGGGGTCATGAGTTTGGACCCTACGTTAAAAAAAAAAGAATGGAAATAATATACATCATATTATTGAAAATAATCTGAAGTGCTACTTTGTAAACCACCTATTACTCAGATAAATACTATTTATGTTTTTAATAAAGGCTATGCATTTTTCAGTTAGGCAAAAATCCATTAAAGAAAAAAAATATTTGGGAGGCAAACTAACACTTGTAGTCTGTCTTATACCAACTCAATACTTCTTTTCTGGAAATAAGAGTAAAAATTTGAATACATGATGCAAGTTACTCAGATCAAACCCTTGTTTGTCAGATTTCATAAAGGAATTTCTTGGTAAGACAGTGAACCTAAAAATAAGTGACTACAGTGGAAGTACAAATAGTCGATCCATTATATCAGCACCACCAGCCCACAGTATCCCGGTGACGGTGTGGGTGTGGGCACACAAATATTTGGCTTAGAAGGGAAAAAAAAATCTGCCAAGAAATTTATCCTGATTATGATGCGTAAGCATATTGCCACCTAAGGGAGATAAGAGACTACTAAAAACAAAGCAGTTTTCATCATCTTTTGAACCTTTTAACTACTAATAATTGGGTACTTTGCTGATGATGCAGAACAACTTTTCAAGCTGATTAATAGGTCATTTGTGTAGAAAAGGCACCCCTGTTCATAAAACAATTATGCTAATCCTCTAATGTTTTTCAGAAATTATAAAATATTCTAATCTTGCAAGAATATAGGTTTGGGTTGCAGATGGCGTTTGTATATTACTTGCCGAGCTCATTAACATTTTTGAATTTCACATATTTTATCCTCACAACCCCATGAGAACTCTAATATGGGGATTAACACCCTCTATTTAAGACTGGTAAACAAAGATTCAGAGGCAACTTAGAGGCCTGCCCAAGGTCAAATAGCTAGTTAAGAGGAGACAGTCTTAGCATTTTGATTTCCTAAACTAGTGCTATTTTCAAAGACCCAGTAAGTAAATATTTTCACAGTTCATAAAACTGAAAGGAATCTTTCTTCACTGGAAAGTCTCAACTTCATTTGCTTTATTTTAGATGTTTACATTGGTAATACAGTTTTAGCTTGTGCCTATACAAATTTAAAAGTTACTCATTTTCCTGAGTAGATCGATAAACTGAGTCAATGTTTGATTATGACTAGAACAAAATTATCAAAATTATGCCAGTGCATGACCAGTGTAAATATAATGGCCTGGCTACATCTTGTCTCTGTGCATAAAGAAAAACATAGGCTATTATTCTACTTTCGTGAGAATCTGACACAACACTGAATCCAAATGAATGCCAGCAGCAGACCACAGACTAGGTATTAGTGGTCTAAAGAAGTTTTTCACCAAGTATAACCCAGAATGTAAAATTTATTTGTGAGCTACTTATCATTAACATTCAAATCCAAGCACAGAGAAAAGTTGCTTATTTGCATAAATGAGAATATGGATAGGGGAGTCACTAAACTGTGAACTCAAAAGCAGGAGACAATCTAATGACTGACATTTACTTCTGATTGCAAAACGTATTTCCTTTCAGATAAAAGGATTCTAACTCCTGTAACCTCTGGTGTGTGTCATTTAATTTTTCATTTGGGCTGTACCTATTACAGTCAAAACGTATGCCCTACCCTCTCTGTGCCTCCCAACCTACAATTTATCAATGCTTAAAAGAGTCACAGAAATGAGCAGGTTGCTAATCAACATGTGAAAGCAAAAATATTGGTAGCCCAGTTTACAGAAGGTACAGTCAGTTTCTCATTTTACTTTACAT
This sequence comes from Nasua narica, assembly GCA_028533885.1. Classification (NCBI taxonomy): domain Eukaryota; kingdom Metazoa; phylum Chordata; class Mammalia; order Carnivora; family Procyonidae; genus Nasua; species Nasua narica. The sequence goes on from CM052800.1 coordinate 103,751,435, forward strand.
AAGTTACATCTGTTTAAAGATATTAGAGAGGCGATTCATGCCTCTAGTGGAAAACTAGATTACATGGTGTCCAGGAGCCCTCCTAATTATGAAATTTCGTTATTCTATTCATTATACCCTTTCTGGTCTCTTATTTTATGAATAACTGAAGGAAACAGAAACACAGAGTAAATTTAAATTAGCCACTATTACTTCACCTAAAACATTAGTTCATGATTCTAAACTCAAAATATAAACTTCAATAAAATTAAAACTACAATTTAGAAACAAGTAAATATGAAAGGATGTAAAACTGTCAAAAGCATTGACCTTCAAATTTTTGCCGCATGATGGGATTAGAATCCTTAAAAAACAAAACAAAAACCAAAACCTAAACTAAATGGCTTCCACAAAGTCCTTGAAGGATTAGTATCTGTATTCCTCAATTACTGCCTGATAAAATATTATAGTATAATCCTATAATTTCTGCACCACTTATTTGACACTTCAACTTTATATGAACAAACTATGTCTGAGCCAAATGTATTTTTTATGCATATCTGAAGCTGAGAAATGCAAGAATTTTGATCCCAGGGTATATTGACCACATGTTCCATCACTGAGAAATTTTTAGACTAAGCAAAGGCAGGAAGAGTAACTTAGTGACCTTGTTCTCTGAATACAGAACCATCTCTTCTCTGTGATATCAGTGGCTCAACTAGTGTAATTATATATGTATTTTGAAATATATTTAAAAATGGATATGCCAAATTTTACACGTTTCCAGAAGAAATGCACAAAATAGATTTATTTTAATTTAGATATCAATTATTTCAATGATTGAAGAGAAGCACTGTCACATATTAAGATAATTCTAAAAATTCCTTATTGTCATTAATAAAAAGATACCTCATTTTTCCAAAGAAATCTTTGTAACTTCGGTATAAACTCAATTTTAGGGGCACCTGGGTGGCTCAATTGGTTGGGCATCTGCTTTCAGCTTAGGTCATGATCCCAGGACCCTGGGTTCGAGCCCCACATAGGGCTATCTGCTCAGCGGGAAGCCTGCTTCTCCCTCTCCCCCCTGCTCATGCTTTCTCTCTCACTATCTCTCTCTTTCAAATAAATAAGTAAAATCTTTATAAAATTTTTATAAATTAACTCAATTGGAGATATCACTTTTAAGAAATTCATTCAGCAAATACTTTTACAAATTAATTCTGCTTAATAATTCAGATTTTTCTATATGCATTTATTTGCAGTGAGCCAGTTTTCTGTGAAAATTAGTTTACATTCCTTAAGAACATATATCACTTGAGTATTTGTAAAATAAACTTTAGAAATATTCTAAGAATGTAGATAACATTGCTTGGTAATAAAAAAATCACAACACATAATACTGCTGTAATCCACACATATATAGTCAAGACATTATAAGTTATTTTCCAGCAACTGTTAAATTAGAAAGCTACAACATATATAAAGATGAAGATTTGTCTCTCATAGAAAACTGAATCCTTAAAACGATAAAACGCAAAACGAAAGACCTCAAATCAACCTTAAATCTTCTGTCCTGCGACTTAGCTATAATGCATTCAGGTATGATTTTTAGATTGGTTTGTTTTGCTGTGTTTTTAATTCGTTTAACAGTTTTACATGTCCTATAAGCATTAGTCCTTATAAAACAGTATAACGTTATTAAGAAATGCCTTTACACTGACTTAATACAAATCAATAAGGATAGACACACATATACTAAGAATTTAAGATGGCTATATCTGAACTGAATGCAAATAACATGATTATGGACCATTTATGATCCTGTCTGATCAATCACACTGCCCTAAGTACAGGTCTTTGGGCATCTTCCCCAAGCCAAGTTTCTCTTCTTCTAAGTTATCATTGATACAAGGTGTGATGACTTTCAGGCACCAATTAATATAAATTGGAAGCAGGCAAAGTATTAATTAAACATGACACTCTGATTATTTAAACCTTCTATTAAAGTTGATTATTCAGACCATGTTGATAGCCTGTTCTTTAAAAATGACTGATGATATCAGGCTTTACTGACTTCCACCAAGTCGACTATTTCCAACTCTTGAAGACAGAGGGAATAAATGAAGGGAGAAGAACACTGGGACAAGTCTAATAGACAAACCAACTAATCTCAGACCCCCAAGGTCAAAGTAAAGCAATTCATTTCTTGGCTTTCATCAACACAAGACATGATTGATCAATCAAAGAGCAGGATTACAAACATTATACATCTCAATGATATGTTCTTTGCACTGTGTAACTTTGGGAACAATGATAGATGGCACAGTCACCACACAAGTAATATCATAAGGCAAAACTTATTACATTTACAAAGAAAAAAAGAAAAATACTTTGGTCTTTAAAAACAAAGGTACACATTAGCCATCTTTACTACTACTGAGCATTTCATTTGATGGGGGGACATTTTAAAATTCAGATATTCTTTCGGATTCTTTCACCTTCATGGTCCAAACTTTGAACATACTTGCTCCTCAAAATACTATTTTTACTCTTATGGAGTCAGCCACCATGCTATAATTACAAAATATTACAAAAATTTCCATGATAATTACTGTCATTTTACATAAATATGTTAAATGCCTCTTAAAGGATTGCTACTTCCATTGACCCAAAACTACTCTTAGAGAAGAAAACATTATAAAAAGACACTGGGAACATTTTTAGCCTTATAAATGTAATCATATAGCAGGAATTTTGCCCCAATTTTTAGAATTAGTGCTTTATAAGCTTTAAAGAGAAAGTGAGACATAATAAGAAAGAAGTAATGAGCTAGTTATTTTGATTCTATTAATCTCCCAGTTTACCTCTCATTTGTTTTAACACTTAGGGAACTGTTCTGTAAGTCATGCTCGTAATAGCAGTTCCAAAATTACTCCACAGAGCGACGTTAGATAATTTGAAAGATTTCCACTGAAATTAAATTATATGTAAAGGGTAGTCAATTGTGATCATGAAACCTTATTCTACATTCTGCATATTTTAAAACACATTATTATTTCCAGAGATATAAATTAATGATCCTATTAGGTCACATTTTAGCAAAATTTTATTGCCTAGGCGGAGGAGGATAGTAAAAGGTGTTGTATGTTCAGCTGATGATTCATTTCACCAGCTGCCAGAAAGTTACACATTGCAGCACACCTGGACACATGCGCCCGTGACTGATTGGGAAACACATTTATCTTGGTACGTCACAAAGGAGATGGAATTATAATTATTCTCCCTTGTAACTAAAGATATTTTGGAGCTGTATCTACCTACAAAATAATACACATTACACATCTGGACGAGGTTCACAGAATTTTACCATCTGTTCTCTATGTTCAACCATAAATATTTCCCAAATTGTTCCTTGTGTTTAAAAAATAAGATTTACTTTTTGAAGACCTGGACTGATCCTCGACGTTATAGGGAAATGTTTTTAAAAATAAGACACTGAATAAGTTGCTTAAAACCCTGAATTTCTTTGGTTGATAAGTACACAGTACAAATTTAATCTTTGCTTTCCATTAAGGGGATTTTGTGGATTTCTCATATTCTGATTTTGAGAAAATAAACATACTAGCTAAATTTTACACAGAATCTTTTGGACAAAAATCGAATACTTGAGTACCGAGTATAGCAGAACAAAAAGGTACCAGAGGTTTCTTTCTTTTACTTAAGTCTAAGCAGTTACTACTAATCTTGACCTAAAATTCCATAGATTCTTACTTAATCTCTCTTGAGAAGTTCCTTAGGTCAAGACCTTAAAATATCAAATTAAAAGTATTTTAGAAATATTTAATGATGTTTGCAGAGTCATGATTTCCAGAAAATGAAAATATTTCATCTGGCAAAACAGTGGTAATCAGTCTAAATCAGTTTTAATAGTTACTTTTAAATTATTGTGAAACTCATATCTTATTTTTTCCTTTAAAATACAAGTTTATTTTCTCTAAATATAAAAAATTAAATGAAATCTGTACACAAGAAGAGGAGAGATCATAAAATACATATTCAATTTCAGTCCTGAAAGTTTATGGAACAGGCTTCAATATGATATGAAATATTTTTCCTATTTCTTTCAAAAATACTGAAGAAAGAGAATCACTTAGGATATTCTAACCAAGAAAATACTTTTATATGAGTAACACTTTATGTTGTTCTTAAAATCATAATATAATTATAGTAACAACAACCAATTATGTAGAGATTAAAAAGTACAGTCACTAATCTAGGTACTTTATACATGTTAACTCATTAACATAACCCAATGAGGTAAGTGCTATAATTATTCTCACTTTTTTGAGATTAGTAAAATTCTTTGTAACAACAATGACAAAACACTGAATCAATACAAAACTGTTCTCTAGTAGTTGTACACATTGAATCACAGACACCATCAATGTCTGAAACTAAGACCCTTAAATTAAGAAAAAAAGAAAGAGAGAGAGAGAAATCCTTGAATGGCATACTTTTCCAGTAGAATGCATCAGAAATTCAGATCAGGGTAATCATGGCATAAATAATTTTAAAATATGTTTAATATACACAATAGTATTATATATATATATATATATATATATATATATAGCAAATAAAACTGGACTTAAACTGTTAAATACCATCATAAGAGAACCTGAACTATATCTATGCCATTTATATATCATGTAACAAATGTCACACTATAGGTCCCATCCACAAACCTACAGCTTGCCATTATTTTCCCCAAGAAATATTCTCTGATACTAGATTTTAGGAACTGGGCTCTTTAAAGAGTCTTTAAACTTAAAAGACATAAACCATATAATCTCTTTTATACAATGGAAATTCAATACATATTTTACATATATAAAATCTGGTAAGAGCAGTATGTTCTCTGTGTTACCACTTACACGCTATTCTCAAAAACAGTAAAAACAGGGCAACCTATTTATCTCTGTAATCAATAGATTTAGAGTCATAAAGTGGCTTTATCATTTCAAAGTAATGCTAGAAGAAACTAGTTCCTCGTAAATGTGTGTTCTCTACCACAATTCCAGTTATAAATATGAAAGTACTGTCATAAATTTCTCATATTTCTCAATAAAATAACCTTTTCACATGTTTAAATTACATATTGATTTGCATAACCGTTGAATCAGATAGTATGAAACATCATTTTAACCTCAATTGCTGGTTTGCGTGTTCAAAATTCTGACAACTGTGGTATGTGGCCAGATCTAATCGGCTTATCATCTCCCTCCCGATGTACTTAGTGCCAGAATTTCTTCGTCTACCTTAATGGGAATTGTGAACACTTGAACTTATTCTCTGATACTTGAACTTATTCTCTGATACTTAGGCAATTTCATATTGATTCACCTTTGTACATGTTTTAATTTCTTGAATGTCTTTCTCCTTTTTTCTTTCTCCCTCTCTCTCTCACTCTTCCTCACTCTTTTTTACTGAAAAACACCTGTTCATCATTTGATACTCTATATAATAAGCACATCTCCTTAGACAGAGTTAAGTATTTCCTCCTTTACTCTCTGTGAAATTGAGTAAATAATCTGTTATGGCATCATATGATGTTACTTTCATTTGTTTTCACATTAGACTAACTGACTAGACTATAAAATTGTAAACACAAGTCTTATTCATTATGTAAGAAGTCCCTAGCACAATGGTTGAAAAATGGTATATGTTTAATGAATGCCAAATGAGTTAAATTACTTTATAATTCAGTCCATATCTTACACGGCACCTCTTAAAATTTCCCTCTCCTGCCCCTAGATTATGTTGCTTTCCTGTATAAAGTCAAATGTTTTTATGCAAATCATAGAATTCACTTATCTATGTTCTGAGTTAAAAACAATTTACGAACAACATATAAATCATCATCAAATTATCTAATCATCAAAAGTATTACCTAGGAACTAAAAGTAAAAGCAATCATCCAGCTACAAAAATTTATAAGTTCTTATAGTATCCTGCAATTACTTCTCGGCTTTCATAACTAACTGTTCATTAGTTGCATTCTTCTCTTTAATTGAATAGTTATAAAAAACTCACATGAATTATTAGAAATAATCCATTTTTAGAGTTTATGTCTTAAGGAACATTTGTGAGCAACTGAAAATCCATGTTAAGTTGTATGTAGGCTTTTATGAAATGGGTTATCTAAAATATAACTTTATTATTTTATACTTTCAGATTATCAGATAATTTAGGTTTGAATGTGGAATATACAACAAAGTTTTTTATATCTAATTTATAACAAAGTCAAATAAAATTTATCTACCTAAGAAAATGATGATAAGGAGGAGGAGAAGGATAAAGTTAAATAGCCCACACTGAGGACTCTCTTTAGGTCTGTTTTTTCAACTGTCTAAACTTACATTTAATCCTCATAAATATTTCAGAGTAAATATGGCCACTTACTTTTCAGGATTTTCCACTTCTTCAGTAACAAAGTTGAGATAGAACCTAAAAAGATATAAATGAATTACAAATCATCAATGTATTTTACAATTATAACCCAAAGTGTCAAATTTGGGTTTGACTCAGAATTATAAAAATTTAAAAACAAATACCTATTATAAGATAAAAATCTCTAACAATCAAAGCTCCCACAAATCATTTTTCTATTAAACTATATGTATGGAGTTATTTTTTATTTTTTAACCTTTTTATAGAGACATAACATAGGAACAGTAAAGTGCACAAATCTTAATCTACAACTTGATGAGTTTTCATATATTTACACACTTATGGAACCAACAAAGATCAAAAGATAAAGCATTCCTAGAACCCTAGAAGGTTCTCTTATGGCTCTTTCCAGTCAATACCATTCTCCTGTAAAGGCAACCATTATTCTGACTTTTATCACCTTTAATTAGTTTTATTTGTTTTATCACAATAGACTAATAATGGGGTACCTGGGTGGCTCAGTTAAGTGTCTGCCTTCAGTTCAGTTCATGATCCCAGGGTCCTGGGATCAAGTCCCACTTCAGGCTACCCTGCTCAGTCTGTTTCTCCCCTCCCTCCACCTGCCTCTCTGCCTACTTGTGTGCTCTCTCTCTCTCTCTCTCTGTCGAATAAATAAATACAATCTTTTTAAAAAAGTAGACTAATATTTTCTTGTATTATTATACAATAATTATTTTTGTGTGTATGTCTGGCTTTTTTTCTGCACTTTTTTTGTGGGTCTTATCCATTATATGTAGCGATAATTCATTATTTTTATTGATGATATTCATTTTATTACACCATACATTCTACTGTTGGTTTTGGATTACTTCCAACTTAGAGTTGTTATAAATAGATACCATAAATATGCTTGTACATGTTGGAGACCATGCAATCATTTCTCTTCAGCATATACTCAGAATATGATCACTGGGTCATGGGGTAGATGTATGTTTACTATCAAACTATTTTTCCCTATTTTTGCACTACCAGCAATATAGGAGATTATCATGTTTCAGTGGAAAACAAAGTGTGAAATCCATAGTATTTCTCCTCAAGGAGCTCACAGTTTATAGAATGACCGATAGAATAGTATAAACAGCACAGGTGTCAGTGCCGGAGCAGCACAGAGCTTGATGGTAGCCAGGGATGAGGTCTAACCCAGACTGGCAAATCGGGAAGGTTTTCTAGAGAAGACATTACCCAAGTGGAGTCCTCAAAAATGCTTCACATCTAGCCCTAGTGAATTGGTGGAAGGGCAGTCTAGAGTGAGTACACTGCATGAGTAAGAGGCGTGAGCCACAGTTTACAGTATTTTGCAGGGCAAAGTGCAGCAGAAGCAGTAAGAACAGAATTTAAGTACCAGATGTCCTCTGGCTTCCAGTAATCCAGATTTTAGTGATGTTGGCAAGTCAATCAAAGCTTGTGGGGCAAGAGAAGTATTACAATGCAAGAGCATTTCTCAGTTTTAGGGAGTTGGTGATATATAAAAACAAAAAGCAAGTAGGAACCGAGAACAGTATCAAAGATAATAGATTCCGGGCGCCTGGGTGGCTCAGTTGGTTGGGCAACTGCCTTCGGCTCAGGTCATGATCCTGGAGTCCCGGGATCGAGTCCCGCATCGGGCTCCCTGCTCTGTGAGGAGCCTGCTTCTCCCTCTGACCTCTCCCCTCTCATACTCTCTCTCTGTGTCTCAAATAAATAAAAAATAAATCTTTAAAAAAAAAAAAAAAGATAATAGATTCCAAGGCATCCAAATTGGCAAAGAAGAACTCAAACTCTCACTCTTTGCAGATGATATGATACTTTATGTGGAAAACCCAAAACACTCCACTCCAAGACTGCTAGAACTCATACAGGAATTCAGTCAAGTCTCAGGATATAAAATTAATGCACAGAAATCAGTTGCATTCCTATACCCGAACAGCAAAACAGAAGAAAGAGAAATTAAGAAGTCAATTCCATTTACAATTGCACCCAAAACCATAAGATACCTAGGAATAAACCTAACCAGGAGGCAAAGAATCTGCACTCAGAAAATTACAAAGTGCTCATGAAAGAAATTGAGGAAGACACAAAGAAATGGAAAAACGTTCCATGCTCATGGATTGGAAGAACAAATATTGTGAAAATGTCTATGCTACCTAAAGCAATCTATACATTTAATGCAA
>CM052800.1:103760573-103817395 GCA_028533885.1 Nasua narica
TAGGGATATGGACATGGGGGAGGGTATGTGCTATGGCAAATGCTGTGAAATGTGTAAGCCTGATGATTCACAGACATGTACCCTGGGGTAAATAATACATTATATGTTAATAAAAAAATTAAAAAAAAAAGATAATAGATTCCCAAGTTGCACTTCTTCCTTTCAATTCACTGTTTTCTGGTATCCGCCCATCCAAATAACCTCAAGTCCCAAGACTATGACGTTGTTTTTTAAAACAACTTTCATTACATTATTAGTGGATAAGTAAAGAACAAAACATTTTGGGCACTTTTGCCAAGTTCTGAACACTTTTCTGGGTCCCTTCCATGACAAAAAGTGTTCTACACATACAATATTTCAACTTTCAAGTTTCATAAGATTACAAATGTTACCCTAAAGTTATGACCCTAGAGAAACTCAGATTCCTTTCTTTAACTTTGTGACTCTACTTGTCCCACCCAGGGGGACAAGACAAGACAAGACAAATGTCTACTACCTTGAACTCTTATTTTTACAATCAAAAAGGGATGGCTGGAAATTCTCTGAAGCCCTTATAGTTTATTTATTATTATTATTATTATTATTATTATTATTAATTTTCAGTTAGCCAACATATAGTTCTTTTTCAAGGTTCCAAGATGTACAATTGAGGCAGATCCCATCCTCAAATAAGCATACATAGATGACTGAATTATAAAGATGGGAAAACCAAGGGCTCATAATGGGAGAGCTAAACATATAAAGGCCAAAACATTTCTACCTCTTCATTTGATAGGCTTAGGTCATTTCCACAAAATAAAAAAGTCATATTTTCAAAACATTCTTCTGTTCTCTCACCATTCTGCAGAAGGTAAAACAGCCATTATATAGGTACACAGAAGCTTGAGTCTATATACAAATTTTCTATTACCTAAAATCAAATGGCTAGAATATTAGCCCAACAGACTTTAATATATTTAAAGAATCTCATAATTTAAAATAAGAAAGAGAAAAATCGTTTTATCTCATTTTTATAAAAACTCATCTAAATTCACAACCAGGAAGGTGATGTTCATGGTTGTCAAAAAATTAGACAAGTCCGAAATGGAGTTGCTTATGCTAAGCCCCACAACACCAAACCAAGACAATTAAAGTTTCTGCTCTCCCAGTAAAGGAATTTTAAACCAATTAGGAATTACTTGATTGGTACTAGTTAGGTAATCCACCTGACAGATCTCTGCCATTACTTACATGAAAGTAACCTTGCAAAAACCAACCTGCTTTCTTTCCTACACAAATCTCTCTGTTCCTGCTCCGTTCTGCCTATAAAAGTCTCATTTAAAAAAAAAAATAAAAAAAAAATAAAAGTCTCATTTTGTACAGTTCCTCAGAGCTCCTTTCTATCTGCTAGATTAAATGCTGCCTGATTCAAATCAACTTTTACTCAAATAAACTCTGAAACATTTTAATATGCTTTAGTTTATCTTTTAACAAGGTTAAGGCATCTAATATTTTAAGAACTAAGTCTTAAGTAGAAATATTTGAATAGCTGACAGAACAGTAGCAGTAAAGGTGGTCTAAAAAGTGAGCAATCAAGGATATTTTTTAACGACTAGAAAGTAAGTTTCTAAAAATAGAGTCTATGGTTATACCAGGAAGACAAGCAACAATCAATACTTGCATCTGGGATATGTACTCTGAGGGATTTCATGTGTTTGTTATAAGGCCAAAGCAATGGGAAGTACAGGAAGAACATGTGGGGAAAGAAAGAAAGAGAGAAAGAGAGAAAGAGAGAGAGAGAGAGGAAGAGAGAGAGGGAGGAAGGAAGGAAGGAAGGAAGGAAGGAAGGAAGGAAGGAAGGAAGGAAGGAAGGAAGGAAGGAAAAGAAAGGCAGAAAGGAAGAAAGAAAGAAAAAGAAAGAAAGAGAAAGAAAGACCCAAAACATAAAATAAACACGCACGCACACACAGAAACATTTCCAGGCTTCTCTGTCAAAAATAATCCAGTTCCTTCTTAATAGTTGTTTTAAAAACTGGTGTTTTCCAACAGTTTACAGCAAGAAAGGAAATATTTGTGAAAAAAGGAACACAATTTCAAATATTTGCCATAACTCTAGAGAATAGAGAAAAGGAAAGGGCTTGGGGCAGGGTGGGGGTGTGAAGGAGAAAGCTTCTTATTTTGGTCCAAACATTCACATCCTGTGGGAAATACACCTTTATGCTTTCCTAGTCTCCAGCAATGAGTCCATAGCATTCTCCTTGCTTTATATCTCCTCAAGGCCTCTAGAGAACGTTCACAAGATCTATTGTTTCAGCTTTTCCATAATTGTGTATAAAAAGTACCACAAAGCTAGCAATGCATTCCAGTACGCAACTATGTGAATTATTTTTAAAAAGAAGCTTATTCTTTAGATTAGATTTGACACAATGGTACAAAATAATCCCAGCAGGTGCTTTAGAAAGACTAAATCCACCGAGGATAGGATTTAAAAGGGAGAAAAAAGACACCGAAAAACTTTCTATTACACAGTTTTAAAAAACCCCATGAAGCAATATTTAGCAATGGATCAGGATATGGGACTGAAATTGGTTGAGTTCCCTTGGGCCACGAGGAAGACTGGCAGACATATCTCTCTGAACGCAGACATTGGCAATAATATTAAAGTTGCTCTGACCTAACTCTGTGACCTGGCTGGGTTAATGATTTCTTTCCCCCTAATCACGTTTCTGTGAAGGAGTTTTCATCATTCTAAAAAGGTTCTGCACTCCTCATAGCCAAAAGCCTACTCTATTCAGACCCAAGTGTTGGCAGGGTCTTTTTCCTATTCACCATGTAGAAGTTGAATCGCTAACAGAGCAAGGCCTCCTGGACAACAAAGGTCGTGCTGCTTTTACTTACACCCTAGGTGGTTCAGTTCTGATGACAGTATCTGCTGCTGTCTGACTTATTTGCAATGCCCCCCCCCCTTTTTATTTGCATCAAACGTTGTCACGGCAGCAGCACGGGGAGGGGAGACTCATTTACGGTGTCTCATTTATAATTCCACCACCTAGTCTTGTCATTATACTGTGAAAGACAGACAGAGGTCAGAGAGGCAGGATCACATTTGGGAAGGGAATGAATGCCCCTCTCTGTGAACTCTTTTCGTCTCCCTCTTTTTCCATTTACAACCAGATATTAGCTTTTTCTCTAGAACTCTGAACCAACCGACTGTTTCTTCTAGACATGGCTTCCTTTTTCTAAGACTGATGGCCATAGATTAACAATCAGATTATTTCTGCCTATCTACAAAGCAGCATTCAGGTAGCACAACGACCCTGTTAGAGAAACGCGGTCACTCCTCTATCTCTGCACGAGGCACTCATATCAGATAACATTCCATTTAAAATCCCAGCCTTTATTTCCAGTACTATGATTGAACCTCCCTTAGAGAGGGATGAGAAAATGATAAAAAAAGATCAACAGTTTTCTCTTCTTTAAAATAGGGAGTGGAGAGAAGGATCATATGGGTAAAAGTATAAACAAAAGGTCACGTAAACCCCATGTTCCCTGTTAAGAGAGTGCTGATATACATTTCTAGGCCCAAAATGGGGCCACTTTGTCCCCAAACGCCTACTCTGGGATCTATACTTATTTCCTTGTTCCTTATTCATTTTCTATTTTTCTCTTCCTTGTTCCTTTTTCTTTGAAAGAATTCTATAAAAGCATACCCTATAAAAGCTTCCTGTCTTCCCTCCCATTTTGTGGTTCTCTAGATTCTTGAAAGTAGAGACTGCCTACTTCATGAATTGTTAAATAAAGTCTGCCTATATCACCTAAATTATTTTTTAAATCATTTTAACATGAGGAGCATTTTAGGTTCAGCATCAATAAAATGAGATATCAAGATAATAAGATAATTCAAAGTGAGAAGAGTGAGAGAAATGGAAAACTCTCTCAGGCCTCCAAAGCTTACAGAAGTAGAGAAGGTTTGCTCCACATGAAACTGCTGACCTGAATATCTGGTGCTGGGAGTGGGAGAGTGAGTTGGATAGAGGAATATTTTAAGATTCCGTGGGAACAGATGCATGGTGCTCACAGGCAAAAAGAAACTTCATTCAATAGAATTAATCAAATCTCCCTTGTGACTATCTCCGCATTCCACATTCCTGATTGAATATTGCTGGGCTCCCAACACTTGGCCCCGGCTGAAAGCTTTTACCACCTCCCCTACTTCACTCTGGTCTCTGGGTTCCCCTCCCAGTAGCTTGGCTGCTGCCCCAGGGCACCAGAGCTTTGATCCAGGCTGAATAGCCATAGAATAGTTGATTCTGCTACTAACCCTGTGATCACAACTCTGTTCTTCCCTCTGCCCAGCACCACATTGTGCTTTGGACAAAAATAAAAAGGCTTCAAATATACTGTGTGATTCAAGAGTAATACTTACACAAAATGGCTGTAGGAATATTTCTTGAATATACAAATATTTATACCGTATCATTTAGAGCTACAATCTTCTAACACCTTTCAAACATACTTTGCTTCAAAAAGCTAGTTTAAAATTTTAAATTCCTATACCCTCCTAATTTTTCTCTAATGCTATATTTTCACAATTCAATGAGATTAATAGGGTAAATACTCCATTTATTTTGAAACATATCTTTATATTCCATGCACTAGCTGAAAGATAAGAATCTAAAAACTAAAGAAACAGAAGCAAATAAAATTTATATTAAATGCATTTATATAATTTTTGGGTTAGGGTGGTTTTCTGATACCATTTTTATGTTCATAGAACATTCTTACAGCTAAAGCTCTACAAACATTATCTCTATAAATCATTTTTAAAAAGAGATTTGGCTACTAATTACTCCAAAATTGTGAAATATAATTTTACTGCAATGATTTTGATGTTTAAGCAACACTTCTCTACCTAGTGGCCTTTCTTGTAACAGTCATTCCCACTGAATCTTAGATCAATAAAATTTAATTAGTTAAAAGTCACACTCTTATCCATGATTATTGTTATTCAAATTCCTGAATAAAATAAGTCATAAATACAAAGTTCTAGTGCTTCAACTAGAATGGTTATCACAGTTGAACATGCACAAAGGAAATGTACCCATGGCATAGTGATTTTAATCATCTTTGCTGTATATTTTGCTTTTCAAATGTTGAGGAAATTTTAAGGAATTTGAAAGAGCCTTTAAAATGTAACATTATCTAGTATACCTGATTTCACTATCTTAGTTTTTCCTACCCTGCTTTTAGAGTATCATTTTACCTCCTGGGAACATCTTCCTTATTTCTACATCTGAATTATTTCCTTCATATGGGAAAGTAGAGAAAAATCAATTAATCACTATTTGCAAACAACCTTGGAGCTTCAGCTGAAAGGCCTTTTGACAAGCAAAGAACTAATCTTTAATTTCTCATGGCACTATTATAGCCTCATGATACAGACTTAAAACTGATTTGCTTTGGTTCTTAATGTCAGCGAGTTCTCTTGCTCAGTTGTAGACCCGAACAGTTAAAACCAGAAATAGACAAGACCACTTAACTCATGCTCTAACTAAAACCTATTGTGCTTATTTCTTACTGTACTTTCTTGAGGCACAAAGACATTTTGCAATGACCAGAACATTCTAACCACTGGACCAGAAAAGCTCTAATAGCAACAGAATGCCCAGAAGACCACACCCCACACATCCCCTTCCTTACCCATGATCATGGGCTGAACGCATTCCTACCCCACCCATGATAGTGTGTACCCCGTCTGCTCTCGCACTTATCCCCCACCCCGAACCTCTCTCTATAAAACTCTAGGTGTCCATCTTATAGGCCAAGAGATCAATTATTAAGACTTGAGTCTGCTACCTCCCCCAGGTGTCAGCATCTGAAATAAATTTCTCTTTCCCTTTTCCAAACCCTCATTGCTTGAGTTACTGGCTTCTCTAGCAACAAGTTAATCTGAGTTTGTTCAGCAACAATATTGGCAAGCCCAGCCAGGAACTATACTTTCAATTTGCCCTCAGTCCCCTCAGGATTCCCCAGGATGGAGCAGTTGGACCCGGCACTGTGTACCAGGGCTCCCCATTTGCTTCCTGAGTTAGCGTCTGTAACAGATCTTTTGGCAACATTAAGGCTTACATGTGTTTGTGTGTCAACCTGACTGAAAAACTCAGTTATGCTTACATTAAGTCGTATGCACAGTAACTGGCCTGGTGGAGGGAGCTGCACCATCTTTCTCACTTCGAGAAAGGCAGATTGTGCTGGATTGTGGCTATTCACACTCATCTAGCACCTTGCTTGTCACTTAACCAAAGTAAATGAAGGAATTAATGAACCATGCAAACTACCAGATCTAAAGATATCAACTTACCAGCCAGCGTATGCATACATTCCATAATAAAAAGCCAGTGGCAACCCCATAATACTCGCATCTCTTCCCGAGAAGGCATCTTTAAAGTGTTGTGTTTGCCCTGCAATGAGAACAGAGAGATTTTAGGACTTTTCAAAGACTTGGTTATTATTCATCCTTTAACCATATACATGGAGAAAGAAATGGTAGGGTTGGGGATGAACTATACTGTTTCAGATTCAGATTTCTCACTCCCTGATCATTGCCAGATTCACTTATTAATACTGTAATCCATTCTAGAGGAGGAGTGCCAAAAGCATATTGATCACTACTAACACTATCACATTTCTCTTTTAATAAAATTATAGCAAAGAGCAAAGCAGTTCCTTGAGTGTGCCTCTATTCTTACAGAGTTTAAGCATAAAAGAAGACTAAAGAATACTCTGTAAGCTATAGTTTATAGAAATATATAGAATTCTTTTAACTAAAGAGAATATAACGCTTGTTTTGGGGAAAAAGAATTTCCTCTGCCATTCAAGGTCCTTCTAGCTGGACTAAGAACCAAACTAACATGAGACAGATTAATTGGAGAAAATCAGTTTTAATAGTGTACATATGGGGAACTCCACAGACACGGAAATTCCAAAGACAGTGAGGCAATATGATAGTTACATGAGCTAAGAAGAGGGGTAGGGTTTTGAGGATATAAAGGGGAGAAAGGACATTAGCAGGAAGGTAAAAGGAGAGTTTTGGAAAACCGAAGTTGCCCTACTGTGAAAGCTAAGTGTCTTAGGTAAAGAGGAATCTCCGTTAATAGCTCTCTTCCTGGTATAAGCAGGTAGTTGAGAGGGATGTAAACAGCATTTCCCGAATCTGCTGGGTTTTGATTGCTTTTAACTCAAAATAATGTTCATATCAAAGTGGCCCATCTTGGCACAGACTGTCTTTGGCATCTACACTTGGAAAGAAATATCAACAGGTCTACTCTCAATGAGAAGGTAGTAAAAAACCCAAGAACCACCTTCTCATATCATTTAACTTTCATTCTGCTTTCTGTTTTCCCCTGTAGTCTATTAAGTACCCACAGTGGTAAAAAACCTTGTGGACCAAATCTGCCTTCCAAAGCTTCTTTTGAAAAATAAAGTTTCATTGGTGCACAGCCAGGCCCCACTTATTGTGTATTAGGATTGATATTATCAGTCTATGGCTGATTTCACTCTGCAATGGCAGAGTTGGTAGCTGTGACAGAGACTGTATGGCAAGCAAAGTTGAAAATACTTACTATCTGGCCCTTTACAGAGAAAGCCCACTGACCCTGTCTTAGAGAATGACATGGTTTCCTTCTAGAAGCACTGAAAAGAAATTATACTGAATTTTAAAATAGATAGGTCTTAGCAAATTTTACGTCAACATGTAGACTGAATGCTTTAATTCATAACATTTTTCCCTACTTTGTGAATCATACTGGGCTTTTTTCTTATATATCCTTTGGATAATTAAAAAAATTCAAATTTAGTCAGCCAATATTCAAAGTTAAACATAAAAAGTCTCTTTCTCAAAGAAAATAGCAAATGAGATAACCCAAATGGGAAATGTGACTTTGTTTCAAAATTGGTCTTCACTCAAGTAAATAAAAGAGGGGTTGGTATATGAAAGATTCAGAATATTTATCACTGTGTTATTTTTCTATAGAAATAATTTTTTAGTTTAACTGTGTCCCATGAAATATTTGAGATACACTTATATAAAATAAAATCCATTGTTTATCTGGAAAAAAAAAAGGGTTGGGAGGTAGATGATGTATATGATTATGACTCTCTCTCTTCACTGAAACCTCAGTTGTTGCCTGGGTTGTCCAGACAACAATATATATTAATATATGTATGAGCTTTGAGACCAAAAATGGAGAAGTTTGAGTTGTGCACAAAATAATTTTCCCTCAAGGTATCCAATTCCAAAATATAGTTCATTAAAAAAAAAAAAAAAGACAAAGTGAATTCAAAAATACCTGTTTTACTAAAACATCTCTGTGTCCTCATAGAGGGGAAAAATAAATACTGGAGCTCAGATAAAAACATCTGTTGAATATTCTTTTATCATGACATATGGTCTCCTTGGCCTAAAGAGATAATATTCTAAGGGTAGAGTACTGAATAAGCAATAAGAAAAACCAAACTTTAATAAAGATCAGGTTCTAAAGCATAAATCTTAAAAAATGTCATTTTGAGAGTATTACAAAATAGAGACTTTTCTAGACTTCAGGAATACTTTGGATGAATAACAGAGGTCTCAGGAATATGAGAGTCATAATATTCAAAGGAAAGTTTAACAAATCCTCATAAGTAAATACAGAACTTACAATTATTTTCAGGATCTGAATAGAGTAGAAATAAATGCACGCTCTGTATTAGTAAAGTTTTTCTCTTCCTGGAGTTTCAAATTAATGTGAAAAATTTATGATTAAGTTAGAAAGAAAAAATCAATATTTTGTATTAATAGAGTAAATATCCTTGTTAAGAATACTCTCCAAAATAGTAAAATTCACTTAAAATGTAGTAATATTCTTACTGCATTTTTCTGTTAAGTGGGCTTTAAAAGGAAGCCTGTTCCCACTAAGCACTGATAAATATCATAAGTATTAATTAAAGGATCATTCTATTTTAAGTGTTGAAAAAGATCCAAAAGATATATTATGATCTCTGCTCTTAAGGAATTTGCAATAAAATAACATTTGGAAAACCTCACCTCTTCTCACATTCATATATAAATAGGTGGTAAAAAAATGACGACAGTCTTACATTAGACCAAAAAAAATTTTAGTTTTAAAGGATAGTATATCATCTTTTGGAACCTAAACTAGAATTAACATAGGGTCAATGAGTCAGGGTCTCTGTGCTTTCCAAAAATGGAAGAAACACCTTACAGAAGACTAAAGAGTTAGCCCGTAAAAAGAAAGCACTAACAAAACAGATTATGTTCTCTACATTTCTAATGGATCAGATAAAAGGAGCAGGCCAGCTCCTGCTCCTGTGGCAGCCAATGTGAATTAGAAGAGCAAGCTCATGTCTTCTCTTTAGTGTAAGCCATAGCATTAAAATCTTTGTTGTGTTTACTCTGCATTGGCTGAAGTTGCTGGATTTGGTACAACCATTTAGCCAAGAGAGAGTTCTAAGATCTTCCATTAGCAAAGGGACCATAGAGCTCCCTTTCCCTAACTACAGAGTGACAGATCTTTCAGTGTTATTGCGTGATGTCTCTACCATCAGTGATGATTTTGCTAAATTTTGGCATTTCCTTTTGTCTTGTGTAATTCTTCTCCTGCAACATCATAAAATTTCTCCCTAAATTCCGTTTCCTGGAACAGACAATATCAACATAAACATAAATACTTAACATGCCCAAGTTACATGTCACTCATTAACAATTTCATCTCACTTTCCGATTTCCTACTATCAAACCCATTGCTAACTAAATAATTCACCAGGACCTCCTACTCTTCCAACAATTCCACTGAATCCAAGCAATCACATGTACCTTCTTCCCTAAAACAGCTGAAACTCTAAATAACATCACCTGCTCAACCATCTCATCTTTTCTTATTAAATAGTCAACTCTACAAATACTCTCCCAAAATGATATTACGTCCCCACAGAAATGCACATTTTACTTTCAAAATAATGCAACAATAAAAATTAAGTTTTTATAATTTCTTTTTTGTCAGATAATATTTGGTTTTTAGAAATGCTACTCCCATATTTCACTCGCCTTCTGTCAAGACTATTTTCAAGGTAAAAGTTATAATAGCCATAGAGTAAAAGAATTACTGGCCATCTTTCATTATTTTCCAGTTATCTTTTTTTCTTTAGTCTTTATTACTATTAGTGAACTATTTTAAAGTAAATATAGGAGTATATAGTTATCTGTAGTGAAAACTAATGACAGCTTTGTCATTAGTTTTCACTCCAAAACATTTATTTGGAAAGAATTCACTGATGCCTTATTTTGTTGCTTGGCCCAGTCTTAATTCTCTTGTTGCCATTCAGCTGTAAATACCAATGCACCCCCAATGTAGCAATCTTTCAAATCAATTAGATGACAGTATAGAGTCTAAGTTCCACAAACAGAGACTAATTAAGGGCTCTGCTAGTACAAGCGAAAGTTAGTGCTAGGAAAGATCAAAAGCGGATACGTGTTTTAAAAAGCATTTACTTTCCAGTCCATACCTTTAATTAGCTGCATAACTCCAGGGACTATAATTATCAGAATTGCTGTGAGCTTGCAAAAGGTTAGGAAAATCTGGATCCGGGCGCTCCAGCTGACACTCGTGCTGTTTAGGACCATCACTACAGCTGCAAACAAATAGATGAAGTTACAGAAGGTGAATTCTCCTTGGCATGAAGACATCTCAAGTCCTTGCTATTCAAAGCGCCACCCATTAACCAGCAAAGGTGGCATTACCTGGAGGCATTTTGGAGATGCAGAATTTCAGGCACCGCCCTAGACCTCATAGATACATTTCAATAAGATGCCTAGGTGATTTTTATGCACATTGAAGTTTGAGAAGCTTGGATAAAACTATCGGACAGTAAAAATTCATTTCTTGGTCTTTGTATATGTCAGTAAAAGTGTGCATATACTAGAGTTTCCTAAAAATCATATAAAAGTATCTTCTAACCAAATCCTGAAGTCACCATAATATGCAATCTAATTGCTGAATATGACTCTCCAGCTCAGTAAGTCAGGCAACTATTTCCTGCTTTAATGATGTTAACACAGATGCACCTGCCAGGATGGAATCACTCAAGAAAGATGTCTAGTACCTAGTCAAGAAAGTTGGCTAGTACCTTACTCTACACTCTCAGAACTAGCCCTAGTCAGCACTCTGCTTTTCCTCTCCACCTCCCAATTAGCACATGAAGGAGTGATTTTCAACCTACCCTAAAAATATAGGCTTCCAAGATGTGTTTGGGGACTTAGACAAAGAGAGTTACAAGTAATGAGTCCCGGACTAGGACACACCTTGTGTGTGAAGCCAGCAGAATTTCCCTTTCTAAATGATGCTGTCTACAATTTCCTGAGTAGCACTCAATGATCCACTCTCACCACATAGTAGCCCATGATAACCCGGAGGATAGAACAAGCATTTTCTATCTCTGAATTGCTAGTGTCCAGCTCCATGCTTGGCCCAAGAAGGTAATCAACACAATTTTGTTGAATAAATGAATGAGTTGCATCTTCAGTTTTAAAAAAAAACTGTCTTTCAGCTAAGAAGGCATGAAATGAATGGTGATACTCTAATACCCTGATTTCTATACTCAGCTGGAATGACTTCTAGAGATTCTTCTAGACCACAGATTTCAACTTTATGCTTTTCACAGAAGTTTACATTCAGTGTTAGCCTCCACCCCCACCAAAGCTACTTTATACCTGATGTTTGCCGATATTATCTATAAGCTTTATTTTAAAAAAAGTGTATCCCTCCTAAACAAATAACACAAATGTATGAACATATTTCTCAGGGGACAAAACAACACACAGCTTTTTTATAATTCAAGTTGCAATAGGAAGTTTTCCTATTATACAATCATCGATTATCTTCATAGTTTCCATTGATTATATAATCACTAGCTCATTTCAGAACTTTAGAATCAGTGCAAATGTTACCAACACATAACAAATACAGTAATGGCAAAAATTTAAAAATAACCTAGACCCCTAAGGGAAGGCTTTTTAATGATTTACTATGCCGCCATTTAAAATCATGATGCTGTTAAATATGTATTGCATGAAAAGGTATTTGTGATATATTACTGATCATTACAGGAAGTTACAGTGAGAAGGATGAATGGATGGATGAATGGACAGATAGAGAGAGAGAGGTAAAAGACACAAAGAGAGAAATGAAGGGAAAAAATCTGAAAGAGTATTTACCAAAATGCTAACAGAAGGTATCTGTAGATGACAGAATTCTGCATATTTTTATTTATTTTTCTGTATTTAATAATTTTTATAATGGACATGTAGCATTTTAAGTGAAAATCGATAAAACAATTTTCATTTTTGAAAAATGGTCAAGGATGGGAAAATAAGATCAGAAGATCCCATACAAAGTTAAATAGGGGTTTACTAATTATGAAATGTTTCAAAGAGATAATGATGAGAATGATCAGAAAGGCTGGAACCCCAAATAATCTCCATGGGAGGCTAAGGGAAATATTTTACCTATGTTTGGAGCTAAATACATGAAAAAAGACAGGTCCATTGTTAATGGCAGAGTGCATTACTTCGTCAGAGGAAGGATAAAAAATAAAATTATTTTTCTTTCTCCAACATAAAGCACTTATGTGCTGAAAATAATTTAATGCAACCCTGCTCCTCACTTCATCATCCAGTTATTCTTTTCTTTTTTTCTATGCGAATGACTCTGTGATAAATGAGTCATCATATGAAAAGCATTATTTTTTTAGTTAAGGAGATTCAGCATTGGCCTGAAAAAATTGGACTCATGTTCCCACCACCAACAAAAGAGCACGGTTTCCTTTTAAATAGAGCTCCTAAAACCTAAAACACTATTTCCAAAAGTACTCCACAATAGAAAAGAGCTGTTGTATATTGTATATAGAGGGAAAAAAAGGACAACAGAAAGAGAAAAAGAGGAAAGGAAGTGAAGGGAAGGGAAGGGAAGGGAAGGGAAGGGAAGGGAAGGGAAGGGAAGGGAAGGGAAGGGAAAGGAAGGGAAGGGACGGGGCGGGAAGGGAAGAGAAGGGAAGGGAAGGGAAGGGAAGGGAAGGGAAGAAAAAATGGAAAGGAAAAGGGAAAGGGAAAGAAAAAGGAAAAGGAAAAGGAGAGGGGAGGGAAAGAAAGGAAGTAGGACGTGAGGGAGGAAGAAAAGAAAGGTGGATGAGAGAGAAGGAAGGAAGAGAGGGATTCTTATCCCTTTGTTTTTATAAGAAAGAGGCATTCTTATTTTTGGAACCTCTATATATTTGAGAAGAAGAAAGAGGATTTGTTACTCTCATAAAGAGTATAAGTCTTTTTTTTTTTTAGATTTTATTTATTTATTCGACAGAGAGAGAGATCACAAGTAGGCAGAGAGGCAGGCAGAGAGAGGGGGGGAAGCGGGCTCCCTGCCAAGCAGAGAGCCCGATGTGGGACTTGATCCCAGGACCCTGAGATCGTGACCTGAGCCGAAGGCAGAGGCTTTAACCCACTGAGCCACCCAGGAGCCCAAGAGTATAAGTCTTAGTGATATTAAAATAGGAAAAAAAAATGAGCATTTGGGGTTTTCTTTTCTGTTTTATAAAGTTGTCTTCGAAAAATGGAAGACAAAATCAACCAAATATTATGAATTGCTAATCTCACCTTGAATTCCTCTCAGGCAGCTGAAGTAAAAATTCTGGTTAAAACTGATTCCTCTCAAACATTTCTTAAAACCCCACTTTACCTGAACATCCACACATTGCACTCATTATCTGGTACACCCAATTCCAGCTGAGATGTACCTCTACGACCCTGAACGATACGGCCTAACAAATAACAAGGCAGCCAGTACAGAGGCACCATGAAGGTCCTCAAGTGACTAGAAATGCTGTTTCGTCATGTGTCTTTACATGGAAATTTAAGTCTATATATGTTGCTTATCCAACAATGTTAAAAAGGGGCTTTGGGATTCACAAAATGCAAGAGCTTTCTGAGTTTCTGCAATGAATAATATGTACTTTGTTTTTTATAGACTATCTACCCACATTGTAATAAAAGAAATTTGAGTAAGTTCTGTGGTCCCACCTAGCTTTACTTCCTTTGAATAATAACTGCAAAATTCACACATTAGAAACTATTTATATTAATTTTGGCCTTTTTTTTTCTTACCAGAATGAAAATACAGGGAGATGTAATTTTTATTTACTTATTTATAATGTAGTTTTGTAAGAACTGAAACACAGCCATGAAAGCTATATGTATAAATTCTGGAGATAAGAAATACATATTTGAAGAGAGCTCTTTCTGAAGAGGACGTTTAAGGAAATGTGAAGGACTGGCAAGTGTTTCCTTCTGTACTTCTACAATTCAAGTCTGTCTTCAGATTTGCTGAGTAAGATTACTGAGCCTGGATATATGGGTTTTTCTCCCAGGTTCAAGTTCTCTCTGGCTTCTTACTTCCGACTGCTTCATGCTAAATTGATAAAATATATGGATGCTATAGGTATGCCATGTGGTGAGTTAAAGTCGATCATTCCATGGTTTTTTATAACGACTGCCTGGGTTACCTTTCTCTGTGTTAGCATTCATTTCTTGGATGTATTGATTGCAGAGAAGATAAACACTTCTAGCCATAAACATCTTTAAAAAGGAGACACAATCTATATCTAGGATCCCGATATTAAGAATAAAATTGGTAAGCACTAAATAATTGTAAACTATTATTATATGGCAGGCATTGTACAAAGACTTTACATGGATAATGTTATCTAATCCTCATCTCTCTATGATGGGGACACCATCAATGGCTTTATTTTCCAGAAGGGCAGCTGAAACTTGGGATGGTATTTAACAGGCTTACGTTCACACAGGTAAGCATAAAAATAGGACTGGAGCCTAGGTAAACTGACTTCAGAGTCCTCACTTTTATCCCTAGCTCACGTGTAACAATGAGGAAGTAGCTCAAAAGACCCACATGATCTCCCTAGTATACCTAGTTCTTTCAAACTCCTAGTGGCTCTGCCTCTCTGCTAAGATGCATGTTTATCTTGGCTAGGATTTCAGGATACTTTGATCCTACATTTTATTTGTCATCCTCCTGAAGGATATGGTTATTTGTCTTCAGTGCTTATATATTTCAATACCATGTATATCTACCTAAGAATACATTGTCTTGGTAATTTAGGTATGGTGGAAAAGGGGTACGTAGAACCAGACTTCAGAATATTCAAGCAAAACCATTCCACAGGCTGTATTTGAAAGGCCGGCCCAGAACGATTCTTGGTTTTCTTTCATGTAATTCAATGGTGCCAGGAAAATGGTTTGAGAAAAGCAAGTACAGTGATATAGAATGGAACTGGCTAATTTTTTCTTATAAGAAGTGCTTCTTATAAGAAGTTTTTCTTATAAGAAGTGCAGTCACAAGTGTTATTTTCTTTGCTTCTGATTATTCCCACCAGCTGTGAGCAGCAGGGCGGGGCTCTTTACTCACCTACAACCAGGGTAAGTGAGGAAGGAAATGAGACTCGGAGACGGTCAGGAATGGATCTGGGATGAGATTTCATATTTTGTAGAAGAAAGTATTTTTATTATAATATTCTGCCATTCAAGTGTATACTACAGAGGGAAGAGTTTTAGGAGACTGGAACAAAAGACTGGATATCATTTTACATATCGAACATCCTTCAGTGCTTGCCAAAGCTCCATGGACAGGGACATTTGCTGGCATCGCAAGGGTGCCATGTTCAGACTGGCCTAGAGGAGAGCACCTCACATGAATGTATCAGAGTTCCCAGCTAGACTTCCCCGTGCCTGACGTGTTTACCCAAATGGACAGGAGTTTGGATAAGTAAAAACTTTTCATCCTTATTAAACTGACAGAAATGAAATGGGAGTACTATCACCAAAGGGCGCATAAATTAGCAGTTAGTAACTCCCCACTCCTACCCCACTATCATTTCTCAAATGGCTGGTTAACATTCCACAAAACCTGAAATTCTTTTTTTTCTGTGACTGGATTCTAACAAGATCCTTCAGGTTTGCCCTTCTTCCACACTTGAACTACAGATTTCAAACTACCACAAACTCTTTCCTTCCCCCAAGGAATACAGGGAAGCAATTCAGGAAGTTAAACTCAGTTTTCCACATCTGACTAACCTTCCATCCTTCGCAGGCAGAAAATCATTGATACTCACTTTCAAGAATGCAGAATAGGAGAGACTTGCCCCTAGGTAAATTTCTCCTTCTCCATCTTCACATCTACCCCGTTGCTCCATTAAAGCTAAATTCTTCTTAAAGAAGAGTCTCACTCTCCCAGTGAGGCCACTGATTTACATTACCTACCACTGAGTCATAACAAGTCCTTATTTTCTCTTTCAGTGCTTCTAAATATAGGAATGCATTTCCTCAGCATCTCAAGCTTGCAAACTTCCAGAACATCAAAATTTGTAAGCTAATGTTATAACTAATGGCAAAAATGAAGAAAATATTCGGGTTCATCCAAGATCACATCAGGTGTTGTGAACTCTTCTCTCACCAATCTCTAGTACAGGAATTTGGTAAACCACAACTTGCTTAGTTAGCCTTACCTATAATTGCGCTAAAATTTTGTTTTGAACAGTTTCCATTTTCTCCCCCAAAATACAAGTTTTCCCTTTAAAAAGTTTAATAGCACTGGGATAAAGAAAAAGAGTCATCCAGACTCTCGAATATAGTAATATGTCACGATTATCCATCTAATTTGAAGTCCAAAGCAGGTAATGTTTGCAGATTTGTAAATGTTTACATAAAATCACTGAAAGTTTGCTAATTCTTTTAATTAAGTTGAGAAATACATGTACCTACACTAGAAATTCAAAACTTCTATTGTAAATTTACAAACCTCTCAAAAACATTACCTCTGTCTTCTTTTCTAATATAATAATCGAGGTATGATTCTGCCTCAGTCATTTGTAATGGTTACAATAATGGCTATTAGTCCAAGTGGGACACCAGATTTATCAAGAACTTTCTACAGACAAGGCACTTTGCTAAGAGCCTTAGAAACCTGACATAATTTCATCTTTCTGCAGCCATCTATGACAGATTATCTTTCCACAGATATGTTACCAATAAATAAAAGTAATGCTTAAAAAGGTTTAATATTTAGCTCCAAATCACATCACTAAGAAACTGTCACAATAAGTTTCAGTTCCAGGCCCTTTGCCTTCAGAGTATAAGCTGTAACTGCTATGCTAAGACAGTTCATTCCACAAAAGCTCATGGTATTAGATCTGAAGATCACATTGAACAAACTCTGTTTCATTTACCACCATTTTCCTACTGTCTGAGAAAACTGAAGATATGTAATCCTCCATGTTTAACAAGTAGATTTTTCTGCTAAAGAAAAATACTTAGACCTCTTCTCATAAAATCAGTCAACAAATATTTATTAAAAACAAATACCACACAAGGAGCCATGTGAAAGCCTGGAAACTCAGCCGTGAAAGGGCCCTTGGTCTCATGGAACTTCAAATGATGTTTTCCCACAAGAGTATAAATAGCTACCATTTGCAATTTGTTGTTAAGAAACTGCAGGCATTACCCAAAACATTATATATATATTGTCTCAGTTAATATCATTCAGTTCTCACAAAACACCCTATGAAGACTCCAGAGGATTTACAGGTAAGAATACTGAGGTGTGGAAAGGTTCAGTGATTTGTCACTGAGTCTCACATCTCTGGAGTCTCACACATCTGTAGTGTGTGTTAAGGCATGATGAGCTAAGTTTGCCATTACCTCTCCAGAACTCAGAAATGCTTACCTCGAGTATTTTTCTTTGTCTTTCTTCAAAGATTTCACAGAATAATAGTGTGTGCATATTTGGCAGTTAAAGTAGCAAATCCAGAATGAATCTAAGTTCAAAAATATATGTATCTACACTGGAAATATTTTTATGTGTAATTCTTAACTCTTTCCTATAAACAAACCACTCATGTCTCTACTGGCAGATGTGCAATTTTCTTTTCATTGTTCTATTGAAATACTTTAGCCATGCATAACTGAAACTTTTTTCATGAGTATGCAATTCAGTTATTCCTGCGTCATTTACTATTTCCAGATAGTCCTTAATCAAACATGACCATGACCATACTGATTCTTAAAACTGATTCAATTAGCACCTACACTTAATTTATTGTTTCCCATAAGATTCGAAGGTTTGGCTTCATATCACTTATGTAATGCTGTGTATTTTCCTCCTTTTTATCTCTTTTAAAAAATGTCTAGTATTTATGCACATTTTTAAAAATGAACGAATTCCCAATTTGGAGGCCTAATCTGAGAAGTGGTACCAATAATCACATATTAAAAGAAGAATTTTATCATGACCATCAATGCGCAGCTAAAACTACAACACTGAGAGTGACAGTCTGCTATCACTATAAAATGTATGAATACTACATATATATCCAAGACATGAACAGCACTCCATGAAAATAAGTGAGTTATCATTCAACATATTATCAGTGAGGACGGATAATTTCTAATTAAAAAATCCATACAAACATTGGGTTTTCATCTTTAAAATTCTATGAATAAGGTGGTTTTTGTTTGCCTATTTCAAAAGTTTACCCTTCGTATCTATGGATCCACTGCAAAACTGGCATGTAATATAATACCAGGGATCACTCTGAATTCTTATTTTCTCTTTATTTTCCAACACAAATTTGGCAAGGAACTGAAGCCAAAAGAATAGGATGTGGAGAGCAGTCCCATCATGCAAAAAGTCCACAGAAACTTTGTCACCAATTACTTTGGCTTTTTATTTCCCTTATGATACTCACTTATGCCCACAGCTGTAATGAGCTTGATTGCAAGTTCAGGAATTTCACATTGAATAAAAAAGGGTTCCAGAATGTAGCGTCCAAAGGCCAGAGAAATCACAGCGGTGGCTGCAGGGCTGGAAAAAAAATTAAGTTGACAAAGGAAAAAACAAGTAACGTCTTCACTAAACTTTTTCTACCTTGAGGTAATGTTATTCGACATAAAGAACGTGTTAAATATAAAAGCCTATAGTTTTGCAAACTTCATATTTGATTAGGTTGTCAGAGACATTCCAGGTAAAATATGGCCTATAAGATTGGTGGCTAGTTTAAACTTCTCATATGCATGGAAGCAAGAGTGAGCGTCATCAATTTTGTCCCTGCTCTCCTAAATTTGATTTTTTTTTCTTAAAAATCTAGTTTATTATTTGAGATCCTGATGGATCTGGGCTTTACAAGAAGCAGTCTTCTCAATAAGTCAACAACTAAACTCTGGCCACAAGCACAAATGGGTTAAGGGTACAGCTCTAATGAGTCAGACCATGGTCAGGAAAATGAATACAAAACCCAACTTCAAAAATTATTATTAATAAGTGCTCATTGCAAATACATGCTTTTGTCCTTGACATCGTATTCTTATTTTTTCCAGTACAGACAAAAAACTTGATGAGCCAAGTGATTATTCTTAATTTCATAGAAACATTCAGATGCGAAGTATAAGTTGAAAAATAGAGATGCTGTGGTGATTTCATACAATTGAGAAAACACCCATGAGATAAGAAAATTAAGTAAGTTCATATAATTGAGAAAACACCCATGAGATAAGAAAATTAAGTAAGTAAATTAAATAGGTAACAAACCATTCCACTTTAATTCTTCAAATATTTCTAAGAGACAATTGCATGTGCCTTTAAATATATTTCTGTAAGAATGCATATTCTTTAGATACACAAGCAAGTTCACAGAATGATTTAATTTCTCATACCATCTTCACTTTCATCTTCTCTTCTCATAGTTCCTCAGCACTCATGTTCAATCCCTAGATTGTCAGAAAACCAACCATCATTATGTTCTGACATTGGCCTGCTTGGACTGGATAACACCATATTTTTTTTTATTTTCTTCTTTTCCAAAAGACCGTCTCTTCTTCTGCCCCCAAGAGATTTTTCCTCTTCTTCACCATTTGCCAATGTTTAGTCTATAAGTTAAAATCTGATCACATCAGTTTAGTGTCTTCAAAACAGGCTCAGGGTATGCAAAATCCTTCAGTTCTAGCTCCATCTGGTCTAAGCGTTCCCTTCCTCTCGGTTTGCTCCTTCCCACTAGAAGGAGCTGAATACCCTTTGCCAGGAGCCCCTGCAACTCACTGACAGTTTTTTTAATTTTTTAACCTCATATCTTTGTTCAATGGTTGTTTGCTCAAGGAAGTTCCTTTAACCTTTTGATTGGGTGAGAGCTCCATGGGTACACCCTCATACTGACTTTCATGGCTTTCCTTTCACTGTGGTTATCACAGAAGCAACTTTAAACTCACTATGTGATTCTTGATTGATAATTATTTCCCTCACGTGACCCTGAGATCCATGAATTCCAGACTGTCCATCTTAATCACTATTTTATCCCCCGTGTTTAGTATAGCATCTGTCAGAAATAGAAACCCAATAAATATTTGAATATATGGTTAATGTGTAAATTCAATCTAGTGACCCCTGCTATGTACTGATGTATGATATTTATTTTCTTAAAATCTGTGTTCTACAGATTATACCTGGCAAGTCTGAAGCATCATTTTAAGTATGTAGACACCATGGATGTTGTCAACAGATGAAAAATATTAACGTACCGAGGTATCTTGTCGATCCCCAAGTCACTCATTACTCTGCTTATTTGGAAGACCGACCAAGCAATGTGAGTCCCTTATTACAAAGGAATATATGAACCCTTCATAAAAAGCTTCTAGAATATATCTAGGTAATTTCCTCTGTCAGTACAAATACACGTGCATGCGCGCGCGCGCGCACACACACACACACACACACACACACACACTATGAAGCAGCTCTTTTGCAGTTAAACTAACATTTAATTATGCGCTACTTGAGAACAGGAATTGTGGCTCATTCCACTTTAGATCTCTTTAACATATCATTCAGCACTCAGTAGCTGTTTAAGGAATGAATAAATAAGTGAATGAGCACTGTATCTGTGCTACTGTGAACAGAGCGATCATGTTCATTATAAGGCTAAGCAATGAGCTAAAGCCATACAACAAATATATAACTGAAAAGGGACTCAAGGGCAGCTCTGTCTGGCTCCAAAGCCCACCATCCTGATAGGCCAGCACTCAGAATAAGTAGTGTCTTCATTTGAATGCTGAGAATATTGTATTCAAAATATTGTAAACATAAACTTTTAGTCAAAAAGAACTAAATTATTTGAAAATAATTTAATATTGCCACTCAAAAAGAATTTACTATCTGTGATACGCAGGACACTGATTAAGAAATATATTAAGGATACTAAGAAGTATATTAAGAAACTTTTTGGTTTCAAAAAGTGTGAGAGTTGGTTTTATGTACTTAAAATGCCTGCGGTTCTGATGGGGGAAATAGAACATAGACACCTGGAAATACTAAGTAAGAATACAAGATATTATGTTGAGTGTCAAACAGAGAGACTGCATTTTTTTTTTCAAAGAATTAAGAGAGAGAAAAAATATAAACTAGGGTGAACAGGAAATGAACTGTGGAAAAGATAGGATTTAGGTTAACCTTTGAAGAATAATATTCAAATAAATCAAAAAAGAGCAGAAGGTATATCCCAGGCAAATCCCAGATTTTAGAAAAGGATAAAAATACTTCTTTATCATTATTTCATTATAACGAGTTTAAAATAATGCTGAATTGTCTAAAACAAGAACGAACTTATAGAAGTAAATACTTTTCCAAGCTCTTTGTTAGAAAAAAGATACCTACGACTATAAAAATCATGCTTAGTGTCACATCGATACTTACTAGCTCTGCATTTGCCCTTTATGCCCCAAATGTTAGGATAAAAGCTCACAGGAGCTCTCAGCTGCATATGTCTGATAAGTTTACAGTAAGAGCAAGTTTCTCCAGTTATTTCTGTTAAACTCAGCAATCAGAATGTGCAAGCCACATTTTACAGTAGCAATCAGCCTTAAAGAACTATGATACTCTACACTTCTCAGATGACATCACAGATTTCCCACAAAGGTAAAGGAAATTCGCTATTCAGAGTGACTTAGCACTATTTGGTTTGAATTTAAGCCAAGGCAATTAGAAAGGAGAACATATCTTACAGCAGTAAACATCTTTTTTTCGCAACAATAGTTCACTGATTTGCCTAACAAGAGGAAGTGAGTCACTTGAGCTTTGTTTTGTTTTGTTTTTTGTAAAGTAGTAAACTCAGTGATACACTAAGTTGTTAGGCACAGAAGTTTCCTGGTCACCATGGCAGAGCAAAGTTAAATGACAATGTAATCTACAAGAAGAAAAACTCCAATTACTAACATAACATTCAATTTTGTCTGGCCAGCCAAAAGGTATGATTTATCAAAGTAGATTTTCATGCTTCGTAACCTTTCATATCAACATATTTTCTAGAAATGTCAGAGAATATAATTGAATATTAAAGAAAATTAGTTACTTTAAAAGTGTGGCATGGTTAGAGAACTACTGCCAGTGACAAAACTGCTTAAAAACATTAATTGACAGAGGTATTTCATACATATTTCAAACCCTGAAATAGACATGTTTACCACATAATCACATGACATGTACATCTCTAATCAGTTAAAAATAATTAAGGTGATTTTAAAAGGGTGTAATGAATGAATTTATTTTTCCTTAATATTTTTTTCTTATTTATGCTCTTACCGTATTATGAGCAGTTCTACCCAGACTCGTACAAAAGCTGGTAGTGGGCCAAACACCTCCAGAATATAGGTATAATGACCACCGGATTTCTTTATACTTGTTCCCAATTCAGCATAGGACAAGGCTCCTGTGAAATGTATATAGCAAAAAGGTACAAAGTTAAAATATTACCAAGTCATCCAAGAGAAGAATTGATACAATATTGTTTGTGTTACATGAGATGTTCCTACATCATTTGGTCTGAATGATGGATCCTTATTTCAAGAGAAGAAACGGTCATCTGATTCTTAGAAGCCACCAAATTCTTTTTATAACTTCCTCATATTTGAGATCTAGTTCATTGTATTCAAACAGTGTAATTTTATTTTAAATGGGAAAGATAAACTTCTAAAACAGTATCATATTATTAAGAATTTTTAATCTCAAACCTGAGGAAAAGAGAAGATAGGTGCCAATAACACTAACCCATTTTTAAAGAAACTCATACCAAGACAAGGAATTATCTCAATTTGACCTCATTATATCAAGAATCCTTTTAATAAATGATATTTCTGTTGCACATCAAAATTAACAAGATTTATTTTTTCTTCAGAAAAGTACAGTCTTTAGGACCTCATTTAATTTGTAGGATATGGTTAGTCAACAAAATGAATTCTGACTTCAATATTCTATTTCTTTTTTTTTAAAGATTTTATCTATTTATTTGACAGAGAGAGATCACAAGTAGGCAGAGAGGCAGGCAGAGAGAGAGAGAGAGAGAGAGAGAGAAGGAAGCAAGCTCCCTGCTGAGCAGAGAGCCCGATGCGGTGCTCAATCCCAGGACCCTGAGATCATGACCTGAGCTGAAGGCAGAGGCTTTAACCCACTGAGCCACCCAGGCGCCCCTTCAATATTCTATTTCTAGAAAAGGTTTTCTTGGATATTTTTGAGATGCACACTTTTGGGTTGTTGAAATAACATACTGTTTAAAATGAGATGCTATAACTTATGTATATTAGGTAAAATTAATTGTAAACAGTTAGCAATTTCAACAGTTAGCAGTACAATTCACATGGACCTGAGCAAGCTATGTAACCTCTCCAAACTTACATTTCTTCCTCTATAAAAGGGAGATCTCCATTCTCACCTTATAGGGGAGTTATGTGTACACATGTGATAATGGGCTCCAAGGACAGTACTGGGCCTAATACATAGAGAACACCTCATGAAATACACTTATTAATTTGAGCAACTAACTATCCAGAAAATGAAAAATACATCTTGATACTATTTTAAAAATTCTGTTCATACTGCAAAGTACTCAAATGTAACACAAGTTTTGGCTGAGCTACTCAGAGTCTAAAAGTATGGGAAATTATTACTGATCAGAAAAGCTTCAGGCAGAACTAAGAGGAGTAAAATTTGGATATTCAGTGAAATCTTAGTATCATTTATTCTATCCTTGAACCTAGCTCTGTATCAGAACCACCTGGAAGTAATTTTTTTGTTTAAATACACACAAGGAATAGGATCTAAGGCCATACCCCACACCTATTCTCTACCAAGTGAGTCCAGATCTCCAATAGAGGGATCCAAAGAAATCTATTACTTTAAAATTTGTACAGATGATTTTAAAGTACCTAGTCTGCAGATTGATATTCGAGGATCACTAATACAGCTTGTTTATTTGTAACTAATTGTAACTAGCTGCAATTTACTCTGTTGGAAGCCAGTCGCCATGTTGGTAGCCTGTACAAAAAAGCTTCCAATATAAAACATTATTGGAAAGTCTTAAGTACCTCAGAATTTATTGCCAGAGAATCAATACCTAGACCTCTGTATGCTTTGCTGAAACTCCAGGATGGTTGCCCTAGGTTTAAATTGAGTTCTGGAGGAATGAGATTTTCATTTAAAAGTCTCAAGCTCCATAACCATTTTACCCAGATGAAAAAAGTTCAGAACAGGATGTAAAAATCCATGTATTGACCCTGGCTTTAAAAAAAATTGTAAACCAAATATACAGATTCTTTACTCTTAGTCCCAGAGTTCTAGAGTTTTAAGAAAAAGGATTTGTTTTCCTTACATTTTTCTTTGCTTCCTGTTAGGAAGGCACTCCTGTCAAAAAGCTCCTAGGAACTTAAGTGACAAAGAAAATGTAAATACAGATAAGTAGATTCATACAGGAGCATG
The DNA here is from genome assembly GCA_028533885.1 of Nasua narica. Classification (NCBI taxonomy): domain Eukaryota; kingdom Metazoa; phylum Chordata; class Mammalia; order Carnivora; family Procyonidae; genus Nasua; species Nasua narica. Next base: position 103,785,464 of record CM052800.1, read on the forward strand.
CTCCCTGTGATTAGTAATCAAAGAATATCAACTCAAGTAAAACCTTAGCTAGTCCTTTTGACTTTTTTTTCCCCCTGAGCATCTGCTTGAGTTGATATACTTACCCAGAACCATATTTTCATCGCACAATAGCATTTTAACTAATTCAAGCCTCAGCCCAATCCATTTTATTATACCTGAATAACTTTTTATTGTGTACACATATCAAATCACAGAGTAGGAGCTGCATGTATATAAGTATGAAAAATCCAGGAATTTGGTTGTGGCTTTTCCTTTTAGACACTGATTATTCTCAATTTACCAAATATTTGTAGACAATTGAAGAGTGTACACAAAGTCATTTAAGAAGCGCAACAATTAGGTTCCTATTTGTCTATAGGTATACATGCCAGAACCACAGAATACCACAAACTCTTTTTAAAAACTGAAAAATAATTCTTCTATAGATCTTTCTATACTAAGGCTTTGTTTTCACAAGTTTTCCTTGAAATACTTTCTTTCTAATAATGGAGATTTAGGTTCTCTAGATGAACACCCAAAGTAACGCATTAAAACATCACAAGGCCTTAAGAATGACTGGATGGGTACCAATAGGACCAAGGGTTAGGACTCAGCTTTGTGTTAGTACCTTTAAAGAGTAGAGCCTTTTAGAATTAAAACACACTAGTCGCCACAAAAGAATGAATAGATCTTAGACATTTACTGCACAGTGTAAGCAATATTTAATTTTTTGGACCGTCCACCAGTTTTCATCACCTTTATAACTACCTCAGGTAGTTTTCTACTAAGTGGCCAACCCCATAAAAGACATTCATTATTTGCTATTAACATCAAATCAATAAAAGAGATCTAGATTTTGAAGCAAAATTGATCTTCATACTTCTGGATTGACTCGGTGGTTCAGACTGACTCAGTGGACAGGTGGATAGGTAGACAGGTTATCCGCATCCCTGAAGACCCAGTGAACCATGTAAATGAAGGAAAAAGAGCTGGGCAAGCATGGCAAGCTTGCCACCCAATTCCAGTTTTACTATTTATACTGCAAAAGTTTATAGGTGCTGGGAGAGATAGAAGATTGAAAACAATTTGAAATATGCTCAGACCATTGCAATATTCCCACCTATCACAGGAATCGAGTTATGTGCTACCACACATAGTATCAGGGCCAGGACTGTTGAGAAAATATTAGGAACTGACAAGCACACGAAGTTAAAAAGTTAAAAAGAAAAAGACTGCCCCCGGTTTGTTTTGGCAATTAAAACACCGTAACACTTCTGCTGAATGTTCAGTTCTGTGCCTAAATAGGCCACGCCAGGTTTCACTTCATAGGTATTTCATTCAGCGTGCCGGCTGCCAAAGACGCCTCAAACATATGTAACAAAGCAAACTGCCTGGTACAGAAAGTTCGCATGGATTTTACTGGGTCATCAGTTAGCTTTTGCTCTCATCGCCACAGGGAAAATCAGAAAACAGCCTGTCTTAGGAAAAGGGAATCCGGGCTGCAGGAAGCAATGTGGTGGAATTCAGGGTCCTGGCAACAGTGAACACGGTGTTTGGGTAGTTGGCACACTTAAACAAAAATCAGAAAGTTTGATGTCGCCTGTGCCATTCATTCACTCCTTAAAAATTAGCCCTTGGCTTTCCCAGACAGCAAACTGCCCAGCGCCACAGACATACTCCCCCCTCACCCCCGCCAGAGAAGAAGCTGCACTCACCAAATAGTGACAGGACCCCACAGACTGTCCAGATAATCAGAGACATGCCCACGCTGCCCGTGTTCTGGAGCACGCCCTTGGGAGAGATGAAGATTCCTGCTCCAATGATGGTGCCAATGATGATGGAGACGCCCCTCAGCAAAGTGATTTTCTTCTTCAGCACCACTTTCTCCTGCCCAGGGGGCTCCTTGCCACCCAAGGAAGCCAGCTTCCCATTGACAGTCCCCTGCAGGTAACCTCCACTGGAGATGGAGGACACGACAGGCTTTCTGACCATTGTAGTGACACACGGGAAAAAATGAAACGGAGGAAAAAAAATAAAAACCCCAAACTTTCAACTTTGGTGTCTCGTGGTGTGACTGACCAAACCTCTTCCTCTTTGCTTTCAGACTGTCTCAGTGCTACTGTGTTCACAGGTAGGAACTCAAAGGTGTATTTTCTCCTTCATAGCTATCTAATTACTCCTCAGAAGCACCTGTGTGCTCATGGTGCTCTCGCTCCCCCACCGCCTCGGACTACCTCTGCTGCTGCGGCCGCTGGTACCGCCCTGTGCTTACAGACCAGCTCAGCTTCTAAGGGGCTGGTATTTAAGCTCCTGCCTGTCACACCAACTTATTCCAGCTTAATGATGATGCAAATTCTCCAGGTTTGCATCAGCCACATGAGAAGGCTCCAGCATTACTCAGCTCTTTAAAAAAAAAAAAAAAAAAAAAAACACAGCAGCATGTTGCTCAACTGACCTAAGCTTTTCAGAGAACAAAGCACACACTTAAAAGGGATCTTAACCAATCCAGAAGTAGTAAATTCGAAACAGACCTTCCCAGAGATTTAAAGCAACTCCTAGTGAGGGACAAAAGCTCTTCATGCGAAAAGAAAATGAAAAATGAAACAGGAAATGATCACAGCTTTGTGAGGAGTTTCTTTTTTAACTTACGGAGTGAAGCCTTTCACATGCAACTGCTTTGATAATAGAACACAATCCAAAGCTGCATTGTTTATGACAAAAAGTTCTTAGATTTCCTAATATTTCCGGCTTAGGTTTTTTTTTTTTTTTTTTCATCTCTGAGTAGTATAGTCAAGTCTAGTTTTGACGAAGCTAGGAGGATTCTGTGTAGCTGCTGTCACGCACATAACAATTGTGAGACTTACTCAACATTAAAAGATAAAAATGATTCCTTGCTACCTGTAATAAATGTGTTTTTAAAATCACCACCTGAGTGTGAGAGACTTAAAAATCACAGTGATCCAGAAAATAGCCATTTTCTGATTCTCCTCAGCTCTAGGTGATCTCCTAAACTAAGTAGAAGGTATATATTCTTCCTTTGCATGTTTTTTCATTGAATTTCCAAAAAATTAATTTCAAAATTAAGCAATGATTACGATGACTTAAAACTATGCAGATAGCAAAAACTTGAAAAGGAATACATAGGGACACCTGGGTGGCTCAGTGGGTTAAAGCCACTGCCTTCAGCTCAGGTCATGATTTCAGGGTCCTGGGATCAAGCCCCACATCCCTGCCGAGCAGAGAGCCTGCTTTCCTCTCTCTCTGCCTGCCTCTCTGCCTGCTTGTAATCTCTCTCTGTGTGTCAAATAAATAAATAAAATCTTTAAAAAAAAAAAGAAAAGAAAAGGAATACATAGAATAATAGTTTTGGAAGGCGTGATATGTATGATTTTTTTCAAAAGTGTGTAAACTATTGCTATATCATGATTATAAATCTAAAATGAATTGGAAATATAAGCTAGTGCTAAAATGTTTACTTAAAACAGTAAGAAAGGCAAAACATTTTTAAACCCTACTAATTTTCTTAATTTAGTGTCCATAAAACCAACACCAAAAAGAAAAAGAATCCTTGATACCACCTTTGGCTGTGGTTATAGGATTCAGTGAGAATTTAACGTTATCATTACCCTGAAGCTACATTTACAAACACCATTAAATACACTTCTAAATGTCTGAACAAGAAAAACAAACAAAAAACTTGTGTGAGAGAGGGAGGGATGCGGTTCGTGGGAGGTTCAGGAGGGTGCAAGAAAGAAACAGCCACTAGGAAAGTAGCACAGAGAACGTCAGAACCATTTCTGTTATTTTGGTACATGAGAAAATTCTACCACCTCAATGCTCTTCCGTCCAAATAATTGAGCCTTTAACATTTCCTTTTTATACTATCCACCTAAATCCTATCTAATTTGCTTTGGGTATCCCAAGTCAGTGTTGTTTTTTGTTTTTGTTTTTTTTCCAAGTCAAGGTTTTTATACAACCAAAATAAATAGTTTTTCCCAGTTTTTATGCCTTTCATAAAGTAAAAATGGGTAGTTTCCCTCATTCAATCTGTGGACACTCCTAAAAAAAAAAAAAGGAAGCTAAAAGAAGATTCTTCTTCACCACTCCTCTCCCTACCAGTCCTTCCCCTCATACAAATGAGGAGAGAGTGCTCTGTTTGCCCCCAAAGAGAACTGATTAGTGCTGAAGAAATATGAGTTAAAAGTAGAACACTAGGAATCCCAAGGAATAACTTTTCATCTTTACCTCACACGGAACCGCACTTTGATTTTAAATTTTGTGCTAAATGATTAAACTAATAAATTGAGACTTGACCCCACTCAGACAGGAAATCAGGTAAATTCTAAAAGAAGAAAAAAATGTTCTTTTCATATCAAATAATGTTTTCTTCCTTTGTAGTATTATGAAAAAAACTTGAAATTAGACTAATGACCAAAAAGACTGTACTATCATATAAGAGAGTCAAATTTAAAAATTTTGCAAAGCTACATATAATCACCAAAGACATAGTATACCTCTTCTAACCGCCCACAAGTTTATGGAAAATTCAGGTTATAAAGAAAATGTTAAGTAAACTTCAATGTTAACAGACTCTTAAAATCTACAGTCCTAAACTTGTAAACTAAGAATTTATAGTCTCCAAATATGTGTGTATCATAAAAATGAGTTCTAAGCCAGTGCATTTATATTCCTCCTGCTTCAGGCTTAGCATTCCTGTCAAATTAGTGCTATTTACAAATATTTAGCTAGTGCTCTCTATGCACAATGGATAACCCCAGCTCTCTAAAAGTATCTTAGGGAAGAAATAGATGTGATATACTGTGGTAGCTTCCTTTTTCTGGTAATAATTTCTGTCCCATGATTATAAATATGGGCATATAATGATCTGGCCAAAAATAATCCTCTTCCTGGCTGCCAGGAATAGGCATGTAACCTGAGGCAGGACATTACTAAACAGAATGAGATTTATATTTTCTCAGCTACTGGAAGTTGTAAAGATGTGACCCAGAACAACTGGTGGCCATGTGCCCTAACATGTTGAGTAAATCCTCATGAAATGAAAGAGAGTATTCAGAGATGAGAGACGCTTTCAAAGTCCCGGAATCATCAAGGCTTGATTTCATTCAAAGGGACCCAGATTGGCTCTAAGTCCTGAACATCTTCCTTCAATTCTAGAAGCTACATAGTTTCCTTGTTAGATAAGCTACCTCACACCACACACACAAAACAGTGACATGGGTGGTGGAGCTAAATGTAAATGGCGTATCATTAAAGTTTCTCAAATGGGTTGATATATGATGGTCATTAGCACATGGGATTATCAGCATCTGAAGTGTGGCTAGGCCAACTGGGATGTGCTATATGTATAAAATAGTCACTAGAATTAGAGATCTTATTTTTAGAAAAAGAAAAAAAAACTCTGGCTGATAATTGTATTATTCATATTAATTTCACCTGTTTCACTCTATTTTTTTAAAGCGGCTACTTAAAATTAAAAGTATGTATGTGGTACATGGGGCACCTGAGTGGCTCATTCTGTTAAGTGTCCAACTCTTGACTGTACCTCTGGTCTCAATCTCGGAGTTGTGAAATCGAGCCCCATTTTGGGCTCTGCACTAGGCATGGAGTCTGCTTAAGATTCTCTCTCTCCCTCTGCCCCTCCCACCGCCACACTCTATCTCTCTCTTTCCCTCTTTCAAATAAATAAATAGATAGAGAGAGAGAGAGATAGATAGAATTATATATGTGGTACAAATATCCAGCTCACATTATATCTCTAATAGTGCTAATCTAGAAGAAAACATAAAATATGTTCTTCAACAGGTCTAAGAAGGGATTTCTTAAAAGAGACACACAAAGAAAAGACATATTGAAATATATTAGAATTAAGAATTTCAGTTCATCAAAAGACAGGATTAATAGATTGTAAAAGTTAACCATAAAATAACAGGAAGTATTTGCAACTGTCAAAGATCTCATATCCAGAATAAATAATAAATTCCTATAAATCAATAGGAATGAAAGGCAACCTAATAGAAAATCCACAAGAAATCTGAACAGACACTTGATAAAATGGCCAATGAATTTTTTTTTTAAAAAAAGATATGGATAAAAATATTCATATTTTTATGATGCATGACCTCTGCCTTCAGCATGACCTCTGCCTTCAGCTCAGGTCACGATCTCAGGGTCCTGGGCTCAAGCCCCACATCGGGCTCTCTGCTCAGCAGGGAGCCTGCTTCTCCCCTCCCTCTGCCTGCTTCTCTGCCTACTTGTGTTCTCTTTCTCTATGTCAAATAAATAAATAAAATCTTTTAAAAAATATTCATAGTAGCTTTATTCATAATGGCCAATAATAAAAATAACACAAATGTCCATAAACAGTGGAATGGATAGGTGTATTGTTGTATTTATTCAGTGAAATACAATAAGACAGTAAAAAAGGAACAACAGCTTTGTACAACAATATGGATAACTCTCGCATACTATTAGACGATATATGCAAAATAAAATACTATATGATTTAATTAATATATTTTAAAAACAAGCAAACGACTCTGGGGTAAAAACTCTGATGGTTGTCTTTGGAAATAAATGAATTCTAGTGACTGAGGGGGGACACAAAGGCAGTTCTGGGGTCCTAGTAATGTGCTATTCAACAACCTGGGTAGCAATTACAGTAGTCTTTCAACTTTGTGATAATTCACCGGGCTGTACACTTGTATTTTTGTACTTTACTGTATCTATGCTAAAATTCAATTTTTTAAAAAAATAACCATTTCAGTTGAATTTATGATAGCCTTTCAAAAGCAGATCAAGCAGATAAATAAGCAAAACATGAGAAAATCTGAAGAATATAGTTAATAAACTTAGGATAGTAGCTCTATAGAGAACTTCCTATTCAACAAATAGAAAATACAGATTTTTTAAAAGTATATATAAAGCTTTCACAGAAGAAACCATGTAGATCTATGATAAAAGGAAACCCCAATACATTCTGAAGAATTAACACTAACACTATACATTCTTATCACAATGCAACAAAATTAAAAATAACAATTGTAAAAGTAAAAAATAAACCTTGCAAATCTGGAAATTTAAAAATATTTTATTAATGTATCTTTACATTAAAGAAGAAACATGAGAAAAATACATAAATTACTTAAAATTAAATAAGAAAGTATATGTTCAAATTTGTGAGACTCAGTAAAAAATTAATAAAGAAAAAAATTCAAAGTTATAGGTTATATTAATCAAAAAATAAGAAACGCTCATGCACTACTGGTGGGAATGCAAATTTGTGCAGCCGTTGTGGGAAAAAGTATGAAGGTTCCTCAAAAAATTAAAAACAGAATTACCAAAGGATCCAGTAATTCCACTACTGGTCATTTACTCAAAGAATATGAAAACACTAATTCAAAAAGATATATGCACCTCTATGTTTACTGTGGCATTTTTTACAATAGCCAAATTACAGAAGCAGCCCAAATGTCTATGGATAAAGAAGAAGGGTATATTAACATATATATTATATATATATATGAGATATATAGATATAGATATAAATGATATAGATATAGATATATAGTAGAATATTATTCAGCCATAAAAAAGAATGAAATTATGCCATTTGTACAACATGGATAGATCTAGAGGGTATAATGTTAAGTGAAATAAGTCGCCCAAGAAATACAAATATTCCATGATTTCACTCATACACAGGATTTAAGAAACAAAACAAACAAAATTAAAAAAAAAAAAGATAAACCAAAAAAAAAAGACTCCTAACTCGAGAGAACAAACTGATGATTATCAGAAGGGAAGTGGAAGGGCGGATAGGTGAAATAGGTGAGGAAATTAAGAGTACACTTGTCAGGACGAGCACTGAGTAACGTTTAGAATTATTGGATTGCTATATTGTATACCTACGACTAATGCAACACTATATGTTAACTATACTAGAATTATTTTTTTTATTTAAAAAAATTAAAAATAAGAAAAATTTAGGTCAAATAAGCCAAATATCCAAAACAAAATTTGGGAGAAAAAGACTATATTCAAAGAAGAAAAAAGATACTTCAAGGAGTTCAGGAAATTAAGAACAAAAAGAAAAAAGAAAATATTCCCACAGGTAAATTTTAATTACTTGTAATGACCAATATAGATAAAAGTCTGACAAAATTAAACAAAGAAAAATTAGGAAGTTAATTATATCTGAAATGAAAAAGAAAATATCTTGGAGAGCTAGACAGTTTTTAAATAACAAAGGGACAACTATATGGCAAATAATATGAAAACCTAGTGTAAACGGACATATTTCTGAAAAACAAATATTAGAATTTGAAATGGCACTGAAATAGAAACATTGAATAAATAGAAAAATTGAAAAATTGAATGACAAGTTAAGCAGTAATCAAGGATATACTTGACTCAAAAAAACAAAACAACAAATAAAAATTAGGCCCCATTTGTTTTACATGTAAGACCTACCAAATTTTCATGAACTAAATAATTCCTTTCTTAGAGAAGTTATTTAGGAGACTTAAAATTCTTACTGTAGGAACAGGCAGGGACTTTATCTGAAATTGTATCTTTATTTTCTTTATCCTCCCTGACCTGCTTTCTGTATTTTCTTACAAATATTCATCAAAACATTCTTTAATAGATCACTTGTATGTGATTCTTCATCTCACAGTATTTGTCTGGAAAATCTGACCTAAGAGGATTGATATTGAAAATAATCTAGAATGCAAACCCTAAGAAAGAGATTTGTAGTTTACTCATTCACCTGTCAAATAGCAGTAAGGACCCCAACACTAGTGGCAAGTTAGAATACTTACAGCAACTGTCAGGCTGTTGTATTGCAATTGCTAAGTCTTTCCCCTGAGGTGAACTGGGATAAAACACATTTGGAAAGGGATGCACTGCCTTGCACAAGCCCTTTGGTATTTGGGAACACTAGAAACATTCCTCTTAATGTCAGGAATAAGACAAATTCACTCACCATTATCATTTAATATCTATTTGATATTAGCCAATGCAATTAGATAAGAAAAAGAATTTAAGCATTAAAAAAATGAAAAAGTGAAAGCAAAAATTCTCGCTATTTTAAAATTACCTGGAAAAAACAAAATATTTAACAACAATGAAAAATTCCTACCATAATCAAAGTATTATAAGGTAATGAATAAAAATAAATGAATAGAAAAGTAGTAAATTTCATACATTGTATATAAGTGTGTTTATATATAAAAACAATTATATGAAATAATGAAAGCACTTATGTCATTTATAATAACAAATGAAATTAACAAGAAATTGGTAAAGCCTAAACTTAAAAAATCAGCTTGAGCAAATGAAAAGCTATGTTATGTTCTTGGATTGGAAGACTAATATAAAGCTGCCAATTTTTTAAATTAATCTGTAAACAGAACAATCCAAATGAAAATGCCAAAAATTTGTTTAACTAGAAAAAGAAATTCTGCAGTTGCATGAGAATTCTGTTTCTTAATCCTGAGAAATAAGAGCATTGAGGAAATACTAGACTATTAAGATGTATTATAACTCTTTGGTAGTTAAAACTCTGAGGCATCAGTATTTTAAAAACAGAGTAATAGAATAGAATACAAAACCCAGGAATTGACCTAAATGCATTCAGAACTTTATCAAGTGATAAAAGCATCATCTCAAACTAGAGAAGAAAATATGAACTATTCAATAATGAAGTGAAGAGAGCTAGATAATCATTTAGAAAAACGTAAAGTTGAGTCAATCCTACACATCATACAACAGAAAGAAAATCCTAAGAGATCCAGGGTGTCAATGTAAAAATGAAATTATAGAAGTCCTATAATAAAACATAATAGAATTTCTGTAGAATCTAAGAGTGGAGAAAGTTTATCTAAATGACACAAAATCCAGAAGCCATTAAAAAAATCATAATAGTGGGTGCCTGGGTGGCTCAGTTGGTTGGGCAACTGCCTTCGTCTCAGGTCATGATCCCAGAGTTCCAGGATCGAGTCCCACATCGGGCTCCCAGCTCCACGGGGAGTCTGCTTCTTCCTCTGACCTTCTCCCCTCTCATGCTCTCTCTCTTTCAAATAAATAAATAAAATCTTTTTAAAAAATCATAATATTAAGAGAATATAAATTTTAAAATCCATATGGCAAAAAAATCATAGTCAAAAATGAAAATGGGATATTTTTAATATTACAAAGATCTAGTCTCTTTAAATTTAATCATTTTATACAAATCAATAGGAAAAAAGATATCAAACCCAATAGAAAATTAGCAAAGGATATTAATAAATTCTTCACAGAAAAGGAAATACAAATGGCTTTCATACTATGAAAAGATGCTCAAGCTTGCTCATATTGAGAAAAATGCAATTCCATAAATCAATGATGTGCTTAATAATAAGTAGAGTTGGTCAAGAAAAGAAGCTTTCTTGAAGCAGCTCTTATTGTCCAAACTTGGGATAATTTGAGCATCATGAAAGATAATGATTGCAAAGAAAAATAATTCTTAAGATAATTTTTAAATCATTTTAAAAAATGATAAAGTACGGTTTTCCTAGGAGAGAAAGAGAGCAAGAAGAAAATAAAAGGAATTTTGTTCTTTAAAGAATCACAGCTAATATACATAAAAGGAGTGAAGAATTAGAAAATCAGTTATTTTGCAATTCAACGCAATAGAATCAGATAATAATCATTATGAGTGTCAAAACCACCACCAGGTAAAAGCTTGTTAAAAGACAGAATATTTAAACAAGCCTGAATTATCTCTCAAAAAATATTTATAATTTTTAAAGAAGAAAACAGACCTTTTACAACACAGAGATGATTGTCACTACCTTAATTAAGGGTTCAAAGTAAATACCATCAATAGTGCCTATTGATGTAACAAATACTGATAATCCAATATTACCTATGTAGAATTCTTGCCCAAAACATTTAACCTGAATTCAGAGATGGGGGAAAAAATTAGAAACATCCATAATCAGAGAACACTTATTTAACAAGCAGCCTACGATTTTTTTAAAAAATTCAGGGTGATACAAGACAAGGGAGGAGGAGGACTATTCTATATTAGAACAAATTAAAAAGATATTATAACCTAAGGCAGTCTGTGAAGCTTGATGCTCCTCAGATTTTTAAAAAAGGATATAAAAAATATATTTGGGAAAACTGAGGAAAAAAACTTATTAAAAAAATGAATAAGAATTAAGTTTTGAATAATATATGGAATTTTTGTTCATTTTCTTATGACAATAAAATTTTCATACATGGGAGAATATCATTTTCTTCACAAATGTATATAAGATATATATGGGTAAGTTATTACAATGTATGCAATTTATTTCCAAGTGACTCAGCAAAAATATGTGTAAAGAGAGATAAGTTAATTGCAGTAATATACTAACATTGCATCATAGTTTGTGGTAACCAATGTTTCAAAACATCAATGCCTATCCAAACTGGAATGGTTAAATAATTATCCAAATATACAACAGAATACTAGGCAGGTATTTTTAAAACCCCAAACCTTCAAATTTCTTGAGGCTAACATGCATAGATTTCTAAATTATATATGCTAATAAGTAACAAAGGAAGAACAATCATTTTTTGGGTGTGGGTATAAATATGACTGCATAAAATCTCCACATGGAAATTGAGCATATGGGGTCAAAGTAAAGAACTTTTCACTATATACTTTTTTCAGTGCTATTTGTTATTTAATCACTGGGAATGAATACCTATTGTAGCAACAACATCACTTTTAACAAACTACAATGGAGATAGCTCAAAAAATGTAGAAAAAGAGGATAAAAAGGCAATAATAGAAATAAATGATGATAATAACAAACAAAAGAAACAACATATGATTCTACGAAATGCTGACAAGCTAAGCATACTTTTGACAGGATGGATTAAGGTATAAACAAACAATGTAAAAGCAAATCTTCATGAAAGAAATATAGGGGTCATAACTAGCAACAAAATACAAGTTTAAAAACTAATAAAGTGGTATAAATTCAAGCCAATTCATTTGAAAAATCACATTAAAGACAACTTTCTAGGAAAATCTCTATCACCAAAATGACTCAAGAATAGAAATTTTGAATTCCTTAATAGTTAGAAACTAATCAGCAGTTTAAAAAATCATATATAACAAATGAACAAAAAATATACAGGTAAATATAGGAAAATCTACATTCAATAAAATATACTTTCTGTCTTAAGCAAACTGTTACCCAAAGTAGCAAGAGAGAAACAAATCTCCAAAAAAATGGAAAGACAGTAAAAAACGAGGAAAATGAGGGTCCAGTTTTACTTGAAACACAGATAAATGCATGCTAAAGTATTAACATAAATCATTAAATATTAGTTAACTATAATCAGTAATGTATTAAACAATTCATAATTATCAAATCATGAGATCTCAATAATATAAAGTTAGTTTAACAACAGAAAATCAGTGCAAATTTTAAATTATATAATTAGTGGATGCTAAAAATTATAAATTTCACATTTTTATATTATTTTTATATATGCATATATAGCAAAATATACACATACATATTCCAGTATTTTATTGGAATTCCTAACCAACATGAAAAGCCAGAAAAAGAAATTAAAAATATAAAAATTATTTTTAAAAAATTCTTGTTATTCACAGATGATATTACTGTCTAAATAGAAAGCCCAAGAGAACCTGCCAATCAGAATATTAAAAGTAATAAGAATTTTTAGCACAGTTGCTGGGTATAGGATCATTGTATAAAAAATTACATTTCTAAACATAAAATAAACAATTATAAAATATAATCCTTTAAAAAGTATCATTAATTGAAATTTGCTAAGTGATGGGTCTGTGATAGAGAATTAAATATGCTAATATATGGAAATATTTATTATTTCCATCTAGCAAACAATCAAAAGCGAAATGTCAAGTTGCCTCTTCTAAAAAAAATATCATTAATGATTTTTTAAAAGATGCAGAATACCTAAAGATAAGTTCAAATTTTAGAAAAAAATTGTAATCTTTACCTAAAGAATTACAAGATTTATTGAACAGATATATACCCTCTTCTTGAATGACAAAACTCTTTATTTTAAAGATGTCGGTTCTCACGAAATGAACTGCTACATCAAACTAAAATCAAAACTTTTAACATTTTATGAAACTAGATAGCTCATCCTCAAATTTATGTTATGATGAAAAGCCAGGAATATCCAGACACATTAGGAAAAAACTAGTAAGAAGAGGATTCAACCAACTGGAAGTCGTGACTTAGTACAAAAACATGGTGATTAAATTCATAGGATACTGGTACGAAACCAAACAGACCAGTGGAAGAGAACAGATAGCTTATTAAAAAGACTTAATTGTATATAGAGTATTGGTATTTGACAGATAGAACTACAGAACAGTAGAGACAGAGTGGTCTGTTTGATGCACAGTGTAGGAAAAGATACCTACACAGAAAAGATTTAAATTATACCCCTACCTCACACCACACACACACACACACACACACACACACACACACGCAGATGTACACACATATTTTAGACAGATAAAGCCTTAAATAATGAAAATCAAATTAAAAATATTTTATAAGAATGTATAGGGGTAAATTTTATATCACCACATAGTGGAAGATTTCTTACACAAAAAAGATATCTACATGGCTTGCTTCCTCATTTAATAAGTTCTCTGCTCTAATGTCACTTTATCATAAAGACCTTTTTTGACCACCAGATATAGAATACTGGCCCCCACACAAGATGCTTGATATTCTCTATATTATTAGCCTGTTTTATTTGTCATCATAGAAATCATTACCACTGTTGAGATGGGAGTAGGAACTTTATTGTGTTCACTCCTCTGTCCCCAAGATCTAGTACCTTGTACATAGTATTCTCTCAATAACATTTGAAGAATTATAAAAATACAAAAAAAACTAAAAAGTATTAATAAATTTAGCACAGTGAGCTGAAATTTTCCTATAAAAATCATCATAAACATAGAAATAGGCCATATCTGAAAGATATTTACATTCCCCTTAAGAGGAGGACTTAAAGTCCAGAATATACAAGGATATGTGCAAATCTATAAGAAAAGAAGAACAATGAAAGATAGGATTTAATCAGACTATGCACAGAAAAGAAGATCTACTTGGCAAGAGACATGAAAATGTGTACCACATTAGGTACACAACCACTATATTGACAAATGGTAATAGTAAATTTGCCACTTCCAGCACAACTTAGAAAAATCAAGTGAGGCTTACCTACCTAAAGTACAGAGAAGGAAGCAAGTGCCCTCAAGACCTACCTCAGAGATCTCAGCTACATTCTTCAACAGCGATGGAGGGTCCAGTTTACAAGGGGTAGAACAGAACATATGAAAGAGTGAGGTCCCCCTGGCTTTGTTAGCATGACATCCACTCTCCAGACCTCGCCTGCCATAAATATCCTGGACTACTTCTACATGTAAACTAACCTGGGTAAGTGCCCAAACCACCTCATCTGGGCCAGGTTTATCTCATCAATCTCAGAAGTATACAATCTACAATTTGATTGCAGGTTACCCTACATTACGCCTAGACATGAACTAACTTCGTCCAGCTTCCTCAGCCACCCTAGGCTAACATAGTTTCATCCAAAATAGAACCAGAAGAAAAAACACATTCTTCTTGAATACACACGCAATGATTACCACAGTTGACCGCACACTAGGCCATAAAACAAATCCTACAATTTTTCAGCTGAAAGGTATCATACAGGTCATGTTCTCTGACCACAACACGATTAAGTTAGAAGTTGTGCATAGAAAAAGTAAAATGCCTATTAAGAACTCATTGGTCACAAAATAAAAGGTATGAAATTTTAAAATTTGTAGACATTAATAAAAATCAAAATGCTATATTTAAATTTAGGGACATTGGTTAAGGCCTCACTGAACAGAATATACAGACTTAACTGTTCCTGTTAGAAAAGAAGACTAAAAAATTAAAGAGTAAATGTCTAACAAAAAATTAGAAACAAACAATAAGCCCACAGAAAGTAAAGGAAATTATTAGAACGATGAAATAGAGACATTCCATAAACCGTAAATCATATCTTTGAACAACACAGAAGTATTACCTCTGATAATACTGAGGGACAAGAAGAGACAGGGAATACATAAATAATATGAATGATAAAGGGGACAGAATACTAATAATGCAATTGAAATTAAAAAGGTAATAAGTGAATATTATCAACAATCTTATTCAAATGTGACAAAAATCTACGTGACAAATTATTAGGGAAAGCCTAATGAAACTAACCTGTGAAGACATGAAATATCTGAATGGCACTGTAACTATTAAGGAATTTGGAGAGTTGCAAAAACTTAAGAGTTTAATATAGATCAAGATGGTTTTACAAGTGAGTCTTATCAAACTCTCAAAGATTAGTAGTTGGCAACTTGAATACCCTATAACCCATCAATTCTACTCATAGCAGTTTAGCTAAGAGCATTGTTCACACATGCACACTATGAGATGTCCACAAGAGCAATCAAAAAGCAAAACATTACAAACAATGCAAATTCTCTCTGCTGGAGAATATTTTTTAAATTATATTTTATTCACACAACTGAGTGTGAGAATGAAGAAACTATAATTGCTTGTGACAACATGGATCTTATGTAATGTTTAGTAAAATTAAGTCTCCAAAATCATTCAATATGATACTCTCTTCATGAAGTTCAAAAAACTAAAGCAAACACACACACACAAATGCACAATTCCTAAAAAGCAAGGAAATGATAAACACTTTAAAATCCAGGGTTATAGGAGGCAAAGAGAGAGGTTTAAAAGTTCAGGGGTGTCCATGACATTATTTATAAACAGGCAAGTAAAAATATGATCATGCATGGACTAATTATGATTTTTATATCATGAACCAGGAATATAATAAATGTAATTCCTTTTGCCTGAGATCCTAAGGGAAATAAAGGGGAGTAGCTCTATCTTCTGCTCTCTTCTGCTTAGTAACAAATATTAACCAGATATTTTATACAGGGAAATGAAATAAAGAGGGGTTAATGTTTCACCCATCCCAGGCTGACAAATATTTAAGATGGATAACATCCACATGTTAGTGTAAATATGGGGGAAAATAATCTTAATGTTAATCTGAGAGCATAAAATTCATACTACTTTAGAGAACTATGTAGAAATACCTTAAAAAGTTAAAGTTGCACTTGCCCTATGAGTTAAAAATTTCATTGCATAATTCCCATACATCTGCTCAAAGGAAACAAGTACAAGGACCATTCCCTGCACTATTGTTTACAACCTCAAAAATGTGGGTTTTTTGCCCATATATTCATAATAAGGAAATGGATAAATTACAGTTTATTCCTATAAAATCACAGTCTATTCCTACACAACTGGAAAGATGTGTGAACTAAATTTGCATGCATTAATATCTCCAAAACAGAAGCTTATATGAGAAAAATGAAATTGCAGTAGAATGCACACAGTATGATTCCATTTATGTAAAGTTTGAAAGTACACAATACAATGTCAATTGAGTGTTCAATTCTTGGTTTCATCTCGGGTGAAAATCTCAGGGTTATGAGATAAGCCCCACATTGGGCTAGTGCTCACCAGGGAGAGATTCTCATCCTCTTCCTCTGTCCCTCCCCCAGCTCACACATTCTCTCAAATAAATATATATTTTTAAAGTACACAATACAATTTTGCATATTGTTTATTAATCCAGTCCATGGGTAGTAAAAAACCAAAAACACATGGGTGGATATAACTAATGCCAGAAGAGTGGTTACCTGATTAGCTTTGAAGAGGCAAAAGAGGAAAGGGTTGCAAGGATGAGGTTTTGTGGGGATTTTTAATGTTTCATTTCTTTCAAATAAAAATAAGATGTGAAAAGGAAACATGATAAAATAACATCTGTTAAATCCAAATTGTGCACCCTGTGTTTGTTGCATTATTTTTTAAATTTTTTCTGTAGGTTTGAATTATTTCAACAATGAAATTTAATTGAATTCTATAACAAAATAATTTAACATCTCAAACTTTACCTAAAGTCCCAGTAAGCATGATTAGGTCCAGTAAGAATTCATAGCACAAACAGAAGGGAATCACTGGAATCCTTGGAATGGTAAGATATGTCCAGTTTTGCTTGTAATTATTTGACCAACTTAGCCTAAACTATGACATGAAAGAGATTTTGGTAAAAGTACTTAGCCTCCTATAATACCAATTTTTATCAATCATCAGGGAATGGCAGAAAGTACTTTTTTATAACAGATGGTCGAGGTTATATTAAACCTAAACAAACTAAAATCTGCATAGATGAGCAATTTCAAAACCCTGAGAGTAATTAAACCTTCAATTTTTGTAGTGTGATTTTTTTTTTGAAAATGTGTGAGCTCCAGAGAAAATTTCAGAAGCAATGAAGGGGAAATTATAAATGTAACTTATACATTTAAATATAGGTCATATGTACAAATGAACTACCATGATTCTCATGGTATTTCCATTTCAAGAATTAATGCTATAAAAAATCATGTGCTTCAATTTCAATCATGATATTGAGTCATCACACTATAGCTATGGACAAGTCTCAACTTGGATTTCTACGGCTTCCTCTTTCAAGAAGCAGGAAGGAAATCTTATAATCTCTGAAAAGGATACACCTTTTGTTACTACTGACGGCATCTCTACAATATGATTTATGTCAGCATTCATTGGATAATTTGTTAGAGGTGCTATACTTCATATTCTATACTGGGAAAAAAAGCTTATTAAAGGAATTTGCCAGAGAATAATTGCAAATAAAATAAAGGCACTCCTGAAAAGAGGGAAGGTTGGAATCCTGTCTCTAACATAAATAAATTTACATACTTTATTTATTAAACAAAACGACTAATATAATTGTGAAATCAAACCTAGCTAATTCAGTTATGAGTTGTATGAAAATCTCAATGTAAAATTCAGGGTCAGAATTCGCCAAAACAATTCCTATAAAATGGCTGACTCACCATAGCGGCTGTCACAAAGAACCATAAATAAATTGTAAAATATCCTCTTTGGAAGATTCAATCAATTCATTAACCTCTTCAATCTATGCTTGCCTCCAGAGCCTCTGTCCATTCATTTCTTCCTACAGCAAATATTTAATAAGTATTTACCATGTGCTACACATTATACTAGGTGGGAATATTTAATAGATGATGATGATGATATGTCCAGATACCATATAAGCACTGTATAATTCCTACTTTCATGAGGATTGCAAACTAGTAGGGAAGGAACACCTAATAAATTGATTACAATTATAATACAAACTAAAAAGGAATCTTCTAGAAATGAAACAAGATGGGATGGGAAGGAAACAAACCATAAGAGACTCCTAAACTCACGAAACAAACTAAGGGTGGCTGGGAGGTAAGGGGGTAGGGTTATGGACATTGGGGAGGGTATGTGCTATAGCAAATGCTGTGAAATGTGTAAGCCTGATGATTCACAGACATGTACCCTGGGGCAAATAACACATTATATGTTAATAAAAAATTTAAAAAATAGACCAGTTGTTGGGGCACTTGGCTGGCTCAGTCAGAGAAGCATGCAACTCTTGATCTCAGGGTCATGAGTTGAGCCCACGTTGGGGATAGAGATTACAAAAAAATAAATAAACTTAAAAAAAAAAAAAGAAAAAATAAAAAAAAGGAAACTTCTGAGAGTAAAAATGACAGGAGAGATGGTCTGAGAGTCAGAGATGAGGTCCCCAAGGAGGCACGAGAACACTCTCAGTTTCCAGCAATCACCTTCTCTTGCTCCAGCTGCCCCATACAGCTTGTCTCAGGAAGCCAAGGCCGAAGGCTTATGGACTTTACTTAGTCCTTTCCTTCCTCTTACCCTTCTCTTCCCAACATCCTGATCTACTTTGCTAATAAGCTCATGTTTGGCCCCCATCTCCAAATTTTGGCAAATATACTTCATCCATTTAATATGCATAGGCTCCTATGGGCACTCACGCAATTGTTTCCTTGTGTCGTGTAAATTAAAAGCCAAGAGAAGCAGCAGTTGCCAACGGAAAGCTACCTTCTTCCCAAATTCTTACATGCCACTCCTACCTCTCAATCTGTTCTCTTTTATCACAAAGAAGAAAATGAGAGCAGAAGGGTATGGAGGAGGAGGGAATGAAAGAAGAGGAAAAAGAAGAGAAAGTAAAAAGGGAAGAAAAGGAGAAGGAGAGAAAGAGCATCACTGACAAGTTCATGATCAATTTTAAAAGCACAAGAGAACTTTGACATGCCTTTTTTCCTCCCTCCCGTTGTTTTTTCCCTTCTTTCTGTCACCTTTCTCTTTGTGTCCCTTTCTATCTCCTATGGCTATCAGTACACATACATGCACAGTTTAAAACTTATATCATGGTATTACTAGAAGCAGAGATCTTCCTCCATACAGATCGCATAGCAACGCAAATGTCAGGCCCCGGATGCAAGAAGTGTTTCATAGTTTTGAGGTTCCCCTGTCCCTTAAGTAAAGCCGACCAAACCTCTCAGGTGTGTTACAGATTTAGAGTGAGAAGAGGGCAGCACTTACATTTCTGCCAACTGCCATTGGCACTGGTTACTTCTACTGAATTTTATACCACTGTTCAGCCTTTGCTTATTATTTTGATTTTCCTCCCCTCTTCACCCCATTCTATTGGACACTGCCCTAACCCCTTCACACACACACCCAAATAGCAACCACCCAAAGTTACCTGCTTACATGTGTCTAGCAGACTAGAGTGAAATTTTGGTGCAATCAGAGTTGGAGGTTGGGGTTACCTACCAGAGCAATATAGAGAACAACTTGAAATTAAAGGTTAGACAAACTTGCTTTTCAAATCTCTTAGCTACTCCTGAAACTGGAAACTTTTGCCCGGCCACCCTCCTTCCATATAGGAAGTTGCTAACTGTCTTGTCTTCCCTCATCTAGTTTCATTGATCTTCTCATTCTCATGATGCCTAGAGAAACTCAAACTTCTTCTTTTGCCATTCAGAGCAACTGGTTTGCCTTTGCCTCAATCTTATCCCAGACTTTTTTTTTTTAAGATTTCATTTATTCACTTGAGAGAGAGAGTGTAAGTGGGGAGGGGCGGGGGGAGAGGGAGTCTGAAGCAGACTCCACACTGAGCACAGAGCTTGACATGGGCATGATCCCACAACCACAAGATCATGACCTGAGCTGAAATCAAGTGTCGGACACTTAACCAGCTGAGTCACCCAGGTGCCCCTAGCTCAGACTATTTTTATACCGAAAGACATCATTCCACAAACCAAATGGTCCCTCGCCCCACATAAGAAATTCATTTGTTTCATTGCAGAGGAATTCTTTCCTCATGCTTAAGCTAACAGGTTCTTTTTTTCCTCCCTTGTTACAATTTTGAAAGCATAATTGTACATAAAAATAAAGCAAAAGCAAACAAATCAATCTCAAAGGAATAATACTGAAAGGTAAAATGTGCTGTAATAAATATGACTAAAAGTTCTGGCTAGTGCCTTGTGATAACAGTGCTTTATTAAAATAATTATAATGGAATTCCCTCCAACAAATTCAAGTTTATATCTAACACTATATATGTGTTGTTTGTCCCCATCGGTTTCTAAAATAACAATAAAAAGCCTAGTATATGGCAAAAATACAATATGAGGAAAAAATAAAAAGAATGTTAAGACTTTGGCTAACAGACAAGCCATGGCTGAAACCTCAGAACAGCAGGCATAGTTAGGGCTCCTGGAAGTTAAATACATTATGCAAGTCTGTTAGGGAGTGGGGCGGGGGGGGGGGGCATGGAGAGGTGTTGGTTGAAAAAGTGAGAATAATAAATGTGAGAACAGCTAAAGTAGCCACTGAAATGACAACCACACAAAACATCAGTGTGGTACATTTGTTCTGCCTTCCATGGAAACTCTGAATTGATTAATCGGCCAACTTAATGAGTAAACTGCAACCTAGCAGCCTGTCCCATCCAACCCTACAGTGATCCAACGCACAATGTCCTAGGAAAGAACCAAGAAAGAAAGCCAGGCTGGAGCTAACCAAAAACATATATCATAGCCTGGGAAAGTGTCAACGAATCCAGAACCAACACCTTTTGAAATATGTTAAAGCAAAAAAAGTATCAAGACCTGACAAGTGTTCATGAGAAGGTTGAAAAGGAGGGAAAGATGAGAAGTAAAGCTGACTCAGAGTACGTTTAAAATTTTGAATTAATAGATAGTTATGCTATGTTTAGGAATTATATACTCAAATGCAGCATGATCTACAATAACTTAAATTTGCAAAGCTCTAAATTGGAAGCAAGTTTTTAATTTGGTGAAGAGGCCCTTCCCCTCCACTACCGTCAAGTCAGAATGCGGCCATTTCAGTGATGGACCCAGGTGCAACATTCAGTGCATTTGTCATAATTAATTATTTGGCCACATTTTGGTGTCATGGATTTCTCGATAAGAATGATAGGAAATTTGACCAATGATAGCTTCAAAGTTTTGGTATTCAACATGCCAAAGAAATAAGGATTCAAACTGTATCTGTTAGTGTCATATATCTTTTTCTAACAAAGTGAGTCAAAGTTAGTTTGCATTTTAAGAAAGAAGAGGAAAAGTAAGGAGGGAAGGAGGAAGGAAGGTAGAAAGGATGAGAGAGAGAGAAAAGGAGAGGGAGGGAGGGAGGGAAGGAAGGTAGGAAAGGATGAGGGAAAGGGAGGGAAAGAAGAAAGAAAGAATGAAGAAGCTCATTCTTTAAAAATATACACATGACTGCATGTTTTGTGGTCATTTTCATTGAGACTGCCATATGAGGAAAGTGTCTAATTATAATAACTCATTTTTCTCCAACACATTTTAAATATAAGAGAGAAACTGTATCAACCATTTTTATAATTTTGACAGAATCAAAATATTTTGCGCTTTCAATGAAATAGAGGCAATCTGTGACATGCAGAGTCTTCCCAAGAGAACCTTTCCAGTGGCACACTTAGGAAAATTGCAGATGAGGAAAAAATTTATTGCTGGCATCCTTTGGTTATCCTTTTCCCTCTTTTAGCTGAATATTTTGTTACACTTCTGGTCTGTTGAAATCCCCCAGCTAAATTCACTTTTCACTAACGTGCCCCATAACAAAAAATAATCCTTTCTTCAATGAAAACTCCCATTCTTTTATATATAACAATCAAAAAAGCAATCTGAAGACATTCACACTAAGTACAGATGGGTTTGATACAAGTCTAAACATCAAAGGTATATGTTCTAACCAAAATCAATTGATGATATGGTATGTGTAGGAAGGTATTTTTGTCTATTTGCCTCGTTTGTTTTGTTTCTGCTTTTGTTTTGCTTGTTTGTTTGGCCTGGAAACTTTCAAAGCACCTCCTGCTTACTCTGACAGAGTAGTCTCATTCCATGTATTTTAAGAGTAATTATGCAATAATTCAATAGATTTTTTTAATTCAATAGATTTTCTAATAGGTTGTTAACTCTTGCTAAAAACCCACCATGTATCACTCCGTTTGTAGCACTCTGGCCTTGTCTCATTTCCACAGCACTTGTCCCTCTCTTGATCACCTCAAGCGCTATGGAACACAGGTTGTGAATTTTCAGCCTCACTCACTCAGGAATTAGAGTGAGAAAGCCTTGTTCCGTTTTCCCCATAGGCCAGCCGGAGTGACTCCTGCTCATCCACATGCCCATCCCGTTACTAAAGTTCTAAACCCATAACATGCTAGCCTCGCCCGTGCGAATAATTTTCTGCCTGTTGCTCCACACGTTCCCTTCTGCTGTAACTAGAGCCCTGCCCTGACTACATCTCTCTTGGGAGCCCTTGTCTTTGCATCACACCGAGAAGCCGGGGTTCTGTAAGCATCCTACCTACCACCTTGAGCAAACCAAGCATACTCAGCCCAAGTCTCTTTATCTGTCTCATGAGGCTAACATACCCTGTAAGGCTATGTAGAGTACGGGACCAAATGTACAGCAATTACTCCGCACAGCGCCTAAAATATAGTAAATGAAGTTCCTTTGACTTCCCTTCTTAATAAGAGAAGTCTGTCCTAAGAAAATGTTGAGTAGAAGTTTCTACTGGGCCAATGGTTTATTTGGTAAGTGTCAATTAAACGTTTTAGTTGCAAAAATCCCTAAGTAATATATATTTGTTTTTTCTGTTTCTCCAAAACCTGTTTTTTTAAAAAAAAAGTTCCATTCCCAGATTTGTGAATATTTAAAATGATATTAGAAGATTCTGGGAAGAGATGGCAGTGGAGGCACAGTTTTAGAATCTCCCTGAATCCCCCATAAACAACAAGCAAATACTCAAAAACCCTCAGACAACATCTACAACAAATTTAAGTGACAGAGTATCCTTACAAATCCCAAAATATGAGTCAGTGACCACAAGGCCACCAAAAGTGGAAAGAACCACATGGCACCTGAAACTGTTGAGGAGAAAATAGAGGTAAGGCACAGGGGATTTCTGAAGGCCTTGAGAACTTGAGAAATCAAATATTGCCAAGAAATGCTCATTGGAAAGCTTCCGAGGGCCAGCTATAAACAGTCACCAAAACTTCAAGTGGGCTGTGCAGGTTCCGCTCCATGGATGAGAGCAATGGGGTCACAGTAAGTCGTGACTTTGCTGAGCTAGCCTCACCCTGTGAACTCCTGAAAGCAACCAAATGAAACCGTCTTCCAAGATGAAACTCTGCACTCAGGAGAGACTCACCAGCAGAGTACCAACTGAAGAGGAAAGGCGCTCCAGAGGTAGTAGGTTAGTAGGAAGAGCATGGCTATTCCATGTACAGAGTTCAGGAAAAGCTTCAGCAGTAAGAGAATACTGGAACAGACTGGAGGGAAATACAGGAGTGGGTTAGTTTCCCAAGACTGCTGTAGCAAATTGCTACAGACTTTCTGGCTTAAAGCAATACAAATTTATTCTCTCACATTTTTAGAAGTCAGAAGTGAATTCAACAGCCTCACTGTGCTAAACTCAAGCTGTCAGCAGGGCTGGTTCTTTCTGTAGGCTGCAAGGGGCAATCCATTTCCCTTGCCTTGTTCAGCTTCTAGAAGCCACCTTCTTCTCTTGGCTCATGGCTACTCTTGACTCACTCTAACTGTTGCTTTGGGCATCGCATCCACTATTCCTCTCTGATCTCCTGCCTCTCTCCTCTAAGGACCCTTGTGATTGCATACTCCCAGATAATCTTCCCATCTTAAAATCCTTAGCCACATCTTCAAAGTCCTTTTTGCAGTGTAAGGTAACATATTTACAAAGTTCAGACCAGGATTTGGACATCTTAAGGGGGGAGAATATTATTCAGCCTATCACATGGAACACATGAAGACTAATCTTTTTGTATGAAAGCCAAAGTAAGATATGCCTTCCACTTGCTTAAAGCAATGATGGATTATTATGTTCATATTTTCACTAAGACATAAACTAAACTACTTCCTCAGGGCTCTCAAAAAATGTTTAGTGTTTTGAAAACAGTCACTGCACTTTGGACTTTAACACTAGAACCTGAGCAGAAGACACTGAAAGATGAGAAGAGGTTTAGATTAAAGGCAAATATCTATTCATTTCAAGCCATTTCAAAATCTACTGTTTTCCTGGAAAGGCTTAATTAGGATGCCAAATTGTGTCAAAATAAAAAAAGAAATACACTTTACATCAAAAACCAGTATGTCTGTTTCACCTGTACTAGCTAACGACTGTCAAGACATAAAGAGCATACATTTATGAATCAATGTTTTGCATATCTTTGCATTGTTTAGCATTTGTATGTTAATTTAAGTAATACCTCCTATGATTTACAGAAAACTGTTAACTAACCTTCAGTCCTTGCTAAAAAATATAGTAGGTGGAAATGTGAAAATATTTTCATGTACTCATGGTCATTAATATGAAAGACAATGTATTGTATTAAAAACTAATAACTAGCCCTCATAGTAGGAACAAGATAGAATTTAAAGTAAAAAATTTAAATATACATATACACATAAATCTATACACACACATAAGATTTCAAAATCTCACCTAATGTCCTACAAAGAGAGACATAGTCAAGTCCTGACTCTAGAATCAAATCTTCTCCATGCATGTGACTCATTAGCACTATGATCTTAGTTGTAATGAATTGCAAATTCATTTTCCTATCTGTAAAATGGAGATAATATATGCACCACCTCTTATATTAGTGAGGATTAAATGAGACTATGTAACATGAAATCTATGCAGGATTTAACCAGAGGGTAAGTCTTTCAACAAATATATACTACTAGTTTTATCATTTACTCTTCAGTTTCAAATTTTAAGATTTTAAGATTTATTTTATTTATCTATTTGAGAGAGGGAGAGAGAGAGAGAGAGAGCAGGAGAGGGGCAGAGGGAGAGGGAGAGAGGATCTCAAACAGACTCTCTGATAAGCATGGAGACCAATTCAGTGCTCGATCTCACGACCCTGAGATCATGACCTGAGCTAAAACCATGAGTCAGACATTTAATGGACTGAGCCAACCAGGCGCCTCACAAATTTTAAGATTTTAAATAAATCATCTTCCCTATCATCTTCACAGATCACTGAGAATTTGAAACACAGAAGCCAGAGTGTTGTGGTTAAGTTAAAATGTTAAGTCCTATCAGATCTCTCCTCTGGTTTCTAAGTCATGCCAAGTGAAAGCAGAAGTTCTTACAAGGGCCTAGAAGTTTCTGCAGTCTCTCTGAGGGCATTTACTCCTCATCCCCCTTAATCCCCCTTCCCCTGTTGCCTTTCCTACAGATGATGGGAATGACAGTTCCTTTGTGCCTCAGGGCATTTACCCGTGCTCTTCTGTCTGGAACATTAGCCCCAGAGATTTACCAGTACCTTCCTTCTTTCACATGGTAAGCAAAAGGCCTTCCCTCTTTACCCAATGAGTATTCCTACTCACTTTTTCTTTTTTCTTCAAAGAACTTCCTCTGTTTCTATTATATGTTAAAAATTATCTATTTATCTTATCTACTCTCTGTCCTCTTCAGCTATATATAAACTCTAAGAAATCGGGAAATTTTGTCTTGTTTATCCATTGCTCCATCCCTTGGCCTAGAACAACGTCAAAGGTATTCGGTTACCCTATCTAAATTGATGTTTCCACTTTTGTTCTGTTCAGAGCCAGACCAGGGCCCAGTCATTCACTACAAACATCTACGACCATATGATCAGCGAGCTCCCCTCTACTACATTCCACGGGCGGAAAAAGGCAGTTTGTGGGGCTTCCAAAAATGTTTACGCATACCCAGATTATATACTTCTCAATTCTCACAGAGCAAGACCAAATGTGATTAGAATATCTCCTATAATGAAAAAAGCTGCAAACGTCTTACTATAATTTGATAAATTTTTCTTCTCTCTCAGAACTGTCATTTGTCGCCATTATAATGTTTTATTCTGTTTAATCACACATATCCCATGTGATGCTCCCAATGACTTTCTGAGGGATATATACAATCCTTGTTATACACATTAGGAAGTTGAGTCTCAGGGAGTTTAAGGAGTCTGACAGAAGGTTAGAAAGTCTCATTAGGAGTGATTTGAAATTAGAGCTGTCTCTCTCCAAAGTCTGTTCTTGGTACTCTGCTATATGGCCTCTTCAACTGTAGAAGACTGGACATTATTTTCAAAGAATCTTGAAGTCTAGAACCACATTATTTCTTAAATCCTTAGAGACAAATTAGTATTTGAAATATGTGTGAAAGTATTGCTATTCGGTATTTATTTCTCATAAATACAACTGTTTTGTTTTTCTGTTTCTTATAAAATGTACAAACTTCAAATATAGATTTGCAACAAAACATTGTCTGTATCACTGTAGAAGGCAGTCATCACATCTGCTGTTAAAGAGATGGCATAAAAATCATCAGTATATCCATTTAAATTTAAGTTGGATCCAAGTAGAAACTTATTTATAAAGTTGACTAAGTTAGTGAGTCAACAACTGGAATAAAGCCACTTTCTTAAAGAAATATTCTTTTTTTTAAGATTTCATTCATTTATTTGTCAGAGAGAGAGAGAGAGAGCACAAGCAGGCAGAGTGGCAGGCAGAGGGAGAAGCAAGCTCCCCACCGAGCAAGGAGCCTGATATGGGACTCAATCCCAGGACCCTGGGATCATGACCCGAGCCAAAGGCAGCCGGTCATGAACCAACTGAGCCACCCAGGCATCCTGAATAAAGCCACTTTCAAAAGAATATAGACCACACTGAAAAGAGGGGTAGAAAAAAAAAACCCACTTGAGTCAACATAGATTCTCTGTACTAAGAAAGAAATTAAAATAAAAATGGAGATAACACATTCTGTGTGAAAAAGAAGCCTTCAGGATGAGTATATCAGATCTCATATAATGCTCTCAGAATTAAGAGTTGAATCAGCATCAATGGATTCTAGAGGGGTTC
The DNA here is from genome assembly GCA_028533885.1 of Nasua narica. Classification (NCBI taxonomy): domain Eukaryota; kingdom Metazoa; phylum Chordata; class Mammalia; order Carnivora; family Procyonidae; genus Nasua; species Nasua narica. Next base: position 103,812,957 of record CM052800.1, read on the forward strand.
ATTAGTCTGACAAGTCACATGTATACTGCATCTTATTAAAGAAAAAAATGCTCAATCAGAAAGAGCATTACTTGAAGCCTAGCCAAGGAGGTTAGTAGTTTATAGGAGCACAGCCTATATTTTATTCCTGAATTTTTACTGAGATCAGTATTTTAGCCTCACAAACATCTTTCAAAATTTATTTTCACTTCCTTTTTTGGGTTTCTGAAAAGTATCAGAGCTCAAGTTCTCCACTTTTATAATATGTTCTTTAGGTTAGCATATTATCTTTAATAGTTATGCCTTAAAAAGTTCCAACATAATCATAACAAAAATAGACCGTCATATTGAGGTGAACCTATTGTATAAATTAACTTCCAACAATCTCCAAGGATATTTTGTAGCCAGGGATTCATACTATTCCCCTACTTAAAAAAGAAATCTAAAATATATCCCCGGGGTGCCTGGGTGGCTCAGTCGGCTAAGTACCTGCCTTGGGCTCAGGCCATGATCTCAGGGTCCTGGGATGGAGCCCCATATAGGGCTCCCTTGCTCAGCAGGGAGTCTGCTTCTCCTTTTTCCTCTGCCCCAACTCATGCTTGTTCTCTCTCTCTAGTGCTTACTCTCTGTCAAATAAATAAATAAAAATCTTTTTTTGAAAAAAGAGAGATCACATGTAGGCAGAGAGGCACATAGAGAGAGAGGGGGAAGCAGGCTCCCCACTGAGCAGAGAGCCTGATGCCGGGCTTGATCCCAGGACCCTGAGATTACGACCTGAGCTGAAGGCAGAGGCTTTAACCCACTGAGCCACCTGGGCGCCCCAAAATAAATAAAATCTTAAAAAAAGGTACATTCTTATAAATAAAATAAAATAAAATAGAATAAAATAAAATAATAAACTATATCCCTAATATTTGCCCAATTATAGTCTTCTCAAAGATAGTAATCATGTGCCTAATTGGCAAATAACTTCATCTTGTACTTCATACTGCATTTACTGATTAATAACTATTCAGCTGACTAAATTATAATATACAAATATCTCAAAACAAGAAAAAGCTAAAGATTTTAAAGTGACAATTACACCTCAATCAAAAACCACAAAATCTAATATGAAAGACAAATCTATTTTTTCCTATCCAGGGTAACTCTTCAGGAGGAATTGACTTTTGCCCTTTTTTTCATTTACAATTGATATAGGCACAAGTTCATGTATGATATAGATCAATATATCTATCTTACTTAACCCTAGTTGCTCTATGTCACAGACCAGGGAGATGTGGAAACAAGTCTCAGCTTCAGCTAGTTATTAACTTCCAGTCCCTTAGAATCAGCGCCTGTTCCAACATGTTGGAGAACCTTGGCCCAAATTATTTCCACAAAGTTCTGTCATGAAGGTTGAGATTTTCTTGTCACAGTGAGAAAAGGTCATCAAAACTACTGTGGACGAAGAGTGGAAATCCTTAAGGAATCAACTAAATTCCACCATACATTAACAGATTTTATTGTAAATTACATTTACTTTAAAAAGAACCAACTAGCCAAGAGCAAAAATGTATTCATTAGAAAACCTGGCCTCGAGGCATGTCTGTGTACAGTGAAAATAGGCACTTCCTGAAAGACAAGGAACAAATAAAAATAGTTGACCTATAAATGTGAAGCTTCACCACACTGATGGGATGATTTATTCTGATCTTCAGATACTATGATGAAGTTCAAATTCACAAATAATTCTAGCTGAAACTGTTCATTTATTCTCTTGACATTGGTGATATCACTACCAACAATGACTTGCTAGATTTGGATTAAATGTATGTCCTTTATAATTTGAAAACCATCTCACTAAAATGACCCTAACTGCTAACTTTTTGGCAATTTTCTTATGTTCACTTAAGTGCAGGGCATTTAATTGTCCCTTTAATCCTCATAACAAGAGCACTAGAATTTTCCTCAGGGAGTTATCCTGAGGTCTAAGGAGTCGATATATGAAAAGTGTTTAGATCTTGACTCATAATAAGATTTTAAAAAGTGCTATTTGGTAAGTGAAATTATTATCCACATTTTAAAGTTAAAGAGAACACTTAAGTTGTAAAGCTCCCAGAATCCATGTTCTCGTCCATAATTCTGTGGTCAGTGTGAATTGTATGAAATTAGAAATCATGAGCGTAAGGGGCGCCTGGGTGGCTCAGTGGGTTAAAGCCTCTGCCTTCGGCTCAGGTCATGATCTCAGGGTTCTGGGATCGAGCCTCACACCGGGCTCTCTGCTTGGCAGGGAGCCTGCTTCCCCACCCCCCTCTCTTCCTGCCTCTCTGCCTACTTGTGGTCTCTCTCTCTCTCTCTCTCTCGGTCAAATTAATAAAATCTTAAAAAAAAAAAAAAGAAATCATGAGCGTAAGAAAGGACGCCCCTCTCTTTAACATCCAATTCCCTTCCCATACAATTCTATTCCCGTGATATTTTTTCCTCACTAACCTTCATTTCATACCCTCTCTGACAGTATGTTTGCTTGCTTTGGACACCTTTGAGTCTGTGCACAAGCTCTTCCTTATTTCTAGAATAATTTCCAGGAATGCATCTCTCATCTTATGTCTAATTGTGTGTTTCAACATCCACCTGTTTTCTGAAGCTTTCTAAAGCTTGCTTCACCTCTTTTCAATCTCTAACCTACCTGTATAATCCCTGACCTCTTAAGATTCTTCATTTTTTTTTCTTTTGTATTGAGAAGTATGCTTGGAAACACATCCGTTATTCTCTCTATTGGATTTTTAGGAAGTAGCAACTGTATCTGAAATCTCAGCTGTTGTTTTCTACAAAGCTCCAATTTATTCTAGATTGTAAGCTTCTGAGGACACCTGTATCAGGAAGCTACAATTTGGCAAACATGTCCCCAAAATGATACTCTTATCAAACAAAACGATTTTAAAATTTTGATTATAATATTCGAATTCCTCAATATACTAACCTGTAGAATTCTGAAATTACTTCTTTTCTCTTCATTGAACAGGTGTGAAGTTCAAAAGCAAAAGCATACCTTCTATCCACTAATATTTATGTCGTGCCTCTGATAACTGAAACAGCATGCAATGACATGAGGAGTGCACAACGTTCAAATAACAAAATACCTCAGTATTTAGAAAGTATTGTGCTATGAATCAAAACCCTCATTAGAATCATAAAATATTTTACTTATGTTGCATCAGAGTGACTGTGAAATATTACATGCATTTTCAATATGAAGTTAGGTAGAAATTTCCTGGCCCCGGATTTACATTCGATACATATTACTATGTCAGTCTTACATCCTAGAAGGATCCCTGCTATGGAGAGTGAGTGTGATCCATGAACAACAGCCCTGCTGCCCATTCTACAACAAGTCCTGATGGGATAGTAGGCAGACGATTTATCTTGTCTCCATCTCGATTTTCTCATCCACAAAATGTGTGGGCTGACACAATCACAATTAGTTTCCAAATTCTATCAAAAATCCCTAAATATTCCATATAATTTTCCAGAGATTGGTAAAATAATATTCCTAAGAATGATTTAATTTAGTTACCAGATTGTATATTTAATATCTATGATGTTCATACTTTATAATTGAAAATTTCATAATTGAAAATTAATGCTACAGTGCTATGCTCTTGATAAAATTATATTTTAGGCTGTGCTTACTCTAAGCAGTTTTGTAATTTATCATATATGGAATGTTTTTATAATAAGTATTTCCTTGATCTTTATAGAAAAATAATCTCTCTATTAGGAAAACTTTAGGGAAGAAACTGATAATGTGCAAATGTTGCACATCACTTTCTAGTGGGCATTTTTTTAATTAACTATTTCTTTAAAGTGGTTACAAAAATTAAATACATTTCAGAGAGGCGGGAGTGTTTTATTCTATTATTAGGATGCAAATTTTCCTACCAAATTCTCCTTCCCTTTGCTTCTGGGGCTCTATTTTCCACGCTCAACTTGGAAATGTTGCATGAACTAAGAGACATACCAAAGAACAAACACAAATATATCAGAGGAAATCATACCCATTTCCAAGCATGGATATTAGCACAGTTTTTATGAAGATTATTTTTTTTATAATGATCTCTGCCCACATCACCTCTGCCTATCAATGCTTTTAGAAAGCATCTTCAGACAGGAAAGTCATTCAACACTGAAGACCAGGGTGCTAGGGAGGAAAAATGACTTGTTGCAAATAATCATTTTGGATCATTCTGGAGATTTATTCAACCAGATGCTCCCAGGTCCTGCTCTCTGACAGTTGTGCGAGAGTGCAGCTGTAGGATCCGCCTTTGCGATGCTGTCAAAAACAAGAGCTTTTAAACACTTTTTTAATGGATTTTTTTAGTGGAAGGGAAAATATCAAGGAGAGTGGAAATCAAATTATTTTTTGCTCTTCCCTTTCAACCACTTTATTTTTTTTTTTTTTTTTTTTTTTTTTTTTTTGG
>CM052800.1:103817495-103989299 GCA_028533885.1 Nasua narica
CCCTTTCAACCACTTTAAAACAAATTCGGAGGTTATTTTGCTAAGGACTTTGCTAGTGACATACAAATAACTCCATTTTCAAAGTAGAATGAACAAAAATGATATGACTATAAACATATCAACTACCTTTCTGGATATCTCCTGGTTGATCTCATTACTACGTTTTTTGCTTGATTTAAGCTTGATGTTTCCTGTTTAGGGTACTTAATACACTGACTGAAAACATGATTTGAAAGGGAAAGCCAGAACAAAGATCCAAGGTACAGTGTATGAGAAGAAAGCCTCCATTTGGCTCTGCTGCTTTTCTTTCTACAGTATTGATCTTTATTGTTTACTTATAGACTTTGAGAGCTAGAAAGAAAATGACATAATTCTCTAACTCAACTGTCTATTTTAAAGCAAAAGAATTTTTGTTTCATTAATGAAATGCAAAAATCGTTGCTGCACTACAGTAATTCACTATTTCCTATTACGAATGCTCCTTGGTTCTGTCTCTAATATTGCTATTTACTCCAAAGAATATTCTTTTCAGCAAAGGAAACCTTAAAAGTGCATAGCAATTGGCAACATTATTTTTTAATATATTTCCAAATAATACCATCCAATTTTGAAGCCCAAGACTTGGGAACATATGTGCAGAGTTCTTTTTAGTTATTCAGTGACCTGAGGACAGGTCACACCTCATCAAGCTGGTGATGTTATATGCTGCTCGGTGTCAGTCCTGCTGAATCAATCAGAAAAGACGTAAACCGAAATACGGACTGTGTCGTGCTGGAATTAAAAATCAGATGTGATGTCTGTTTTTTAGTTTGATACATGCCCTTGATCTTCAGCTGTGAAAGCAACTCTGTTATAGTTTTTATGATTTAGAAAGTATTTACAGGTGTTAGCCCTCAATAATTTTAAGCAAAGGGATTATTTCTTCCACAATTCAAGTATTCTGATAAATAAAATGCTTTATTATAAACTACATCTTATTGTTAAAACTGGAACATCATCCTAAGGTAGCAAAAGAGAGGTCTCATCTTTTAGGGTCCAATGTTTAAAAATATATATACACAAATATATGCAGATATTTATTGTTTGTTATATATATCCATCCACATTTAAGTATATATTAATTATGTTGCACACTAAAAGTTAACAATAGTGTGTATATTATACAGTTTGCAAGCTAACCCCAAAGATTGACAATTTATAGACTTGTGAGCCATAAATAGGCATATACAACAATCAGAATTGGAGTTTTTTCTTTTTTTTTTTTCCTGACATTGATCCTGTGGAATTTATTTATATTTTTCTCCCCCCAAGTAAAGCTTGGGGGGGAAAAAAAGTAACCAGGAACTACCAACATCTATGATCACTGCCTCCATTACAGAGAAGAATGTTTTAATAAAATTTATAGTAAATTATCATTGTCAATATTGTTAACAAGCAGGCAGATAAGAATGAGGGGGAGATAAAACATAAGCTTACACTGTATTGAAGTAAATCTTTACCTTGCATTTTATTCCACTGGATTTATTCAAGCCTGGTCAAGAGTATATCTTTACTAGTCTTAATTTTCTTCCCAGTAAAAAGTATCCTCAAACATACTATTTTCTAAAATCTGCATGGTTCTAAAGTGAACTATTTTTAGAAAACCACATTCAACTTAATGAGAATAATTAGAACCATGAGGTTTCCAAGAAATTTTTTTTATCCATTTAAATCTTTGTGAATTTTTAAAATAAGAACTCCTGCTATGCACAGATTATTGAGCCAATATTTATATTTAGGTAGAGAGAAACATAATTGTAAAACACAAACATAATTATGTTTGGCTATAGCATGTTCACATTTTCCAAAATATTTTAATGTACTCTACCTTATTAGACTGTCACAACACCCCTAAGTTATAGGTGAGTTAGTAATTATTATAAACCCTAAGCATTCCCTGTATTCTAATTTCTCTCTTTGCTGTCATCTAGCATTGTGATTGTTCTTTTCTCTGGACAATGAAAGAAAAAATTCTGAACTTAAGGTAGGGAGGTAGGGAAGTAGGGAGATAGGAAAGTCATAAAAAATCCACTTTATATGTATATGTGTCTTAAGTTATAGTTGAAGTATTAACAGTCTAACCTTGATCTCTGTTTTAAATATCTGAACACTAGTATGGCCAGTTGCATGGGAAGACCATTCATTGCCAATAGGGACATAATATTGGTTTTGTTTAAATGGATGAAAAAACAGAAATCCTTTATATGCATGTCATATATGCAGCACACATCTGCATATTTGTATGATATCACTATTTAAATTATAACTTTAAAAGTGCAAAACAAGCAGCACCAGATTTCAATATGAGATATTACTCATATTACTCTCAGAATCGAAGACATTTTTTTTGACTTTGATATTCTTCCCATAATTTGGTGGAATAAAGAATCAACAATTTTAATCTGAGATTTCTTAGATGCCGGCCTCATTTAAAATTACAAGCATTATCAGCTCATTCAAATGACTTGACAGTAAAATTATTAGTCGTCCAAAAGTGATTTCAAGATTTAAGTCTTCATCCAGATGATTAAAAATGAAATCAGTATAAAGATGTGCAATATACAAGCAATATTGGCCAATATCATTCTAAGGGCACTCCTGATGGTCATCACCTGAGCAGAAGGACAGTCTGAGGCATCCTGATCCTAGTCATCCTGAGGTTTCCTATGTTAATCACGTGTCTGAGTTTCCTGGCCAACAGAAGACTGGGACTCAAACATCTGCGTTATAGGTGACTTTACCCCCCAAGTATCAAGTTATACCTGTAGGTTTACCTGAGAGCTAAGATGCCTACTGGAGGAAAAATGAAATTTACAACTTTGTCCTTCTAATTAACTACCAAAGCCTGTGGGGCTGGGAGCAGGGGAGTCAATGGACCCAATATTCACAGATGCTATTTCCCTGAGAGAGCTTACTTTATAAAGGCTGAAGAAGACACCAAAGGACACTGGATTTAACAAGATGACCTAAGCATGGCAGGAGAACTCACCACATTCAACCACACAGGAAGCAATTGAGTGCTCCAGGATGAAAAGATTGGGAAACAGAGATGGGTTTACCACGAAGCCAATGAGATTTAAGCTTCAAGGGCCCTCAATATGCTAAAAGGGTCTAAGGACGTGTGTTCATGTGTCATGAATTTTTGGAAATTTAGTACAAATAAGATATTTAACCCCAACTACTATAGACTACCACCTCTTTACATCCCAGTCTTCTCTGGAGTTGGAGTGGGTACAGGCATGTTTGAGATACAGTGAAGTAGAAGTTGAAGCAGGAATACATTTACATCGAGTTTAATGAGATATATTTCTGTGGTTCTGTCATTTACATGTGTGGTTAGGTTATTACCAGCTGGGAGAGGCCTTCAGGAACACACTATTATGTAGACACACCTAGTTTCATAACACAAACATCCAGGTCCAAAGGTCAAATCACAATGTGAACAAATTCTACAATACCTGGAAACAGAGCATTTGGGCAGAAAAGAAGCAAGGTGTGAAGTGTACCCAGCCAGAAGGTAGACTGTGGGAGAATTTTCTAATCATAAGTTGAAATCATAGGCAGAGAATTTAATTCACATTGATATCTAGTCAAAAAGAATTGACTTATGTCAAGAATATGCTTTGATGGGCATAGTAAGTCAGTCAGAGAATGACAATTATCACATGATCGCTCTGATATGAAGAATTTGAGAGGCAGGACGGGGGGTCGTGGGAGGGTAGGGGAGAGAAATGAAACAAGATGGGATGGGGAAGGAGACAAACCATAAGAGACTCCTAAACTCACGAAACAAACTAAGGGTGGCTGGGAGGTAGGGAGGTAGGGTTATGGACATTGGGGATGGTATGTGCTATGGTGAGTGCTGTGAAATGTGTAAGCCTAATGATTCACAGACATGTACCCTGGGGCAAATAATACATTATATGTTAATAAATAAATAAAAATTAAAAAAGAATATGCTTGATTTCATAGCTAAATACTATGAAATGTAATATATATATATATAATATATAATATAGATATTCCATTGTATATATATATATACATACAATTATAAATACAATATAGTGGTTTTCTTAAATTCTAAAAACTAGCATGATGGTATCAATGGTAAGTGGTGAAAATATCAATAAAAACAAATTTTAATCAACTATTTCAGAGGAAGGGCTGAATTATCTTTCTGTATTTTATAGAAAATACTACAGAGTATTTCTTAAATAAAAAAGTATTCTGAGTGTTCAGCCCAAACGGGGTAAAAAACAAGAGCTCAGTGGTGTGGGGATTTTGTGATGCCCTCAGCATCAGCCAACTTTTTAAAATGTGTTGTGGTTTTTGAATTTCATATCAGTAGTTTCTTTCATAGCTACATTTGCATTCATACTTTTATATCCTTTTTGTAAAGAGTTTCTACAACATTTCATAAACTTCAGGCTCCACAAAACTTCTATCTTGCTCCAAATGGTGTCTTAATAATATATTTTTAAATTTTTACCTGAATCAGAATGCTGAATAAGACTCTTCCAATAGTTTGAGATTTCTGCTAACATCCCAAAGCCAAGGACTACCAGTGCTAAAGATCACACATTGTAGAGACTGCCAACATACACATCTCCATGTGTCCACTAAAGGTTCTGTCTGCTATTCCAAACATTACACACCCTTACAGACTTACATAAAAGCAGACTAAAAAATTCAAAGAGAATGAGTAAGAATCAAGAAACAATTGCCTGAGGAGAGACTATAATGTGCTTTTCTCCTCCCCAACAAGTCCACCTTCCAGCCCTTCTCTACCCTACCTCCAACTCACCAACCCTCTCCATGCCCCCACCCCCCAGAACCCCTACCCTGGAGAGGTTGACCAGTGTGGTCTACATCAATGGGTTCTCATGCCCTCTGGCTGTTGCTGGGTGCCACTCTTGAGAACAATACACATGAAATTGATGAGAGGAAAGAGAGCTACTGTGTAACCCAAAGCTGAAAGCTGACTGTACCTAGCAGACAAAGGACACAACTCATGTTGGGTGACCAGCTTCAGCAACCACTTTCTCCCTAGTATTTCAGTCTTAGGGATAGTGACATAAGCATTTAAGGGTATTGAATTTTTCCTTTTGATATTCTCATATCCCTCCCACATCTTTTGAAACAGTCATGTTTTAATGAGTAAATGAAATTTATTGTTTTACTTTGATCATTTTATAACAAATTAAATTTTTACTTTCTCATTTTTACTTTCCCAGGAGAGTTTTTGTTTTCTAATTTTTTGTGTGTGATAAAATGCACAGCATTGGTTATCTTAATCACTTTTAGGTGTACATTTCATTGGTTTCAAATACATTTGTATCATTATGCAGCCATCACCATCATACAGTTCCAGAACTTGTTACATAAAATCCAGAGAAACTGAAACCCTACACATATTAAACAATAACTCTCTCTTTTCCCTCCTCCCGCCATCCTGGCAACCACCAGTTTACTTCCTGTCTCTAAAAAGGCAATTCATAGAATGGGATAAAATATTTGTAAATCATTTATCTGATAAAAGATTAATATCCAGAATATATGGAGAACTACAAAAACTCACTACCAAAGCACAGACAATTCAATTAAAAAAAAAAAAAAAAGCAAAAGGCTTATATAGACATTTCTCCCAAGAAGATATACAAATGACCCAACACACACACACGAAAAGCCACAATGAGATATCACCTCACAACACATTAAAATGGCTATTTAAAAAAAAGAAAGGAAAAAAAAATACAGGTGAAGACATGGAGAAATTGGAATGCTGTGCACTGTGGGTAGAAATCTAAAATGGTGCAGCCATTGTGGAAAACATATGGCAGTTCCTAAAAAAAAGAAAAATATAACTACCATTTGATTTACCCATTCTACTTCTCAGTATACATCCAAAAGAATTGAAAATGAGGTCTCAAAGAAATATTTGTATACCCATGTTTCTTTTTTTTTTAAATATTTTATTTATTTATTAGAGAGAGAGAGAGAATGAGAGGTCAGATGGAGAAGCAGACTCCCCACCGAGGAGGGAGCCCGATGTGGGATTCGATCCCGGGACTCCAGGATCATGACCCGAGCCTAAGGCAGTTACCTAACAACCGAGCCACCCAGGTGCCCCTATACCCATGTTTCTAATACATTGTTTACAATAGCTAAAACATAGAAGCAACCCATGCCCATCAACAGCTAAATACTATGAAATGTAATATATATAATATAGATATTCCATTGTATATATATATACAATGGAATATCATTCAACCTTATATAAAGAGTAAATAGTTATTTGTCCCTTTTTAAATTTTGTAAACTTCTCATTTGACCATTTTGAATGTGATATGTATTTCTTATTGTCACTTAAACTAATGTCCACCAAAACTATGTGATAGGGACTTTAAGAAAACCACTCAAAGAGATTAGATATCAGTCAATAGGGGAAATGGGTTTTTGAACAACTTTGGACTTCTGATTTTTCAGTGGACTTGCTATCTTCCCTCTATGCTGTGGGGTCTCCAGTCAGAGGCAGGACCTGAGGGAACTCAGTAGGGGTCACTCAACAACTCACTCCCTGGGTCAAGGAACTGAACACTGGGACATCACCTGCAGAGCCTCCAAGACTCTGCATGTACCCCTATGAGAGGACCCCGATCTGAGCTTCTGCCACTCACGGAAACAAAGCAGAACCTAGAGAATCTATCAAGAAGAAATCGCCTATCATGTGCTCAATTTCACAAAGATATTTTTGTCTTTCCTTTCCCTTTTTCCAAGTACCAACACTCTGGAGGATCCAGAGGTTACAAAAATAAGGTCACGAGATAAAACACAGAATGCCCAGTTGAATTCGAATTTCAGACCAAGAGTAACAACAAAACAATTACCGTAACTATATACTATGCAGTACGAAACTCAAATCTTACTAGAAATTTGGTTTTTTGTTTAGTTTAGTTTTGTTTTTGATAAATCTGACAACCCAACCTAAAAGGAAGGAGATAGTGTTACAGATTAGAGCTTTCTCCAGCCCTACCCTCACACTTGTTTCAGGCTGATCAGTAAGGGGAGGAGAAAAGAGAGCTTTAGATCAGAAATGAGTTTAAAATGCTAAACTCTTCTAGATCAGACTAGATCTTTCTATGAAATTGGGAAAGTTCTAGAGTCTACATAAATCTCTTTAAATGGTGACAAAGAGATCAAGTAAAACATATTCATGTTTTTGTGCCCCACCAATTTCAGGTTTGTTGAATAAGGCAATTAAATCCCAGAGCTTGATAAAATGTCCAAATTCAACCTTGGGCTGTCGTTAATTCTAATGTGAAGCATATCTATCTACACAGGGACTAATGACTGTCATCCCTAGAAATAGATGCAATGAGTTTTTGAAATAATGGTTATTACATTTTTTGAGAATAGAGGCAAGAGTTGTGACATGGGTACATCAGTACAAGCTTGGGAAATACCAGACAGCTGAGATGGTGATGAATACGGGGACTTTCCAGTCTCTTCTTTAAGCCCTTATGCAGACATAAAGCACTTGGATAGAGGATCAAGTGGAAATAACATGAATGACGTTGTGATAGAGCTTCTGACCATGCTGATTCCTCTGCAGTCTCCAGGGAGCTCTTGTAAAGAAGGATGTATAGAAAGTGATATTTAAACACCACGTCAGATGCTCAATTTTTTTTCAAAAGACTGAACCTCTTCCTAAAGAAAGGAAAAACTGTGAAAGAATGGCCTACCTCTTACAACCTGATAAACCTCCCTAAAGTGTAAGGGGCACACCACCAGAAAAACAGGTTTGTCTCATAGAAGGGACAGAAGAGTGTGCTGTCCAGTCTTTTGTGAAAACCAGCAAGACATAAAAATATAGGTAATTCTGAACATCTCCTAGAGGAAGAAACTTTGGAGCCCTAGTTAGAATAGTTTAAGATGCAAGCCCACTGTTTTCCTGAAATTAATGAAGCTAATTTGGGAAGAGGTGGAGAGGGAGGTCAAAGTCACTGAAGATGGAAAGAGGGAAAAGATAAAGAGTTTACGGTCACACAAATCCCTGGCAGGGCTTTAAGTGGAACAGATGAGTACCTCTCCAAACATTATTCAGTGACAATTTCAAAGGCTTGAGACTCAGTAAGTCGACAGGCCAACCCTGCTTTCTTGATTGAGTGTTCAGGTATGAGATGCCAACCTGGTAGATCTTATGAACTGATAGGATTCTACCTGAAAGTGAAAGATAATATAGGACTAAATTATAGGGATAGAGATAAATTGTACTGCATAAGGTTGTCAGAGAAGCCCTTCCCAAGAATGTAGCATTTAGGATAAGAAGTCAGCCTTGCAAACAGCAAAAGGGAAGAGCAATCCAGACAGTTGAAATAGCACAAGATATGATTCAAAGTGAAAAGGAGCTTGGCATTTTTGAGGTATGAATAGAAATCCATTTAGGGAAAGTGTAGTGAGAGAGCAAATGGCTCAAAGGAGTTAGGGAGTTAAGTTATAAGCTGAACAAGCAAATGAATAAATGAGTGAATAAATGTGTGTTTACTATAAAGGATAGCTGCATCCCACCTATTGGTCAAATTTGTGGAGAAAGGAATCCTCTAAGTACAAAGTGAGTAGTGGCTGTTTTCCTGACAGGAAGGAAAAACAAAATGAATCCCTAGAACATGCAGAAAGAAAAGAATTTAAAATCTTGGAGAAAGACAACATGAATATGAGAAGTAAGAAAGACACACTTCTCCCTAGGTTCTAGAAAGCTGATGAAGCAGAGATTTTCCCCCCTTGGCTCCCACACTGGGAAAGCACCAGTACAAAGAAAAGCCCCCTTGTTTCTTCCCATGAATATTGGAAGTTTCTTTTCTGTTTTGGTTTTTGTGTTTTGTGTGTATATTTTAGTGAGATAAAATGTATTTATTGACACTGACCAAATACTCTGAAAACAAGCTGAAAACTTTTCCTTGTTCATTTTCTCACACAGAGACCCATATTACCCTGAAGGCAGGATGTGCTAGCTTTCCTTTTTGGAAAAGCACACACAGGCAGCAAGCTTCACCAAGAGAGATTTCGTTCTTAAAGACCTGCAGGGCACAGATCCTTCTATGAGTGGTTATTGTTGTCCCTTCCCGAGCTGACAGAGATAGGGCCAGCTTTGGGAAGCAACGGCATGGAATAGTGTCCAGGAAATTGCAAGAACCATTGCTCAAAACATGTTAAGGGATACTCTATGCTTGGGATTTTCTTACCTGGAAAAAAAATACCTCCTAGATGATTGGCTTTTGAGAAGACAGTAGTCCTTCCCACTGACAATTAGTAAGGATGATATAGTCATAGTGAGAAGAATTATTTAGATAACCATGACCATACCTATCAATTTCTAGACTAAGTAGAATTTAGTCTTCAAAAAAAAGAGATCTTTAAATAATAGGACTGTGAAACTGGAAGATAACTTGAAGTACAAGTCATCAATCTCTCTATTTTTCAAATTAGGAAAATGAAACAGATAAAGTGGGTGATTTAAGGACAGCTATAACAGGTGCAAGGACCACAAGTTTCGTGCACTCTCCCCCTTGTTCTTCTTGCTGCTCCCAAATGTAGTATAAACACCACTCCTAAGACCTCTGAGGAGTGCAAATGGTGCCCAAGCACAGCCCTCTATTTCATCTATTTATTTCTTGCAGGAAAAAAACTGGGGTGGGGGGGGCTGAATATCTCCTTTTTTGAAAGTACATAGTATTGTGTAGATGTTGCCTGGGGGAGTGTACTATAGCTAGCTCAATATATCTGCAGCAGAAGTAACCGGTGATGAGAGGAGAAGATGCATAAGACTCTGGACTCCGAGACAGAGGTTTGTAACTATTCTTTGCCAACAGAATGTACTTCAGAGAAAGTAATTATTCATTTTGCATTAAATCCCCCTTTTATCTGAAGGGCAAATATATCTACTTTTTAAGTATATATAGTAAAAGAATATGAATATAAATATAAATATAAATTGGTTAAAAGGGGGCAATAATTCAGAGATAATTACCAAAATGAATAATTTTAGAGTTTGGGACTATGCATATTTCTGATGTCAAAAATCTCAAAGTAAATTTTATAAATCCTATATCTCAAAGAATAATTGGTATCTTTACCAATTAAATACCTGTAAATAACCAGTTCTTGTTTTTATTTCACAATCACGAACAGATTTTTCTCCCATGAAGGCAAAATTTAAGCAAATAATATATGAACCTCCAATTTAGAGTGTGATCTTTTAAAAATTTGATCATCTCTCTGATTCTCTCTATTCCATTTCAATCTATGGTCTCTTATACAACAAAATGAGGTAGTAGGCAGAATAATGGGCCCCCAAGAAAGGTCTAAATCCTAATCCTCAGAATCTGTTAATATGTTGCTTTACATGGCAAAGGGGAATTAATTGTGCAGATGAAATGAAGATAGTTCATCAGTTGACTTTAAAATAGAGAGATTATCCTGGATTATCCAGATGGGCCTGTTTAATCACAAAGGGTCCTTAAATGCGCAGGAGGCAGAAGAGTCAGTACAGAATTACACAATGTGAAAAAGACTTGAGTAGCTATTGCCAGCTTTGAAGAGGGAAGGGGGCCAGAGCCAAGCAATGTGGGGTGACCTTTAGAAGCTGGAGAAGGCAAGAAAACACATTCTCTCCTAGAGCCTCCAGAAAGGAATGCAGCCCTGATCTCATCTTGGTGTTAGCCAGTGAGACCTGTGTTGGACTTTTGACCTCCAGACGTCAAACAATGAAACGGTAGGATGATAAATTTTTATTGTTTTAAGCTATCAAGTATGGTAATTTGTTAACAGCAGTCAGAGAAAACTCATATACATGGGAGGGGACTATAAAGTCACCCAGGTTTGCAAACAATATTAAATACATTAGAGTTAAGAAAAATAATTGAATTTGGAAATTAACTTCTCCACAATTTCATGCCACCCTTTCCAAAAGGAAATTAACTGAGCTTCCAAAAGAACATGAAAGGAAACAGTGTTGTATGCACAGAATATACAACTTGTTTAACGTTGGTTTACCCTAACCACATTCTCTATTCTTCAGAATGATTATTCTTTTTAAACTTCTGCATTGTCTATTTTAAGTTTAAAAATAAAACTAATCTGTACCATTTTAGTTAAGTATTCTGATCAATCACTCAATATTTGTTGTGTTTTATCGGCCCAGCTGTTCTCAGAATTTACAGTTTATGTTAAAAGACTAGTTTTTAATTTTTATCATAAAAAGAATGGTACAATAAAAAGTAAGAATTGTATAAGTAAATCTGATGGAGTGATGAGAATATTCTAATAAATAGTCACAGAAATGTTAACAAAAAGATATTTTTATCCAAGACTTTAAGGAATAGTATTAAGATCAGTCTGATATATTTGCAAACTTTTCAAAAACTAGAACTATAGTAAAAGCTCCTTCAGACATGTGATACAAATATAAGTACTTAATTTTTAGAAAAACAGTTTCATCTACATTTGTATTATAAACTAATGAATGTCAATCATTATTAAGAAATAAATGTGGCTCTTTTTGAACAATCTTACCCTTATAAGAGAAAACTTATCAGTCACTACATACTACAAAATATCTGATTACTGGGGAATTGGGCCTTCACATATGTTGTGTTTATTATGGCTATGCTTTATTAGAACTAATTTTCAAGATACAAAAGCAGCACATGTTCATTTTAAATAGAGAACATTAATACAGTAAAAAAAAAAAAGACATGTCTTCTCTTATCATTGTCTCCATTAAGAGTCCAGTATCAATAGCTTGGCATGTGTTCTTCCTAACTTTTTTCTGTGTTAACACAAACTAATAAAAGTTGATTCCTAGGGTCGCCTGGTTGGCTCACTCGTTAAGGGTCTGCCTTCCACTCAGGTCATGATCCCAGGGTCCTGGGATTGAGCCCGGGATCGGGCTCCCGTCTCAGTCGAAGCCTGCTTCTCCCTTTCCCACTCCCCCTGCTTGTGTTCCCTCTCTCGCTGTGTCTCTCTCTGTCAAATAAATAAATAAAAATCTTAAAAAAAAAAAGTTGATTCCTAAATATTAGAATGTGTTATTGCTGTTTTTATGAAAGTATGAACTTTTGCTCTACAAATTAGCCTTTTTCTTGTATCTATTTTCTTCTTACTAATATCTCATGGATATCAGTATTATGACGAGCTATGTAATATTCCACAGTTTGGAAAGTAACTACAGCATTATTTCTTCAACATTTCTCTATTAATGAATTAATTTAGACTGTTTTCAATTCTTATCAAAGAACAGCACTGATTCACATATTTTTTGTATTTTTTCTTACATATTTATGGCTTACATTCTTAAGATAGAATCCCAAAAACACACTGCTATGTTAATGGAATGTATACTCTTAATTTTAATAGATATTGTGAGATTACATTCCAAAAGTTGTGGCAATTTAACTTACAGAGCAATACATAAAATACCCATTCTTGTTTTGCCCTCTAAATAACTGGATTTCTCAGTCTTCTGATTTTTAACAAACTCACAGTTGAAAATGAAATACCATTGATCTTTTCATTGAATTTCACTCAGATTAAGCATCTTTTCATACATTTATTTTTCATTTGCATTTCCTATTTCTGTGGAGGCACATTTTTGCCTTTTGTTCTAGTTTTCACACTGAATAGCTTTTCCTTTCATTTCCTTCTTAATTGTAGGAGCTTTTTATATTTAGAGATATTTATATTTATTGTACCATATGTGTTGCAAATATTTTCTCACAAATAATTTTATATTTTAATGTTTTATGGTGTCTTTTGCTATGTAGGAAATTTTAATTTTGGCATACTCAAATTTGTCATTTTCTATTTCTGAGGTACCACTGTAATTTTTTATTGAGAGGAAAGTACTGATTAAACACTGAATTCATCCTACTAGTCCTCCATTCATTTCTTAACTCACTAAATTAAGTATTAAAAATATCCTGAGGGGGTGCCTGGGTAGCTCAGTCGTTAAGTGTCTCTCTTCAGCTCAGGGTCGTGATCCTAGGGTCCTGGGACTAAGCCTCACACCGAGCTCCCCACTCAGCAGGAAGCCTGCTTCTCCCTCTTCCACTCCCCCTGCTTGTGTTCACCCTCTTACTTTGCCTCTTTCTGTCAAATAAATAAATAAAATCTGTGTGTGTGTGTGTGTGTGTGTGTGTGTGTGTGTGTGTGTGTGTGTATCTCCTGAGGGATGCCCTGGGTGGCTCAGTTAGTCAAGCATCTGTCTTCAGCTCAGGTCATGATCTCAAGGTCTTGGGATCAAGTCCTGAATCAGGGTCCTTGCTCAGCAGGGAGTCTGCTTCTCCCTCAGCCTGCTCTGCCTGCTGCTCTCCCTGCTTGTGTTCTTTCTCTCTCTGATAAATAAATAAATAAAATCTTAAAAAAAAATCCTGAAACTTGCTTAAGTACCAAATTATCTAGCATTATAGTTTACTGAAAATTATTTTCAAAATACAGTTCTGTTTAAGCATCCTTAAATAACTTTTTAAATTATATGCTCCTATAGAATTTGAATTTAGAGAATAGATTTTTATTTGATTGTTGATCATTGATATTTGTTAATGTAATAGCAGTGTCACTGGCTAAATTGCTCCTAGAATATTTGTAATATTCTGTTGCACCTGGAAACAGGTGCACCTGGAATGTTGCACCTGGAAATTAAGAGGAAATAAATAAACGTGTCCATGTGTTTGTCTACAAACAACCAAATAAATGTAGAGCTAGATTACTAGCAGGGATGGCAGGGATAACAACATCAGTAATTTCATATGTGAGAAAAATTCAGTTTAGTGTAAAATTTTGCCATATTTTGTTACTTGAATCTTCCTAAACCTATCTTCCTCTTTTATGGTAGGATGAAGGTAATAATAAGTAAGGAAAACATTTTTTCCATATGAAAATCCAAAGTGACTGTAAAATTAAATCTCACAAGAAGATCCTTATTATACACAAGGAGAAAACTTTACAAGCAAATTGACAGCAAATCCCTCAAGATTGTCAAATTTTGGCATATGGCAGGGCGTAGGACACATGCAGTTACCAACCATCCTGATTAAATCAAGTGGCCAAGAGTTTTTGAAAATTTGAATGGCATTATATAAGAGATATAAAAATGCCATAATTGCCAAAAACAATCACACCATTCTATCCTATTCAATTGAACATCACCACTGAGTACTCAGTTTTTCTCTACTTATAATTACAATCTGTTCCTTAATGAATAAAAATTATACAGAAGAGTCAATAAGAAGACAACAGATTCTAAAATTATCTCTTGCCAAAATCATAATAGCCAACACTTTGTATATATTATGGAGGAGAAACCATTTTTATGCTTTGAATGAATTATTTCACTTACCCTTCACAACAAGCCTTGAAAGACATTTATTATCCTCATTCTACAGATGGAAAAACTGAGGCCTAAAGAGGTTAAATTACATGCTGAGATCACAAAACTACCATGTTGCAGATATGGGATTTAAATCCAGGAAATATGGATCTAGACTTTATACTCTTCACTATTTTGCTATAGTGTGCCTAATGTAAGTATATAGACAAAAGTTAAAATATTAACCTTTTCCAAAAAATAACCAGTGCTTAATTTAATAGCTTATAGCATCAAAAGTATTTTTCTTGGTATTAAAACATCTTTCATTTGAAGATATTATTGTTATCAAGTAAAAACTACCATTACTCATTACAAATTACAAAAATGTATTTATAGGTTCTGATTCCAGTAAAACCAGATCATCTCTTGGTTCAACTTGGATCAACTCTTCTGCTAAAAACAACTAGAAAATTTAGGCTAAACTTAAAAAATATCTGTTTCAAGATCTCAAAGATTTTAATAAAGCAATCATGGATTTCAGGGCTAATATCTTGTGAGGAGAGGGGAATAAAACTTAGTCTGGCTACATCAGAACACCATTATTTTAGAGATTTGGAATTAGCATCATTCTGAAAAACCACTATACCATTGTGTCTCATTCAGTTGAATAGAATGTGAAAGGTGAACATATCGTACAAATTCTCTTTTCTCCTAGGAAAATCCACTGATTTCAGAATTAGTATCTATCAGGTCTAGAAGCTGAGCAGAGCTTTTGACATCTTTGTGAGGCAAAGGGGAAAAGTTTAAGAGTTAAAGGTCCTGGTAAATCTCTCAAGCTTTAGATTGGGAACCTAAAGGCTAGGCTATAGTTTAGAAGAGTAAATAGGAAATATACCAGCCCTCATAGGGGCTGCAGCTTACCTTCAAATGAAATAAATGTGTTAAGATAATCTAGTATTAATAGAATTCTTATCTACCTGAAAGAAGACAAAGTAAATCATCTCTGAGTAAAGATAATTGTATCTTAAGCATCAAATTATTTTTACAGATTTTCACACCAACATCCAACTCTTAATCACAAATAAGCACAGGAAGAGGTGGATTAACTTGATAAAAAACAAACAAACAAACAATAAACGGTAGAAACAGATCTTCAGACATCCAGATAAGCAAGAGACTTTTAAAATAAATATGTTGCAAAAATAAATTTAAAAATAAATAAAATAACATTAAATACAATAACATAAAATTAAATAAATAAATAGATAAATAAATCTGTTGCTTAAGTTTGAGAGACTAAAATGTGTGACTAAGAATTTTGGCAGAAAACTACAAAGAATAAAAAAATAACCAGTAAAATTTCTAACTGAAGAGTATAATAACCAAAATGTAAAAGTCACTGGATAGATTTAACAGTAAGTTAGACACAACTGAAGAGAGAATTAGGCAAGTTGAAAAGAAAATAAGCACCAGAAAACATGGAAAGATAAAATAATGGAATATGCAGAAGAGTATACAGAAGACATAAAAGACATGGTCAAAAAGCTATATGGTCTATTATATGTGTAATTGGAGAAGAGAGAGGTAATGAGGCAGAGGTATAATTTGAAAAGATAATAGCTAAGAATTGCTACAGTCATACATTTCTACGGTCTCCAATTGTTACAGTAATGCATTGGGATACTATAAAACAATAAAAATGAATGACTTCTCATTACACCAAAACAATATAGATTAAACTTATACACATAATATTAAGTTGAAGAAGCCAAACACAGACATGATTTATACATATAAAGTTCAAAAACAGACAAAATTTTATTATAATGTCAGAAGTCAGGATAGTTTTTGGACAGAGGGAGAGAATACTGATTGAGGGATCATAAGGCAGGCTTCTGAATGCAGACCGTGTTCTATTTCTTGGACTTGGTGCTGATTATCCAGGCATATTCATTCTAATAATATATATTATATATTAAAATCTTTATAAATTCTATGTAAATGTATATAAAATCTATATAAGTAAAATTATACATATATAGTTTACTTTGTATATATTTGTAATGCTTCATATAAAAGTTTAAAAATAAAGCAAAATAACAATTATAATGTGCTTATGGTAAACTATTAATTCCAAAAACTAAAAGAAATTTATTATTTTAATATAGCTCTTAATTAAGAATTACATTTTAAGAGTTACATTTTAAATATGTAACTATTAGTAAGACTATAGATTACTCCACAATTTCTGTAATTTAGGACTCTTATGGTGAAAAAAAGGTTTAGTACATCTCACTAGTGAGTACATCTCACTCTAGCAAAAAGAAACTTTATAATGGTACTTATATAAGTTTTCCTGTGTTTTTCATTTTTCTGATTTCCATAATGGTCAGATAGAATATATCAATCCTGAAAACTACATGTAAATGCCTTTCCTTCTTCAGAATCAAGACTTTCTTCTATATACTAAGTAAGATAGGCATAAGGAACTTGCTAGGCATAATATCCATTCTGGTTTGGATCTAATGCAGCAAGTAAGAAGAGGTGTCCTTTTTAAATTATCTGATTAAGTTCACTGAGCAAATCAAGATTGATTACTTGATACAGAAACACTGTTGTACAAAAATTTTTCTGATGAAATCTGTGACCTTAAATCATATTTTAATGAGACTTGAAGAAAGTATATATAATCATCAAGAGTTGAAACTATTTAGTAATTTTAACAAGAAAACATCAATCAATATGCCAAACATAAAACAAATGTGAGAAATCTTCTCATTATTAGGTGTGAATGTTAAAATTGAGGGGTGATTTCATTCTTTCACAAATTCTTAGGAAGAGGAAACCTAATCATTTACAATGATTACTATTGGTAATCTAAAACATGAATTACTCTGAGACTTGCCAAGAGAGATGTGAAAAGACATTTCTTCAATTAAGTGTAAGAAAAGCAATAGCCATCAACTTTAGTAAAAAAGCAAATGTTGAAATGTCAGGAGAAATGTTATAAGAACTAATCTATATATCTCTGCGTCCTTTTTTAAACTTCATGTAGTTTTAACTTTCTAAAGAGGGCAACTTACGAAAGAATAACAAAATTTAAATGTACATTACTGAAAATTTTTTATATAAGTCAATCAATGAATCATCAGGTACACAGAGATCCATTTGTTACATTTATTTTTTTTCATTTGTTGCATTTAACATATTGCATTTAACATATCATCCTAAAACTTATATTTATTTATTCCCCCAGTACACTGTAAACACCCCATAGGCAGGAGACTATATCATGTTTACATCCCTAGGATCTTACACAATATGATGCTCAATAAACACTTGTTGTACTAAACTGAGCCTTAAAAAGTAGTCTTATTTCTACAATCCCAAAATGAATCATAATAAGACAAATTAACACTAGTGTCTCACTGTGTTATTTAAAATAAAGAGCAGAGTTAAAAATAGAGCTACCCTACAACCCAGCAATTGTACTACGAGGTATTTGCCCCACAGATGCAAGTGTCTTGATACAAAGGGGCAGCTGCACCTCAATGTTTATAATATTGTTCACAATAGCCAAACTGTGGAAAGAGCTGAGATGTCCTCAACAGATGAATGGATAAAGAAGATATTTATACAATGGGATATTACTCAGCCATCAGAAAGGATGAACACTTACCATTTACATCAATGTGGATGGAAGTGGAGGGTATTATGCTGAGCGAAATAGAGAAAGACAATTATCATATGGTTTCACTCATATATGGAATGTAAGAAACAGTGCAGAGGATCATAGGGGAAAGGAAGGAAAACCAAATAGGAAGCCATCAGAGAGGGAGAAAAACCATGAGAGTCTCTTAACTATAGGAAATAAATTGAAGGTTGCTGGAGGGAAGGTGGACGGGGGAGGGGGTAATTGGGTGATGGGCATTAAGGAGGGCACGTGATGTGATGAGCACTGGGTGTTATACACTACTGATGAATTATTGAACTCTACATCTGAAACTAATTATGTATTATATGTTGGTTAACTGAATTTAAATAAAAAATAATAATAAAAATTACTAATGCAAAAAATAAAAAATAAAATGAAATAGGGAGCAGAGAAATAAGGCCTGTTGGCAGAGACTGCTATCTGCGTCTCAAAATTCATTCTCTATTTTTTTTTAAGGATTTTTATTTATTTTTTTGAGAAAGAGAGAGAGTGAGGGAGAGCATGAGAAGGGAGAAGGTCAGAGTGAGAAGCAGACTGCCCTTGGAGCTGGGAGCCCGATGTGGGACTCGATCCCGGGTCTCCAGGATCATGACCTGAGCCGAAGGCAGTCGCCCAACCAACTGAGCCACCCAGGCGCCCTCATTCTCTCTTTTTAATTAATAAAAATCCAATTTTTTAGCTGTGTACCTACCACTCAATAAAAAGACATTTCTCTGCCGCCCTTGCAGCTTAGTATGGTCATGTGAGCATAGTCATTCAGGCAATGGGTTCCTCCAAAAGGAGAAGGTAAGTGAACAAATTATATATTAAAATATGAAACATAAAGAAAATAAATTTTAAAAAATAAAATATGAAACATATATGATAAAAGTAAATATATTGTCAAATTCAGAATACTCTAACATCACAATATGGTAGTGTATTAATCAGCTAACTATAGTATAAAAATAAAAAGACAAGCTATTGTAACTATAGCTACAATAATTTGTTAATGAATACACAATATTAAAAGAGGTAAATTGTGTTATCAAAAACAATCTATGTTAATTATATCTCAAAAAAAAGAAAAAATTAAAACTGAGGCATTAATTCAAGAAAAGAAAGAAAGAAAGAAGAAAGGAAGGAGTTAAAGTACAGAGTTTTCATATGTGATCAAATTTAGGTTGACATTAGCATAAAATAGACTGTTATAGATACAGATATTAAAATTTTCCTAACAATGAGTATGCCTGGGTGGCTTAGTCAGTTAAGTGTCCACCTCTTGATTTCTGCTTAGGGCATCATCTCAGGGTTATGAGATCAAGAGCTGCATCAAGCTCCATGCTGGGCATGGGATCTGCTTAAGATTCGCTCTCTTTCTCCTTCTGTCCCTCCCCACACTCACTCCCCATGCTCACTGTCTGCCTAAAAAAAAAAAATCCTAACAAAGAAAAGCTCATGGGGTGCCTGGGTTGCTCAGTGGGTTAAAGCCTCTGTCTTCAGCTCAGGTCATGATCTCAGGGTTCTGGGATCGAGACCTGCATCGGGCTCTCTGCTCAGCAGGGAGCCTGCATCCTCCTCTCTCTCCACCTGCCTCTCTGCCTACTTATGATCTCTCTCTCTCTGTCAAATAAATAAATTAAATGAAAGAAAGAAAGGAAGGAAGGAAGAAAAGCTCAGGATCAATCCTACTTGAACACTTCCAAAGGTTGGCAAGGAAGGAACCCTTCCAAGTCATTTTAAGAGGACAGCATTACCCTGATACTTAAACAAAATAAAATCACTATAAGAAAAGAAAACCACAGGACAATATTCTTGAAAAATATAGATTCAAAAATTCACAACAAAATATTAACAAACCAAATTAAACAACACATGGAAAAGTTCATATACCATGATCAAGTGGGATTTATCCCTGGGATGCAAGGATGATTCAACATAGGCAAGTCAGTAATTATGAGATGCCACATTTAACAGAATGAAAGATAGCAATCATGATTATCTCAATATATGCAGAAGACGCAGTTAACAAAATATAACATCTTTTCATGATAAAAACTTTCAACAAATTGGGTATAGAAGAAATGTACCTCAACATAATAAAAGTGATACATGACAAGGCCACAGCTAACAACATACTCAACAGAGAAAGTTTGAAAGCTTTTTCTCTGGCATCAGTAATGAGATAAGACTGTCTACTTTCACCACTCCTATTCAACATAATACTCTAAGTCCTAGCCAGAGCCATTAGGCAAGAAAAATACATAATAAACATCTAAAATTAGAAAGGAAGAAGTAAAATTATCTGAATACAGATAATATGATTACATATTCAGAAAAATCCCACAGATTCCACCTAAACTGTTGGAACTAATCAACAAATTTAGTAAAGTTGCTAGAAACAAAATTAACTTAGAAAAACAGTTTTATTTATTTATATACACTAACAATGAAATACCTGGAAAAGAAATAAAGAAAACAAACCCACTTACAACAGCATAGAAAAATAAAATAAAATAATTAAGAATAAATTTAATCAATGAAGTGGAAGTTCTGCATACTAGACACAAATAAGTGGAAAGATATTCCACACTCATGGATTTGAAGAATTAATATTGTTAAAATGTCCATACTACCCAAAGCAATCTACAGATTCAATATAATCCTTATTCAAATTCCAATGACATTGTGTATGGAACACAGAAAACCCAAATAGCCAAAGCAATCTTGAAAAAGAAGAACATTGGAAGCATCATACTTCCCTGATTTCAAACTGCATTTCAAACCTATAGTTATCAAAATAATATGGTACTAGCATAAAAATAGACTCATAGACCAACTGAATAGAACCAAGAGCCCAGAAATAAACCCACACATATAGATAAACTAATATTTGACAAGGGAGCCAAGAACACTCATTGAGGAAAAGCTGTCTTTAATAAGTGTTAGGAAAACTGGATAATAACATGGAGAAGAATGAATTGACCCCTACCTTATATTACTTACAAAAAATTACCATGAAATTAATTAAAAACTTAAACATAAGACCTGAAACTATAAAACTTCTAGAAGAAAACACAGGGGGGAAAACTCCTTAACATTAGTCTTGGAAATAATTTTTTGGATATTATAGCAAAAGTAAGTGTATGTAACTATATCAAACTAAAAAAAAAAGTTTGCTTTTGCAAAGCGAAAGAAACAATCAACAAAATGGAAAAGCAATCAGCAGACTGGTAGAAAATATTCTCAAATCATATATCTGATAAGCGGGTAATATCCAAAACATGTAAGGAACTCATACAACTCAATAGCAAAAAGCCAAACAGTCCGATTTAAAAATGGGTAAAGGGAAAAAAGGCAGAGGAACTGACATTTTTCTAAAGAAGATACACAAATGATCAATAAAAGGTGCTCAAATTTACTAATTATCAGGGAAATGCAAATCAAAACTACAATGAGATACCACCTCATAACTATTAGAATGGGTAATATAAATAAAACAAGGGATAACAAGTGTTGATGATGATGTGGAGAAAAAGGATCACTTTTGAGCTGCTGATGAGCCTGTGAATTGGCACAGCCATCATGGAAAACAGTATAAAGATTCCTCCAAAAATTGAAAACAGAGTCACCATATAATCCAGCATTTCTATTTCTGGATCTGTATTCCAAGTGGAATAAAATGAGTATCTCAAAGAGATATCTGATCCTCATGTTCATCACAGCATCATTCATAATAACCAAGATATAGGAACAACCTATGTATCCATCTATAAATGATGGATAAGGAAAATGTGGTATATGTGTACACACACACACACACACACACACACACACACACACACACTGGAATATAATTCAGCCATGACAAAAAAAGGTAATCTTGCCATTTTCTACAATATTGATACACCTGAAGGCATTATGCTAAGTGAAAGAAACAAGACAGAGAAAGACAAATATTGTATGGTCTCACTTATACGTAGAACCTGAAAAATCCAAACTCCTAGAAACAGAGAGTAGAAAGATGTTTACCAGGGGCTTCGGGGTAGAGGAAATGGAGAGATGCTGATCAAAAGGTACAAACTTAGCGAAATAAGTCAGTCAGAGAAAGACAATTATCACATGATCGCTCTGATATGAAGAATTTGAGATGCAGGGCAGGGGGTTATGGGGGGGGTGGGGAAGAGAAATGAAACAAGATGGGATGGGGAAGGAGACAAACCATAAGAGACTCCTAAACTGTGGAGTTGGGAGGTGGCTGGGAGGTGGGGGGGGGTAGGGATATGGACATTGGGGAGGGTATGTGCTATGGCAAATGCTGTGAAATGTGTAAGCCTGATGATTCACAGACCTGTACCCTGGGGTAAATAATACATTATATGTTAATAAAAAAATTAAAAAAAAAAGGTACAAACTTACAGTTATAAGACAAATAAGTTCTGGGGATCTAATATACAGCATAGTGACTATAGTTAATAATACTGTATTATTATATGTTTGAAAGTTGTTAAGAGTAAATATTAAATATTCTCACCACAAAAAATAAAAATGGTAATTATGTGAGGTGGTGGATGCATTAACCTAACATTACTTTGATAATCATTTGGCAATAAAGGAGTATCAAATCAACATGTGGTATCCCTTAAATTTATACAATGACATATGTCAATTATATCTCAATAAAGTGGGGGGAACCATCTGAAATAGGTAATACAAGTAAGAAAAACAAGGCACAGAGAGATCAAATAATTTGCCACAAGTCTTCAACTTAGTGGTAGATAGGTCTGGTTTTTGAACCCAGCAATTTGGCTCCCAAGTCTGTGCTCCTAACTATTTCTAGAATATTTGGATAATGAAAATTTAAAAACAACAACAAAAAATTCTGTGAAAATTCTTTAACCTGTATATTTATGATTTATACATATTTCTATATGTATGTTATACTTCAATTTAAAAATTCACTTTAAAAATCCACTTAAAGAAAGACCTATGGGAATTTTTATCATGCTAGGTACAAGAGGAATATAAAAACAATGGTGTTGGGGCTCCTCAGTGGCTCAGTTAGTTAAACCTCCAACTCTTGGTTTCAGCTCAGGTCATGATCTCAGGGTCCTGGGATCAAGCCCTGCATTAGGCTCTATGCTCAGCAGGGAGTCTGCTTGAGATTCTCTCTTTTCCTATCCCTATGCCCCTCCCCCTGCTATGCTCTCTCTCCCTCTCTCTCTCAAATAAATAAATAAAACTTAAAAAAAAAAAAAAAGAACAAGGCTTCTGGTTTCCAATGGATTCTAGGTAACTAACATCTGAAACAATGAGGGAATGACAGATGTTGGAAGAAGAGGAAGGTTTCAGAGATGGAAGGAGATAGGCAAGCTAATCTCTTAGTTGGAATAGCATTTTCTCAACCAAAACCAAAACCAAAGCCAAAACAAACAAAAACAAAAAGAAACACAAAAAGATGTTTTTCAAGATCAAAAGACCATATGACCATATGTATTTGAAGATGTAAGAAAAGAACCTGTGCATAGAGGAAGACAAAGTTAAAAGCAAAAGTCCTCATGATTTGACAACAGAAAAATACAAATAATATAAATGGGCCAAGCTCTGGGCCTGGCAAACTACAAACCGTAGGGCAAACTTATCCCACTGTCTACTTTTGTTAAGTACAGTGTTAGTGGAACACAGCATCGTCCCTTAATTTACATATCAAGCTGTTGGGACGGAGACTGTATGGCTCACAGAGACTAAAATAATTTCTTTCTGGTCCTTTACAGAAAAAGTTTGGTGACCCTAGATCTAGAATAAGAAGTTAAAAATTTGAATAATCCATGTTTTTTTAACAAAGTTCTGTAGAATGAGAGTCACCTAATTTTTTTTAAGTCTTCTAAAAAGGCAGCAGGGCTGACTTTACTTGTCTAATTTCCCTAGTCCTTCATGTAAGAGTGTGTGTGTGTGTGTGTGTGTGTGTGTGTGTGCTTAGTGGCAAATACACTTCAAAATTCAAGGCCACTTATTGTTAAATTAGAACTGGAGGTATAGATATAAAATGCTTTAACTAAAATGAAGATTAAGTAGGAATTCAAATACATTAACACTACTTGAATGGTCAATTAAACAACTAATTACATTGAAAAATTAATTGCCTACTTAAGTAGATGACCACACCCCACCACATATCCTTTCTCAGCCCACACAGGTGTTCCATGTCTCCTAGACTTCAAAAATGATTTGGCATTCACATTTAATGACTGGAAGAACAAGACACATTTTTTATCATTCAATTATCTATTCATTCTACAAGCATATAATAAATGATAATTTGGGGC
The DNA here is from genome assembly GCA_028533885.1 of Nasua narica. NCBI lineage: Eukaryota > Metazoa > Chordata > Mammalia > Carnivora > Procyonidae > Nasua > Nasua narica. The sequence goes on from CM052800.1 coordinate 103,841,926, forward strand.
CAGAAGTATGTTTGCATTTAAGAATATAGTGAACACAGATGGTTAGTTAGGAACTACCAAAAAGCTCTTTCTCTCTCTCTTTCTCTCCCTCACTCCCTTTCCCTTATTCCACTCTCTCTCTCATATGTTTTAGGTATCATTCCAAGAGCTACACATCCCTTTGGCATTAAGTTTATATTTCTATAATAAAATAGAAATGGAAGGGAAGTCACTACTCTTACAAGTGATGTTGAAAGAAGATGGCTTCATTTGTGAAACAGTTCTCTGGGCTCATTGGTTCTACCCAGGATGGCTCTCAGGATGATGTGGAGAGAGGTTGAAATTAAAAGGGGCAAATTTATTCTCTATAACTAAGTATCATCAACTTCTGATTCTACCTGGTGACTTGGAAATTTTCCTTAATGTTTGAAGTAGAGATAGATGGTGGATTCTGGTTAGTATGAGGGTTAATCCAGCAATGTGTGGGACATTGGGGAGGCAAAGAAATACCTAATGAGGGAGTAATTTCCATACAACAGGAATGTCTGACCAAAGTAAATAATTTTGGAATCACATCTAGTATTCAATTTTAGATAGACTCTCGTTTGTACTATAATTGGCTTCCATTGTTTCTAGATTTTCAGCTACCCAACACAACAACTTTATGTTAGTGATTCTTTTGAAGAATAAAGGAAAAATATCACTCTTAGAGAAAAGCCCTGAGAATAAGAAAGAAACGGGCAAAAGGGATCCCTATTAGAGTTGTTGAAGATGCAGGAGGGCATTTGCTAGAAGATAGAAGAATACAGGTGCCAGCCAGTAGAAATCCGTAGAAACACAAGAAATGACACTGAACTCCTCATGGCGTGTGGGCAGGGGTCTTGATTTATTTATTTGGACATAAAAGAAAAAGTACGCAAGAAGGCTTGGGGGTTTGGGGACGTTTATCTTATTACGAATCTGATTTTTGCCTCGTGTTACACTTATGTAAATTACACTGGTCTCCCCCAGTGGAATGTAAGCACATATATTCATCTTTATATTTCTCCTATACCACGCTTAGTTATTGTAGAGCAGGGGCTCATTAAATTAAGGAGAAAAAGAATTTCAGAAGCAGCAGGAAGATTGAATAAAATGAAGATCTTTGTTTCACCATAAGAAGCAATATAGAATTGGCTGAGGGCTAAATATATTACTTTTGTCTAGTTGTGTTTCTCCAACTGAAAATAGTTTCTCCACAGTAGGGACTAGGGAAGGGTGGGAAATGTATCAGGGAGTGGATACTCAGAGCAGTTGTGAATGGAGTTAAGAGTGGAAAGAACACTTGCCATGGCAAAAATCTCAATCTGGGAAAAAAAAAAACTTCAAAGGAGGGAATACATTTGCGTTTTGGATAAAGAGAAGATAGTTATCCCTAATGCTGATTTGACTCATTCCGTGGATCATATATGGTATGCATCAGAGAGTTCTAAATATGACTGTACAATAAAATCACTAAAAAAATGTGTGGGTTTATTGAAAAATATGCTCAGGTTCACCCTCTGGAGATTCTGATATTCTTGGTCTGACTAGAGCTATGAAATCTATATTTTTAGTACATTTCTCACAACACATTAAGATCTTAGAGGAAAGTTTCTCCTCCTATTGATCTCTCTAACCCCAGGTCTGGCATGCTTACTGAATTAATTAGTGATGTGTTCACCATGCAATATCCATCTCTTGTCTTCATAAATGTGAAATTTATCAATAAAAATAGTTTAATTTTCACCTTGTTTTCCTTTAAATAAATCCTCGCTATAGAGTATTATATATATATAATACACTCCTCATCCCACTCAATAAACGGGTGACTTAGAGAATGACCAAATAAGACTCTCAGCTAAGAAAAAAAATCAGTAGCCAAAAAAAAAGAATACTACAACAGTAATTGTTTATTATGTCATTAATGGACAAGCTATTAGTAATAGCAGCACATATAAAAAGAGAATATTGGTTCTAGGCTTTGGACTTTCAGTTTATAATTCCGTTCTTTCATTGACCTTAAATACTATATTAGATCAACTGAATAATTGTTCCAATCAATAGAGATAGAAAGATAGATATTAAAAGATAAAGGTAGAGACAGAGTTAGTAAAAAAAAACTTGGAATTTAAAACATGTCACACAAATATCCAATTACCAAAAAAAAGAGGGAGAAGCATATAGATTTTCCAGTATAAATTCTTCACCTGCTGTTTTACCTTAAAAGTAATAATGCCAATTTCTGGCATATAATTGTGTGGTTCTGGCTCAGATGATAATATAATCAAGGTGGTGTCAGTGCTTTCATGGGCTTCTAAGTTAGAGCATCAGCTTTGTTTAGCAATTTAAACTGAAAGAGTATAAGACTCTTTTAAAGACATGTAAGAACTGGAAAGTTGTTACAAAGCTCATTTTCTGACAGGAGATAGCAGAAAAGTTCAGAAGTCCACATATTACCCACAAATGTTGTGACATAAGAGGTTCAATGAAAGCCTATCTCCCCAAATTAAAAAAGCATAGTCCATGGATAGTTCTATTCAGATCACACCAAAGCTTTCAAAAGTATTCATATAGCATTACCACCCGCATATCCTTAATTCCAAGATACACACTTTTAATTCTCTCTCTCTCTTTCACACACACTCCTTTCTGAGGGATTATGCATTTTATAAATGATAGGTATATTTAATGTAGTTTATTTTTCACAAAAAATGTTAGCAAGTCAAAGATACATTTTGCAAGTGATGGCATATTAGTATTGAGAACATACTGCATCTGAGTTCCACATTTGGTTAATGTTTGTTTTTTCTGTTTAATTGAAACTGTCCTCTACCGATGTTATGAACCTCAGTCTAGTGAAAGAGGAAATTTCTTGAATGTCAAAAGAAGAACTAGGGGAAAAATCAAGATGCTATCACCTGTGCACTTAGACCAATGGCATTTAATTTAACAAGTTCTTGGACAATCCAAAGGTTACAATTGTTTCATTACTTCATTCAGTTCCCATACAGTCAGAAAAATATTGCCCTTCCTTGCTAAATTAACAAAAACTGACCAAGACCAGAAAAGTAGTAAAAATAAGTTAAAAGAAGAAAATATGAGCAGTTCTAAAATTTACCAAGGTAGGTCCCATTTTCATTTTTCCAGGGAGAAAGAACAAGTATTTTATGTGTGCTGGAACCTACTCTTACAGACGCCCTAAAGCCGATTGCTAAATTTTCAGGAATTTTGTGAGCCAATTGTTAGTTGGTAGCTTGAAATTGGCCATAGTGGGAATGGATCTCCATGTCTCCAACATGGAAATCAGTAAATGCTACAAGTCAGAGCTTTTTGTACCCCTAGAGAGCCAATTTGCCTGCAAAGCACATGGAAAAACATGCTATAGTAGAATGTTTGTGTTTTAGGAAAAGGTAAAAACTATCTGTCTTACTAAAAAATATTTGATTTAGGACAACAGTTTCTATTTTTCAAAATTTATTAACTTTTTATGTTTCCATTTTTAGAAATTATCTGCAAAACATATGAAACTCTATAGATGACACAGAATTATCTTGAAAAGCAATATTTTAGATAAAAAACAAATTGACCTAGTTCTGACCTAGCCTCAGCAACCCAATGTCATTTTAAATTATTTGATTATCGATATTTCCAGAGACATAAGAGCTTGTCTTACCCTAAAGCCAACAAAAGCTATTGACCTAAATTAAAATTCAATTACACACACATACACACACACACTCACACACTGACATGGGCCATACTGTTCCAATCCAAACAGGTTATTATTCCACAAAGAAGACACCCCTCTGGGTGTCTGAAATCCACAGGGAAAGCAGTAGGCTCCCAGTAGGCATAACCCATCTAAACATTGTCTCCCTGTAGATTCCACAAAGTACAAAATAATATTCCCTCATGGTTGAAATCTGACTGCTTGTTCCAATGAAAACATAGGCGTCTGTGAACCTGAACCCTGAATTGGGGATAATGGATAACATGTCTGATTTTATCTAAGATGCTTATACTTTTCATATGTGAATGCTTTGAGGAAAAAAAGTTAAGTTTTTTCTTTTTTTTAAGATTTTATTTATTTATTTGATAGAGAGAGTTCACAAGTAGGCAGAGAGGCAGGCGGAGAGAGAGGGGGAAGCAGGCTCCCCGCTGAGCAGAGAGCCCGATGCAGGGCTCAGTCCCAGGACCCTGAGATCATGACCTGAGCCGAAGGCAGAGGCTTTAACCCACTGAGCCACCCAGGCGCCCCAAAAAGTTAAGTTTTTTCTAAACCAAAATACTTAAAGCATGAATTTATTCCAAGTAGGAGTCATGACTATCAGTCTTTTTTATTATTTTCCTAAATATTGAAGAATATATTTCTTGAGAGCATATCAGTACTCATATAATTGTTTCTGATATTGAGAATTAACCTGGTCTCAGTTAATCTGATTAAGGTAAGGCAATCTGTGCACCATATTGGAAGAAGGCCATGGCCAATGATATCACATAAAATATAGGAAAGAAAAAGCCCTCATAAACCCTTCATAAAACTTAAAGATTGTAATCAAATCTTAGTAGCAACATTAAACAAAGTCTCATTCCTAAGCAAAGGCAATGAGAATACCCTCTCACCAGGAACTCCAATATTCCAGTACACCTCTTTGGTTAGGAAAGGAGGCATATTTACAGAATAAGAAAAGGTCTTAAAGGTTAAAGTAACTGGATGACCTATGTCTACTTCAATTTTCTTTTTAACTATGACTTATTTTTAAACCATGAGCTTTTAAATTTAACTCTGTCTTAGTCTGGTCATGAATAATAAATATCTATAGCCAAAGATCTGCTCTAATGTATACTAGCTTTCTGGCTGTTCCTGAAACATTTCACTTTCTCTTCCATCTCAGAGCCTTTGCATTTGATACTTCTTCTATGAGGAACACTTTTCTCCCTGAGATCAGGATGGTTCAGTCCCTCACTGTCTTCAAACCTTTGCTTAAATACCACCCTATGAGCATACTCTTCCAATATAAAAGAGAAAATTACATTTCCTTCCTCTACCCAACATTTCTTGTTTCTCTTAGCCTTCCTCCATAGCACTTACCATGGCCTAATATAGGATATACATACTTCTAACATTTTTGTTGTCTATTTATTGTCATGAGAACAGGATCATTATCCATTTTATTCACTCCTATATCCCAAGCACCTAAAACAATGCCCAAATGTAGTGATAGCTTATTTAATAAATCTTCAATAAATGAAAAAAAAAACCACAGGGTCAGAAGGAACCCAAATGTTCTCTGATAGCTTCAACATTAATTCATTGCAAAACTACAACTAGAATTCCTGCAAACAAAAAAATCTTGCGTTTAAACATAGTAAATACTATTTCTGTTTAACACTTTTATTGAATCTCTACAATTTTATTATTCTAATATAAGGAGGAAAAGGTTTTTGAATATCACTAAACAAAGCTATTTACAATTTTACTCTTTTTAGCATTCAAACTATAGGAAAACAAAAAAATTCTATGGGTCAAATTTTTCCAAGGTGGAAAAATTAAATAAATCAACAGAACCTTATAAATAGTGAAATTATTTTTCCACTAGAGAAAACTTCAAATATTTTACAAGTATGAATTGAACATCAATCTATAGTTTGAGTCCCAGTTTCTTAAAAGGAAGAGCATCTGAATTATACATGTACCCCACAATGATGGTTGAGAATTTTGTTCTCACAGATTAACTTCTGAAGGGGATAGTAAACATTTCTAGAAGATAAGATTAACCACTATTTCCAGAACATTTTCTATGTTTCAGGACCTGTACTTGCATTAACCACTATCCTACCATTCCACAGGGTAAACTTTTCTTTCCCACTTTTATAGATGTAAAAACAAACAAAACAAAACGAAAAATAGAGGGACTAGGATTTTTGTATTGATTTAATGTTGAAGTTGTCAGAGAATATTTGGGTTCCTTCCAACCCTGTGTTGCTGTGATGAGCACTGGGTATTATATGTAAGTTATAAATCACTAAATTGTACACCTGAAACAAATATTGTACTGTCTGTTACCTAGCTGGAATTTAAATAAAAACTTGGAAAAAGAAAAGGGGAAAAAAAGATTTATTAATTGAACTGTCACTACATGCAGACATTCCTTAGACACTCAAGAGTGAATAAAACATAATGATGCTGATAAAAATAAATTATTGAGGAAATAAATAAATGGGGAGGGAGTGAAAAATCTTTCTTACAGAAACATTCCGAATAATTTATATAGAGCTTAAGTCCCTAACCTTGAAGATGCACTCCATTTACTTTCTTCCAAAGAGTATGGAAAAGACAGAGATGGGGAAGAATAACCTTACAGGGGAGAAACCTGGCAACACTTTCTCAGCGAGGTGATCAAGGTGGACACCATCAATAAGTCATGTTGATAGCATGTATACTTGATATGATGAGATGAGAATGCCACTTCACCTCTCCAGTCTTCCTTCAAAAACATACAACCCTAGTCTAATCATAAGACAAACCTCAGACAAATCTAAATTGATAGACAGGATACAGAATATCAGAAAAGTACTCCTCAAAGATGTCTAGGTCCTCACAAACAAAGTCAGAGAAACTGTCACAGAATGCTAGGAGGCATGGCAACTAAAAATAAAGTGTCTCCCGAAACAGAAAAAAACATTAGGGAAAAATCAGTCAAATTCAAAGTGTGGAGTTGTGTTAATAACAATAATATATTAATATTGGCCCGTTAGCTGTGACAAATGTACCACACCAATGTAAAATGTTAACAATAGGGAAAACTAGGTTAGAGATAAATAGGAACACTCTGTACTATTTTTACAACTTGTTTTCTATAACTCTAAAAGTATTTTTAAAAAGTTTCAAATATATATATATTCAAAGTCTTAAACAAAAATGCAAAAGAACATTCATACTCCCATTCCTGACCAAGCCATTTACCAACCCCCAACAACAATGAAGTGGTATGTATGTAGGCCAAGATATTCAAACTGGAACCATCATGGGTTGTGGTTTGCTTTGGATGAGTGGGGATGATTCTTGGCTGAACATAAATGAGAAGCTGGAAAATGTAATTACCTGGATGAAAGATATTGGGTTTTCTAATTTCAGGGATGGATAGAAGCCTCAGCATCTCAGCTGAGCTCTGGAGCAACACGGAAGCTCTCTTTTTATGAATCAGAAAAGGCTCATTAAGAATTTCTTTATTTGAGGTAAAAATCTGAAGGAGCAGAGCAGGGCTGGCTCCTTCTGCTTACACCCGCCTTCTTGAGTGTGCCCCCCCCCACAGGACCTGCCTCTGGGAGGGTCTGAGTGTGGCTCAGCCCTCCCTTGAGCTAATTAGCCCAGACGGCCTATGGGTTGGGTTTGGGTTAGCCAATAGGAATGCGGAACCCCTGCCTGGGAAAGAATATAAACCCCGCCTTTTGCCCGCCAAACTTGTGCGCCAATTCTGGCCAGAGTGATAGGCTAGTTCAAACAGTTACTAAGCAACTTTCTGTGTGTTACAATCTCATTGGTCACCAGCCGCTCTAAAACTGTTGTGCTCTTTGAAACTCGCTCTCTTTCTCTACACCACGCTGCCGAGTAGGTGAGTGTGAGAGACTGAGCTCAAGCTAGCTTGAATAAAGGGCTCTTTTGCTTTTGCATCGGACTCGGCTCCCTGGTGGCATTTGGGGATCTCAAAATCTGGGCATAACAAATCAAAAAGGGGTTACTTTGGAGTTGTTGGGAATCAAGTCCAAAAGAGGGTAGCTCTGGGAGTGGGAAGACAATTGCTGGAGAGCTCTTGGGATCTAGGGGGAGAAAAGCTTGTCTGCTCAAGGGAATGTGGCTCTGAGTGCCCTGAGGGAGAGATTCCTGATTGAGAGAGACCAAGGTCTCAAAGACATTAGAGTTTATGAGGATTTGTTGTTGTTCATTAAATTTCTCTCTCAAACCCATATTAAGAAGGTATGCAAGTTAGGATATATTTCTTCCCATATGGGACAGAAAAGCCAGTGAATTCTTATCCTCTCATAATTTAAATTTCAATTTGTGTCATTGAAATCTTGAATGTAAGAAATCAAGTATAATTCTCAACTTAGAAGAAGCCCCACAAGGAAATGAGGACAATAGGAGGCATCACTATGAGGAGTAAATTCAATTTTTGCCTTGATTATTTTGTATCTCTTGCTATATCTACCCTGATCAAAGAAGAAATGAAAACAATTTTTTTGGCTTGAAAATGAGGTCTGTCCTTTTGAAAAAAACCTAAAAGAAAGACCTGCTTCAAGTAAAACAGATAGTATGTACCCTTCTATTGGGCTCTGGTCACTTACTGCCCTTATATATGATTGCCTTCCCTTGGTGTAATAATTTATTGCCTATTAGTTCACTCTTTTGCAGGCCCTCTTTTCTCTCTTTGGCTGCATGGGTGACTCTATTAGTGGTAATGAACTGTGTCGTGGGTAATCACACCATCAAGACCCATTTACCTTAAGCCCCAAAGCTTGAAACCTTCTCAGCACTCAGTCCTGCAAAGAGAAAACGAGCAATGACCTGCAAAAATAGAGACCTGAGAACCTCTGGAGATATTAAGTTTAAGCTTAATTTTGAGTCATTAATAAATAAGATGTATAATTATCAAAACAAACCACATTTAATAATTAATACCTTGCAAACAAAAGAGAAATGAAATACCTAGTAGAATTAGACAGAGGTTATATTCAGTTCCCCTTGAAGATCCTGCTTTGAAGGGGAATTCACAAACTGTTTAAAATTATGAAAGAGCCATCTCCCCAAAGCTCACGTAGTGAGCCATGTAGCAAATAGGCTTCCTAACATTCATCCACCTGTGCTCTCACAAGCTTTACCCATGCTTAATTCTAGAAGTACAACTCCTCCCATTTAATTACAACATTTCACCTTCCACTGAAGTATCGAAAGGTTTTGGTGGACGTGTGTAATTTATCAAAATGGCGGCAAAAGTAGTTAAATGCAATCTCTTTCGTATGTCATTCTTATTATATAATACTCTTAGGCTAGATTTTGTTGGCAGTAACCTCTGGTTTCTGCTGACAATCCCAATTTTTGATGACCTATACTTTGTTGAGTAAGGGAAGGGAACTAATAATTACTGAGCATTCACCAAGGTAGATGGACCAGCACATTGGTTATCTGATACAATTCCCTAAACAAGCCTATGAGATCAGGCTTATTTATACCAATTAATGGTCCAGAAGTTTTAGGCTAAGAGAGGCCAAACCACTAACTCAAGATCAAAAGTGCTGGATTGGGAATTTGACTCCTGATCTTTCCAATCCCAAAGCCTATCATTTTTTTCAATTATGGGTCTTAAATATGTCTATATAGAGAATATGAAGCTCTCCTGGATGCTTTGTAACTGACTATATATAAAGTAATGTTATGGGTATTTATACAACATTTTACCAATGCCCCACAATATTTAGCAGTTTGTCAACAGCTGGAAGAACAAAGGATCATAGCACTTTCCAAGCCCAAGTCACTGGTTCAGAAAGAAATCTAGTCACTGTCCAGCATGCCTAGCCAATCAAATGGTGATGGAGAGAGAGAAACAGCATTTCACCATCACTCATAAACCCAGCCATCCCATCATCCTGGCCCCCTGGTCCGGCCTTACCAGGGGTTGGAGGGGAAGATTACAATTTCTTTCCATAATTTTTAACCTGGCACAAGCAATTTTAACCCCGGTCATGAAATGTGTTCATTTTGCCCTAGAATTAATGAAATCAGAGGTGCCTCTAGATATGTTACAGGGTATCAAATGTAATGTATTTCTTTTTTTCACTGTCTTGTGCTAGAAGACCAAATACTTCCCAGGATCTGAGAATTTCTTAGGAATGGAATGTTAGTTTAGTCATGAGTCAGTAGCTTTATCATCTTATGGTTTCAGTGACCCCAGTCCCACTTTCTCTCAGAGAGCATCTCCTGGGGTGCTGTGAACACAAGAAGTTATCCCATGCTTTTGAAATTGAATAAAGGCTTTTGTTTTTCAGATTTTGTTGAAAATATTCATTAATTTTTGTTCACATTGCCTAAATCTTACAGTCAAATTTTACTGAAAACACATTTTTTTTTAGCTTAAAGATTAGGAATTTATTTCTCACAATTATGGAAGCTGCGAAGGTATCAACCAATACAGTTCCTGGTAAGAGCTCTCTTCCCGGGTTGCAGACAACTGCCTTCCATGTTCTCACATGGCTTCTTTCATTCTTGTGCATGGAGAGAGAGGGATTAAACTCTCTGGGGTGTCTTCTTATAAGGACACAAATCTACTGGATCAGGTCTCTATACTGTTGTGGTTTCATTTAACCTTTACTACTTCCTCAGAGGCCCTCAGTTGATTTGGGGCAGGGCAAATATTGGTCTTGGTGTGCGAGCATTTGGTAAGAAGGTGGATGGAGCTACAGACTTGGGGTTGCTTGCTTTGCATATAAAAGATGAGTTCTGGTGTGCCTGGGTGGCTCAGTCAGTTAGGTATCTGCCTTCAGCTCATGTCATGATCCTAGGTTCCTGGGATTGAGCCCTGCATTGGTCTCCTTGCTCATCGGGGAGACTGCTTCTCCCTCTTTTCCCTGCTCATGCTCTCCCTTGTATCTCATTCTCTTAAATAAACAAAATCTTTGAGAAAAAAAGATTAATTCCTAGGAAAATTGCTATTATCTATAAGAACTAGATTAGAAGCAGCCTAGTTATCCTGGAAAAGACCCTAAACATTTAAGAATTGGTAGCATGTCTGCTATGAATGGGTATGAAGGTAGAGATAAAAACAGAAGGATCAACTGAATATCTATTTAAAGAGTATTTGGATCCCCAAATCCCCTCCTTGCCTCAGCTCAGAAAACACATTTTAAGGTTATAATGATGATGGTGATGACAATAATAATAATAATGATGGTGATGATCATTGATGGTGATGATAATAATAATAATAATAGTAGTAGTAGTAGTAAATAATAGTAAAATAAATTATCTTAAACAAATTTTTTAATTTTTTACCTAAAAAGTTTTAATACTTACATATTAGAGAAAGGACCCAATGCTTATTATAGTCAGTGATTTCTCTCAGGCTGCGTTCAACAATACAAGTAAGCCTTACATTTTAGAAATACCCTTCTCACAAGGGTCAAATAGGCAATTAGCATCATCATTAGAAGGAAAATAAAATGCAAACATAATTACCACAGGACATAACAAACTTAGCATCAGCTTGTCAGAAAGAAGTCATCTATTCAAACAGAATTGAATCCAGATCTACTATATATGCAATCCCTCTTAAGAAGAGCTGCAAAATAACAAATTTTCCTAATTTCTAGAAATGTCCTCACTGCTCTGTAACCTATTCAACCTCTAGCCATCTTTCAAAGTTCAAGTCATCACATTTCCTTCCTAAAGCCATTGACTCTTACTCTGATTCTTTCTCCATCTCCTAAACTCTTTTAAATGTAGGATTGTGCCACACAAATGAACACACAGCCCAAGTTTATAACATATTGTAAGACGACACAAATATCTTCGCAGATCATTCACATTTCTTACACAAGAAACTGAACCTCTTAAATGCAGAAATTTTTCCTGTATTTCTTCACTGCTGCTACCAATGAGCTGGGCACAGACCACACTCAGCACATGGTCGTGAACTGACTACTAATCTGCTGGTTTTCTATATGACGTCCTGTTTTGGGGCATGTTTTCATCTTTCTTTATTGGCTCTTAAGTTCTTTATTTCCTTTTTTAAGATTTTATTCAAATTCCAGATACTTAACATACAGTGTAATATTAGTTTCAGGTACACAAAATATAGTGATTCAACACTTAAATACATCACACTATGCTCATCATGACAAGTGCACTCCTTAACCCCCATCACCTATTTCACTCAACCCTCCTCCCCTTTCTCCTTTGGTAACCACCAGTTTATTCTCTATAGTTAACCATCTGTTTCTTGATTTGCCTCTCTTTCTTTTTTTCCCCCTTTGATTTATTTTCTGATTCTGACATTCATATGTTACTTCCTCTCCTTTTCACCAATCCAAATGCTTCATATCAAAATCTATCCCTAAATCCTGCCTCTTCCAGGAAGTCCATCTGATCCCCCTGTGAGCAGCCATCTTTCTTTTAGCAGCTTTAAGTTAAATATTGCAATCATGGGGGTGCCTGGGTGTCTCAGTTGTTAAGCAGCTGCCTTCGGCTCAGGTCATGATCCCAGGGACCTGGGATTGAGTCCCACATCAGGCTCCCTGCTCAGTGGGGAGACTGCTTCTCCCTCTCTCCCACTCCCCTGTTTGAGTTCCCCCTCTCTCCATCTCTCTCTCTCTGTCAAATGGATAAATAAAATCTGTAAATATTGCTATCATGTTCTTAACTCCCTATTACCTCATGTTATTCTTCAGTGTTTTCCATTGTACATCTTATTTTCCCAAATAGATAATAAACTCCCTTAGCTCAGGGGATATGCCTTCTACTTTTCTGTATCCTCCACAAAAATAAGCACCCGAAATCTAAGGAAATACAGATTGATCTGGTTTCTGATTTATACGCTCTGTCACATTTCGTGGTCTCTTGTGTCCTCAATTATCTGATCCATCATACACTTTTTTTTTCCTCCAAAGAGTGATTGTCTTTCACTTTACAACTTAGCCAGAAAAGGGATTTTATTAAAAAAGCTCAGACTTCTTAATATGTGTCACCTATTTCTCTTAAATTTCCAAGAAAGTGTTTTTAAGAAGCTCTTATTTCCTAAAGATTTTAAAGTTTTTTTTAAACTTCTCATTTAAAATTTTCCAAGTTTATGGTCACAGTTCTTTTTCTAAAATCGAGTAACCAAATGATAGACTTGTCTCCCATTATAGCCAGAATATTTAAATACATTTAATTATGTTGTGATAATTACAATAAAGGCATTTGTCATGAATTACTGTATTATTTCCTTTCTACTACTTATATACACTGACTGTATTTGTCCTGTGAATTCTGAAAGTCTAATCCAGAGAAGTAGCCCTCTCACTAGATCAGGAAATCACAGAACACTTATTTTTAAAAAGGTAACATTTTCTCCTGTTTTATAGATCCAGATAAATTATTACGGTGAATATATTTTTATTGTTAAATTAACTATGTGCTTATACAGAAAAGCATAAACTATCTTGAACTTCCTAAAATTATTAAAATTGAGGAAATAGCTAAAATTTTTATTTTTTATCCTAAAGAGGCCTCTAAAATATGTTAGACAAAAATATTTAATCTTCATGTATAGAGCAAAGGAGGAAACAATAAAGTATGTATAAATGTTAGTGGGTGTGAATTTTACTGGGATGGACTTATACATTTACCATCATTTGCCATAGAATATCACTATTTAATATTTTAAGATCTTCAATAAGGAATTTGGATCATATATATACACACGTACTTATCAGTTTTTTAATCGAGACGACTGAACTTTCATTTTTAAGACTTGATCATAAAAACCTCTTCCAATTGCTTTAGTAGTTAGAACAACACATTTTTTATTCTCAATAACATTGATTTATAGATTTATAAGCTTTTCCCCATTGTGATGGTACTTGTTTTACAAATAAAGTATGCTTTCCTCAAAGTAATTATACAGTAAAAGAAAAAAGTATGAAGTTATTTTTCAAAATATAGAGTAGGGAATTTTGAAAAACAGAAGATAATATTGAGAGGAATAAATGTTGCAAATAAAATACAGTTATCATAATTAACTATGAAATATCAATCAAAAGCTTCTTTGAGTACCTTCATTTATTTTTATTAATTTTTTAATGATAATGGCTAAATTTCATTGAACAGCTATTATGCATCAGGCATATTTGAAGTACTTTACATAAATTACTTTAGAATGCTCATGGTAATCCTATGATGTGCTGAAAGGTAGGCAGACGTGTTTACCTATTACAATGCCGTCTCCCTCTCCACATAGAGGCAACTCCATTTTTTAAAAATAAATGAAGGTACTCCTTCATTTCAAGGTACTCCTTCATTTATTTTTAAAAAGTGGAGTTGCCTCTATGTGGTGAGGGAAACGGCATTGCAATAGGTAAACACGTCTGCCTACCTTTCAGCTGCGACCCCAACGCCCCTCTCTTCACAGTCGCCTCTGCCCTTCAGTGTCAGCTCTCATGAGCCCCTTCCTCAACTTATCTCTTAGTTTCTCAATTTACATGTAATTTGATGACAATAATAAAATTATTTCCTGACCAGTAAAGCAATCAAAAGCAGCAAACCTCATCAGAACCAAATCTAACAAATTAATGGTCAGTGGTTCTGATGCTAAGCCATGAAAACTCCTGCACATAAAAACATGCTGTCTGAATTCAGAGGGCATCTCTCTATAACTCAGGAAGGATTGCTGCTTATGGCTCTGTTTGAATCTGCCCTTTCCTGGCACTCCTCATTGTGCAACATAGGCCCATGGTGTCATGTTTTCCACGACACTGAGGTGAGTTAGAAAAATAATATTTCCCCAAAGTTTTATGAAAAATCTAAAGATGGAATCTCATTTCCATGTCTCTGGGCTCTATATACACAGTTTTTTTATGCCCCAAATTCCTATCCTGCCTTAGTCTTCCTTCCCTTCCCTCTCGTTTTCTCCCTTCCTTATACTTCTTCAATGGGACACAACTCACGCATCTTCCCAGGAAGTCTTTGCTTACCATCCCAGCCCAAATTAAATATTCTATCTCTCTTCCTCTGTGTTCCTATGCATCAATCTTTCATGATACTCACTGCTACTCTGTCCTAGTCCATCTTTCAAACCATCCTGCCGCCCATGCTGAGTTCCCTCAAAGTTGGCACTCTTGTCTGGAAGTACTCGGTCTCCACTGGATAGCCATCATAATGCCTGAATCATAATTCTCAGTGAATGAATGAATGGCTATATTCATAAATAGCTCCCTTCTTCTCACAGGATAATCTAGACTTGTTAGCCTGGTCCCATATTGGCCCCCTTCTTCCTTTCCCTCTTTATCTCCTAAAACTTTCCTCAAATTGTCTGGACATTGAAATGGTCCAGTCATCTAAAACTAATCCTTTTCCACATAGGCTGAGCAATTTGACACCACAGGCCTGTAATGGTCTCATTAAAATATTTTCTGTACAGTATGCAGTGAAAATCAAGATTGGGCCCAAATGTTCCTACCTCAATGCTCCCTGGGCACTTTGTTCATCATATTAATATAGCACAAATTACATAGTAGTATAGCTAGTAATACATCTGTCTTTTCTATCGTGCTGACCCCTTTAATGAGGAAAAAGTTGTTTGGTTTTCTTTGTACATTCACAGAATTTAAGTGGCTTATTCAAGTTCATGGAGCTGGCAAAAAGCAGAGGCAAATCCAGCTTTCTGCTTGCAAGTACAAATGCTCTAAAAGTGTTTCTTCTGAGCTTGCCTTTCTCTTCCACCTGCTCAGGGACTTTACTGCTTTTAATAATATTAACATAATGCCATCACCTCCCCTTCACTCCTCCTATACACACATGCATTGCCCTTTGTATCTTCTTGTAAAATATATATCTCAAATAACTCTGGAAACCCAAATGAATATAAGTGGTAAATGCAGAGGCCTTTGCTGGGAAGTATTCTGAATGGAAAGTCAGGCATCAGCATATATCCCTCAAGCTAGGCAAAGTTCTGTTGATATTATCTGCCATTATTACACAACTCCTTTGTTGGTGTTTCCTACTCTTAGAGTTCTAATGCACAAGATTATGACTAATGAAGGCTGACTACATTGTTTTAATACCTCTTGGTGGAAAAAGAAAAACTTTTGAAATATCCTAATACAAAACCAATTTTGGCAGAGAAACTTCCTGTTAAACTATAATGAGGTCCAATGCCTGGTATATTTTCTAGAATGTAGACCTCTTTTACATTTGCTGACAAAGTTCAAATACACAACAGAGGGCTCTGAGGGTAGGAGTGAGGGAGGCAGGACTTATTTAAGTAGGCCAAGCCGGCTTGAAATAAGTACAGTCTGAGCACAGGTCTTGGAATCCGAGGCTTTTGGAACTGTAATCCTAGCTCAGACACTGATCCCTCCTGTGACCTAGGATAAATTACTCAACCTTTTTCCCTTGGTTTCCAGATCCTCTAAATAGGGATAATAATCTTGACCTCAGAAGGCTAGTGTATGAATTAAACATTTAAGAGGCCTGATTTTAAAGACAGGCAGAATGAAGCATCTCATTCCTTACAGACAGAGTAACTCTTTCACCTCAAGTCACCAAGAACTATTTCTGTTAAAAAAGCAAAAGATGGCTGATTCAGGTATCTGGCTATCCTGAAAGTGTTGCTGCAGCCTCAGAAGGAGGTCAGACTCATAAATGAGAGAAACATGAGGTTGGAGGCTGAAAACTGAAAACAAAAATAAAATAAAAACAAAAAATATTGACCTCACCATAACCTCACCATACCGTGCTTTCCTATCAAACACTGAAGATAGCATTTGAGCCTAAAGATAGTTCGCCTTCCTGAGCACTGTTCCTACAAATTAAGCCTTATGAGATATTTTGTTGTCTATGTCAATGGTTTATGGATATATTTTCCTGAAGAATTATTGAAATTATTATCACTGACAGTTGAAGGATGAGACTTTTCAATACCTGGAAGTTCTATCAAAAGTGCCATTTTAGATTCTGCAGAACAGAAAGATTCCATAATCATAACAATACAATTAAAATATATAGAATCAAGTCACTTAAAGAGGGAACATGCTCTAGAACATTGCAAATGACTGTAAATTCACTCAATTCAAGATTAATTTCCCCCCCAAAAAAACCCACTAATTTTCCCATTGGAATAAATGTAAAAGAGGGGAAAGGTTAACTAAAATCAATCTAACTATTTAATTTCATGCTGCTTTTTCTTCTCACACTATCTCTCATATCTCAGAGTCTGCTCCCCTACATTCACAAGAGAGTAGAACATAGTGGTTATTTGTCCATTGAATTAGTTATTGCTGCATAACAAACTACCCCCAGAGTTAGTGGCTTAAAATACCAATATTCATTATCTTCCAGTTTCTGTTGGTTGGGAATCTGGACATGATTTAGCAGGATCCTCTGGATTAGGGTCTCTCACAATCAAAATGCATTCAAGGTATCAAGAGGAATTGTAATTCTCTTGAGACTCAACTGGCAAATGACCTACTTCTATACTCATTTAGAACATGGTTTTTGGCAGGATTCACTTTGTGGGCTATTGGACTGAGGGCCTCACTTCCTCCCTGGCCTTTGGCCAAAGTCTACTCAGTTCCCTGCCACAGGGGTCCCTCCACAGAACAACTCATAATAGCAGCTTGCTTCATCCAAACAAGCAAGCAAGAAGAGCTGCAGGAGACTAAGACAAAGACAGAGCCAGCAAGACTGAAGTCAGTTTTCCATAACAATTTTGGTAGTAACACCTCATCTCTTTTTCCATATTATATTAATTAACAGTGAGTTGCGAGGTCCAGTCTACATTCAATGGCAGGAGATAACAGAGACCATGAATACTAGCAGAGAGGGATCACTGGACATCATTTTAGAAGGCTACCTGCTCCAGGCTTCTGCATACCTTATATTACATCTAATTTCCTTTCCAATGTTATTGATATTCAAGAGTGTTTTTCAGTGTTAGCATAAGATTTTATACTTAGCAAATACTTGCATGACATTATTATGAGATGTAAAAGATCTTTTAAAGTGTTAGACTGAATGTGAAAATCACAGTACAAAGTCCTCCAAATCACTCAGGGAAGTACAGGAACACTGACGTATAGCCAACAGTATGTATCACAACATACACACAACATAGACGGCAGAGGATCTGTGTAAGGAATAAAGTGACATTGCTCTGTGAAAATAACATCAACTCAGTTTATGACTAATTCAAATACACTTTCAAATAAGGGCTCTCAAATAATGTAATTCTTGAGAATAGGAAAATAAAAGGCTTCGATTTGCATTAGTCTGTGCCCATAATTGAGACTTTCATAACATGCCATGTCACAGTTTTTCAAATTTAAATATGTCTGTACTCTATGTCTCTGTGTGAATGTGAATATGCTTGTAAAAATAAAGCCTATGTCCTATATATATTTTTATATGGAATTTTTTCTGAAATCTGATCCATTAGTTCATTTGGACCATGATGTTAATTTAAAGTCATATGCTTGATATTTATGTAAGTTACCTATGTTTAAAAGAAAAGAAAAATGTCGCTGAAAATGTTATCTTATCTCCATATTCAGGGATAGATACATACATATAAAAATTTCTTTAACTTGCCTTTGTGGGTATGGAAATTATATGAACAGATTAGACCAAAAAAAAAAAAAAAGGTATTACTGCCCCTATGAAAACCACTCAAGGAACATTATCTACAAAGAGAGGGTATCATAATTTATATATTCTTTCTCAACAATAATTATTTGCTTGAAAAGATAATACTTTCTTAGGAACACCCATTCAACTTTCACTCTGATATTGCTGAATACATATTTAATTAGAAATGCTACTTTTAATATACTTACTGCATACGTTATTGCTCACTAGCCACTCCTTCTACAAAGATATCTTCATTTATTCCGAACTGTCTTATGTTTGTTATTTCCAAACGCATGGTTATTAGATTATCCTCAATTTAGTGGTCCCAGATACATTACAAAAGAAATATGTCATTTCTGACTCACCAAAGAGAAAGGATTAGTTTTTATAGGAATTTGTTTTACCCTAAATTTGTATCTATGACCAATCAGCTTTTGACTTTCTGGAAAGAGATTCCCTCCCACAAGGGTTTCAAAGCATCTGAAAAGCAGAAGCTCACTATAATTCCGTAACTTCAGCTGTTCAAACTCAATGCAACATAGACTGTGTTCATTGAAGAATAGTAACTGGAAAAAAGAAAAAATAATAACCATTTTTCTCTTCTGTTCACGTGTCAGACCATATCTGAAATAAAAATGTTCAGTCATGGCATCAAATTTCAAGTTCAATATTGATACATTAGAATAACTATGGTCAAAGCCACCAGAATATTAATGCTAGAAAAGACAGCTGAAGACTATGCAGATGTTGTATGAGTTTGCTGTGGCTGCTAGAAAAAACTGCTACCACAAAAGAGAAGGCTTAAACAAGAGAAATGGATCATCTTGGATCTACTGTTTATTATTTATTATTTACTATCTACTGTTTATTATGGATCTAGCTATTTATCTGAAATCCAGGTGTTGTTAGGATTGGTTCCTTCTGAAGACTGAGAAGAAAAGATCCATTCCATGCTTCTCTCCTTGACTTGCAGATGGTGACCTCCCCATTCTTCACATCACCTTCCCTCTGTGCACGTGTCTGTGCTCAACTCCCCTTTTTAGAAAGACATCATATACCCAACCAGGGTCCACATGAATGGCCTCACATTAACTCGATCACTTCTGTCAACACCCTATTACCAAATAAAATTACTTTCTGAGGTACTGGCAGTTAGGACTTCAACATACAAATTTTGGAAGGACACAATTCAATCCATAACAGATGTCTTAGTAAGGAAAGTATTAGGGGGTATATAATAACTATTTTCAAATTTCTGAAGGACTGGGTTGAAAAAGAGGATGGATACTTTTCTGGACTGCTCTGAAACACAAAACTCAAATGAATATATAAAGTTAAGGAAATGAGAAATTTCAATTAAATATAAGGAAATACATTCTTGGAGAGACTGTATAATATCCTCTGAGAAAGGCTTTGGATCTTGCAGCCATTGATACAAGAATGTAAAATCTCATCACTAGTAACTGCTAGCTATAGACCTTGGACTGTTTTTTAATTTCTCTCTGCCATGGTTATTACCCTTCAGTAAAATGGAGATAATAACACCTACTTCATATGGTTCCCGTGAAAGCTAAATGAGATGATGTATATATTCAACATCCAACACAGTGCTCAGCACAGATTAGAACCTCCGGTAAGGTGGATATGAATATTGTTATTATTACTATTTGGAGTTTTCCAATGATTGTAAGGTGATGAGATCTTTCTAAAGAATTAAAATTGTGGCTGGAGGGCCACTTTTCACAGATATTATCACAGGAATTCTTACACTGTTTGGAAGTTAGATAGAGGATTTTTAAGGTCACTTGTAAATTAGTATTTTATAGTTCTAGAAGGTAGACAATAGGTTGGAAATAGTTTCAGCAGCCCTGATTCTACCTCACCTCTTCCCCCGCAGCCCCTGGAACAAAAACCAGAGTGGCTACTGCTTACTTCGGTTATAGCACTCCTCAATTACTTAATTTCACAACCTGTAGCAATGTTTTCCCCTGTCATGTGTTTGATTAATGTTAAAAAATATCTGTACACACACTAACATCAATTTTAATGTAGCCTTCAATGTCAAATATCACAAAAAGAAACACTGAATATTCTATTTTTTTTTTTAAGATTTTTATTTATTTATTAGAGAGCGAGAGATTGAGAATGAGAGGGGAGAAAGTCAGGGGGAGAAGCAGACTTCCCGCAGAGCCGGGAGTCCGATATGGGACTCGATCCCGGGACTCCGGGATCATGACCTGAGCCGAAGGCAGTCGCTCAACCAACTGAGCCACCCAGGCGCCCCAACACTGAATATTCTAATGATATAGTTTCTTGGGACTGCATGAGTGCCTCTAAACGCAAGTATATTGTGGGCTTATTAGAATAAGTACCAATTAACCCTGTCCTCATGCAACTATATAGACAGAATGCATGGTTCATTCATTTGTTAATTCCTGAGTCACCAAAATACACTATCGTGCCCTGTTATATGCCGAGAGACTGTCATGGGCATTAGGAATACGAAAGTAAGAAAATAGGTATTCTCACTTTTAGGAGTTTTCAGGTTAGGAGTAAAAACAATTAGTAGGCATTCAATTACTGAAGTAGCGTGGTTATGATAGTGAAATATAGATTATACTTTGATTAAGCTTTGCTAATATAGGTACCGAACCATAATTTTGATGGTCAGGAAGGACTTGGCAATGGAGTTTTTTATTACTTTTATTTATTTGTTTGTTTGTTTGTTTGTCTGTTTATTTATTTATTTATGAGCAAGAAAGACAGAGAGAGAGAGAGAAGTCACAAGCAGTGGGGAGTGGCAGGCAGAGGGAGAAGCAGATTCTCCGCTGAGCAAAGAATTTGATGTTGGACTTGATCCCACGACCCTGGGATCATGACCTGAGCTGAGGACAGTTGTTTAACTGACTGAGCCACCCAAGCATCCTGACAATGGAAGTGTTTCTAAGCCCGGACCTATAGTGTTAGTAGTTCATAAGTGAAAAGGAGGGGGATATAGGAACTCTAGAAAAGAAAAAATATATGTGACTGCTTAGAGCCAAAAAAGGTATCGCATCGTAGGAGCAACTTTGGAATTTTCCTAGGGTGAGAAGAAACATGGATGGTAGAAAATTGCACTGAGCCAACAGTCAGAAGACGTGACCTGGTCATTATGCACTAGTAGCCCTAACTGCCATCCATAAATGCAGGTGTACTCAGTAACAAAAATGCCAGTCAGCTTTAAGCTTGGTACATTATTTAATATCTTTTATGCAGACAAATTTTGAAAGATCCTGGCATACACTTATAATGAGATGTGGAAGGAATTGTGGATTATTACATATTTGCCTTCTAAAAGTCAAATCTCCTTTCTTCATCAATAACTCAGCGTATCTGCCACTGTGAAATTATAAAGGAGTAAGCCAAGAGAGATACTTCTGTCTCAAGGAGAAATTTAAGATAGAGTTGCATAATTAGGATGGGTTTTTCCAATGGAGATATGAATAAGGATGGACTTGTCTTGTTAACGGGAGAGGTGAAACTCTCCACTGCTCTGGCGAACACTCAAGACAGAAGTCACATCACAGGGACCTGACATACTTGCAGCGGTGGTTCCCAAACTAGCTAAACATAAACTTGCTAATTTTTTTAAAAGTACAGATCCCTGGGACGCCTGGGTGGCTCAGTTGGTTGAGCAACTGCCTTTGGATCAGGTCATGATCCCAGCGTCTTGGGATCGAGTCCCGCATCGGGCTCCTTGCTCCACGGGGAGCCTGCTCCTCTCTCTGCCTCTGCCTGCCTCTCTGCCTGCTTGTGTTCTCTCTCTGTTAAATGAATAAATAAAATCTTTAAAAAAAAAAAAAAGTACAGATCCCTAAGAATCTAATGTAAACTCAAGTTGGGTTGACAGAACCAAGTTCATGTCCCTTCCATTAGCTTTCTTATGTTTCCAACTTTTTGTCTTGCTTTAGACCTTCTCTCTCTCCTTGCTTCCACCATATGAAGTGATCCCAATATATCAGTTTGTTTCATGTCTCCATGCCTCTGTCATCAATACTCCCTCTGTCTTGAAATGCTTTTCCCTGAGCCATGTCTGTCTGTTTCCTATTTACTATATAACTGCACACACATATTTCAAGAGTGATCTACTATAAATTTCCCCTATGCCTTCCTCGTTTAAATATGACCACTTGCTCATCAAGTATCCTTAAGGTAGCCCTTGCTTTTCACATAATCTGTAACACATTTCTGTGGTTACTTTTCAAAAAAACATTTCTTTTTCCTCTTCTACAGCATTTGATATAATATCCATTCAATGAATGCTTGCTGAGTGCATGACTGAATAAATGGATGAGATTCAATATAGTACGTATAGTGCTTGAAAGCATGGATTCTGGAGTTAAACTACCTGGTTTCAAATCCTTACTCTACCACTTACTAGTTGAGTGAATCTGGGAAAGTTACTTTAAGTCACTGCATCTTGATTTCCCAACTATAAAATGGAAATAAGAATAGCACCTGCCTTATGGAATTAAGAGGTTTTAAATGAGTTAATATTTATAAAGCACTTAAGAGTGTCTGGCCCATAGTGTTATATGTGTTTGTAAAATAAATGACTAGTAGAGTAGAGATGATGAGTGCTCAAATGTAGATCTAGGTACAGTGGCAAAAAGCAGAGACAAATACACAGGACATAAGGAGAGAGAACTGGTAAAACTTGATCACTTAGTTGGAATAACTCTCAGAATTCTGCCACAAGTCATTGAAAGGGGTAGACAGGCTTCCCCCGTTAGTTTATTACTTCTAATCATCTCATCACCTAGAAAAGCAAGAAGAATCTTGACTTCAAGGGTGACACACAATCAGTTGCACTGGAAAAGAGTGAGTCAGATGTTTGAAAAACAGTTATAATTCCAAGCCCTGAATAGCAAAGAAACAGAAGAGCAACTAATCCCAGAAGAGAAGGTCTGGATTGAGACCCAGCAACAGAGAAGCATTGGAAGAGGATGTAACTGGTACTATGGAACTGTTGTAAGGCAATGTGTTAGCCAGCAGAAAGGGCAATTCAGGGGAACATTTTCCTGCAGTGTTGTAATGGAGAGAGAACACAAGATAGCAGCTATGGAACTTCAGCCTAGATAAGAGTAAGTATAAATTTAAACACATACCTTAAATATCTCCAAATCTCTTTATTTTGTTAAATGGGAGTAATAATGCACATTTCAAAAAATTGTTGTGAAGACTAAATGAGACAGCGTTTGGAATTACTACACAACTGATAAATAAGGTACAGGCAGTCCTCTGAATAGCATAGTGATGTGGGACCATCAAGATCGCCATGTAAACTGACACTGTTTACAAAGCAATACTAATAGTCAATAGGAAAGATTATGATTGCCTTGGCCTTTAAATATTTTTATCAAAACATTAAATTTCTTACTGTCATTTATAAATTTACAGGAAAATAAGACAGTAAAGCATACTTATTTAGTATATTTTAAAACATTAGAAACAAGTGTTTTACTTTTCTTTAAAAGAGGTACCAAGAGTAGAAGTAAATAGTATTGAATAATGCTTGCCTTCTTGTCATAAAACTAATGATAGGGAGCAAGCACCTCTTTTGTGCATGGACTGATTGGCATACTCCTTTCTCAGTCTGGATCAGCTTCCAACATCTTATTCCTTGTGCTTTCAGTGCTTGCAAATATCTCCCAGACTTTTTTCAATGTGAAATTTTTTGCCAGACATCATCCTGTCCACCAAAACTCTCATTTCTGTTGATAAATTTTCTTGCAGTTAGTGGCCCCCAATCTCTCATCTAGGGGCCCTCAAACAACAGCACTGTCAACATTGCCATGGGCAGCTATCTTCTGATCAAACATCCGGTTACCTGCCATCTCTTGGCTGCACTTTCATCTGTTACACAATTCCCTCTTTCGAGAAATCATTTCTGTAAAATGTCACGTAAGTTTATCACCAGGAGACAAGGAGGCAACGCTACTATATGCTTTGCTGAATGAGTGTTAACTGAGCAACAGCTGTATGGTCACCATGAGGTGGTCAGTTGTTGGTCATGATGTTCGTCTATTACTTACATACAGATCTGAACCAGAGCACCCTCAGCAGTTCATCTTCACACAACTGCAGTTAATATACTGGAGCAACTGAAATTTGAATTGTGTCATTGAGGGATTGGTGTTATTTAACTTAGCCATGGTAACTGAAGTTCATACATCCATGTATATATATAAAGCAAAGGATGCCAGTATTTTAAATTTTATCCTTTGGGAGAAAAGTTTGTAATTTTTCTTTAACCAGTAAAACGTATGTTCATATGAGCACTGTTGCAATGAGGATACCCAGATTTTGGTAGTTGAACTGCAATATGGGTAAGATCAAGTGAGATTGAGTCCCATGTCCAGCTCTGTGCTCAGTATGGAGTCTGCTTAAGATTCCCTCTCTTCTTCTTCCTCTGCCCTTCCTCTTTCTCTCTAACTCTCTCTTTCTCACCCCCCCCCCAGGTAAATAAATAAATCTTTAAAAAGAGAGAAAAAGAGGGATGCCTAGGTGGCTCAGTCAGCTAAGTATCTGCCTTCGGCTCAGGTCATGATCCCAGGGTCCTGGGATCGAGTCTCGCATCAGGCTCCTTGCTCGGCAGGGAGCTGCTTTTCCCTCTGCCTGCTTCTCCCTCTGCTTGCCATTTCCTCTGCTTATATGCTTTCTCCATCTCTCTCTGTCTAACAAATAAATAAATAAATAAAATCTTAAAAAGAGAGAAAGAGAAATAGTATTGGCATGACAAGTTCCTGTTATGTCCAGCTTCCTGACATTAATAGAATCAAAATAGTAGACAATAATCCATCCCGATTCCTAATATAAAGGTAGTATTATGTTCCACTCTAAATCTCTAAGCCTACCCGCTACTCTTCCATGTCCCTAATAGTGTACCAGTGTGGCCCATTACAAAAAAGTATATGATAATCTTTAATCATGGACTATACTTATACTAAGAGAAATGGAGGTGCCTGGAATTCCTTCTCCCCTTGTTTTTCTCCTCCTCCATTCTTTTTCTTCTTCTCTGCCATCTTTTTCCTCTTCTTTTCCCCTTTTATATCTCTCTGTTCTTTCTGCACAATTGCACTTCCAACCTGATCAGTCCAAGGAGATTATCTTTTCTGGCAGCCTTCCACCCTAAAATGATCAAAGTGAACCCAATGATCCTATGGTCTCCTGAAGGAATCTTCTTCCTAGTGTTTCCAGTTATTCAGAGTGGAATCTCTACAAGAAGATAAATCAACCTCCCTCTTGATAATATTAATCTTCTCTTATAACCACTGGATACATGTTACTTTTCTATAATTATCTTATCTCTATAAGTGAGACAGTGATATTACAATACATGTATTTGGGGGCAAGGCTAAAATCTTGTACTTAAAACTAAGAACTGGGAATTTATATAAATTCTTTGTTCTCTGAATACTGTTTTTCCTACCTCACAACCACAAAGTTTACAGTAAACACATGATTGAAGACAAAGGGACAGACATCATCTGGGCCGGTGTCAGATCTGTACAGTGCTTCTTAAAATGCAGATATCTGGGCTCCACGGCTAATCTACCCCTATTAGACACGAGAGTAGGAATGAAGTGGAGGGGTGAGGTGATGGTGAGACTTTGTATTTTTAACAAGTTATCCAGGAGATCCTTATGAACTCTAAAGTTTGGGCATCACTGTTAGCCTGTTTTCTTCCGGTCCTAAGAAGAATGACCCACATGTGGTCTCCAAGGTATCACGTATTACCTCCATAAGCCTCCAAAACAGACCAGGGTTGATGACAATGGCATTATTCTTCCCAATTACCAATTTCCATTCCCCTTCCTAAAAGAGGATTACATTTGTCCCATTTTTGCCATGTGACCTGCAGAGCTTCTCTTTGGGAAAATAAAATACTCCACTGCCACCTCATTTACATCACACTTGACCATGTAACTTACTATGGCCAGTACAATGTAAGGAAAGGTAATCTATGCAACACCTAGGCAGCTGTTCCAAGTGCCACTGCAGAACTCTGCATTGTTCTTTCTCCCGTGACAAGACTAATGTAGGCCTTTTCAAAGGAAAAGGATCCCCAGATGAAAAAGATAAGTGATGCAGAGCCACAACTCTTCCTGAACCTACATGGACAGAGTGAGAAATAAACAGTTATCTTTGTAAACTACTGAGATTTTTTATTAGAGTATAATATAGAGAAAGATTTCTGATCCAAGGAGATAAAAGATATATTTTTTTAAAAATTTCCTTCCCTAAGAAAAAATAATGGCATGTATGGCCACATAAATGCAAAAGATGACTTGCACTGCCCCCAAGATGGTGCAATTAGTGTATCAGGCAATCCCCAATGAAAGGAGAGACCCAGTGCTTACAAAGTTACATACTAGTCTCGCCCTCCCATAGCTCCCCAGCCTGCACTGTCTCAAGGACAACAACGACAGCTCTAATCTGTCTTTAAAACACTGCAAGGAGGGCTTATTTGCCCTGCTACTCTACACACACACACACACACACACACACACACAGAATTTGGGTGAGGAAGAACACCACCGGGCAAATTGCCTTCAAACACACAATCTATCTAATTTCTTCAAGGCTTTTCCTGTTTGCTTTTCCAAATTCACCTTCTCATCTTCCATGGAAACAGGACAAGACAGAATGGTTCTGTTTTAATATTCAAGAGCTGTTGCTTCCAGACAATGCAGTGCTGTTCAGCAGAAAAACCCTATTCAGCATACAAAAAATTCCTTCGACTTCCCTTCTCATCACTTGTGAATTAAAGATACCCTGTCCAATATCTTTGCCAGACCCCTGATTTCATCTTCCTGATGGCATGGGCCACGAACACAAATCAGGATGAAAAATAAAGTGTATGGCTAAGCTATTTGCTATCTACTCATTTCTTTCTATAAATCAACAAAATGGCAGGATTCTGAAATAGATATATAACATTAGCTTGATAAATACCATTTGGATCTGGGGTATACACGGAAAAGAATTCCCAGAAGCCACCTTTCTTTAACATCTTGTCCTTTAACATAAATTAAAACATTATACAAATTTTTAAAAAGAGGAATTCTGAAAGATGCTGGAAACAAGTATAATTGATATGCTGAAAATATTCATGCAGATATACTCTGTACCTAGGTGACAAATAAGTCACATGGAATTTTACTAAAGCAATTATCACATGCCATTTGTGCTTCATGATTAGTCTGGCATCACTGTATAGTATAAAAGCAAATGTCTCTGTTTGATAATAAAGAACTGGTAATTCTTCCAAGTGTAATTAGAGTCATGTCATTTGGCACAATGGGTTTTAAAAAGGTTTGTGACTACCTTCAAAGCCCAAAGACTTATCAAATATAATTTTTCAAGTGTGCTTAAAGTTGCTAACATAAACGAGAGCTCTAAGTTCCCAATATGTTGTTTCAAATGTAAGGAAGAGATGTTTTCACAAAGAATACGGCTGTTAAGGAGTCACCATCAATCACCAAGGAGAATCAAGGTCCCATTGCTCCATAATTCAAGCCAATCACGGCAGAGGCAATAATAGTGGAAATCCCTCTTGTTACTTGACTTAGAAGCCCTTGATGCTGCTGCACTATTTATATTTAACTTTTACCAGGATCCCAGTATGGTTCCAGAGTTTCTGAGGCTGAGTCAAGATTGGAAAATAAAGGTGTCCTAGACTCCATAAGGTGCCTCCATGGGGTCTTTCTGGGCCAACAGAACTAGTGGAAGCCTGAAAAATTATTTAGATTCTTTCCCCTTCCTTCCCTGACTGCAAGAATCCAAGACATTCCAAAAGGTTTGGAAGCCATTTACTTGGTCCAGCACTTCCACAAATAATTCAGATGGCCCCAGTATTGTTTTATGACCCCACAGAACATCCAGATTTCTGGAACTGACAGAAAAGGATACACACGCACTGACCATGGGCTGGACGATGTGCCCATTAGGTCAGGTTCATAAACAAACAAATACTCGGATAAATCCAGTCTCCCCAAAGTTCAGGGGAACAAAATGTCAGGCTTCATTTATCAAACTGGCAGTCACTGCCACAGGCACCTTCATCCCACCAAATGTATCATTACTTGGATGGGGACAAAGATGCCCTCCATTTCCCAGAGATTCTTTTACTTCCCTTACACCTTCTTCTTATATCATTTTCTTCTCTATCCCCCTCCAAAATATATGACCATAATAAGCATGCCATCTAGACTGGTTAGGGCATTTGTTCATTAAAAAGCCAACTCTCAGCTAAATGAAGAGCCAAAGATCATTAGAGGTGACAGAGCATAGAATTTTTGAAATGAGTACCTCCCATAAGGCCTCAAATATCACCTTGGCCGTTTACGACTCTCCTGGTGTGTATTTTATACACCATTTATTTAAAACAGCTTTGAGAGAAGGTCATCCAGGTATTTGGGTGTGGGTTAACATCGAAAATGAACCATGGTTTATTATTCTTCTTATTGTCCACTTAGTAAGGATAGTATAGTAGAGGGTTGAAGACGATGGCCTCATTTGAGAAAGTGCAAAAACAGCATTTTTCTTCCATTCACATTAGAATGAATATCTTGATATTTAAGGCTCTAACCCTTTAGGAATGAATGATAATTTTGTGCATATAGTACATCTGTACCTTATCCTCCTAACTCTCGAGCATAATACCCTAACTCAGACAGAGAAGAGCTGCAGCAAAAGCACATTAGTGTCTGCAGCAGTATTCTGTTTAAATGAATTGGATCTATAAGACAATCTTATCAAGCTTGTTTTAGTGTAAGTGGCAGCTTTATGTTGAAGAACAAGAGGAAGTAGCGAAGGATACCGCGATGCTTCATAAACCTGCAGGATTTTTACAAGCCAAGGAGGTGTTGAGATAATGAGAACAGATTTACTTGTTAGAGATTCTGATGTCAAAACTAGAGTTTTCTATGATTTTCAGAAGGAATACTTTTTAACACATTTGCAACACCATAGCACTCAATGGCCATCGATGATCCACAGAAATGTATGTAAATTAACATCAGAAAGAAACACCTACTTCTGATTGTCAGGGATGCCTGTGAGTAATATGAAAGTTACTTTAAATACTGCAATATTTTTGAATGTTGACTTTTGTAAGCCTATTTCAAGTTTGCTGTCATTATTCTGGAACTAATTGAAGGGTCCTACACAGAAAGAAAAGGAAATTTGAGACTCTTAGCAGGATTTTTTATGAAACTTCTTCACAGGTGGAAACTAAGACAATTTAGTAACCATATGGCAAAGGAGGAAGCTCCATCATTAAAACATCTTTGAGAGGAACTGAGAAGAGGTAAATGGCTAAGACTCAGAATGCAAAGAGGTTAATGGTGGGATGCCCAAAGAGTATATTTTAAAACTGTTAACATTCAATGAATTTATTAACCTGGGAAAAGAATGGATTGTGAATTTAAAAGTTTGCTAGTGTTAGAAAGGTATTAAGAGAATTCAGGAAAGAGGATTTAAGAGCTACCATGGGCCATCTGATTCCTTTTTGTTATGCCCTCTGGGTGAAGCCTATAGAGACAGGCCTGATGGAGAATGTTTTAGCATTAAGAGACCATGACTGGATTTCCTACAAGAGGAACAAAAGAAAGTACTTTAGATTCTTCAAAGGAGAAAGGGGAAAGGGCTCTCCTGTCAGAACTATACTAGAAAACAGAAACGTCTAAAGTATTTGTTGCTTACATAAATATAATCATCCAACATTGCAAAAGAATCTATACGGTAATATTAGGAATCAAAAAAACTTTGGAAAATCAGTTCAAACTGGCGTAAGAAACAAAAATTGAAGAAAAAATATAATTAGTTTGCGCTAGTATTGCAGACATTTGGCGAATACTATTTTTTATTTTGATAAGCAAACTTAGTAGAATTTTATTTAAAAATGTAAAGGGATTTGAAACACTAGGCCCTATTATTTCCCTCAAGACCAGCACCCTCAGCTGCTCCAAATGGAGCAGCAAAGTGAAATTAACCGATTCCCTTGAAAGGCTGTAGTGGTTCAGCTTCAGGGGGCTTGTTAATTTCTCTTCTCCAGGGGTTCCAAGTGAGGCCTGAGAGCAGAGCAGGGAGGCATAGTGAAAAGAGAAATTAACAAGCTTTCTAAAGTATTGCTACCCCTACTTCTTTCCAGGGAATTGCTTAATTTCACTTTGTAACTCCATTCAAATCAGCTCAAATTTGAGATAAGCTCCAATTAAATAGAAGGAGAGGGGAAACAAAGGCAAATGGGTAGGAAAGGAAGGGAATGGAGAGAACTTAATGACCTCAACTCAAAGCAGTCCCCTAAAATACTCAAAGCACTTCACACATGAAGAGGACACATGTTTTTTTAAAAATCTAGCCAGGGTTTTAAAAGTGGGCTTTTATTTTTTCTTATTTTTATTAATTTTAACCTCCTTTAGAATCTTGGTAGAACTTCTAAAATACCAATATTTTCTACTTTACCTGAATCACAGGGTTAAAGGCTACTTGTTTATAACTGTTCGGTATAATACTCATTCAGGGTCTTCAAATATACATGTCATTGACTATCTACCCATTTCCTAAAATAAAGGGATCATAAGTGAAAGACATTTATAGGGAAAAGAGGGTTGAAGGGAGAAGTGCATATGGGTTACCTAAGGACAAGGTATTATATTATTTTAAGGTGTTGTGATGGGTAGAAGTCAATACATGCACTCAATTTATAGTATCACTAAATAATGGACAAATTTTCACGAAGAAGTGATAGAATATGTAAAATCACGAAAATACATAATGTAGTACAGCTCTTAGTTTAGTATAAATAAGAATTCAATAAAGCACTATGTCTTAAAATTACTTGACCATAATCTATAGACCACTTCTATTCATGCTTATCTTCTATAAAGTTTGTAAAACTTTTTTAAAGAATAATATTACCTTTGGTACATTTGACTTGACTGAAACCAATAATATTAAAACAATTAAAGACATATGGATTACAGTATTTTTGTAGGCACCATGATATAAAAGAAAAAGCACAGATTTGATACTAGATACCAATTAAAATCTAATTTAATCATTTTCTAGGTAGAATCTGCATGTGGCCTTGGGCAAAGAAAGAAGGCAAATTGGCAGGCCTTCCAAACAAAGAAATTTCAACCTTCAGAAAATGAAGTAATAAGATCCTTAATAAGAACTCTCCAATCAAATGAGAGATTCTTTGCTTAGAGGACACATATGTAAGGTATCCAAGACAATACATATCAAGGGTCCAGCAAACAGCTATTACTGTCATTATTAAGTGATAAAGACTAAGCCTGAAGAGTAATTTCAGAGATCATCTAGGCTAATGGTTCCCAAAACTACTTTTGCATCACCCTAATCTGTATGGAGCTTTATAAAAATAGAGATTTCAGGTCTCTATCTCAAATGTATTAGATCAGAACCTCTGTGAATGCTGTCCAGATATCTATTTCCAATCCAATATATTATTTTTATTAATGACACTTAGATAAGTCACTTCACAATATCTCACTATGGTAACACAAAAACTAGAACCCTACAGTTCCTAAGTCTCAGCTTCGATTTGTCTGCTATACACTATACCTCTATGGTCAACTATGGTGTAATATTCATGGTGTCCTTAGAAGTCTGATTAGTGGGGCACCTGGGGGGCTCAGTGAGTTAAAGCCTCTGCCTTCAGCTCAGGTCATGATCTCAGGGTCCTGGGATTGAGGCTCTTTGCTCAGCAGGAAGCCTGCTTCCTCCTCTCTGTCTGCTTGCCTCTCTGCCTACTTGTGATCTCTCTCCTCTCTGTCAAATAAATAAAATCTTTAAAAAAAAAAAAAAAGTCTGATTAGCCTTTCAGTTCTTAACATTTAGTGGTTTGATTCTATAAACATGGTAAATCCCACTATCCTTTTTCTAAACTCCAGATTCTTCCAGGCAGACAACACCCAAGCACATATTTTGCCTACTTCCTATAGATTCTTCCTGTTACTTTGTCACTGTTTTGTTTATAGACACAGAGTTAAATCTGGAACTCAGATATACCAGCTTCAATGAAAGCATAGAAAAAGAATATTTAACTTAAATGTAAACTTGTACTTCCAAACAAGATAGAGTAACAGGGTCCTTATGTATCTTCTTGTCTGAAACAACTGATAATCTGGACAGAATATATAAAAAACAGTTAAGACACAGGACATTAGGGGGTCTGAATTAAAGAGGTTTGGAGTATGCTACTCCAAACATCTTAGTTTGGCATAGTGATTATTTTAAGCTAAAGGCATATGAAAAAAGCAGATACAAGAAAGGCATGCTGACCTCACAGTTTCTTCCCCAAAGCTAAAATTCCCAAGAGGAAGATGCACTCCCTATACCAGGAGAAAAATAATATTCTTATCATGAGAGACAGGAAGTCAAGGCCAAGAGCAATTTGTACAGAGAAACCTTCTTTTTTTTTTTAAATTTTTGATTAACATACAATGTATTATTTACCCCAGGGTACATGTCTGTGAGTCATCAGGCTTACACATTTCACAGCATTTGCCATAGCACATACCCTCCCCAATGTCCATAACCCTAACCCCCCACCTCCCAGCAACCCTTAGTTTGTTTCGTGAGTTTAAGAGTCTCTTATGGTTTGTCTCCTTCCCCATCCCATCTTGTTTCATTTCTCTTCCCCATCCCCCACAACCCCCTGCCCTGCCTCTCAAATTCTTCATATCAGAGCGATCATGTGATAATTGTCTTTCTCTAACTGAGCATAATACCCTCTAGTTCCATCCACGTCGTTGCAAATGGCAAGATTTCGTTTCTCTTGATGGCTGCATAATATTCCATCGAATATACATACCACTCTTCTTTATCCATTCATCTGTTGATGGACATCTAGGTTCTTTCCATAGTTTGGCTATGGTGGACATTGCTAAGCAAAAGATCAACAGACAAACCTTCTTAAAATGACCCTACTCTTCCTTTAGCCTTCCCATGTATATTAGCTACTTTTTCACAATTACTACTCTTTGTCCAATCTAGGATGTAAGCATGTAGGCCCAACCACTTTTTTGGTCTCCATTTTCCTATTGAAGACTTACAAATACACTTACATAAAACTGGTACACTTTCCTCCCGTTGATCTGTCTTATGTCAACTTAATTCTCAGGCCCAGCTGGAGATCCTAATAGGATAAAAGAAAAGTTTTACCTACTTTCACAACAAATGACTGCTATCCCTGCAAAATCATAAATAAATAAGAGAATGCCTACAATGCCCATCTTACTCTCCCAAAGAGAGTTTCCAGGCCACAGTGTAGGGAGAGGAAATCTAGGACAAGCTAAAAAGAGCTCATACAAAATACTTCTCTGACCACAACAGAATTAAATTAGAAATCAACAACAGATCTCTAGACAATCTCCAAATATATGGAAATTAATAGCATTCTACTAAACAAGCCATGCATCAAAGAAGAAATTGAAAGTGAAATTAGAGAGTGTTTTGAACTAAATGAAAACACACATATCAAAATTTATTCCGTGCAGCCAAACCAATACATGAGCACTGAGCATATAGTACTAAGATGCCTATATTAGAGCAAAAGAAAGGTCTTAGTTTCCACATGAAGGAAAAAAAGAGCAAATTAAAGCTGAAGTACTCAGAAAAGAGAAAAGAACAAAAGACCAGAGTGGAAATCAATGAAATAGAAACCAGAAAAACAAAGGAGAAAAATCAATTGCTAAAATGAAAATCTGGTTATATTATCTATAAATCACTATAAATCACTAACCCTACTGATTAGGGGGAAAAAGACATAAATTATCAATAGCAGAATTGAGACTGATGGTATCAGTACAGATTTTACAGATATTAAAATAACCATAAAGTACTATTGTAAACAGCTTTTTGGTAATACACTTGACAACTTAGATAACATGGAGAAATTCTTTGAAGACACAAACTGCCAGCACTTACTCAAGAAGAAATAGCCTGAAAATTAATGGCTCAGGAAACAACAGATACCGGCAAAGATGTGGAGAAAGGAGAACCCCCTTACACTGTTGGTGGGAACACTGTTCCACTGGCCCAGCCACTGTGGAAAACAGTATGGAATTTCCTCAAAAATTTAGAAATAGAAATACCCTACAAACCAGCAATTACACTACTAAGTATTTATCCAAAGGATACAAAAATAGTGATTTGAAGGGGCACATGCATCCCTATGTTTATAGCAGCAATGTCCACAATAGCCAAAATATAGAAAGAGCCCAGATGTCCTACAATTGCAACGGTGTGGATGGAACTAGTGGGTATTATGCTAAGGAAAATAGTGAGAGACAGACAAATACCATATGATTTCATTTATATGTGGAATTTAAGAAACAAAACTGATGAACATAGGAGAAGGGAAGGAAAAATAAAATAAAAACAGAAAGGGAGGCAAACCATAAGAGACTTGACTATAGGGAACAAACTGAGGGTTGCTGGAGGGGCGGTGGGTGGGGGAATGGGGTAACTGGGTGATAGGCATTAAGGAGGGCACTTGGTGTGATGGGGACTGGGTGTTATATGCAACTGATGAATCACTAAATTCTACCTCTGAAACTAATAATACACTGTATGTTAACTCACTTGAATTTAAATTTAAAAAAGAAGAAATAGCCTGAATAGCCTTATATCTACCAAAGAAATTAAAATTGAAATAAAAATCTTCCAATAAAGAAAAGTGGTAGGGAAGGATTACCAAAGGGCATTAGGATACTTTGGAAATTGATGGTTGAATTGATATGTTAATGAAACTGATAAAACCATAATGCACAAAATTCTGATTGCATTTAGTAAAGTTGTGCTAGTTGGAAGCCTGTTCACCCAGGGGAACACAAAAAATTAATAATCAGAAAAATACAGCTTCAATCTTGATAAGTGGTCCAAAAGAGAGCTTCCAACCAGACTACAAATCCTTCAAGTTTAATGACATCTTAGATCTTCTAGAAGTATTCTTTGCCTTCTTTGAGTCATATGGGATTATTTCAATATCTAGTACAGGAAAAAAAAATCTAATATTTTTAAAAGTCTTGTGTTTCCTAATGGAAAGAAAAGAATATCTGTAACAACTATTAGTGAAATCAAAGAGAGAGAAAGAATATTTCTATGTCAGGGTGTGGATATTCTGTTCATTTCTCTCAGTTATTTGTCATTAAATCTACCCCACTTCACTCCCAAGCCTTTGTGATGAGTGACTGTCTTCTTCCCTTTTTCTTCTCTTTGTGCTTCAGTATCTCTTCCCTCAGCTTGTTATCATGGACTTGTTACCTATGTAGGATCTAAACAGAAGAGATAGAATAGGAAAAAGGGTCAGGAGAGTTCCTATCGAACAGGCCCTGATACAGCTGTGTTAGAGTTGCAACCAGACCCTTTCCTTTATGGGAGCATTCATGGGTTCTTGGGAGCCCCTCATTAGAGAAAATATTTTACCAGCAGTTCTCCACACAAATACTCCTTTGTGATTGCTCAGAATTCTTTCTTCTCTAAGCTTTTGGACATCTGGCTGTATACTTCTAACACCTTTCTTCTGCGTTTGCCTTGCCCTTTCAAACACACCACGTGAATAAAATTTAGATGACCTTCTACCACTCTTTCTCTCAGATGACTCACAATCTGTCCATGGACAACTGCCTAAACTTTGTGGTCCTTTAGGAGTGCAGTTACACGCTGTATTAGTTTTCTAGGGCGGCTATAACAAAGTACTATAAACTGTGTGGATTAAAACAATAGAAATTTATTGTTTCACAATTCTGGAGACTAGAACTACAAAATGAGGATGTTGGCTGGGCCATGTTCACTCAGAAACCTGTAGGGAAGAATCATTCCTGGCCTCTTCTACTTTCTGGTATTTGCCAGTAACCCTTGGCATTCCTTGGCTTGTAAATACACTACTCCAACCTCTACTTGTATCATCACATGGCTATTTTATCCCTGTGTCTCTGTCTCTTCTGTTTATAAAGACACTAGTCTTATTCAATTAGAGCCCACCCTAATTCAGTATTACTTCATGTTGACTTGATTACATCTATAAAGACCCCATTACACTCACAGGTATTAAGGTTGGAACCTCAACATAGCTTTTGGAGGGAAAGCAATTCAACTCATAATACATACAAACCATTCCCAAGGAAGCCCTATACTCTACTTCCACCAGAGCGCCAAGCTAATAGGATTTCTCAGGCGTGAGACAAGCATCAATCCTCAGTTTACTTGTAGTTTTCTGAATGCTTGCTTCAGAGCTCCTCTCATGGCATCTAAGATGAGAGAAAAACATCTCCTTCCCACCCAATACCCACTTCTTTTGAAGTCCCACATAGACCATTCAGTATTTCCTTCTGGAACACGGATACAGTTAGCATGTATTATATTAGGACTTCAATCCAAAGTGAAGCAGAAATAGCTGAATATTTAATACACAACTATAAGAGTAGTTCAACAATATTTCTGTTTATTAAAGCAGAGACATACTAACCACATCTGTGATCAGAATTTTCATTTTCAAACATTAAAATAAAAAGCAAACACTGCCCAAAGTAAGTTTCTGCCTTCTCTGTTGCTTCCTCAATGGGTGAAGCCAGATGATTTTCATTAAAAGTCATGTGGTCTTACTGACTTAGAAATACATAGCTTGATTGTAAGAGGCCCAAAGCACAATAACTGAAATCAATAAATCATGCAGAAGACTAAATTAACCTATAGCCTAAATGTCTATCCCTGATTTTTGTTAAACAAAGAAAATGACTTTTTGTTAAAGAAAAAATTAGTTAATTTGACATCTTTCACCTAATTGGCTTGTAGGTAAAACTCAGATGAGAATAAAAATGGCCAGGAAGGAGCTTAAAAGAGCACAAACTGAAGGTAGAAACTTAAAGGATGGGAATAATCAAGAAATGGAATAATTTTAAGAATTATTTCTTAATTAATAATTAAGAATTAATTGAATTATTGAATACACTTGAAATAATAAACAGTAAAAAGCAGAAGTGGTTTTATTTCACATGACTCCATGAAGACAATGGACTTTTGTAAAATCTATTCCTTATAAGAAATTTGTTAGGGGCACCTGGGTGGCTCAGTGGGTTAAAGCCTCTGCCTTTGGCTCAGGTCATGATCTCAGGATCTTGGGATCAAGCCCCACATTGGGCTCTCTGCTCAGTAGGGAGCCTGCTTCCCCCTTTCTCTCTGTCTGCCTCTCTGCCTACTTGTGAGCTCTCTCTCTCTCTGTCAAATAAATAAATAAAATATTTTTTAAAAAAAGAAATTTGTTAGTGGCACTTACAAAAGCTAAAATTAGATAACTTTGCAATCATTCTTGAGTTATGGAATGTACATGATCACAAACTTATAACATGCACTATTGCCCACTGCATAGATCATGGCTCCACTGTTCATAATTTCCTCTTCTCAGTGCCAAGAGCTATGTGAACTCTACTTGAGAGGGTACTTTTTCTAAGATTCCATCACATAGCATCTTTTATATTTTCTATCCCTATATATATTCATTTGAGTTTGTAATGTAATTGCATATGTCCAAACTATATCACTGAGTCAAAAAAGCTACATTGTACTAATAAAAATTTTTTGCACACATGCATAGTAATACCTCTCCCCCTCATATTCCCCGCATTTGCACACATTTCCCTTAAACTGATAACCTTAGTATATGCTTTATTCAATCATCCCTGTTTAGTGCTTTTTGCACTAAAAAATTAAATTAAAAATCAATTTTAAAGCTAATAACACTTTATATTTAAAAGGTTTTTGGAACCCAGACCACCATCAGTGACTTCCTGTAACACATACATGGTTAGAATTACAAAATTTTCTTGGGAAAACCTAGCTGAGACATTCTCTCACTTCCTTATTTCACCCACGCCAACCTCTGGCTCTTTGAGACTCTCCATTCTCTCATAAAATATGTTACCAACAGACTCTACTTAGTTTCTATATTATGAATGAAAGTTGTCAAATTGATCTCAGCTCCAGGTCCATTATCCCAAACTTTCCATGTCTTTGAATGAAATTGCAAAACACATGCAGTGACTAAGAAACAAATTCAGGATTTGTTGAATTCAGGATTTACTTTTGTGGGATTAAATGAACAACCTTAGGAAATTTGAGAGCTAGATACAATAGCTTTACTTCTTTCCGTCCACATTTACTTTTTCTAAGCATCATTTTCTCCTGCCTATCTGCCCTTCCCTGCCCCAAAATGCCTTCTTTCTCTAGCTCTCTGGTACTAACATGATGGTCAATGTGAAAATGACCCAAATTTATTTTTAGGAAGGTGTTATATATCTGACAAATAACACCTTAAGAACATTTATATTTCTAAATAATACTACACACAAGGAAGAAACTCTTAAAATGGAAATCAGAACGAAAAAATCAATGATGGAATTTGGGCCAGACTCTCAGTCCCATTTAGTCGGCAAAAAACAAAAAAAATCCAATCTGATTCTAATAATTTTAAAAGCTCTATCGAACAACATAAGAATTCTGTACCATATCCTTTTTGAAGCTTCTCCTTTCTCTCCCTTCTGCCATTTCTGGGCTGGAAATCTGAAATGCATGAATGACTGACTTCCTCTCTCTTCCTAGCTCCCCCTCCTCTCCTTGCTCACTGCCACTGCTTTGATGACTTCAGGGTCAGACCCTGGTAGGGTAGGGTAGGGAAAGAGGATTAAAGAAGAAATGGCTCAACTGTACCAGGTTGATAGCGTTATGGTCAGGACCCTTTGGTAACAGACTGTCTCACTGGTGTTTCTGTGGCCTCCCTGGAGCTCTGCTGAGGATCTCCAATAGCTGATCACTCAACCTGAGCAAGACCACTTCTCCCACCGGCTGCTTACAACTCATCTGAGCTTCTGAGGTCTTTTTGCCCCCTTAGTCAATCCTTTTGGGTAGAATCCCTTTCCACCTGACATACAGTCAGTTCCCTTCAGCAGAATTCAAATCTAGATGTTGGTAAGGACACAACTGGAGCAAGGGCAGCTCATTCCCAGAGATTCTCTTCCTCTCCACCAAATAGGGGCAGCTCCAGCCCCAGCTACTCGTCATTAGACTATTTAAGAATAACTCATCCTAGG
Organism: Nasua narica; assembly: GCA_028533885.1. NCBI lineage: Eukaryota > Metazoa > Chordata > Mammalia > Carnivora > Procyonidae > Nasua > Nasua narica. The sequence continues at coordinate 103,881,463 of CM052800.1, forward strand.
GGCCCCTGGGCGGCGCAGTTGGTTGAGCGACTGCCTTTGGCTCAGGTCATGATCCCGGAGTCCTGGGATCGAGTCCCACATCGGGCTCCCAGCTCCATGGGGAGTCCGCTTCTCACTCTGACCTTCTCCCTTCTCATGCTCTCTCTCACTCTCTCTCTTCCCTAATAAATAAATAAATAAATAAATAAATAAATAAAATCTTTAAAAAAAGAGAGAGAGAGAATAACTCATCCTAAACATCAGGAACTTGACCAACACGTGTCAGGATCTTAAACTGATCCATCCCTGACGCCGTCTTAGAGTGGGAAGGAAAATACTTCATTCTTCTTCCCCAGTCCAGCAACATGTAGAAAATTCTCTCCAAAGAAATCTTTCCTAAAGCCTTTTCAATGTCCATCTTTTTATTTATGCCAGTGGGTGGGTGATGGCTAATGTAGGCAGACCCAGGTTACGATCTCCCCCTCTTCAAGTCTAGCTCCTTGGTTTAGAATGTTTTCTTCTCCGACTTAGAAAATACCACTGAACTCATATTGCTCACATAAAATGTGATTGTCAGCCCTGTGAACACCTAAGGAATTCAAGCACAGGCTAGATCTCTATCTAGATGGTCAGAGCACAGGTAAGGATCTAGCACAGCCTGGGAACTTCTTAAGAATTAATGATCCACAGGCTGCCTCCATATAGGATGAGCACAAGGGTTCCCCTAGTTTTCAAGGACAAACAGAGGGAAGAACATCAACAGAAAACCAGAATACCATTCAGCCAATAAACTTCTCCACATAGCCTACTTGGCTATCATTCATTTGATCTGTTCTCATTTTGTTTGAATTGGCATATCATGATAGCACCAAGCTTGTTATTTCAACCTTCACATAAAATCCCTAGAGGGATAAAAGGAGAATTCTGGGTTGTGATACATCAAGGATTCAGATAATCAAAAGAACTTTAAAAATAAAACAGTAACAACATTGGAGTAGTTAAGTAATATGGAAATATTCAACATCACTCTGCTTAAAAATAATTATGAATAATTACGATAATAACAATTAAAATAATTTTGTTCTCTCCTTCCTTTCCTTCAGGCTCCTTTGTTTTAATTGCATTTTGGTATTTTCTATCTTAGGCCGGATATTATCAAACACAATTAGAGTCTTCCTTGCCCCCCACAAAGTTGCCTTGGTTTGATTTCTACTCGTAACTAAAATAAATGTTTAAACTCTAGGTTAGCTTTTTCCTAATCCTTTTGCTCTGGTGTCCATCAACACATGTATTTTTTGCTATTTCTGAGAAAACCCCAATGCAGAACTCATTATTTCTCTGGGTCGTCCTAAGGAATACACACACACACACACACACACACACACACAGACACACACACACAAAGTGAACAATGTAGACTCAAACAACTTAAACCCCCTCAGATATTTTTGTCATTAATGTCCTCTTTAGCGAAACCTTCATGGAAGGTTTTTTTCTCTTTTCACCTCTCTGTTTCTTTCTAGAATACCTAGACTTGGGCTCTTTTCTCCTCTCTCCCAGATTTTCCTCAATCATTTCCCATCCTTTTATCCTTTATATGTGGAACAAATCCACTGCATCTCAGCATCTACTATAAAAAGAGCACATTCGAACACGTCCCAGTGATGATCAGCAAACTAAAGTCCCTTATAACAGCTCCGCTTCCCTGAGAATACCATTCAGTCACCACCTTTGATTACCAGAACATGCTCACCTGCCTTACCCTTCCTCACCCCTAGAGGCTTATCCAGCTATTCTTCGAATGAGATGTTCTCCCTTTGGTTAGATATGCAATCTGAGGGAAATAATGCAAATTTTCTTTATGATTTGCTTCTCTGTTCTGTCAACTGAAGTTTAATGGATCATTTCTGGTAGTATTGTCTAGTGTAGTCACAGCAGAGAACTCGATCAATGACACGAATACATGACAAAGGAGGGTCTGACTTAAGTTGTGGAAAATGAGACAGATGGCGCCACCACTGTGCCGTGCTCTGCATTTTGAAAGGTCATGAGTCGGCAAGCCCTGAAGTCTTTGCCAGTAGGATGCTTTTCCTTTCCAAGGTGCACATTTCTCGTAGCCCTGAGGATTACATTCCACAAGATTATTTTTATTTCCAACCATACATCTAGAAACTTGTTTAGACGGAAATAATGACAACAATCCGGGTAATTATACCTTGAATTTATAGGGCAGTTTCCCGAGGAACTTGGAATTCTCAAGGATCTAAGACTCTCCATCATTTTCCATCCCTAAATATCATAATCCAAAAAATGATTGCACCTATAAATGCAGACTTATTTCAAGAGTTTAAATACATTTTAAATGGTTAACCCTAAATACAGAGTACTAGAAAATTCCACCCATACCTCACTCCTGGAATGACTTAACAGGAAGCTGGCAACAACTTATGATGCTTAAGGTGGTTGTAAAGTAGTTTACTTTCTGCCCGAGTAAGACATTAAGGCATGCGTCAGGTGTCATTAACGAAGGTGTTCAGCAACTGTCAGCCTCCAAATAATTACAGACCACAGTTTCTTTTAAGACGTGCTCCCCACTTTCTACACCCTGGTAACCGCCTTACACCACCTGTTCTGTCAGCACTGCCTGTGGAGAATTCAAGGGGCACGCCTGCTGCTCACCTGAGGTTAATGATTACCCCGTGGCTTTTCTCCACGGCTTACACATTCTAATGTCTTCCTGCTGTATTATCACCTGGCAACCTCCACAGGGAAAGGAAGAAGTGCACTGCAGGTCAAAGTTACCCATAGACTTCCTCACGGATGTGTGTGTATGGGTATGCGTGTGTGCGTGTGTCTATCGGTGTGCACAACCAACAACGTTGTTGCCGTATCTTTTAATCACGTTGGAAGAGAATGTAAGGAAATGTCTTGAATCCAAATCCAATCTCCAAAAATGGGTTGTGGAAGCACTGAAGGAATGTCCTTCTGGCGGTACGACATGGTGTTCCCACGGGCTTTCTGCATGGAACACAGAGTACTGCTTGCTCTCTGGTTTTGCAGTGTGCACAGAGGCATAAACGCACACTAACACACACCTATCAAGAAACTTCATCTACATTCCTTAATGCTGTCTCTACTAGGAAAGCACAGGTCTTTATGTGGTTAGGAGACTATAATTTTGACCCAGCAAGGCTGCTCTTTACGTTGAGTAAATGAAAGCCCTTTGAAGATTAATAGGTCTGCATGTCTTCATTCATTTTGCAAGGGCACAGCTGTGCTGATTCCTGAACTGTAGCAATTTAAAGACGGCAAGGATTAGCCTCGCCTGAAAGATATGAGTCATGATGCAACCTCCCACAGATTGCCCCCCATTTGTTCAGTCTTCTGCAATATCTCCGGTTCACTGTGTCAACACCCATCTCCTCCAGGTTCTCCTGAGAAAAGTTCAAGCTGGATTTCTCAGTAAATATGAAGGGGTCAGACATCTTGCCCAACAAATTAGCAAGTTTAGTACATTGGAACTCCCTGAAATTGTGTTTTGGAATTTCTTGGGACATTTTCTTCCTTTGGCAAATGCAGTGCAGGGGGAAAAAATTGTGTTTCCCCACCATGCATCCATACCATGATGCAGGTCCATGCACAGGAAACCAGTTGTCCTGCTGTGGCTTCCCCTGCCTGGGTCCCTAACGAGAACCTGCTAATTTCCAATTCCTACAAGTGGCTCATTTTTCACTACATCTTGTGCTTACAGCTGTGTGGCTTTCGGGTCGGGATTCTTTTTTTAAAGCTATGTCTAAAGGCAATCCATTTGATCAGAGAGTAATATCCTGACTTCCTCTTTTATCATTTCCCAGTCAGACTTGGGCTGCAGGTAGAATCCTGCAGTTACTTTGTTTAACATTAAAAATAATTTCATTTTCCTGCCAGAAGCTGGCCTTACTAATCATGTTGCTGCTTAGAAGCCTGGAGAATCATGGCTTTCACCTAACTTTAAGGAGTGAGAAATGGCAGAAAATCCTAATTGAGAAAGAAACACGGATGGGGAAAAAGACTGCAATATAGAATAAGAAGAATAACAACTCTACTGTAGTAGCTATTTCCATAACCCAAAAGAGACAGGGAAATTGTCAAGGCAGCAGGAATTGCTTTCAAGAACAGGCTCTACTCCAAGACTAAAGCAGGGATGCAGCTAAATTTACTCAGAACTACGACTTCTTTCTTCAGCTCAGTTGAGAATTTCCATTTAATCTAGTACTGCAAAACCCATAGTTCAGTAGAAAATACCAGGTTCTGAAAGAAAGATGATTTGTATTCAAGAAGTAAAAATGGTGCATTTTACTATTAAACTAAATTTGAATTCGAAAGACCTGAAGATACTTTTCTAGAGGCATTATTTTTTTCTTTTCTTCAAATTGTCAATTAAAAATCTTCGATTCGAGGGGCATCTGGGTGGCTCAGTTGATTGAGCATCGAACTCTTGATTTGGGCTCAGGTTATAATCTCAGGGTTGTGAGATCAAGTCCCGCAAGTCGGGCTTAATGCTGGGCGTGGATCCTGCTTAAGATTCTCTCTCTCCCTCTCCCTCTACTCCTCCTTCAATTTGAGACTAAGACTTGACACAGGAAATGTCAATGCGTGCAGTACTGTGACCTGCGTCAGTTGATAGCTAGCCCCTTATTTTATTAAGTTTTTTTATTAAGGTTTTTATTTAATTCCAATATAGCTAACATGCAGTGTTATATTAGTTGCAAGTGTACAATACAGTGCTTCTATTCTATACGTTCCTCAGGGCTCACAACAAGTGCATTCCTTAATCCCTATCACCTATTTAACCCATTCCCCTACTCCACCCCTTCTGGTAACCATCAGTTTGTTCTCTGCACTTAAGAGTCTTTCATGGCTTACCTCTGTCTCTCCGTGTCTCTCTCTCTCTGTGTCTCTGTCTTTCTCTTTTTACTTTGCTCGTTTGTTTCATTTCTTAAATTCCACATATAGTGAACTGATATAGTGTTTGTCTTTCTCTGACTGACTTATTTGACTTAGGATTATACTCTCTAGCTCCACCCATGTTATTTCAAATGGCAAGATTTCATTCTTTTTAACAGCTGAATAATATTCCATTGTGTATATGTACCACTCTTCTTTACCCATTCATCAATCGGTGGACATTTGGGCTGTTTCCATGTCTTGACTACGGTAAACAATGCTGCTATAAACACAGGGATGCTTGTATTCCTTTAAATTAGTGTTTTTGTATTTTTTTGGCTAGAAACCCAGTATTGCCATTACTGGTTAGGAGGGTAGTTTTATTTTTAACTTTTTGAGGAAACTCCATACTGTTTTCCACAGTGATAGCCAGCCCTATTGACTTAGGCATCTAACACTGTTGCCAAACAGTTGAGCACTTATTAATTATACTTCTAGGAAATGGCATTGGACATTACACAGGAATCTCAACTAATCAGAACCGATTTGTTGGTACAGGTCCCTTAACAGATAACAGATGTTCTATGTACCTGTAATAAAGAACAGGAAATAAATTATTCTGTAGAACTTGAAATTGCATGGGCTTTAGGGTCAGACAAACCTAACTCTATGTAAGCACATAAAGACTACACTGCCTGCTGGATACTTGATAGTGTTTACAGTTGATATGGTTTCTAACTGGTTCAGCCAACTCAGTAATCCCAAAATGGAAGTAACTGTAGAAAAGATCTTGGTTGAAGAAATATTCAACGCCAAGTGTCTCTCATTCAACACCAAACATTTACAGATTTATTCTCTAAAATCCAGAATCTAAAAGACTCATAGAGTCTAAAGGACTTATCCAGAACAGTGGTCAAAGGTCCTACAGCTGAATGGAGAGATAAATTCAAGTCCTGATTTGTCTATAAGGGATTGGGAAATGATTTCAATTGAGTTCCTCTTGCCTACCAGACATTTATGTACAGTTCATTTATTTTTCACTGCAGTATAGGTATTATTATCTCCATTTTGCAGGAAAAATGATAGAGACTAATGGTAATAATATCCATGGTGATTTTTAAAATTTCTATTATAGTTAACATTTGGAGAAACAATATGTCAATTACTGTATTAAGGGCTTTAGATGCATTTTCTTATATAAACCTTCCCAGTAAAGTCAGATATTTTTTAACTTCATTGTATAGATGAAGACACTAGGGCTCACAGAGTTAGAATAACTTGCCTAAGATCACACAGCAAAATGATCAGGTCAAGATTAAAACCCCAATGACTTTTACTAGGCCACAAATACTTAGTGAGACAGCCATGATATATTTCACTTGTATAAATCTTATCATTTTTTAAGTTACTGGCTATGTGAAATATGGTACACCTCTCTAAATTATTGCTGACAACTGCAATAATTAAATGCTTATAGTATTCACTGGGGAAACAAGGCAATATTTTGAGCATGAATTCTAATGTCAGCTATTTGAGATCTAGACAGTAGTGTACTCAGTTGTTAGTGGCAACTTAGAGAGGCCTACCTACTTTAGTAAAACAAATAAGAAGCCTTGTGCACACAACTTCCCTAAACATCTTACCAAGAACTTCTGTGGTGATAAAAAATTTCTTTGAGCACCGATAAATATGTTTTTGTGCTCACTTCTCTGTCATTAAACCCACATTTTATTAGAGCACAATTATTGACTCAATTATTAAAAGTCATTTTCAAAAGTGGGGCCTCTTGGAGATTTTGTGTCCACCAAGGTCGCATTCCCTTTTTGATGATGCCCTAGAAAAATCTGGAAATATCTTAAAATCTATAAACTGATTTTTTTTTAATCCTATAAAGAAATTTGGAAATACTCCCATATTGTCCTGAAGCACCTATAGGATTTCAAAGTGATTTTGCCAAACATGTTTTCTAATCTAGGTTTTGGAATCTCTGGAGTTCTACTCACTGACCATATGACAGATCTACAAACTATTAGAGCTCATCAATATCAATGTGCACCTCTCTACTTCCCAGTATCCCTCAGTTAGGTTGACCATATGATTGAAATCACACAATCGAATGTAGAAAGAAGTAATGTAAGGCCAACCTCCTTAAATACTCTAAGCAATTTTCCAAACCCACCCTCCCCAGTCTGTGCGTCTAGAAGTGAATGTCTCAGACATAGTGAAGACACACAATAAGAGGACTTATATCCCTCAGTAGCCACTTTGATTAAAGCCACCCAACTAGGAACCTCTGTATCAGTATTGTAGATAAGAATTAAATTTTGTGGCGCCAGGGCGGCTCAGTCAGTTGAGTATCTGGCTTTGGCTCAGGTCACGATCCTGGGGTCCTGGGATCAAACCCCGCATCTGGCACCCTGCTCAGCGGGGAGCCTGCTTCACCCTTTCTCTCTGCCTGCCTTTCTGCCTACTTGTACATTCTCTCTCTCTTTCACTCTCTCTCTCTCTGTCAAATAAATAAATAAAATCTTTAAAAAAATTAACCTTTATTGTGCTAAACCACAGAGAATAGTTTCAATAACGACCAACCTTATTTATAGTGACCTTGGATCTGGGAAAATGATGACATTTACTCTCTACTTCATAAAGACCCCGTGAGAATGGAGTCAGATCATGAAGTTAGGTGCGTGACAACTCTCCCCCATCTTTCTGTGACCTTGAGCTTGTAGTCTATAAACTTATTTTTGTCTTTCAGCTAGAAAATATAGAAAGTTAAATAGTATTTTATGGCACATGTTTATACAAATACATACAAACACACACACACACAAGAATATTATTAAGCCATTAAAAAAAAAGAAGGAAATCCCTCCATTTGCGACCTCAAGGATGAACTTTGAGAGAATTATTCTAAGTTGAATAAGTCAGACAGAAAGAAAAATAATGTATGATTTCATATATATGTGGAATCTAAAAAAAAAATAAAGTCATAAAAACCAAGAACAGATTGGTAGTTGTCAGGAGCAGAGGTTGGAAGTGGAAGATATAGGTGAAAGTGATCAAAGGGTACACACTATAACTAATACCTTGTCAGATGTAAGATGAATAAGTTTGGGGGGTTTAACCTACAGCACAGTGACTATAGTTAATAATACTGTATTATATATTTGAAAGTTTCTAAGAAAGTTTTTTTTTAAAGATTTTATTTATTTTGAAAGAGAGAGAGAGAGCATGATCAAGGGGAAGGGGCAGAGGGAGAAGTCAATACAGACTCCCTGCTGAGCGGGGAGCCCGATGATGCGGGGCTCTATCCCAGGACTCCAGGATCATAATGGGAACTGAAGGCAGATGTTTAATTGACTGAGCCACCCAAGTACCCCACTAAGAAAGATTTTTAAAGTTCTTACCATGAAAATAAAAAAATCATAAATATGTGAAGTCATAGATGTTTTAACTAACTTTATTGTGATAATCATTTTGTAATGTATACATATATAAAATCACTACATTGTACACCTTAAATCTATACAATGTTATATATAAATTGTATCCCAATAAAGCTGACATAAATACATTCATTCAGTCGTTCTAGCTACTATCAGTGGCTCATCCCTCAGATCTAAATGTCTTCTTGAAATCTTGTCCAAATCAAGTTTCTTATGCAAGACTATCATTGTCTGGCTTTATTATTCTACATATTTTATTACTTGTTGTCTTGGCTCTGAGGTTTTTCAATCTAATTTCTAAGGATGGATGCAAGCTGAAAATGTATCTGTGACTTTGACCTTATGACAGCCTGCCCCCCTGAAGCCTGTTTACCTCCTGCATCATCATAGTTTGACCCATCTAATAGTACTTAGGGACTAAAAGAAGTGGAGGCAGCTATTCTAGGTCAATACCAAATTATTGCATGAGATGATGCAAAGCTGGAGACATGTAATGTAGAAAAACAGCACAAGCTTTCATGATGGTGACAAAAGTGCATCTTAAAAAAAAACAAAACCACCATCCATCAAGAGAAACAAAATCAGAAAGCCAGGAGTAGAGTCAAATACTCCCAAGCTTGAGCATGAAACTTTGAAGCCAGCAACACATTCAGCCAAATAGGAACTTCCTCAATTAGATTTGAATTTGGCTTCCTGCCAATTTCTTAAAATCATTCTATCCTAGGGAGACCTGGGTGGCTGAGTTAGTTAAACGTCTGAGTCTTGATCTCAGGATCATGAGTTCATGACCCATGTTGGGCTTCATACTGAGCATGGAGCCTACTTCAAAAAAGAAAACGATTCTTTCCTAATAATGCATGCCAATATACATACTAATACCATGAAAAATTACTTCAATGTATTGAATATCTTTCCAGTTACATTCATTTGCTAGGTCTGCCATAAAATGTCAGACCAGGTGGCATAAGTTCATTCCCTCATAATTCTGAGTATTAGAAGCCTGAGATGTCAGCAAGCTTATTTCTTTTGAGGACTTTCTTCTTGCCTTGCAGAACAAAAAAAAAAACCCTAACAATTTAATGTGATAATAAATAAGTGCTAGAGTAGAAGTATAGATGGAGCATTATGAGATCCAAGTGAAATATACTACTCTTGGGACGCCTGGGTGGCTCAGTTGGTTGAGCAACTGCCTTTGGCTCAGGTCATGATCCCAGCCTCTTGGGATCGAGTCCCGCAACGGGCTCCTTGCTCCGCAGGGAGTCTGCTCCTCTCTCTGCTTCTGCCTGCCTCTCTGCCTGCTTGTGTTCTCCCTCTGTTAAATAAATAAATAAAATGTTCAAAAAAAAAAAAAGAAATATACTACTCTTCCTGGGAATAAAGAAAATAAGAAAATAAAGAAAATTTCATAGTATAAAAAGCATTTCAGTGGAATAAGAAACCAAGCAAAACAAAGAAAGAAGAGAGAGTAATTGGAGTGAAATACAAATAGTACATGTTTCTATATACCTGGATGAGGACGTGAGCTAGAATATGATGATGATCTGACCAGGCAAGGGCCTGGCATGTTCTCTAATACACTTGTACATAATGGAGAGCAATGCTGCCCAACAGAACTTTCTACCTTGAGGCAAATATTCTTTACCTGTGCTATGCAATGAGGCAACCACTAGCACCTGTAGCTACTGAGTAGTTGAAATGCGACGAGTGTCACTGAGGAATTTAGTTTTAATTTAATTTAGTTTTAATTTTATTTTAAATATCTTAATTTATATTCAAATAGCCACACGTGGCTAGTGGCTACTGCATTGGACACCAAAGATCTAGAGGAAAGGGGTTTTTCATCCTTCTTCTGCCTCTATACTGTCTACATGCACAACACCTATCGGTAGCATTTCTCCTTACATGTAAGATGTGTAGCAGGATGTTTAAATGGAAGTTTGGAGGGGCGCCTGGGTGGCTCAGTCATTAAGTGTCTGCCTTCCCCTCAGGTCATGATCCCAGGCTCCTGTGATGGAGCCCGCATTGGGTTCTCTGCCCAGAGAGGAGCCTGCTTCCCCTCTCCAGCTCCCCCTGCTTGTGCTCTCTCTCACTCTCTCTCTCTGTCAAATAAATAAATAAATAAAATCTTTAAATAATAAATAAATGTCAGTTTGGCAGAAAATATAAGGCACCAAGTATTATAAAGAAAAATAAATCATGTAATAGGTCACCAAATGTAATAGTCAGCGTTTTACGGAGAAACAGAACCAAGATGAGCTGATCTTTCAGTTCATGTTCAAAGGCAAGAAAAGCTGATGACCCAATTCAAAGGCAGTCAAGCAGGAAGAATTCCCTCTTACTCAGGGAAAAATAGGACTTTTGTTCTATGTAGGCCTTCAACTGATTGGATGAGGTCCACCCACACTAGGGAGGGCAAGCTGCTTTAGTCAGTCTCCTGATTCAAATGTTAATCTCGTCCAAAAATACCCTTACAGAAACACCCAAAATCGTGTTTAACCAAATATCTGGGCACCCTGTGGACCAGTCAAGTTGACACATAAAGTTAACCATTGCACCAAGTAAAAACTAGTAAGAGTCTTTATTAGAGACGTTTAAAGCTCTCATTCTTGTGAAGAATATAAAAGAATTAAGGGAGGAGTTTTGAGGGGGATTTGTGGGGACTCCAGAGACACTTACTTGTGAGTTGATCTCCTGTGAGAAAGGCTTCACTCACCCCTCACTAGGTCTTAATGAGAGAGTTTCAATGGAGAGCTTGAGAGGTGTCCTTGCTCTTATAGCTATGCAGTGGGTTGGAGTCTGACTCCCACCTGAAAATTTCAAAAAACAGAGTGGGGCTGGATAGCCCCTCCATGCAGGAAGAGGGAAGGAGAGACAGCAAATTTCACTCAACTGCACTCTTACTCTTGCTTGACCACAAAGTATACAGGAATCTTTTCCATGACTAGATGTGGTACACATTAAGATTAGAAGTTGACCCCAGGATGAACAGACCTTAGCGCAGTGATTCTTAAAATACAACAACATCCTAGAATCAGAGGAAAGTATACCACAGGAAATGCAGGTTAGAGCTACCCAGTGTTGAGAGTTCTCAGAAGACTCATGACTTCACAATCCAAGAAGGAAAAGGCTTTTAAGTTCAGTCACATCCTATGAGTGTGAAATCAAGAGTTATATATACCAGTAACAGAAGAGATTTCCAGCCCACATACCTCTTCCTCCACTCTGATCAAGAGGCACAGAGACCACAGTTCACAAATTGAAAGAAGAAAAGCTAGTGCAAGAAAAAAAAAAAAAAAAAGCTTGTCTTCATAACCTTCCCCAACTGCAAGCTTTCTACCAGATGGCCTTTAGCTAGGAAAAAGGGAATGAGCATAATTTGAATGAAGCTGGAAGTTGTGCAGAACCAGACAAATTAGTTGTCTGACAGGTAGAATTGACAGCCCCTGATGTCACGACCATCTTAATAGGTGGTGAGGAAGACAGGGTTTGAAGATCATGCCTGGGGTTCTATTTTGGGTAATTCCAACTATGTATGGTAATCCTATGACTTTGGGGTTTCTAGGATTAATTAGAAGAGTCAAATGACTGCTGGAGTTTCCATCTGGACTGGAGGAAAAACTAGCCCCAGAGTTTTAAGGGATTTGGAGGACCAAACATTACTGTGCATCCCTTAGTTGTGCTTGCTCTGTGTACCAGACACATACACAATTTCTTCAAATGATTGCCCAGTGAGAAGGGAGGACATGACCCCTAAAGCAGCATCTTAGAATCCTGCGGCAGGTAAGTGAAAATTTGCATAATTCAAAATACCTAAAACAAAGTTCTGATCCTCCCAACCCAGATGAGAATCACTGCCATGAGGGATGTGGAACCATTAAATGATTACAAAAGGATAATAACATAAACATGTTTGTGTTTTAGAAAGCCTTCTCTGGTGCCTGAATGGGAAACAAAGAAGGACTAACTTGAAAGACTTTAAACATGAACACTCACAGGAAGATAAATCCACTTGTTCCAGTGAAAGACAATGGTAATCTGAGCTAAGATAAGGTAAGACTACAATAAAGGGAAGAAATTCAGGGGATACTTAAGAGGCAAAAATTAATAGAGCTTCATGACAAAATTGGACATAGGTGGTAGGAAAGGAGGCTGTTTGAGAATGATGCTCAGGTTTCTGACTTGGGTAATTCTAACTGGATTACAGTAGAGACCTCAGAGACATGAGCTGAGGTTTGCATGAAGGTGACTCTTACAGTTGTCAAGGCAGAGCTAGTCCTGGGTGGGCATTTCACTATATCATATGATTGCATCATATCACTTTACTGTGGTAGGCAGAATAAAGATCCCCCCCGAATGTCTATATTCTAATCTTAGAACATTTCAGGTTCTATGGCAAAGGGGAATTATGACTGCATGTGAAATTAAGATGTTAATTGACCTTAAAATGGGTAGATTATCCAGGATCATCTAGATTGGGCCAATGTAATCATAAGGGTCCTTAAAGATGGAAGAGGAGGGAAGAGGAGTCAGTGCCAGAGTAACACCACATGAGGAAGATTTAACAGCCATTGCTGACTCCGGAGATGGAAGAGGGCCAGGAGCCAACAAGTGCCAATAGCTATGGAAGCTAAAAAGGGCAAGCAAACATGTTTTCCTCTAGAACCTCCAGAAAGGAATGCAGACTTGTTGATGCCTTGATTTTATCCCAGGGAGACCCATTTCTGACTTCTGACCTCCAGAACTAGAAGATGATCATTTGTATTTAAAGCCACTAACTTTGTGATAATTAATTACAGCAGCAAAAAGAAACAAATACACCTATCATTTATCCTTCCTTAGCAGATCACTGGTCTCAGATCTATAGTCCAAGTTTGTTTACTTCTAACTACGCATTATACTTAACTATTTGCCATTTGCTATTATGTATTTACGTAAAGTATTTATGAGCTGGTTACTATGTGCCCACAGCTGTGCGACTACCTCTGTAGTAAGTTACTCCCTATAAATGGTCAGGCCCATCAAATTATCCCCATACAAACGTGAAAGAAGAGAACATTTTGTGATGCAGTCTTTCTTTACCCTGCTAATCTAATCACCATACTACTAAAACATTTCTCAAGTAATAAATAATTTAGTTGTAAAATTTAGGCAGCTCTCTGTCACAAGGTATAAAACTTATTTTGCTGTTGAATTAATTAATGTTTGGGAAATGCCATGTAAATGTTAGCTATTACCCTTTTCTTATTTATAGTAAGTACATAACCTTAAATTTAATTCCATGCAATAGAAAATCCTGTGAAATACATGTGGTAATGATGGATGAACATTATTTGCCCTTATGACTTTATCTATAACCTACATATAATATTCAGAATTTGAAATGATGAGAATACTATCTCTCAGGCCTAGCTTGGCCCAACACTCATGAAACATAAATGTGAATGATTTTGGCTGGAAGACTTAAAATGAATATGAAGCCATTACATCTTTCATATACCTTTAAAATGGTGTGGGGAAAGGCAAAACTATTAAAATCATGTCTTTTGGGCAATGAGAATGTCATATCTATTTACATAAGGTCCAAAATATATTTCCAAATAGAGATAAAGAAAAGACAATTTTGACTCTATTTTAAAGTCATAAATAGTCTAACATTAGGTTTATATTGCAGATCACCCCCCCCCCCAGAAGATGGGGACCATCTGTAAGAATATATTATATACATTTTGCCACTGCCAGATGTTCCTAGAGGTTAATAGAAAAGAGCAATGGGGCCCCCAAAGAGAAAAGCTGTATCATAGTCTTCATAGGCCTTGGAGCGATAAGAATATCATGTGCTTCCACAAAGTGGCAGCTAGCCAGATAGGCAAGGGAGCAGAGAATCTGGCCTTTGTATCATCCTTAGTTATAACACTACCACGTAAAAGGACAAAAATATAAAGTGGGTCACGATGAAATGCATGAATTATATAAGTTAAAGAAACTGAAACTTGACTCCAGGCACAAAGCAAGCTAGAGATACTCTACTATAAAATTCCAGAATCTTGTTCCCTAGCCTTTGCCCATAAGCTACAAAGACACAAAATCCCCCTCTCTGAAAATGATACTGGAAGCTGTAATTTGATTAAGGTAGAGATACCATGCTTATAAATTGCACGCGAAATAACGAATATTTAAAACAATTGAAAATTGCTTGTTGTATTTCTTAAAATTGAGCCATATGCCATAAATCTCAAAATGCAGGGTAATTGCAGTCTCCGTGGCAAGTCTGTTTGTATAGCAAAACCTATATTTGAGCATCTCCAGAGAACTAAGGTGTAATCTGCTACAGCTGTGTAATTGCAGAAACTGATGCATGGAGCTATACAAGTTACTTTCAACTAGCAGAGTTCAGGATATTTTTCTTTGAGAATGCAAGTGTAAAGTTCTGGGTTATAATTGTAATTCTACCACACTAAAGGAGCTTACTAATGCTAACACTGTGATAAAAGCAGGTCCTAAAATAGTCCAAATGTATAAAATTTCACCTCTCCTTGACAATGTAATTTTTAACCAACTTTTAAATACCATAAGCAAAATGCACCTGAGTGCATATAGACAGTGAATCCTAGGTTGGAATGTTAATTCGAATGCTGTTTTGCAATAAGTGAGTATCTTGAAATACATCAGCTTCCTATTCATGGTATCTGCCCCTCCCAAATCTTAAAAGCAAAGTTATTTCATGGTATATTCAAAAGAATATTGTTTTCTGCCTATGTATATATGATTGTCCCAATCATTCACACAGACTTTCCTGCAATACTCAGTACTTGGAACCTTCCATAGACTGTCTTCTCTGGAAGCTTGTTGGTCCTTTTACGCTTTATTAATTTGAGAGTGCATGGTGTTTACCTGAATTTTCTTTGGTGAATTGACTTTCTACCACATATCATCAAGAGGGTTTGATTTCTGGATCTTGCCATAATGGATGAGAATTGCAGTGGCAAGTAACTGTTTGTGGCCCATACCTAAGTATGCCTCTGAAGTAACCTTAGCACAACATTAGATGGTAAATATGACCCAATTCCTTCTCCACCATAGGAGAAACTAATAAAGGGAATGCTACAGGATCACCAGGGACTACTAAAGAGCTTCTGGCTTTTTAGTGGCCATTTAAAAAAACATCATATCATTTGTAGGACTTGAAACAGTGAGGACTCTCTGTTCTCCATAAATAGACCTTGAGCTTGGTAAGAGGCACTATCAGGGAATGCAGCTCTTTACAAGGCCCTCTTTCAAGGTCAGTATCTATGCAGAGGGCAACCTCTCTAAGAACACAGCTGCAAGGGACTCACATAAGGAAGTGAGAGGAGGAGGCTGACAAGTCAACTGTCTACGTCAGCCAAAACAAGGGTCAGCAAGATGGCAGACACCACAGGGAAACTGATTAGAATTCATTGCCTTTTGTATCCCCCTATTTTAATTTTACTCATTATCGTTGTACACTAATATCCCGAACTTTGCATAAGGCATAAGTGTTTTATCTTTTAAAAGATTTTATTTATTTATTTGACACAGAAATTACAAGTAGGCAGAGAGGCAGAGAGAGAGAGAGGAGGAAGCAGACTCCCCACCGAGCAGAGAGCACGATGCGGGGCTCGATCCCAGGACCCTGAGATCATGACCTGAGCCAAAGGCAGAGGCTTTAACCCACTGAGCCACCCAGGCACCCCAAGGCATAAGTGTTTTAATAACAACATTATTATTATGTAAGAATTAGGTCACATAGGACTAACCTATAAGCTTCTTCATTTGATGGTGAACTCTGTGAGGGAGAGACATATTTGTTAGTGTTTGTACAAAACCTAGCATCATCTTTGGCAGATAGGCGTTACCAGGAACTTGCTTATTAATTTGACTTTTTGAAAAAATATCCCTTGTGTCTGGTGTCTATGTCTTCCTTAGCATGGACATTTCTTAGTCCTTGGAAACTTTAAGTAATGAAGTATAAAACTAATATTTAACACCATACACGATGCTACAAGATTGACTATACCATATCGTATTACTTTTGTATCGTTCATTTTACTTATTAAATTGATAGGAGTAAATGCCACAAGGAAACACGCATATAAGAATTTTAGACACATTTAGAATTTTAGGCACATTTAGAATTTTAGACATATTTAGGAATGTGAAATTAGATATATTTTAGACATATTTAAGCATGTAAAAATTCTCGTTAGCCTGAGACAGTTTACCATACTTGGGGAGAAAAATGATATAATGGAAAACTACAAGTCCCATTCAGGGGTGTGTTCAGAGTGGGTATTCAACAAATGTTGTCATGTGATTGACTACTATAAAGGAATAATGGAGAGTTTTGGCACACCGTGAAAATGAAATCCTAATAATGATGAAATGAATTTCTGATCAACATGGGGAAAGTACCAGTACTATTAAACCCTGCATTGTTACAGCTGTGTCCACATTCTCATTCTTTATCTCCATTGGGAAGATTCAGAAGCAGAGAAAATGTGCAAAAGATTCAGTAATATGATTCTTAAAGCATGGTTTCTTGATTACCCTCCACTCCCCTTCTTTCAGCCCCAAAGAGAAGTCTCACAAAAAATGTAAAATACCAACGTTGCCTGCATTAGTAACCTCTCTTTTGCTTGGTTTCTCTCACTTGGAACGCAGAAGCAGCTTGTGATTTAGATCCCTTTCTTTCCAGCTATGGGGAACTAGAAAGCCTGTGGGAGGAGGTCAGTAAGCAGAGGAGGGATCACTGTGCTTTTAGCTTCACTCAAGCAACAGACTGCAATAGCTGAATATCAGAGTGAAATGATCATGATCCAAAGCCTGAAAATCGCCATTAGCAGAACACTTACAGCATTAGCAAAATGTGCTTTCTTGTAGGGGTGACTGGCTGCGGGGCTGCTCTCTGTTAGGCAGGATCTGAAAAACCTCTCTTCCTGGGGATGTCACATGCAAGGAAATCTGGAAAGATGAAAAAAATGGACTATGCTTGACCTGAACCTCCATAGAGATCTGGAAGCATTCAGGTAATGCCCTACAGCCTTGGGCAAAGAAGTACCCCGTAGCTTAAGGTTGAGTGGTAGGGCAGGTAAACATCTTATCAGTGAACTTGACTAGAGAACTTGGGTGCTTAGTTTGTTTACAAATTTCCATGTTGTTGGACACTAAGTAGAGCTAATGAAATTATTATATTCTCTACTTTTAGCATACACAGGTATAAAGCACAGTTACTCAATCACCAAACTTTTAACAGAGCTGTTATGCAGTGAGCCCTACAAAGGCTTTCAAACCTTGATGGTGTATGACATGAATACAGTAGGTAACTAGGTCAATATCCATTAAATTTTAAATTAAGAAAAACCCTTATATAGAAGATAGACAGCCATCCAGACACTAGAACAGGGATTTTTTAAAATACTATTAATTTAATTTTCACATCATTTCTTTATAAGAATATAAATGCCTATAGACCAGTCTATGTAAATCAAATTTTATATAAAAAAATTAAGCTTAGGTTAGTTATTTCTAACAAATCAAGCAGGTTATCTCTATAAAATTTACCATTGCTTTCATATATAAAAACATCTAAATAGCTATTTCAAGAGAAAAAGAAGAAAAATTCTTACTTTTTAAATACACCCCAACGTAACAATAATATTATTCTTTCCATTTGAGATTTACTTACACATTCTTTATATGAATGATGCAACTAGATCAATTTCTTCACTACCATATTAGAATTGACACAATTGTAGTATTGTAGGAATTTAAGACATTTCAATTCACTGATCATGAACACTAATTTTCCAGTTTTAAAACCGAGGCCCATAGAGTAGAACCAATTTGCCTAAAATTATAAGTAAAATAATGCACAAGCAGAGTTGTCTCACACGGAGAACTTGCTCTCACTCCTGGAGGACAATACCACATTCCACTGCCAGTGTATTCATGGCTCGGAGCCGCTGTAACAGATTATCACAAACTGGGTTACTTGAAATAACTGAGATGTATTTTCTCATGGTTCTGGAGCCAGAAATCCATACCAAGGTGTAAGCAAACTTCCTCGCCGGGGGCTCTAAGGGAACATTCATTTCTTGCATCTTTCAGCTTCTGGTAGATGTCAGCATCTCTTGGTTTGTGGTTTTCTCTCTCTCTGCTCCCTCTTTAGTCCCTTCTCTGGCTGTGTCTAACTCCAAACCTCAGTTACAGACCATCCAGATAATTCTGAATAAATCCTCCTTTCAAAATCCTTAACTTCATTACATCTTTTGCCATATAAGGTCATGTTCAAAGGCTCTGGAGACTAGATTGTAGATATATTCAGAGGGTGAGGGCGAGGGAAGGAGGACAGGGGGGGATGGGGGGAGGCACAGGGAGCAGACATTATTTAGCCCACTACAGTCAGACAGTGTTAATAAGCTTGTGGATATCTCTAAAATAGATATTCCATCTCTGAGGAACTTCAGGTAATACAAGCTCAAGAAATTACTGCAACTCACTTCTTTTAATTAACTTGAATGTTGTTATAGAACTGCAGAATTCTACCAGTAGCAAACCATTTTTATCTAAATTTCAGAGGTGTGGTTAACCTTGACATGTGAATTCTGATTAAATATGATAGATTAGATACATCCAATGATCTCGGTTTATTCCTGAAACTACACAAAGAATACAGTTAAGGAATCAAAACAAGTAAAAATATACAAGGTCAAAGATCGCAGTAGAAGATACCTAAGCAGAAGAGATACTTCAACCAAATTCTGAAAGATGGAAAGCAGGTGGACAAGTGATGACTGACTTAACAGAGCCTGGAAAGACAAGCCTCAGTTGGCAAAGCAAGAAGTGAATAATTTGCATATGGATTCATACCTAAAAACCCCAGAAAAGCTGAGGAGTTGAAGGCAATACTTACCCTCAAAGGCCAAGTGAGAGGTAAAAATTCAATAATACTTTATCTGTAACTCCAAAATTCAAAATTCTGAAAAGTAGAATTTTTTAAAAACTCAATTGGTAGTAAAACTTGACATTATCTGAATTTGCTACCAAAGTGACTTAAAATGTGTGAAATTAATCACAGTCTTTACTCATCCCTCTTAGTGTGAATATTCATGTTTGATTAAGGAGGCTGTTTTAAGTCCCCAAGGTCATATATGGGCCTGTATTATTTTCTGAAATCTTTAAAAAAAAAAAAAACTGGATACAATTGCCTAGGACTGGCACAGAGGAGGAAAAAATATGAGAAAAAATAGGACATTGGGTTCTCACTCTGAGGATTTTAAATTCTCTTTTTAGCTTCTCAAGCCAGGCTTCTCCTGGAGCTTTCTCTGTCTATACTACAGCACTTTCTTCCAGGGTTCTAGCTGTGTTAGGTACAAGCCAGGGAATACCAGAGGGTGGGAAAAAAGGAAAACTCATTGTTGATTTGGAGAAACATCTCAGTGAATTTAAGAATCACTAGGTTACAAAATCAACAAAATCAGAAATGAAAGAGAAGACTTTATAACTAATGACACAGAAATGCTTAGGATCATATGAAACTACTATAATTATACACCAACAAATCAGAAAACCTAGAAGAAATGGGTAAATTCCTAAAAACATACAATCTATAAAGACTGAATCATGAAGAAATAGAAAATCTGAACAGATCAATCACTAAGTAAGGAGATTGAATTAGTCATCAAAAATCTCCCAACAGAAAAAAAAAATCCAGGACTAGATGGCCTTGTGGATAAAGTCTAACAAACATTTAAAGAAGTAAAACCAATCTTTCTTAAACTCTTCCAAAAAACATGAAGAGAGAGGAATACTTCCAAACTCATTTTACAAGGCCAGCATTACCTGAATACTAAGCCAGATAAGAAAACTACAAGAAAAGAAAATTACAGGCCAATATCCCTGATGAACACAGATGCAAAAATCAACAACATATTAGCAAACTGAACTCAACAGCATTTTAAAAAGATCATACACCAATATCAACTGGGATTTATTCCAAGGATGTGAAGATTGTTCAACATCTGCAAATCAGTGTGATACACAGTAACCAAAGGAAGGATAAAAATGTTATGATCTTCTTAATCAATGTAAGAAAAGTATTTGACAAGATTCAACATAATTTTTGATAAAAACTATCAAAAAATTAGATATGGATGTAATGTGTTCATATATAACAGACTCACATTCATCATACTCAATAGCAACAAGTTGAGAGATTTCCCATGAAGATCAGGAACAAGAAAAGGTGTCTACTCTCACCACTTCTAGTTCAACGTAGTACCGAAAATCATAGCCAGAACAATTAGACAAGAAGAAATCAGACTGATAAGTCATCCAAATTAGAAAGGAAAAAGTAAAGTTGTCTCTGATTGCAAGATACAGAGTCAACATATAGAAATTGGTTACATTTCTATACATTAATAACTATGGAAATAATGAAAACAATCCCATTCATGAGAACAACAAAATAATAAAATACTAAGGTGGAAAAAGATGTGTACACTGAAAATCAGAAGAGAATGATGAAAGAAATTAAAGAAGACACAAAATTGGGAAGTTATCCTATATTCACAGATCAGAATATTATTAATACGTTCCTTCTACCCAAAGCCATCTATAGATTCAATGCAATCCCTATCAAAATTCTAGAGGTATTTTTCACAGATATTAAAAAAAAAATTCTAAATTTCATGTAGAACCCCAAAAGAGCGTGATTAGCCAGGCAATCCTGGAAAAGAAGAACAAAGCTGGAGGCATTACACTTTCTGATTTAAAACTTTATTACAAAGCTATACTAATCAAAATAAGATGGTATTGACATAAAAACAGACACATAGACCAATGAAACAGAATTGAGAGCCCAGAAATAAACCTACACATATACAGTCAACTAATATTGGACAAGAAAGCCAAGAATATTTAATGAGAAAAAGATAGTCTCTTCATTAAATAGTTTTGGGAGAACTGGATATTCACATGAAAAGAATGAAATTGGCCCCTATACAATTTACAAAAATTAAATGAAAATGGAGGGGCACCTGGGTGGCTCAGTGGGTTAAAGCCTCTGCCTTTGGCTCAGGTCATGGTCTCAGGGTCCTGGGATCAAGCCCCACATCAGGCTTTCTGCTCAGTGGGGAACCTGCTTCCCCCTCTCTCTCTCTGCCTGCCTCTCTGCCTACTTGTGATCTCTCTCCTCTCTGTCAAATAAATAAATAAAATCTTTAAAAAAAAAGAAAGAAAGAAAATGGAAATGGAAATGAATTTACAACCACTAAAGTAAACAATATGGAGTCTCCTTAGAAAACTAAAAATAGAATTACCATATGATACAGTAACTACCCAGCAATTCTGGGTATATGTCAAAAAAAAAATGAAATCATTATCTTGAAGAGATATTATGCCCCATATTGATTGCAGCATTATTTACAATATCTAAGACAAGGATACAGTCTAAATGTCCAAAGATAGAAGAATGAATAAAGAAAATGTGGTACGAATACACACACACACACACACACACACACACACACACACACGCATATAAATACTATTCACACATTTAAAAAACAATCAAGCAAATGCTGCCTTTTGTAACAATATGGGCGTACCTTGAGGGTATTATGCCAAGAGAAAAACACTTAGAGTGAAAGACACTCACAAAGAGAAAGACAAATACTGTATGTTCTCTTATGTACGGAAACTAAAAAAAAACCCAACTCATAGAAATAAAGAGTAAATGGTTGTTGTCAGGGGCTGGGGAATGGGAGAAATGGGAAGATGCTAGCTGAAGGGTATAAACTTTCACTTATATCTTATAAGATAAATAAGTTCTGTAGATCTAGGATATAGCATAGTGGCATAGTGACTATAGTTAACCATACTGTACTGTGTACTTGAATGTTGCTAAGAAAATGTATCTTAAAGGTTCTCAACACAAGAAGGAAATGGTAATTATGTAAGGGAATGGAGGTATTAACTAACCTTATTGTGGTAATCATTTTGTAATACGTATATGTATCAAATCATCACATCGTATACCATAAACTTTTATATGTTATATGTTAATTATATCTCAATAATGCTGGAAGAGAAAAAGAGCAAGTCTGGGCCAATACACTTCCTGATTACGAACTATATTACAAAACTATAGTAATCAAATTAGTATGGTACTGGCATAAAACAGGCACATCGATGAATAAAACAGATAAAGAGCCCAGAATTAAACCCATGCATAAAAGATGCCAAAAAAAAAAAAAGATGCCAAAATTATACAATGGGGAAAGGATAGTCTCTTTAATACATAGTGTTAGGAAAATTAGAAACCACATGGAAAAGAATGAAACTGGAAGCTTACATTATACAATACACAAAATCAACTCAAAATGAATCAAATACTTGAATGTAAGACCTGAGATCATAAAACTTCTAGAAGAAAATATAAGGGATAAACTGTTTTGCAACTATATCAAATGAAAAAATCTTCTGCAAAGGAAACCAACAGCAAAATATAAAGCCAACTCATGGGAAAGGGAGAATATATTTGCAAACCACATATAAGGAATTAATATGCAAAGTATATAAGGAAAACATACAACTCAGTAGTAAAAAACACAAATAACCTAGTTAAAAATGGGCTAAGAGCCTGAATAGACATTTTTCCAAAGAGCATACAAATAGCCAACAGATATCTGAAAAGATGCTCACCATCATTAATTGTCAGGGAAATGCATATCAAAATCACAATAAGATATCACTGCATGCCTGTTGGAATGTCCATCATCAAAAAGACAAGTATAATAAGGGCTGGCAAGAATGAGGAGAAAAGAGAGCCCTTGCGTACTGTTGGTAGGAATGTAATTGGGTATAGCCACTACAGAAAACAGTATGGAGGTGCCTCAAAAAATTAAAAATCGAACTACCATATGATCCAGCAATTCTACTTTATATATCCAAAGGAAATAAAATCAGTATCTCGAAGAGATATCTACACTCCCATATTTGTTGCAATATTATTCACAATGTCCAAAGTATGGAAATAACCAAAGTATTCTTTGATGAATGGATTAAGAAAACGTGGTGTGTGTGTGCGTGTGTGTGTATATACACTATTATATAGATAGATACACACACACACACACACACACACACACAACACACACACAATGGAATATTATTCAGCTTTAAAAAAGAAGGAAATCTGCCATTTGCAACAACATGGATGAGCCCAGAGGACATTGTGTTACATGAAATAAGCCAGGCAAAGACAAATCACTTACATGTGGAATCTAAAATTAATTAATTAATTAATTAATTAAAATGAATTTAAAAAAACAAACACAGAAACAGATAGTAGAATAGTTGGGATGGAGGGAAGGGGGAAATGTTATATCCATCTAACGTATTAATTTTAACAATGGTATGTAAATGTGTAGTCTTTTAAAAATATTACCTCCCACGCATCATAAAAAGCTAGTAAAGGACATACTTCAAGAAAACCACAGAGTAAAGAGGAAATCATGAAATCAAAGAAATAAAGCCAACAGGAAACAAGGATGCTGAAATTTCAAAGATCATATGTCTTGGAATAACATTATCCTGAGGTCACTCTCAGAAAGTGCCCAGTCCAGACCGTACAGGAGAATGACTATTCTACCACTGAATACTGGAAGATTATTAGATTTCCTGGTATGCGTAACCACACAGAAAGTGCTATAGAAAACTAAGCAAACAAAACACAAGGCAAATATTACCTTTAATGAAAACAAAAAGCTATAGAAGAAAGGAAACATAGTTATTGTAGTGGTCCACATGGTTTTGGCATGCATAATATTTCTACATAATAAAATGAAAGTATCGAATATTCATTGATATATGGTTAGTATATCCTCAAGAATGGGGGAGAGGAATAATGGGAGTGAATACAGGGGATTATAGGTTGGTGTGAGAAGATTAAATTTTCCAGAGTGGAAAGCCAAAGATACTACTTAAAATTTAAAATAAAAAACTAGCTATATACATTTAAATTTAGAAATAAGGAGGCAGGGGTGCCTGGGTGGCTCAGTTGGCTGAGCGACTGCCTTCGGCTCAGGTCATGATCCCGGAGTCCCGGGATCGAGTCCCACATCGGGCTCCCAGCTCCATGGGGAGTCCCTTCTAATGCTCTCTCTCACTCTCTCTCTTTCCCAATAAATAAATAAATAAAAATCTTAAAAAAAAAAAAGAAAGAAATAAGGAGGCAGGTACTAGAAAAAGCAGGTAAAAGAGGCAAAACCTGTTACCTCTGAGATAGAAACCTGGAGTTGTCTGACTCCAACTCCAACTGCAACTCCAACTTGGAGTTGTTTGACTCCAAGTATCCTTGAGCAGGAGACTATTAATTTTCATTCTAAATCTCTGACTCTAAAATATATGTTAATTTTATATAAATAAAAAATATAATTTTTAATAGAGACTAGTGATTGCATTAGCAAATAAATAAGATTAATGTAATTGTAATTTCTTGCCTGTGCAAGTTCAATATTTTTCTTCCTCTCCTTTTCTATCTAATCTGCATTTTTCTATCTAAATTGCATTTTTAATCCGATTAATCTTTCTACAATATAGTACAAATCATGTTCTCTCAAAAAATTGTTTAGTGGCTAAACATACTAATTTAGCACACAAGGTCTCCACAACTTACTCCCTAACTATTTTCCTTCTGCTTAATCGACTAATATTTGTGGAAGAACTTCCGTGTATGCTGTTGGAAGCAGTGAGGATACAGTGATGAACATGACAGACACGATTCCAATCTTTGAGGCACTTAAATTCTACATACTTACAGTTAACACCCTCTTTTTCTGGACCTTTGTCCTAAGACTTTTGGATTGTCGGTCTTCCGCTCCCTCTTCAAGTACGTATATACAAAATCTGGTTATTCCTCAAGGCAGAATGCACATGCCACCCCCTTCACAAAGTCCTTTGTGACCTCCCACCCCTGAGGAAGGATATTTTTTTCTTAACCAAACATCCTTTGAACTTGAGCCATGTGGCTTCTTTACACTTACGGCTTTTCCCCTGGATGACAGCAAAACTCATACACATGCTTTCCCAAGTAGAACCTGAGGTCCCAGAGAATAGGGTACTTAACAGATTCATTGCAATAACCTCCGCAGTACCACTGCATATAGCAGAAAATAAGTAATTACCTAGAGAATCCATTTGTCTATTTTCACCTACTGGCACTGGAACACCATACTAAACTGACAATTACCTCCTAATTTTTGGTTGTTAAATAAGTGTTTTATGTTAGAACAGATTTAGATTTATAAAAAAGTTGCCAAGATGGTATGGAGAGTTCCTCTTACCCTAAACCCTGTTTCTCCTAGTACCTAGCATTAATAATATGACACGTTAATGTGGTACGTCTGTCAAAATCAATGAACTACTTTTGATATATTATGATTAATTGAGGTCCATACTTCATTCAAATTTCTTTAGTTTTTACTTAATGTTCTTTTTTCTCTTCCTGGATCCCACGTGGCCTAAGATAACATATAATATTCAGTTGTCAAGTCTCCTTAGGATCCTCTTGGCTGTGACAGTTTCTCAGACTTTTCTTATTTTGGAAGACTATATTAGTTCTCTTTTGCTGCCATAAAACACTACCACAAACTTAGTAGTTTAAAACTATATAAATTGATTATTTTCCAGCTCTGTAGGTCAAATGTCCAGTCCAGTTCTCACTGGCCTACAATTAAGGTGGCAAGCCAGCTCGTTCCTTTCTGGATGCTGGAAGGGACAACCTTTCTCCTCCTTACCTTTTCGGGCTGCCCACATCCCTACCACCATGACCTCTGATCATTTTGAAGAGCATTATTCAGATATTTTCAGAATATCTCTCCTTTGGGATTCATCTCTTTTTTTTTTTTTTTTTTCATGATTAGACTGACCTAATGGGTTTTGGGAAGGGAGATCATTCAGGTAAAGTAACACATTTATCACATTATCAAGTGTACATTCTATCAACATGACTTATCACAATTGATGTGAACCAGGGTCAGCTAGATGAAGCAGTGTTTGTCAGATATGGCAGACAGAATACTAATCCCCAGATACGCCTCTGACCTAAGTCCTGAAACCTGTGAATATGTTAGGTTACATGACAAAGGAAAATTAAGGTTGCAGATGCAATTAAGTTTTCTAATCAGCTGACCTTCAGATAGGAAGGCTATCCTGAAGGATGGGCTCACCAGAAACATAAGGTAGAAAAGAGAGTCAGAGACATGATGAAGGAAGCGGTTCAAAATGATGGGACATGAGAACCCGATCTGTTGTCGCTGGCTTTGAGGGCAAAGGAGGGGGGTCATGAGCCAAGGAATATGGACAGCCTCTAGAAATTGGAAAAGGAAGAAAACAGACTCTTCTCTAAAGCCTCCAGAAAGAAATTCAGCCCTGCCCATATCCCTAACAATACGTTGATTTTAACCCAGCACCAGACTTCTAACTCATAGCACTAGAAGATAATAAAGTCTAATTATTTTATAACATTAAGTTTGTGATAATTTGTTACAGCAGCAATAAAAACTAATATATCAGATTCTTCCACTGAAAAAATTATTCTTTTTGCCCCCTTACCACAGACTACTCTTGGGAAGGAAGGCACTATGCACAGTTCATACCTGAGGAGTGGGATTTACACTCTACTTCCCTGAAGGTAGAATAGCTACATAAGTTATTAGGAATTCTTTTGCAGGAGAAATTTATCTATTCTCCCCATTTATTAATTTATTCAATCATTTATTATTTATGCCAGTATGGACTTATGGATATTTATTTGATAGTTAGGATTATTATATTTTCACTCGTATTGCCTTGGTCAAAATTGATTCCTATACCAAGCCCCAGTCCAATTGCTGGCAAAAAGAGCTCCATGACTGGTTTTGATCAACTGTGATTCACAGTGCTGGGACTGTACAAAGTATTCATTGCTAACCCCCTGCCGGTCCCACCAACACACACACACACAAAACAAAAATAAACACGAGGAAGAGGGAAAAATATATATATAGTTTGCTGTTCATTGGGCAATAGATGCTGCAGGCGACTAATAGTCTATTTCTATTTTTGCTTTATTTTAATGTGAAATGGGTTCAAAAGACACTGGTGTTCTAAATCTATCAAGTAGAGACACTGGACTGATTGATTTATCATCACATTTGAAAATAAATGTTTTATGGTCTTGACATATATAGGTAGCTTGGAAAGACAAAAGCATACTCTTCACATTGAAACTGTAAAACTTAATTTTTTTTTTCAGTCTTAAAAGATTTCAGGAGTTTGCTACACATATCCCAGTAAAGACTCCCAGAACACAAACTTTCTGGGTGAATTGCCTCATTTTTTTCCCCATGTGTCCCATCTTAGCTAGACTACAGTCCCCAGTTATTCAAACACCATTTTAGGAGATACTGTGAAGGAATCGTGTAGATGTACCTAAAAACCCTAATCAGATTATTTTAATTAAAGTAGATTATCCTAGATAATCTGAATGGGCTTGACTAAATCAGTTGGAAGAATTTAAAGAAATTCTACCCATGGACAACTACCAACCCTGTCCATATGTTCAAGGCCACCCATGAATTTCCCTTCCTGATTACCTGCCTGATAGATTTTGGACTTGTTTAACCAGCCACCAGAATCGAGTAAGGCAATTCCTTATAATAAATATCTCTGCCTCCTTCCCTTCTTCCCTCCCTCCCACCTACTGATCTATCTACCTGCCTAACTATCCATCTATCTATCCATCCATCCATCATTCCTACTAGTTCTGCCTCTCCGATTGAATTCTGAAGCACTTAGAGACAAATTCTTTCAGACAGGTTGATCTTCTGCTTACCATTATAATAATATTCCTTCTTCACTCTAATATTTCTATAATGCTTTTACTCCTAAAATTATACCAACTCTTAAAGAAGGAAGTGGTTTCACTGTTATCCATTAAGTGTTCAATGCACTCATTATTAGCCACATTCCATAGAAGGAAATTTCTTCTGAGCTTAGCAAATTAGAAGGGAAGGACTGAGATGGAGAAAAACTAGGACAGAGTGCAGAAGGTGAAGACACGCATTCACAAGATGAAAAATAATACATGTTGATGTTTTGACAAAATAAATACATCTAAAACATCTGCTGGTCTGGAGGTGCTTTCAGTACTCCACAGGCTTCTTGACACCGTGCTGGAAGTAAACAAGAATCCAAAGCCAACAGATTCTGGCTCCTGCCTTTCAATGGGGGCCAAATCACAGTGGTTTTATTTGCTTGAAAATTAACCTCTTTAAATTCCTTAGCCGTGAGGAGGAAACTTTCTATCTCCATTATAGTTATTCAGGGTTTATGGCTTGCCTGAAAAACAATTAATAATCCATAGAAATTATCCTTTCCCATGAATCCTTCTCAGGCAGTCTTTTCAGTCAACAATCTCATGTTCTTGTTTGTTATCAAAGTAGCACAGGGTATGAAAACAGAACTCCCAGGGTGTGATCCAGTCAAATCTTGTATCAAAACATTCTTTATTTCCCTCCTCTCTTTATTTTTCCCCATTATACTCACCACCTTCTTACATTCTTTTTTTTTTTTTTTGAGAGAGAGAGAGAGAGAGAATCTTAAGCAGACTCCCTGCTGAGCACAGAGCCTGATGTGGGGCTCGATCTCCTGAACCTGAGATCATGACCTGAGCTGAAATCAACAGTCAGAAGCTTTAACTGATTGAGCCATCCAGGTGCCCCTTCTTATATTCAATATCATGTATTTATTCATCTTGTCTAATGTCTTTCTCCTTGACTAGAGTCTAGAATATAAGGTCCAGAAGGGCTGGTCTATTGTCTTTGGATTTACTGCTGAATTTCAGTAAATAGTACTATATCTGGCATATAGTTGATTTTTACTAAATATTGAGCAAACAAACTTCATTCTGTTACTGAATCTGTAATATGGATATAATAATGGTACCTAATTTATTAGATTATTATGAAGGAAAAGGAGATAATGATTGTGATGTTCTGGAATATTCCAGGCAACCTGAATTCAGAAACTTTCTATAGGAATTCCAATATCTGCTTCCTTCCACACAGAGTACATTAGAGACAAGAAATATGGGGCAGAAATAAAGCATGATTAATTTTACCTTTCTCAGAATTACTACTCTGCTATAATTTTTTTAAAGATTTTATTTATTTGAGAGAGAGAGAGAGGGAGAATGTAGAGGGAGTGGGAGAGAGAGAAGCAGACGCCCTGCTGAGCAGAGAGCCCTACGTGGGACTTGATCCCAGGACCCTGAGATCATGACCTGAGCTGAAGGCAGATGCTTAACCAACTGAGCCACCCAGGTGCCCTCTGCTCTAATATTTTGATTCTTTACCTATGACATTTGTCTTGGGTTGGGCGTTGAAAAGTTTGTTTGCGTTAACCTAGTACAGTACTGAGTAGGGATTTAGGAGGAACCTTTTGCTGCTTATCATTTAGTTAAGTCAGTCAGCCAATCAGTCAACAAATAAGATGATCACTGACTGCATTCTGCTCCAAGTGGTAACGCATTAAAGATCAATAAGGTATTTGTTCCACTAACTAGTAATAATATCAAGAAATCTTTCCTCAGACATAACCCAAATACCTTATGCTGCACTTCGCACTTTATCCTTCTTATTCTTTCTTTACTGGAAATGAAAGAAAAATGGATATCCCTTCTGCAATAAAATACTGAAAAGACATTGCAAATAAACTCTTTTGAATATTCAATTTTAAGCCCGGAGACCAAAATTTGCAAGACTTATTCTCCAGTACTCTGAAATTGAGAATGAATGATCCAAAGTTAAATAAAAAATACTCACAAATGAAGTCCTCAGGACACATGAGAATGTTAACAGTGATTCTCTCTGGGTCACGGGAGAATTTTTGTTGATATGTTTATTATTTTCCACAGTGAGCCTGCATTATTCATATGCATATATATTAATTCTAAAAAGCAGATTTTCCCCCCTTTAAAATGGTATTTTGAATCTTGGGGTAATAGAAATTTTGTAAATGTCTGCGAGGTCTTATTATCATTAAGTAAAATGGGAGAAGAGATAAAAAGCAAGCAGGAGTTTGAAACATGAAAATAGATAACCACAGGTCATATGAGAAATATGTAGTCAAAAGTTCAATAAACCAACTGTTTTGGCAACACAGCTAACTCACACCATTTATAAGCCACTTCTCTCAGCTCATTTGATATTTTCCCATAAACACTAAGACATCACTGTGTTTGGGGACTGTCAGGCTATCGGCAGGGGACGAAACACAAAGCACCTTTTTTTTTACTAATAATATTTTATTTCAAAACCCCATTGATCTTAAGCGACATCCACAATTGCAAATTGGGGGCTTTCTCAAGTAACTTATAGGGAAAAACTGTGAAGTTTATCTACGAAATGAAATGAAATAATGCCTGCACTTCCTACTTTGGGGAAATTTTATGTTCAATCACCCCGACAGGCAGAGATGACAAAGCACTGAGAAATATTTAAAGATTTCATTTCTCTTCCTGATAACGACAAGGTTCATTTTGTGCTCTCAGAGGGGAAATCAGATCTGATTTACAGTCAACTTCCTCAGCGCCACGATCCACATTTCACATTCTTTAAACAGTTTCAGCATAGCAACCATATCACTGTCCCTTCACAGCAGGGGTTGATCAACTGTCGAATGCCTGACAAATCATCACATGCTTTCATTTAAAGCTACCTGTTTCCTTATCATGATAAAGAAAGCATGATGCATAGCATGTGGCAACCCATCATAATTTTATGGGTAAAAAGAAACTATATTTACACAAGCTTGCTTCGAAAGGGCAAACAGTGGCGGGGAAAGGACAGCCCGCACCTATAAGTATTCTTCTAGGCTTCTCTCTCTTCCTCCTTTCCTTCTTTCACCCAAATAGCAAAAGACCTCGCCCCTTTCCTTGCCCTGAGAAAAACCAAGTAAGATTTTGAGCAAGCCACAGAAGCATCTGAAAGTAACGTTGGCCAGCCTCACTCGTGTAATCCTCAAATTACTATTCTGATCCTGAATCGTAAGCAAACCAGTAGTGAGCCAAGAGGAAACATTAGTGAACAGGCAATGAATTTAAATGTCCAGCAGAAAAGGAATTAAAATGTTTAATCATTCTAATTTTACCACACTCAGGAGGTGTAACAAAGTGAACACTAGCTGCCTTGACCCATTTGCTCTTTGGAGGAAAGACGGTTTGCAGCGCTCTGAGCGTGGGTGGGAGTTAGACTTTCTTGTTTCTACTTTTTCCAAGAGCCGGATCCACGCTGGTCAAAATCGTGGTGCAGGGTCAAACTCCTAGGGGCACATTTCTATTCCTGAACCCACCCCAAGTCATCATTATAGCCCCTTTGTGCTTTACTCTTCTGTGGCAATTGCCATAAATTCTCAATGATAAGATTTGGAAGTGGAATGAGGAAAGCGAAAGACAATCTAGTGTGCTCTTGAAGAGATACCAAGATAAAGGATATAACTCTATCCATCAAGGTTCCTCTCCTGGATAACTGAGGGCAAAAAGTAAGAAAAATGTTAGGAGAGCCAGGTTAGTGATGCTAGGCTACTGAATTCATCGCTCAAGAAAGCAAAGCAAAGCAGCAAGATAAATGCTCATTTTAATACAAAGTATAATAAAGGCCTATTTTTCCCTTTCCGAAGTCTAAAAAAGTTTGAAAGGGTTATATAAGAATTATTTGGCCTTTCCATTCAAAATCATTCCTTCTCTTTAGAATCTTGCATTTCCCACTAAGACATGAATTCCCTGCCATTCACTAAAGATCTACCTAATTTAATTTTCTATTCACCCATTCAGTCTTGTTATTGATCCACTTTTCAATTAATTTTTTTCAGGGGGCAGCAGACAATAAACACTGAAATATTTTACTCTCTCTGACTAGCAGAGAAGAGGGAAATGATTAGTCACCTTATAAAAAAGGCTTTTTCTTCAGGAAAGAATAAGCGCACCCACCACTCTCAACTAAGCAGCCCACAGACTGCCTTCTACCCAAAGGCCATCTCTCCAAATTTAACCCCTTGGTGGTGTGCAAAACCACAGTGATCTGTCTGGCCACAGGGCCACAGAGTTGGCTGCTGCCATCCCACATCCCCACTGTTAGTGGGGTCCAGATTTCCATGCTAATATGGGTGTTTTTCTGTGCCCCATTAGCAATGTTCATAGTTTTGCAACCAAAACCCTGAGTACATACTGAAACATTCCTTTAGACACCTGCTTCATGACCCAACTGTCTCTCTCACGTCACCTTTGGTCATCTTAATCCTTCACGCCTGGGGCCCAAACCTTACTTATTCACCATAGTCCATGAGCACTGGAAAAAAGAGGGTCGATCCAGTCTGCTGGACTACTTACCTGGGCAGTCTTGCCATTTGTGGCAGGTGCTGGCTGTAGGGTAAGGCTAAATATGTATGAGGAAAACACGCCCAGGTAAGTAACACTGATTCGATACTTCCTTTCATCTAAGGATTACCAGAAAACATGGAACTAGGATTATCTCTTCAGATTGGCAACCCCTGTTCTGTAGAGGAAAAATGAAGTAAAAAATATTTTGCCATGATTAGGTAAAAGAAATTCATGGCAAAATGTGGTGCACAAAGTAGGGTCTGTCGATTTCCTATTTGCTAAAAGTATATAAAGTAGATCATTTTAGAGAAAATTTAATTATTCATGTTTTTAAATACACAAATTATCTCTCAACAAGTGTGGTAAATGGACCACCATGTCCTTGTGAAGCCTCTGTTCCCTTGAACATTTTAGTACTCCTACCCCTCAAGTTATTCGACAATCCTTTCATATCTCTTCCTCCATTACTGAATTTTTCAATGTTGGGATTCTACTCTTTGGCTTACATTATCATGAATATGCTACCAAAATATATATTTTTCAGGAAAAGAGTTTATAATTTACAATTCTCTCTTTCCCTCTCAGCTTTACCACTCTTTGGCAGGAAGCTTCTGAAATAGATCTTTGTTTTGCAGAAAGAACTAAAAGGTGACCTTATGATTAGCAGGAGAAAGGGCAAGCTGCATACAGAAATAAAGGATTTGTCATGAAATATGGGGTAGAAGGGCAGTGGTAAAGGCGAAGATAATGGTTGTAGAAAGGGGGTGAAAGAAAGAGATCAGGCTGCTATCATTAAGAGAGAGCCTTTGAGAAAGAGCTTAAATATTAAGAAGGAACTATATGAAAAATTTAGTCATGTGATGTATATCCTTTCTCATCTCACAAAACCTTGTTAATAAATCCAAATTATTCACCAATATTTCTGGAGATGGATTTATACGAAGGCAGTTTTTGGTTTTTGTTTGTCTGGGTATGCAAAGATAAATGGAAACTGATCTCAGCTGAGGGAAAATAAGAACAAAAGCGGTTCAAGTTCTATGTCCCATCCAGGCCTATTCCCTCAGATACATATTGAATATCCAGTTGCCTTCCTCCCACGCCCACTTCACACAACTAAAACTCAATATAACCCAAACTAAACTCAAAAGCATGTTTTTCTTCTACCATTCCCTTCAGTAAATGATAGCTCTAGCTACCTAGTTGTATGTGCCACAAATCTGGAATGATAGCTCCTTCTAACTCTTGTCCTCTACTTCAGAGCAATGATCATGTTTTTTCCTCATTAATACATGTTGAATTCACCTCTTTCTCTTCATTTTCTCTGTCACAGTCCTGACCCAAGCTACTATCATCTCCCTCTAGAACTACTGTTAAAGCTTCCTAAGTGGTCTCGTGCTTCTAGTCTTGCCCCCTTTCAATCAGTATAATCTTTAACATATATCATATCCTAAGAGCGGGGCTTCTCCTAACTTTTAGAATAAAATTCAAATGCCCTATTTTTACTGACAAGGCCTTTCATGATATGACTCCTGCTTAGTTTTCTGCCCAATATCACACATCCTCTTTCCTTTCTTGGTTTTCTCAAGGTGCAATGATCACTTTTTTGTTCCTCTAAAGAACTAAATAACTTCTGCCACCAAGCGTGTATCACTTCAGAGTTTTCCTAACCCTGCGCCACCCTCCCACCCCCTCACTCCCACTCCCTTGACATTCCTAGCCCTGATCAGGTCTTTCTGTTACTTGCTCTCCTAACACAGTATACATTTAGGTCATAGCATTGATTTCACCTCTAATTAAATTACCTTTTCTATAATTATTAATGTTTGCTTCTACCATAAACTCTCAATTATATGATCCATATCAATGTTGTTAGTATATGTTGGTGAATTGATAATTATTTAATGTTGTGTAGACAGTCATTTCTGGGCTCACCATTTCTGCAACAGATTCTTTTTAAAACTAAGACATTAAAAATTAAACACATATATAAATCACATTTACATTTGCTATTTCTATTCTCTATGCTTTAGAAGGAAGAATATACCCACAATATCCAATATACATAGGAAATTAGGTTTGAGATGAGATGAAACTAAATGAGACTAAAATAAAAATTCTGGAAATTTGGGGGAATGACATTTTTTCTTCAAAGGACATGTCAGTCACTAACAAGGACAAGATCTCCCACCTTCAAATGTAGCCCTTGTACCTCTAAAAATAAAGAACTAGTATTAATTTTAATTCAAATATCACTCTCATTGCTGAGGGAGCTCACAAAAGAAGTTCATTAGTGTCACCTGGGGTGACAAGTTTATGGTTCCATCATTACATCCGCTAATAAATGAACTGATGATATGAATCAAATTCACTAAATCCGTTCATCTTGAACTACGTTGTAAAAAATCAAAGTCAAGATGATGTGCTCCATAGTATTTCAGATGTAATAAAGCCTAAAGCTCTCACTGCAAAATGAGAATTATGTGCAGTCAGCTATCTTATTTAACCCAAAATGTTTCGAGGGCTAATAGTCCATGGCATACTGCTCATCAAAATGGACCAAGAGAAAAGGCATGGTTGAAATCAGTGGCTTATTCTATTGCCACTCGCAACTGTTTCCACCTATAAGAGAATCAGTATAAGCACAACTATCCACAGACATCTCAGATGTTTTTCCCTGGGAAGCTACTTCGGTTCTTTCCTTCATTTAACACTCACTACTTATAATTCTTGATTCCCTCACTTGATAGGAACTTAATGTATATTCAATAAATGTTCAAGGCTGCTTTAGGCTCTGTGGAAAAATTGTAACATAAAGCAAAATATAGAGTCAAAGTTTAAAAACTAGTTAGTAAGGTTATATTTATATCTCCCATATACACATATTAACAAAACTAGTGAACAACTATTTTAAAGAGCAGGGAATCCTTTTATAGAGATGACTTGGGTTTTAAATGAATTTCAAAATAAAAGAAAGGTCATTGTGAGATAATTAAAGTCTAAGAAACATTATCAGAGGAACATAAAAGAGTAGAGAATTTTACCCATGCTTGTACCCTTATCTTGTTTATCATGTTGGGTTCAGAAGAGATTTGAAGAGAACAAACTACCTAATGTTGAAACCAATAAGCAAAAATATTGGTAAGGTGAGGCCACATCAAAAAAGATTTTAAATACTGAGGTGAGATCTGAATAATATTAAAGGGGCTAAGGGAGAGTTATACTTGAGGTAGGTAAGTATGATATTTCAATCAACAAACTTGGAAAACTGGAGGGGGACATCAGTTTGGGAACAACTCGTGTTTGATATATAGGATTGTGCAGTAAAGGGCAAAGATTCAAATAGAACTGCCAAAAGTGTAAAGTTGAGAGGACTTTAAGGTCCATGGAGTTCACTCCCAGCAGGGCTCAGGAATCCTTTCTGTAATATTCCTAACAGAGGTGTAAATACTTTCTGTATTTGAAGACATTACTAGGAACCCTTTCCTTATAATGAATTGAAATTTATTCCCCTGTAACTTGAACTTAAAATTCTCATTTCTAACTTCTGGAACAATGCTTAGATAAGACTATGTCCTACTCCATGTGATAATTTTTCAAATATATGACAGTCATTGGATCCCCCTTTTATTCCAACTTTTCGAGAATAACTGCCTCCTACTTCCTTAAGAAATATCTTATTAACATAACTTATAAATTTCTTATTAACAGAGATTAGGCATCAAAAATATCTACCAGCTATCAAAATTACTGATTGCTATTTTAGTTTTATAACTGAATTTTATAATACTTTCTCATGAAAAGAGGACAGACATCTTTTTTTCCCCCCTGAGAGTAAAGAATATAAAAAATACATGCAAAACTAGAATATCTTATGTCTAATGAAAACCCAAAACCAGCCAGTCTGAAGAATTTGTATTTGGGCTCCCAACTTAAATTTTAAAAATAAATTAAAAAGAATCAACTTCCATATCCCAAGGGATTGTAATTCTCTACTTGTATTCATGCTGTAAATTTGGCAGGCCATGAAGATTTTAGAAAAATTATCATTATTATTGTCTGATATTTTTAACAATACATTTGCTTCTAAACCTTGAGGTGCACTCATGAAAAAGAAAAATCCGTTTAAGTATCTATTATCTCTGAATGGAGACTGCATTTGATGAAACCTCCATACAACTAACAAATGTTTGCCTACCCAAATGACTTTTGCTCTGGCATCATGCCTCAGAAAATAAATTATTATTATTTATGATCATAACAATGTGTATTTACATAATAAGTTTCTCAGAGGAGTTGAAACCAGTTTTTGCTTATTCTACAGCACCTCTCATTTGTAAAAGTCGGAAAACTACAGCTTTGTTGTTCAGAGAAGGAAAATGTGTCAGAAAGGCACAGGCTTATCAAAGCAAAAGTCAGTATTCAATGTGCCAGCAGTCAGAGCATATTCATGAATGCCATGAAGCAACATTCATGATGTTTAATCTTTCCATTCAGTGTCAAATACTCTGTTAAAATAAAAATCTTAGAAACTTAAAAATAAATGCCAGACGCTGCAAGTACCTACTGTGTGCCCAACGTTACACGCTATGGAAGAAGTGGCCCAGTCTCCAGTCTGAGAAGACAAAATGCCAAAATAAGGAATATCTTGGAGATTCTTGTAAGAAAGAATATAATGACTTGTTTAAAAACAGCAGCAGCATTGTTAAATTACAAGATAAGAAATAAAAAGACTTCTGCTTTATTCCCTACTCTGCAACCAACCTGAAGCAAGTTATTTACCCTACCTGCAAACTGTAATAAGACCACGTATCCCCATCCTATCCCAGAAGGAAAGGTGAGGATTAATCTCTTGGAGGTGTGTGGAGTTTCACAAAGGGTTTTGTGATATACAAATTGCAGAACTTTCATTTTGCTTTTATAGTACATTCATGCCCCTTACACACTGGAGGATACCTTCATTCGTCCAGATTATACATCAACATGCATCCAACATCCCTCTGCGACATCTCCTGAGGTTTAGCTGAACACCAAGCTAAAAATATGATTCAATGATTACACATTAAATCATACAAGGTGGAGACATACAAGGCCTCAATTTACTTTTGTAATACAAAATTAACCTTGTAGGTACAAAATTACAGCATTATTTTATAATTATAGATATATCCTCTATGTTTATGAGACATGACAAAATACCTGACCTTCCCAATGTAGGTTAGCTAATTGTTTTGTATCTAGCAAGAGCAAGTTCATTAAATCTGTATCTCAATGGAAGTGTGACTAACGCTTCTTCATCTTACCAGTTTTTATTACCATTGTTCATGACACATTAATTAAATTTCATATTCAAGAATGAATTTAGAATTAAAAAATTTAGCCAAGTGCACCCCAGTGAATGTTGTTTATAATTTCATACCTTCAGTGTACAAAAAGCCATAAATGACTTTATTTATCTGTATATTTATCTCTTTCTACTAGACTGTAAGCTACTTGGGGCAAGGAAATTTATTTAATTCAGGTTTGCAACCATAGCTCCTAGAAAGAGACTTTGCACATGGCAAGCAAGTAATAAATATCTGTAGCATTCTTGAACAAATATTTAGATTGAAATGAAAGATAATTATTTTTTCAGTATTTTGTGTTGTTATGTGAGTTCAATGTTGGCAGTTTAAATTAGTCAGGTTTCAATACTGATCATATTCAGATTTATATGGGTTTCAAACAATTACAGTCTAAAAATCAAAATTCCATCTAACATACCTATATTTACTTGTCTTTCCTTTTGATGATCATTTCTTAAAAAGCCTGGTGTACTGCAGACATATAATGTCGTGTGATATTCACAGAGAAATTTAGTCTTTTTCAAAATAGAATGAAGGCATGGACTCCTTTTTAATTACTGCAGGTTTTAAAAGATACAGAAATCATCTGTTCTTATTCTTTAATTATAAATATTCATTTAAAGAAAAAACATCTTAATATTTGAACATGCATAAAAATTATTTGATAAATAAAAATTGAACTTGAAAGTTATCTTCTAAGTATAAAACCAAGAAAACACTCGATGCTAAGTTTTTGATATATCCATTCTCCCTGACCATCACGCTATTCTTCCTTAGATTTGTTTCAGCCTGCAACTTTCTCTTTCTTCTCTGTAAAATATGCAAGAACACTTTGTTTCCTACTTTATTCCTCTGAGTGAAATTTATAGCAAACCTTATTTTTAATATGAAGAATTCTAGGGCGCCTGGGTGGCTCAGTTGGTTAAGCGACTGCCTTCGGCTCAGGTCATGATCCCGGAGTCCCGGGATCGAGTCCCATATCGGACTCCCGGCTCTGCGGGAAGTCTGCTTCTCCCTCTGACCTTCTCCCCTCTCATTCTCAGTCTCTCTCTCTAATAAAAAAAAAAAAAAAAAGAATTCTAATATATATCATGGCAACCCTTTGTGTAAAGTGAGAAAAATCATGGTCTGTATATTAAGATGTAGCAATGGATTAAGTGAGATACTGTGAAAGAACTGTTCTTTTTAACCTCAATTTCATATGTCTGATAGCATTGGTGCACAATCAATCTGATATTATTCAAGTGAAGGTCAATGTTAGTTATTTTAAGATACTTTAATTTCCAGTAAGAATAGAAAACTATTAGGTGCTGATAGAAATGCAAATGAAATAAAGAAGCTTGATCTTGAAAAGCTTAAAGTAAGTTTGTAGGAGCAAAACAGGTTCAAGAAATGAGTAAGAATAATTATAAATAAACAGCCAATAAGTACAAGCCATACTCTACTCATTGAATATGTAAATCCTTTAGAAAAAAAAGTAGCGGTAATAGTTAAGGATGGAGGAGGTTTGACAGGCTAGCAACTCCCACAAGAAGATCTAACAGGTTATAACAGATCAGGGTCAGCTTCATTTCACATGCACCTGTACCATGTGAATTAGCAGTATCACTGGCCACAATGTCCATATTGAAATGATGGCTGAATAAAGCCAAGAAAATGACAACAATCAGGCTCTAAGAGCTTTCCCCTGACACATCAGCTTTGATCCTGAAGCACCTGAGTATTCATTCTCCTTCTTGAAGGAGGAAAGTGACAGTTGGTGAACACATGATAGCACTAATACTTTACAAATGTAGTGACATCATTTAGAATGATGCCTTAAGATAACGAAAAGATTTTCCAGAAATAGCAGAGAAACTTCACCTTTTATATCTAATGTAAAAGAAGATGAGGAACTGTGGTAGATCATCAAGAGGACCTACAGCATCAAAGGGGAGGGGATGAATAATGTCAGTGCTTAAAGTGGAATTTTTTTAAAGATTTTATGTATTTATTTGGGAGAGAGAGAGAGAGAATATGAGCAGGGAGAGGGAGAGGAAGAAGCAGACTCCCTTGCTCAGAAGGGAGCCCAATGCAGGGCTCTATCCCAGGACCCTGGGATCGTGACCTGAGCCAAAGGCAGACACTTAACTGTCTGAGCCATTCAGGCACCTCTAAAGTGAAATTTCAACAAGAGTTGTATATCTTCTATTCCAGTACAGGAAATCTTAGACTTCCCAACTTTTACCAGGAATGAGAATAAATAAGGTCACTTGTGATTGCTAGATCCTATTTCAAAATTCATAAGATATAAGAAAATAGTAATAAAACAATTTACATATTTAGCTGGTTGTTCTTACAATTTAAACATCATATAACTCAAATTGTTATCAACCTCTTATTCTACAATTGTAAAACATAAGCCCCTAGAAGCAAAGACTGGAACAATTTATAAAGTTAATATAAAATCATAAATAGGAGAAAACCTCAAAAAATATCTCCACATTTTCCTGGTATGATGACTTTCTTAGTGAAAAGTAGATAAAATTAAGATTTATGATAAATAAACGCATAAAAACAATGGAAAATTTTGTGTAAAAATGGTATTACATTACTGGCTTCTTCTTTATTTTATATAAAAATCCACTGCATTTCTAAGTAGCCGTATATAAAATTATATTAAACATTAGTTATTAATTAATAAATATTAACCCTAGTATAAGTTCAAAAATTAAGTACATTTGATTTTTTTATCTTTTTTGCCTGCCACTAGATAAAAATGCATCCTTTTTTATTACTATTCAATTCACAGTGAATATCAGAGTGGGTTTGCATTGCTATTCTGATCAGAGAATTTAATCAAACCATAAAAAAACAAACAACAGATTTGTTTTTCCTTCTGGAAGTTAAAGTGCATGTGGAGAAATAGTTGCATTTTCTCTTTCTACCCTCTAACTCTGAAGTTCAGTTTTAACTTAATTTATTGATTCTCCTTTTATGGTGTTTCAATCCTTGATGAAACACCTCTCAGGGGCTTTGGGAGTGGAAAACAAAAACAATATCAAAACTACAACTTGAAACCACTGCTAAAGATAAAAATAAAGAAATTCAACAGAAAGCTAAACATTATCAAAAGGCTCATTTTTTTTTTCTAGAGAGAACTAAAAGCAAAAGTGCTCTTTGTTTCAAGTATAAAAGCACACTGTTTTTCTCAATGGCACTATTTGGTGTCTGTTGATCCAATATGGTGGACAAAGAAAACTGTTAGTCCCGAAAACTCCATCCAGAAGTGAATATAGGCCAAGGTCGTGGTTCCCAAAACTTTGCTGTAGCTGCTTCAGAATCACCTTGAGGTTTTATTAAACAGACTCCTGGACCCGTTTACCTTACAGTTCCTGAATTAGTAGGTCTTGCAAGTGAATTTAGACAAGAAATAGGAAGGAAGGAAGGAAGGAAGGAAGGAAGGAAGGAAGGAAGGAAGGAAGGAAGGAAGGGAAAGAAAGAGAAAGAAAGAAAGAAAGAAAGAAAGAAAGAAAGAAAGAAAGAAAGAGAGAGAAAGAAAGAAAGAAAGAGAAAGAAAGAAAGAAAGAAAGAAAGAAAGAAAGAAAGAAAGAAAGAAAGAAAGAAGAGAGGGAGGAAGGGAGGGAGGAAGGAAGGAAGGAAAGAGAGAAAGGAGAGGAAAGAGAGGGGACGGGGACGGGAGGGGAGGGGAGGAGGAAGGGGAGGGGAGGGGAAGGGAAGGGGAGGGGAAGGGAAGGGAAAGGAAAGGAAGTTGAGTGGTTAGATTTTAGATAAGGAGCTTAGATTTTGTTTTCCCCTAAATTCCTAGGTATTGCTGGTGCTACTGGTCCTGGGATCACACTTTATCAACACTGGACTAAAGGAACTAGAGACAAAGGAAGCTGAAGAACTAAAACATGTAAAAGACTTAGGTTCCTTATAATCCAGCTGAACATAGAATTCTAACCCAGAAATTTAACTGCTAATGAATGTACTATGTAGAGAGCAGTAAATATTTTCAGATTCTTCTAGAAATTACCTAATAAATGCTCTCCTTAGATAGTAATATCTAAATTAATCTCATGCACTTAAGAACCAACTTTATTATCAGTAAGAAGAAAAATCCTGAATAGGAGCAGTGCTGGATAATTAATGTCTTACATCACCATCTCAGACTTTTTTCCTCACTGTGTACTTCAACAAATGAGTGCGTGCCTATGCACCAAAATGCACACTCTGCCAGGCCCACCAGTAACAACTGCAGGGCAGGCACAAGAGTACAAATGGAGGTCCACTATGTGGCTAAATATTTAAAAGTTATAAATCCACCATAAAACCTAATAAATATGTTCTGTCCACTTACCTTGACAAATACACTTTGATAACAACTGGGTTGCCCAGTTTTAATTTAGAATATGTAGACTCAGAGTTGTGTGCCTAAATTTTGAAGTGCCAGAAGAACCAGTCCCCAGCTCGAAAGTCACTCTCCAATCTTTTTAACCTCAGCTCTGACTTACTGAGACCTTGTGAGCTCTGACCTCGTGAGAGGTCTGGGGATTTGCTTATAAGCCAGCAAAACAGCTGCTACCCTTTGAGTCCGCAGGGCGGACACTGTGGCATAGGCACCTTAGAAAAGTGGTCTCAAGGATGATGCCTGCAGAGGCTCTGGGCAACAGGGTCAGAGCCTTTTGATCAGGGAACTCTGGTATCTCTGGTACCTGAAGCCTAGTCTAGAAGAGG
The DNA here is from genome assembly GCA_028533885.1 of Nasua narica. Taxonomy (NCBI): domain Eukaryota; kingdom Metazoa; phylum Chordata; class Mammalia; order Carnivora; family Procyonidae; genus Nasua; species Nasua narica. Next base: position 103,924,314 of record CM052800.1, read on the forward strand.
AATGTGGATTCTAGGTGGGAAAATCTCCTTGGCCCCCAACTGGGAAGGCATGGACAGAGAAAAGTCAAAGTGGTTCCTCTAAAGAACAGAGCTCAAGGTAGTACCGTACTCTTCTTCAAAAACCTGGGATCTTCATTGCTTACCAATTTTTTCATCAAAACCTCAAATGCCTCATCTATCCTAAATTTACAAGTAACTGATTTATAGAGCATAAAGTGGTTTTTCTCCTAAAGACATTTTACGTGTAGGAATGCTTCAATTAGAAACAGTCTAACAGGGGTGCCTGGGTGGTTCAGTCATTAAGCATCTTCCTTCAGCTCAGGTCGTGATCCGAGGGTCCTGGGATAGAGCCCCGCACTGGGCTCTCTGCTCGGTAGGAAGGCAGCTTCTCCCTCTCCCACTTCCCCTGCTTGTGTACCCTCTCTCGCTGTGTCTCTCTCTGTCAAATAAATAAATAAAATCTTAAAAAAAAAAAAAAAAAGAACAGTCTAATAGTAGAATTTTAGGCCTTGATAGAATGGGAAGGAAAGAAGGGCAGGAGAAGTAAGTCAATGGGAAAAAGACATTTCTCCTTGATACCATTAAATGTCTACTCATATGTTACCTTAATGCAAACTCTGGTCAGTATAATTAAAGAACATAAAAATTAGGACACCTGAGTTCTAGTTTCATTCTAATACAAACTCATGGCTACCTAAATCAAGAAATTGTGAGTAAATTGCCTTTCTACCATTCATTTTTTTATTTTAAAAACAGAAAAATTAAACTAAATCATAATTACACAAAAGGTGTCCTACAGGCTGCCAGTAGACATGACTTAAAAATAGATGTCAGGAGGGGTGTTGGTAAAGACTGGTCTATAGTCAAATATAGATCACACTGAGTTAGAAACTGCTAAATTGATTTATTTTCTACTAATATATATTTTAATTTTCAAAGAGGAGGCATAGAATATATAGTGTTCCTTAAAGTTATTAAATTACAGATTACTGTTTAAAAGAGCATCTAACTGAATTAGTGCCTCTCAGAACACATGTTGAAAACGATGGATTAGATGATTGGTTATCTATTTCTGTGGAGCAAAGAACACCAAACTGTAATTTAAAAATAGATCTTACTTCTTATAATTTCTGCGGGCCAGGAATTTGGGAGAGACTAGGCTGAGAGATTCTGACTCAGAGTCTCTCATACAATCACAGACTAGATGTCAGGCAGGGCTGAGTCATATGAAGGCTTGACTGAAACTGGAAGATTCCCAAGGTAGCTCACTCACGCAACTGGACAGTTGGTGCTGGCCATCGGTGGGCAGCCTCAGTTTCTCCTCACAAGGACCTCTTCATAAGGTTGCTTGAAGTTCCTTACTACTTTGTGGCTAATTTCTCCTAGAGTAAGAGGCCAAGAAAAAAGCTTCAATGCTTTCTATGACTTAGTCCAGAAGTCACACACTCACCTCCACTATATTTTGCTGGTCAAAGTCAACCCTGTTTTAATATCGGAGGGGACTATGTAAGGGTGTGAATACCATGAGGTGTGGCCCATTGAGAGTCATTTCGAATGCTAGCTACCACAAATGACCTCTATGGATTCTTCAAGTTCTAAGTTTTTATGATCATAGGAAATTTAGAATAGTTTTTAAGAATACTAAAATGCAGGGGCACCTGGGTTGCTCAGTCGTTAAGCGGCTGCCTTGGGCTCAGGTCATGATCCCAGCATCCTGGGATCGAGCCCCGCATCAGGCTCCCTGCTGGGGTGGTGGGGGGAAGCCTGCTTCTCCCTCTCCCACTCCCCCTGCTTGTGTTCCCTCTCTCTGTGTCTCTCTCACTGTCAAATAAGTAAATAAAATCTTAAAAAAAAAAAAAGAATACTAAAATACATTAAATTGAAAATAAACTAAATGCTACAGATGCATAAAATTACCTATAGTAGAGAAAATAATGGCCACCCAAAAGTGCTTATTCCTAATCTCTAGAACCTGTGAATATGTTACTTTACATAGAAAAAGAGACTTTGCAGATGGGATTAAGTTAAAGACCTTGAATGGAGAAATTATTCTCGATTATCCAGGTTGGCCCAATCTAAGCACATGAATGTTAAAGAGCTTTGGCTGTAGTCATAGGGAAATGTGAGTATGGAAGCGAAAATCAAAGACATAGCAGTGTGAGAAGAACTCAGCCCCCCACCTCACCCCACCCCCACAACATTGCTGATTCTGATGATCGAGAGAGGGGTCAAGAAATGCCAGTGTCTCTAAAAGCTAGCAAAGACCAAAAAATGGATTCTCCATTATGCCTCCAAGAAGAAACCAGTCCTAAGATGTCTTGACATTAGCCCAGTGAGACTCATGTTGGGCTTCTGACCTACAGAACTGTAAGAACACATGAATTTGTCTTCTTTTAAGCCACAAAGTTTGTGATAATTTGTTAAAAGTAGAAAGAGAAGATCACCATAGCAATTTTTCAAACACTTGATAATGTTAAAATCTTGATTTAGTTCATTTTTCAAGATAAATATAGAATATTATCTAATGGAATTTATAGTCCCTATATTATTAGCATTACATTTGCTTTCATTACATTAACACTCAAATTTTGCCTTGAGACCAAAGTGACAAAAATGAAATCTCCTGAGTCAGACAATGTTTAGAGGTAAAATTGTTTTGAAGGGCATATTCCACTTCTCAGGAGACTACACTGGATTTCATTTTTAACAACAATTCTTATAGAAACTGTAAAAAGTAGATGAGATATTTAAATTGCAAGGACAAATTTTGAATAGGATAAAAGGTTGAGAACACCTACACAAAAAGTAAATTTGATTATATAAAAATTTGTATAAAAACACTTCAAATTATTTCATGTCATGTCAGAGTTTAATATCGGTAGAAAAAAGCTATTAACCAGTAAAATGTACTTAATATTATTTATCATTTATAATCTATGAATTTGAATACCTAATAGCAATATACTATAAGGGCCTTGGGAAGCTATCAAGTTTAAGCTTGATAGCTTTATAGATTAGATAGATAGATTAATAAGTTTATTATTAATCTCAGAACATGGACAACCTAAATGAGAATATAAGACAAAACATTAAGCATTAAATTACAATTAAAATTTGCAATAGATGATGACAAACCACCAGATGATTAATTTCCAAATAAATGATTCAGAGAATAAATTATATGAGACTGCAAATAAAGAAAATATGATTAAGTGAGACAAGGAAAAATACAATGATGGAGATGCTATTTTATGTGGGTTTTGAAAAGAAGGGATTGTATAGTAGGAGAAAGGAAGTGGGTAATTGAGAAATAGTAAAATATGTCCATCATTATATAAATCATTATTATCATTATTGGTGACCTATTTAGGGATTACTTAAGGACAAGAATCATTTGTACTCCAGGATTCATAATAGTCCACAGCATAGAGTATAAACTCAACAAATACTCAGTGAGTGAAAGAGAGAACTTTTAGAAGAGTGAAGTTATAGGGAAAAAAAGATGTCTTCACAAAATTATTCTGAAGGCACTTTCCAAGATGAACTGAGGTCCGAAAAAAAAGTGTTGCGTGTCTGTTTTAAAATATATTCCCTTTCTGAGAGGAGAGAACAAAAACATGAACTGAAGGTTGACAATAGAAAAGAAGAGATTTAAGACATGTCAATAAGAAGGAGAGGACGGAAGTCAGGGAGGAGTCAAGACAATATTTGACACTTAGATCCCACACAGTTATCAGTAATGATGCTACAATTAACAAGGATGAGGATATGAGAATGAGAAGACAATTTGCAGGTGAAGACCCTCAGTGTGCTTTTCAAAATGTTGAGTATAAAACACATGAAATACATATGGACAGTGGCAGTGTGCTCCAGTAATTTGGGAGAAAGATTACATATTTGAAAACTATGTGCACATAAATCATAATTGGAGCCATGAAAAAGGATGAAATCCACCAAGCAGATTCATGGAAAGAAAAAAGTAAGGATAAAACTTAGGAGCATATAGGAAAGATTTAAAGAAATAAAGGAAAGAAAAGAAATTAGGAAAGAAGGCAGAGAAACAACAGAGATTCCCAGGGGAAGCCTGGGGAAGACAGGACATGTCAGCCATCAGGACCAAAGATAAAAGAAGTCTTTGTATTGAGGAAGTGTTTTTGGATTTGCTTAGATGGCTGCCTGGGACCCTTGAAAGAGTACTTTCAGAATGATAAAGAAAGCAATTAATACTGTGTATCTCAAAAACCTTTTTGCTTCCGAAACTTATTAAATAAAAGTTTAACATATTGAAACTAAAATAATAGGGCCCTGCACAATTATCCAATATCCCATCATACTCCTTTCTCAGTAATTTCTCCCAGGTGTGTATCCAAAGTAGTCTAAGTGGTTGCAGGTTAGTAGAGCAGCTAATGGCCAAAATGCCCGCCTCTGTGAGCTTGTGTGTGTGTGACGAAGGGACAGTGCCTCTACCTTGAACCTTGAATCCAGTGAAGGATGGATTCTGACAGCAGAAAGGATCTAGAAAACTCAATTTTATCTCAGTGGGGACAGAGATCTACACAACTGCGTGGACTTGAGGATCCTTTCATAGAGAATTTGACTCAGTGTGGCTATTTCCTCATTTTGGGGGGCACCTAATATCTGAACCACAGAGAAAGGAGCAGCCATCCCACCACTGAGATCATCAGAGCCACAACATTAGCCCATGATATACACCAGGATATAGAACAGAAGTAGTTTCTTCTCAGACAAGCACTACCTTTACCAAATTTACATTAAGGATTATAGTAAGCCTGCAAGATGAAAACATTGTAAATTAGCAAAACTTTGGGTTCAAAAAGGTGTATCTTATATGCCAGTAGATAAACCACACTGCCTCCGCTTATGCTGACATTTTTGTCAACACACTCCGCTAATTATTCAGGATAACATTTTTCATAATTGGCAAGGCCGTGCCCCCTGTGTGGACTTTCTCAGTGAATGTTGAAAATTGCTAAATATTATTTATGTAATTTATTTTTGTCAACGACCTTATTAGTGCTTCCACTGCTGAACTATGTTTGTGGGTGGATGTGTGCATGAAAATGCAGTCTTGACTTTTTCAAAAAAGAAGTTATATAACTTTACACTTCATAAATTTAACAACCAAAATGTTATCTGTAATAAGTGTTTCTGGGAAGCACTGTTTTACCACTGACTGGTTTGATGGGAGTTGATTAGATAGTGGTTTTTCATCTGTGTGTTGTTACCGATATTGGCCCCATTCCAGCTGGCTGCTAAGGTGTCTAAACACTCGCAAACAAAAATTACCCATAAAACCTGTGACAGGGTTCTCTGGGTTCATAGCTACAGATCACTGCACATCTGGATGGGTTGTTTCAGCTGAGTTTATAATGTCACATCCCTTGTAAACATGATACACCTGTCTTTCTGTTTAACAGACAGTTTTTGAAGCTGAAGCATTTATTTTCCCCTAGAACTCAGCAATGGCATATTATTTACTCAAATTGAAACTGAGAGTCCCTAAAACATTCCGGGATTTACATTCCTTTAGTCTTAGATGCAATAACCCTTTACTTAAGTGAAGTAGGAGGGGGGAAAGAATGGCTTTGTTTTGACGTAAAGGTGAAATTAAAAAGAACAAAATGAAAGAATCATATACTTGATGATTACCATTATCTTTTAGAGACTCAAGACAGGAATTTGTAACTAGTTTTAGTTTTCACATGTTGAAAATCACTTTTTTCTGTCAGCATTACAAATGATTAGTCACCAAGCTATCACATATGTACAAGGCTCCATAATGGACTCACAAAGTTATAAAGAAGGGTATCACTGCTACTGCCCTACTCTACAAGGGCTTACAACCCATTTAGGAGGATGAGGTGGATATGCATGAAAAGATACTAAACTGGACAGTAACCAGGTGTCAATCATGTTCAAGGTGGGAATAAAGCAAATAAAGAATGGCAAGTGCCTGTGTCCATGGGAAGCAAGTAGCAGTGTCCTTCTGCTAAGCCTAGAATATAAACTCCCATCTCTAAGGTACATACCTATATTCATACTCATCTTTACTGTTACTGATACCAGTGAAAATAATTACATTTGGAAGGAAGTATAGTTGACAATATTTAAAACACTGCTAGGGCATTTGGAGTTGGAGGTCAAATAATTTTCAGAACAAAATTCCTGGAGGTGTATTTTCATTTTCATAATTATAGTTCATATAAAGTGGTTTAAGACAAAATGGAAGACAGCTTCTGAAGAAAAAACATATTCATACATTTTCCTTATGATCATAGGACTTAACTCCCATAATTCAATATTGATGGATTAAAAATTACCTTAGATTTTTTCCATAATTCATTTGCTTCATTCTATATACCTTTATTGAGTCCCTACTATATGCAAGTTCTGTGACAGGTGCTGGGAAAACAACGATGCGCTAGTCTCTGCACTCAAAGAGTTTTCAGTCTGGGAGGGGTGTGGGAGCGGGGAAGGGGGGAGGTAAATGAAAAAATAAGCTAAGGAGAAGTATGCATGCAATTCTACAGAGGCATAGAATAAGAAGAAAGGAAGAAAACCAAGAGGGGTAACTCCTGAATTGAATTTTAGAAAGATAAACAGAAGAAGGGGAAGGACACAGCAGGAATAGGAAATCATATATGTTTTGTAGGTTCATGGGGAACCAAAACATAATATCACTTTACCCAAAAAAAAACCAATTGAAAAATAATCCAAAAGAGACAACAGACAGGGGCCAAAAAGAAAATCTTTCTTACCAAAGACTCCTGGGGTGGAGGGCACAAGTTCTATCTATGGGCAAGTACACATTAAGGGTGAGTTGGCCAGACCTACTCCTCCAGTCGCAGGCAATGAGGGCAGGAGACCACAGGCAGCAAGGGGAACAAGCTGGCTCCCAAAGAGAGGGAGAAAAAAAGGGGCTAGCATACTCATGCTCAGCTTCTCTTTCCAATCCCTCTGATTAGGTAAGTCACGCTTTACCTTCTCTGGTGTAAAGTGTGCAAGGGCATGGAGAAAGGTCAGATATGTTACTCTATCTAGTGGAACTTTCTTTACATTCACAGATACATCAGAAGTGGGAAAGAAATGATATTTCCAGTTATTGCACAAATGCACAGACATGAGACCGCTGGGCTCAGAAACCCCAAATAAGTTGGTGCAGCTGAAGCAAAAAGTATTGTAGCAGATATAGTAGGGGATAAGACTGCTGGGAGCCATATCACAAAGGACTAAAAACAAGAAGCCAGGAATTTTTATCTTTAATGCCTTAGTGCCTACCCTGTCCCTTTAGGGGACACCAACCCATTCCTGTACCAAATCTAATCACGGTTTCAATGCTTTGAGGCCTGTGACTAAATGTTGGTGATGCCATCAAACTATGGGAAATATACAATTAAGCAGTCAATAAATGACTAAATGATGCCAATAATAGGAATATTATTCACTAGGAGCAACAAAGCATCCATCGGCCAGTCTACTCATTTTTGTCTTCAAAACCACAGTATTACTTTATAGAATTATAGACATATTATTTTCCAGATCAAAAACAACCATTCCCTAGAGTCCATAGGGACATTTTTGAGTTACTAATTATTAACTACTTTGCAAAGGATCAATTATGCTAAGACATTTCCTCTTATCGAGCAAAAACAAGATTTCATTCTGACTAATAAAAACCATTTCTGAAAGAATTAAGTAACATTAAAACCATTGTCTCTGATTAACTTCATTATTAAGATGAGTGCTCTGAAATATTCTATCTGGTTCTATTTATAAAAATAATCTTCAAATTAAAGCCACAAGGAGATATCACCTCATACTTTTCAGAATGGCTATCATCAAATAGACAAGAGACGGCAAATGTTGCTGAGGATGTGGAGAAAAGGGAACCCTATACACCGTTGGTGGGAATGGAAACTGGTACAGCCACTACAATAAACAGTGTAAGTCCCTCAAAAAATTAAAAATAGAACTAACGTGTGGTCCTGCAATCCTACTTCCTAGGTATATATTCTAAGGAAATGAAATCATTATCTCAAACAGCTATCTGGACCCCCATGTTTACTGCAGCATTTTTTTTTTAAGATTTTATTTATTTATTTGACAGAGAGAGAGAGATCACAAGTCTGAAGAGGCAGTCAGAGAGAGAGGGGGAAGCAGACTCCCTGCTGGGCAGAGCCCGATGTGGGGCTTGATCCGAGGACCCTGAGATCATGACCTGAGCCAAAGGCAGAGGCTTTAAGCCACTGAGCCACCCAGCCGGCCCATGCAGCATTGTACACAATAGCTAAGACAGGGTAACAACCAGACATTCATAGATGGATGAATGAATCTAAAAAATATGGTATAAATGTATAAACGGAATATTATTCTACCTTAAAGAAGAAAGAAATTCTGCCATTTAAGACAACATGAATGAACCTTGAGGGCATTATGCTAAGTGAAATAAATCAGACAAAGAAAGATGAATACTTTATGGTCTCATTTATATACAGAATCTGAAAAAAAAAATGAATTCATAGAAACAGAACAGATTGGCAGTTGCTAGAGGCAGGGGACAGCAGTAGGAAATGGGTGAAAGTGGTCAAAAGGTACAAACTTCTAGTTATATGCTAACTAAAGTCTGGGGTTGTAATATTTAGTGTGATGACTGTAGTTAACAATACTGTATTGTATTTGGGGTTATGTTGGGGTTTGGAGCTGAGGGCCCAGAAAGAATTTTTGAGATGTTTCTTCCATGCTAAAGGTATTTTTATTGTAGAACAAGGAAGACCCAGGGGCAGAAAGAGGTGCCCTGGGGATGTGAGGAGCAATTGATTATATACTATGGAGGTGGGAGAAGTAAAGACAAAGGCAAGTTTCCAGAAGAACTGTCATATGCTAAAGAAGACTCACAGGATCCTAGAGGCCTAGCTATTGTCAAGCTAAAGTTGTTTTTCCCTTTAACAAGGTATTAACATTAAGAGAGTTGCAAGTTCTGGGAGGAATGTCATTCTCCGCCTGTCTCAAGTATTTATCAATGGGCTGCAGGTTTTAAGGAAATTTAATTTTATCTACATTTCTTTTGCCTTTGTTCTCTACATTGCTATGAGAATAGATTTTAAAAGTTCTCATCACAAGAAAAAAATTTGTACCTAAATGAGGTGATGGATGTTAGTGAAATTTACTATGGTGATCATTTTCCAATTTATACATATATCAAATCATGATGTTGTATACCTAAAATTAATATGATGTTATATGCCAATTATATCTCAACTTGGGGAAAAAAGTTTAAAGATGACTTAGAAGGTCTTAACCAAAAATTCACACACGCGCACACACACACACACACACACACACACACACACTAGACTGAGATACCATAAATGGTTTTCAAAACAAAGTTAGAATACAAGTAGAAGCATAAACACGTACACACAAACACCAAATATCAAACAAAGTCTTTCTAGCCATCATTCTGTTGTTGTTCCTTCATCCACTGAATAAAAATTGTATCAGCCTGAAGTTTTCTTCTCTAATAGTGCTCCAACATCCTGAACCAAAAAAAAACAAAGGAAGAGTACTTTATTTGCATAGCATCACCTCACCTAAGAAAATCCATCCCTGGCTTCTCTCTAACTCTGTGCGGCTAGCGAAGTCCTTTGATTCCTGCTGCTGCAGTTCCTGTTTGCTCTCTGGACTGTTTGATCACTCAGGGCATAGCAGAACAGCATGGCGCTATTGCCTTTTTGGCACAGGCTTGATATTCAACAGTAGGTGGTTTCTCACCAGTTTGGCTTTTGCTTTAAGACAATGAGTGACAAGATGTTAGTTCGCACAGCATGACTTATGTAACTTACAAAAGAAAAAAAAAATGGGCTGGAGATTTGTTCTGCAAATCAGCAAGATTTTCAAAACAAGAATAAAAGTCTTTTCCCAGGATCCCAGGATAAAGATGACTTGGCCAAACCAGTAAAGGGCAACTCAGTCAAGAAAAAGAGTCAGTGTAGAGAATGTCATTTTTAGGTTAAAATCATTCAAAATAGCCAGACTGGGATCCTTGAAAAAGATGCCTTCGGTTTTTGGTTTTGGGGGGTTGTTTTGTTTTGTGTTGTTTGGATGGGGTGGTGATGCAGGAGGAGTTGAAAGCCAAATATTATTTATCAAGGTGTTCACTTATTGAAACAATGGCCATGTTAATGTAATGAACAAAAACATAGAAAATAAGTCCAGTCCAGAATTTCAAGAAAGCAAAAATTATATAGTATGATCCTGATAAAACTCACATAAGTGCTTGCCTCTTGAAGAATTTAGCATCACAAAAAATGATTGTAATAAAATTAAACATCCCTTAAGAATGGTGAAGGGTAGGGGCCCCTGGTGGCTCAGTGGGTTAAGCCTCTGCCTTCAGCTCAGGTCATGATCTCAGGGTCCTGGGATTGAGCACCACCTTGGGCTCTCTGCTCAGCTGGGAGCTTGCTTCCCCCTCTCTCTCTGCCTACTTCTGATCTCTCTCTCTCTCTCTCTCTCTCTCTCTCTTTCTCTGTCAAATAAATACAATCTTAAAAATAAAAAAAGGGTGGTGCAGTGCAGGGTGGCATGGTACTTATCTCGCAGAGTCAAAGAATGAATCTCACAGACAAAAAAGGGTGAAGGGAAGTGAAAATTTATTAAGTGAAGGTGAGAACAGGAAAGAAAAAAAGCTCTCTAGAGAGAAAGGAGTCCCAAATGGGTTGCCACTGTGGGCTTTCACTGGGAGTCTTTTATTGAGAACTAACCAGGAAGCTTGTGGCCTTGAAATTCTCGTGATGTCTTGGTTTGAGCAATGACTATTGAGAACATCCTCTAATGGCTTACTTTCCCTTTGAGGTCTGGTCATTTTCTGTGGTTACAATGTAGCTGACAAACATCCAGGGCCAGGCCATCTGGTTTGTTCCCTTGTCTCTTGTTCCGCTTGTCTTACCTTCTCTGCCTGCCATGAAAGGTTTGAAAGGTTTCAGAGCCTAGTCTGGAGTCTCCTATTTTCCTGCCTATACCTTAACCCTTTCCTTACTCAAGAGGATAGCTCTAAAGTAGTTGTTCTTTGAATTTGAGAACTAGAGTTTTTGAGGTTTTAGTTGTCATTTATTTTCATTACTTGCAAGATAAACGTCCTGAGAAGTCGTACAGTAATTTTGCAACTCAGGGTCTAGATTTCTCAATGAATCGTAACTCCTGCTGCCTAGGAATGATAGTTATATTGCAAACAAAATTTCCAAGACTGTCGGTGTTTGGCTACCATGTTTTTCATGAACTTAAAGAACAAAACAAACTAACAAAAACAGAGTCTGTGCAACCTTTCAGGATTTGGAATGCAAATCTCAATATACCATTCTATAATTATAACTACATCTGAAAGGGGCAATTGCCCCCCCTCCAAATTTAAGAAGGCAATTTGGTTTTACCAGGCAATTTAATGTCTAGTCCCTCTACTAGTCACAAACACTTCCCTCTTTAAGACTGCTTCTCATTGCAATGTATAGGCTGTAAGATTCCCTTACCTCAACCTCTGAAAGTTAAAATTTTTCACAGATCTTTGAAAATAAAAAAAAAGTGAAACAATTTCCATAACACTTTTATAATCCATTTTTCAAAATATTACTAGAAAACAGCTCAAATTATTGAAAAACAACCAAAACTGGTTTCAGTAATCTAAAAGCAGATAATCATCCTACATATTGCAAGGTTCTGTTTGTTAATTTGTTTTTATTGAAGTATAGTTAACATATGGTGTTACATTACTTTCACATATGATATAATGATCCAACAATTCTGTATATTTCTCAGTGCTCATCAAGATACGGTTCTATTGCTTTTAAGTCTGAAAAAGGATTGGAAGGGTTATTAGCTATAAGTAAAGTGGAGAGGTGGGGCTAGACTGTGGAATGGTTATTGTACTAAGGACAAAAGAAATACGTTTGTGCCAGCTCAACCGCTAACCATCCTGACCTCTCCGACTTGACCTTCCTGAGACTCTCAACAATAGCCTCTCTATTCACCCACTACACCAGGTGGTTGTAAAGTTCAAATCATATTATGTATATAAAGGGGCTTGATAAATTGCAACATACCCAGAAAAATGTTAGGTGTTACTGTGCCAATGTAAGGTGTTATGATTTTGTAAAGATCAGGGGAAAGCTGCCATTCTCAGCCTCAATTCCCCCTTTCATTCTTTATTTAAAGAAAAAAAAAGGGACACCTGGGTGGCTCAGTGGGTTAAGCCTCTGCCTTCAGCTCGGGTCATGATCTCTGGGTCCTGGGATTAGAGCACCGCATCGGGCTCTCTGCTCAGTGGGGAGCCCACTTCCCCCTCTCTCTCTGACTGTCTCTCTGCCTACTTGTGATCTCTCTCTCTCTCTCTCTCTGTCAAATAAATAAATAAAATCTTTAAAAAAAAAAGGATTAAAAAAATCAAGTGCCTGGTGTAAAGTCTCCATGAATCAAAGTAGCAAAGCTTACTACTTATTACTTTAATCCTCATTTCCATCCTATGGTCGTTCCATCATATCATTGTATACTTTCAATACGGAAAGGACATTAATCAACTTCTAGTCCCAAATCATAATTTTATGGACAGGAAGACAGAGAGGTACAGCGACTTCTTAAGGGTCGTGCCCGAAAGGACCCAATTGCAAGCAAAAGAAGTCAGTTGCCAGGACAGAGTAGAAATCCAGCCTTAGCCTTCATTTCTTCTGGCTACCTGTGTGGCCGATGGTAGTTTTAAGAAAGAATGATTAGTCCTGGGGTCATTGGTGGCTAATAGGTATCTACGAGAGCACGAGCACTGTAAATATTATTTCTGTGGAAGTTAAAAATACAATCAAATTTGATCCACTGTAGTTTTGTGTTTGAAAAGTGTCCATGCTGACTGAACAAACCCATCCAGGCACCGCCCATCTGCGCTCCGTAGCATCACAGGGCTTTCCTCACACTAAGCCGGTTTTTTGACAGAGACCGGCTTCACGCTGAACACAGCTTGAGGGCAGCAGGGCAGGACACCAATTAGTGGAGGCATTTACACCAACTTGACAGGACCACTGTGCTGGGAAGTTCACTGGACCCCAAGCCATGGTAGAAGAATGTCCTTTGGCAGTAAATAATTAAACTCCAAGTAAAAACTTTATCCTTCATGGATACAGAGTTATGTTCAAGAAAATCTGCAACCTTCTGAGAAAATCTGATGAGTTCCCAATCCCACACGATCTTGACAAAGCCACTAGAAATTGCATTGTTCTCCTGCAACATGCGTCCTGTGTGATCTAAATGCACTCATTTGACCTTCAGCAGCACAGGCACGGAAGGAGAGGTGACAACGGAGGTAGCGTGGTATCTGGTAGAATCCATCAGGACCCCAATTCCTATTTCCTGACAATAAAGCCAACTCTAATTATTCGCCTCTCTGGCCAGCTAATGGCATCACACTTCTATAGTTCACAGATTTCCATTTAGTTATAATTTTTAAATATTCTATTTTCTAGGTTTTTACATCACAACTTGTTTTTTAGAGGGGGAAAAAAAAAAGTGAGATAAGTGGCCAGCTACATGTTGTAGCACATGTTTTGCCTTTAATCCCAATTTCCAGATCTAATTCGCTGTTGGTCTATTTCTATTCAAACTGATCTGCTAGAAAATAATAAGAAAAGATCACAAACCAAATCTTATGATAATATCCTCAGAAATTTTAAACAGCTCTAAGAGGTTTGGCCTCAGACCCAAACATTAACATGATTGCTCAATTTTAATGAGGTCAAACAAGCTGCTGGGCATCTGGCCGGTGATCAAGGTCTTGGCCTGAGTGGGGAGGGCCGACTTGTTCTTACAAAGAACTTAAGAAATAGTGACAGGTGATAATGTAACGCACGATGCAACTGCCCTCGGCCACTTCATCTTTTCACCCCACTGGGATCCCAGAGGCCAGAACGCTTTAGCCAGATATAAACAGTAGATAAAGATCTGCAGAAGAACCATACCTTTGTGGAGAAAAATTTTAAGGACTTTAAATAACCCCCTAACATTTGTCACAGTGAGTTCATCAACCCAAGGAAATAAGAAAGCAAAGAGACCATTGAAAGTGATAGGCAGAGATGAAGGCTAATAAAGAGCCAAGCTAATAGCACTATATTTTCATCTTGATTTCAAACAGGAACCTCAAGTACCTTAAAGAAACACCAAAGATATATATCGCTTTACAGTTCTCCCCTCCTAAATATTATCTTTAAAAAAATTAAGTCATTTTTGTGTAGACTGCTTTTCTTTGAGTAACAGCAATATACTTAGGTCTGAATCATTTACTAATTATATAGGGAAACTCATTAAGGCCAAGGCCGAAAAAGAAAGAAAAATATTTAAGCCTAAAATCTCAGAAGCAAGTGATTTGACAAACAACTGTTTACATTTTTCCTTCTAAATGTTCATGTAAATCATCCTAGTGTCCTGATCAACACAGCATACCATGGTACCAGTGGGGGCCATGTCACCAAATATGAGAGGAAGAAAAGCACCGATACACAGTTTTAACACTTGCTTTTAAAATAAAACATTAAAATTAATACATACATGCTGGAATGCATAAGCAAAAACAGTGAAGTAATTCTCTTTTAATATTATGCTACCTTAGAATCTCTAAAAATGCCACTATTTGGCTAATACATTTAAATAGTCATAAAGAAATTGAAAAGGACTTAAAATCACAGAAATCAGCTTAAGAACCTGGAACTCGGTTCGACTGACAGATAGACAACATCACACTTCCTTATTACAGAAGTCACGAATGTTCTCCAATAATATTTGAGAAAATACTTCATCAAAAAAGGGAATGACGAAAATACAAGGAAAGAAAAGCAAAAAACTCAATGGCTTTTCCTAATTCCTAATGAGAGAAAGAACATATGAATAAACAGCCATGTTGGTAAAGATGTCTATTTTGAGACCAGAGAGAGACCCCCTGCGTCCCTCTTGTGTTAAGTCCCGTCCTACTGTGAAGAGTATGTGTACAGGGTAGCATTGTTTCACCAGCTCCCAAGATTTTACTATGTGTTCAACAGCTAAGATGATCGCCACAAATCGTTGAAAGGTACTTGACTATGTCACTAAGAGCATGTAGGTGGGATATCAGGGCAGCTTTACACTAAGGAGCACTTTCCATTAGAACTTGTTGCAGTATTGTAAACGTTTTAGAGCCATGCTGTCCGATGTTGCAGCCCTTAGCCACATAAAGTTACTGAGTACACAAAATGTCGCTATTGTGACTACAGAATTGAATTTTTTCTTCTGTTTTGACTGATTTAAACTCAGCCACATGCGGCTTGTAGCCGCCTCATCAGACGGGAAAGCTGTAGAGAGTAAGCATGATGCTCGCAGACTGGTGACTAACTAGATCTAAAAATACCCGCAGTCTGCACTATAAAGAAGAAATCTTATTTCGTCTTTGAAAGAGCTATGTTGGTTCCATCACCACCACTGTTTCAGTTCTCTAATATCACCTGCTGTGGGATTTCTGAAATCCTAATTTCTGAAATTAGGAAATTAAAAGCTGGGGTCAAAAATCTTAAGTCGGCACATTCCAGGTAACAGAAAATATTGGTAACATGGCCACTTGTGTACATAACCCATGTGTGAAGATTATGTCACATGTTGGATTATGCAGCCTACTCATGTGCATGGCAAACAAGTCCACCAGCAACTCTGAGTACTAATAGATATTTAGTTTAGAAAAAGAAGTATAAACCTGACTTAAGGGGAGCCTGGGTGGCTCAGTGGGTTAAGCCTCTGCCTTCGGCTCAGGTCATGATCTCAAGGTCCTGGGACTGAGCCCCACATCGGGCTCTCTGCTCAGAAGGGAGCCTGTTTCCCCCTCTTTCTCTGCCTGCCTCTCTGCCTACTTGTGATCTCTCTCTGTCATAAAAATAAATGAAATCTCTTAAAATAAATAAATAGGCCTGACTTAAGAGTTCTCAGGCCAATGGAAGCATTCTTTGAAGAATCAGCTGTTTTTCCTTCCCATACAGATGGGAAGACATAAGACAACCCCCCCCCACACACACATCGAATCAAGGGAGATACAAATCACATGCAAAGAGCTTTCTTCAAACTTAAGATCTGGCAGTGGAATGGGTTCACAAAGGGAACTGTGGATGGACAGTGTCCATCACAAGGGACACTGTCATACACGCCATGTGGTTTCAGTCTCTGGTGTCATCTACCATATGCTATTTCTAGACTCGTGTATTTTATTTCAGCAAAATGTATGTAGCTGACTATCTTACTTAACAGTCTTGATATTCATCCTACCCAGACTTGCAACTCCCATGTAGTCTAATGTGAATTCGTAATTATTTCCTTAAAAGTGTATGTTAAAGCTAATAGGCTCTCTGATATGTCTTTACTAAGGTTGTTGTTTAGTTGTAAAAGGAAACAACAGTGGTTGGCACTGTATTGAGGTACAATGTTGCAATTCTTAACCTGAGGGCATAATCTAAAATTTAGCCAAATGAAAGTGGCTATGATTTGGTTATTCAAAACCTTTGTTGGTAGGTAAACTCTAGTGGGGAAAATGAGTTTTTAGAAACATTACAGA
Organism: Nasua narica; assembly: GCA_028533885.1. Lineage (NCBI taxonomy): Eukaryota > Metazoa > Chordata > Mammalia > Carnivora > Procyonidae > Nasua > Nasua narica. The sequence continues at coordinate 103,940,932 of CM052800.1, forward strand.
GCAGTGTGAAATGATATTAATTTCAACTTTTAAAAATTAGGGAAAATAAAAAGGAAATAAGAAAACAAATGGACATATTGGGCAAGAATTTAGAACAAGTAATAGGCTTGGTATGTATTCATTACTAATCAACAATAAATTTAGAGGATTAATTATTTACTGTGTTGCAGAGAATAAAATCCTGCTATGGGCTACATTCATTAAACGTGGTTTTGACAAGCAACAATTATATGAGCACAATATTCCTTTTCAGAGTTTTTTAAGTTTTCATCATTCACTATTTGCCTCTAAAATGTGAAATGTAATACAAATACAACAGATACAAAACCTTCAGGTAGTCTGTGTGCATAGTTTCAGACTTCTGCAAACACTTAGAACCTGCTCTCAGGAATTACTGTGTCTTTGAGACAAGTTCTTCCCTCTACCATTGCCTACCCCCCACCCCACCCCTCTAGGCAGCAAACAAAATGGAAGATACAAAGGGACATGATGCAATAGGACAAGGGAGAGCTATGGATGATGAACAAAGAGAAGATGGAGTTGAGACACTGCAGGTGATAAAAAAACACAAAACCTGGGAGAAAGAGTGAGGAGGTTGAAACCTCAGGAGTCTTGCTTTCCTATCTCTGATACCTGATCCAGCTGAAAGTGTAAGAAATGATAGCAAGGGCTTGTCACAGATGACACTCTTGCAGTACTTTCGACTGATAGTCTGATTCCTACCAGCCAGCATGGCAAAAACCACAGGAAGGTCTTAGATGAAAATCAGATCACCCAACCTCTAACTGGTAAGGCTGCCATTATTAGATTTGCCCGAAGACTCCTGGATATTGTTTATAGCAGGTGCCACTGGGTAACTTACTGATAGAAACCGGGTTCTAGAGTCAGACTGCTGAGTTTATGTGTTGCTCTAAGGTCACCAGCTCCATGACCTTAAGCAAGTTAATTACTCTTTCTGGGCTTCAGTTCCCGCAACTGTGGAGGACACAACAATACTGATCTTATAGCCTTGTGAGTACTAAGAGATCATGCTCAGAAAGTCTGTAGAACAGTGGCTGGTTTATAATAAACACTCAAAAAATATTACTTATAATTATTACTTACAATTTTCCTACTGTGTTGGAATAGTTTAACTGTATTTTCCATAACAAACAAAATTATTGATATTTAATGGCTACTTAACAGATAGACATGTTGGTTTTAGTGGTTGGTAAATCTCATTAAATAGGTTTCTAATAGTCAGCTGGTATTTAGTGAGCATATTAATGGTCTTATTGCCTTTAAATTAAACCCTTATTTCAACCATTTATTTTCTGTTTATAACTTATATGTCCCTCTTTTTAAAAGAAGCTTCTTTTATAAAAGAATAATGATGTCCATTGACTCCTTTTCTTTCCTGTTTTAATGACTACCTAAATCTTCAGAAGCATTTGGGCCAAGACTCTTTGAGCTATTTAATCCTACTAAGTCATATATTGTTGTGAAATTATTTTCTGCCTAACCACAAATACAATATGTTTGTATAACTTCCTCTTTCACATTTCAACAGTTCCTGATTCATAGACAATCCTCACATCACATGCAAGCTCTCTTTTCATTTGGCAACACAGTTTCTGTCTTTACTCTCTTCTTTCTTGTTTCCTTTTTTCTTTTCCCCCCTTGTGAGTGACTTCAGTTCCATCATTTCGCTCCTGTCTACTTGCACTATCAATACCACTTTATCATGGCGTCGATCTGCACTTTCTTCTGCCCCATACTTCCTACCAGTATACACTCTTTCCCTAAAACAACTAACCAGCCCAGTTTAAGGTATTGTTACTTTGTCTGTCTTCAGATGATTATCACACATGCATGAGGCACGAGATAAAATTCATGGCCTGTGACAAAAAAGGGATAAGAGATTATTTGCTACTAGGAGAAGACACATTTACTAATCGTATAGCAGAGAGCAAACTGACCTCTGCTTACGATCGTGCAGGAAAGTACAGAAAACTCACAAAAGCACCCACAGAAGAGTCAGTTGTAAACACCCCACAATACTGGATCACAGCACAAGGAGCTGGGAAGTAACATCTTTACTGCCTTTCTTACCACTGTTTCCTCCCTACTCCCTGAAGAGCTAGAAATGTCTGCTGATGAGCTGGAGAAGGAGTAGAAGATTAAGTAATAAATCCTTCCCATGCCACTTCAACTCCAGGCTTCCCACTGAGCTGCCAGACAGAAAGAAGCATCAACTTTAACTCAAAATGGAAGTTTTTATTAATATATGCAACTGACAACTAAATTACTAAACTGAGGTAGTTTTCTGTGACCTGAGGTTACCAGAAAATCATACTGCCTAAAAGTAACCAGAAAAGTCATAGAGCTTCCTCATACACTGATGGGAAAAACTAATCTCACAGACTACATTTAAAAGGACAGAAGGAGACAAATTCAAAACTGATTTATGACTATACTCTGCCAGTCATCTCAGTTCAATTGTATCAATTACCTTTTGAAGAGAAGTGGTGATATTAGGGGCCAAAATGGCTTCCCCAGAAATGAAAATGCCATGCCCAGGCCAAAACAGAGGGGTTGAGCCTAACTTAGTGACCTGTCTTGAAACCATGGAAACCATCCTAAGCAGGAAACATTTTACAAGTCCTCACTAAGTCAAGGATTGCTAGTCACTCCTTCACATCTCATCTGTAACTAGGGGCATGAGAAGGCACCAAACTACAAGTATTTCCATTTTCCCACCTTGCTGAGAGAAAACCATCTAAATTGCCTCTTTCTTACTTACCAGGAAGGTGTTGTGAAATAGTCTCATGAAGAATTATTATAATTATCCTTTTAAATAATGATGTAGACATTAACAGAAACATTATTCTTCTTCATGATAATAATGTCATCACTTAAACACATAACTTATGACAGCACAAATGGCCCAGAAAAGAGGCTCTAAATCAATGCAAAATAGCAAAAGGATAAAACACATATCCCCAGAGACATACCAGGAAATGCACGTTGTTTTGCATTGATTTTATCTTTTTTTAAGATTTTATTTATTTGACAGAAGGAGAGATCACAAGTAGGAAGAGAGAGAGGGGGAAGCAGGCTTCCCGCTGAGCAAAGAGCCCGATGCAGGGCTCGATCTCATGATCCTGAGATCATGACCTGAGCTGAAGGCAGAGCCTTAACCCACTGAGCCACCCAGGCACCCCTGTTTTGCATTTATTAAAATGTAGATGTAAGTCTAAGGCATAAAATGATAATATGAAACCAATAATTTAAATTATGTAGAATATTTTATAAGAATATAACTTTGCTTTCCTTTGGGAAGACAAAGGAGGTAAGCAATGTAGTTTCATGAGTCTGTTCACTGTTGATTTGAATGCATCTAGTACAATATTTAGTATTTATTTTTTCATGAATGAAAGATAAAGAAAAAAGGATTCAATATCATTCAAGAAAAAGACCTATGCCATGAAGTAATATTGAAATTCCAACATTACATGTAACTCCTCCAATTACATGTAACTCCTCCTACTAGCCTAAGTAGTAGGCACCTTGTCCCAAACTAAGAAGCAAGACCTAAAGGTTTGTTTCACTCTACTCAAACAAGTGATGTACATTATATAATTTTCCAGTATATGCACAAGATATGTGGGTATTTCTTCTGTTTGTTTGTTTGTTTTTTAAAGATTTTATTTTTATTTGACAGAGAGAGAGGTCACAAGCAGGCAGAGAGGCAGGCAGAGAGAGAGGGGGAAGCAGGCTCCCTGCCAAGCAGCGAGCCTGATACGGGGCTCAATCCCAGGACCCTGAAATCATGACCTGAGCCGAAGGCAGAGGCTTTAACCCACTGAGCCACCCAGGCACCCCTCTTCTGTTTGTTTTAAGTAAAAACACTTTCTAATTGATTGCATTTTATTTCTTAGGCCTTAAGGAATCAAATCAAAAAGGTATTGTCCTAAAGGAAATAGAACTATCCCAGGCCCTTAGTAGGAATTACAATTCTTGCTCCATCACATTTCAGATGTACAAGACATTTATCTTTCCACAGCTTATATATCTTTAAAAAGCTTAAATAATATCAATTTAATTTGTAAGTTACTAAGACAATGAATGTGAAATTATGAATATTTAAAGTAATCTAAACTAGTGATATCTTAATTCTTTTTCAAACAGTGTTTCAATGAGGAAATTTTGTCTTAGTAAAGGACAAGGGAAATAAATAGAAAAATAAAAAAAGATAGAGAGGTTTAATGTTATGGGTAAGGATGAAATATCTCTCTATACCCTGCTTACTCTAATATGTAAATAGAAAGAGGTACAAAGAACAAATGGCAAGAGTTTTGGGGTTTTTTTTACTATTTTATTATAGTGAGGGAGGGAGGGAGGAGAGGGAGAGAGAGAAAATCTTAAGCAGGCTCCATGCCCCAGGCAGAGCCCAACGAAGAGCTCGGTCTCATAACCCTGAGACCGTGACCTGAGTCAAAATTAAGAGTTGGACACTTAGCCGACTGAGCCACCCAGGTGCCCCAAATGACAACAATTTAAAGAAAGAGGGTATTTAAGATCGAATCACTAGCACCTCTGGCAAATCCAAAACTTAATGAGACATGGGGTAAATTATTAGTTTCTCTGTAATGCTGTGATCACTCCAAAGGAGTGGCTGAGAGAATGCTCTCAACTTTTAATGTCCATATTTATCCTCCATATTCATTATGTTTTGTTCCATTACAGTGATATTTTCTTTTATTCCCAATTCCAACTGTATATCAAAATAAAACCACGCTATTTCCTTCACTTCCACGTTTGAAGCTTTTGCCTTAGCCATTTGGAGCAGGAGTAAATTTTTCATCAGCAATTTGAGAATTCTTATTCCTTAGCAGTACTTTCCATTTTGGGAAGTCCTAACAGAAAAAACTGTTTCTCCATTTTTTTTTCTTAATTTTATTTTCCACATTTAAAAAACAGTAGGGGCAATTTGAGAGGATAACAAAAGTACAAAGATTCTGAAATCACTCTGTTCCATGGACACAGTGAGGCAACAACTACATCTAAAGCAACAAACTCTGAAAACAACCTGAAAGCTAGCAGAACAGATTTCCACAGTTAGTCATAGATATAATACTACATCAAAAAGAATAGGAAGGGGGCATCTGAGTGGCTCAGTGGGTTAAAGCCTCTGCCTTTGGCTCAGGTCATGATCTCAGGGTCCTGGGATCGAGCCCCGCATCGGGCTCTCTGCTCAGCAGGGAGCCTGCTTCCCCCTCTCTCTCTGCCTGCCTCTCTGCTTACTTGTGATCTCTGTCTCTCTCTGTCAAATAAATACATACATACATAAATAATCTTTAAAAAAAAAAAAAAGAAAGAAAGAAAGGATAGGAGGGGTGGAGATGTGGTCAGGAACCAAATCCCCAGCCTAACTAACTACAAATGGGAGAGATATCACAAGCATGGAGGAGCAAAAGAATCAGACCCTACACTAAGCACTAAGACCTGCATTGGAAAGAAGAGTCCCCATAACTGCTGGCTTTGAAAATCACTGGGGCTTAACTTTAGGAGAGCTGGAGGGAGATAGGAAACTGAGTCCTGCCTTTAAGAAGGCATACTAAATAACTGAGCATAAAACACAGCATAGAAGCAGCAGTTTGAAAAGCACCTGGGGTATATGTGAAGGAGATTTATTGACTAATCTTAGGACATGGTGCTGTAGGGTCAGGGATCTGAAGATCTCCTGAAACAAAAGTACTGGCTGTTACCATTTTTCTTCCCTTCCCCCGGCCTAGATAGCTACATGCTTGCAGGAACCAGTTTTAACATTCTGTGTCTCCCTTGAGAGTACCTTGTACTTGCCCCCAGTATTTCCAAGCAGACCCACACCACCCAAACTGGCTACTCTGGTAGACACACCTCTAAAGCATCTCCTGCCCTGCCACACTTAACAGGCAGCCCCAGCCAGGACCAGCACTCCTACAAAGTGACTTTTCTCTTGGGGAGATGGGGAGATAACCCTAAACACCAGCACCCCACAGTTCCTGCAGCTGGACCTCTTAGCTGGTTGTGCAGGAAGCAAGCCCTGCCCTTCCAGATACCTTCAGCTGTAGCAGAAGCTAATTGCAGACTGCTAAGCTGACTGCCAGCCCCACTGACACTTGTGGCTGCAACGAGGCCTCTCAATACCAAAGGGAGCAAGCCTGCCCCATGCATTCATAGCAGGTGAGAGTCATTGCAGCCAACTGGGCTGAGACCCAGCCCCACTGACTAACATGCCCACAACGACTGCAGCTCTGCAACAAAAGGAACACACAGGCAGCCCACACAAGGGACACTCCTAGAGAACATGGTTCTGGTGACAGGGGGGCAGTTGTGATATAAGGCTCCACAGGATCTCGTCTACATAAGGCCACTACTTTCAAAACTAGGAGATATAGCTGACCTATCTAGCACATGGAAATAAATATGGAGTCAAGCAAAACAAAGAGACAAAAGAAAATGTCTCAAATGAAAGAACAAGACGAAGTCACAGAAAAAGAGCTAACCAAGATGGAGATAAGCAACATGCCAGATAAAGAGTTCAAAGCAATGATCATAAAAATATGCACTGGACTTGAAAAGAATGGATGAACTCAGTGAGAACTTTTAAAAACAGTTAGAAAATATAAAAAAGAACCAGTCAGAGGTAAAGAATTCAATAACTTAAATTTAAAACACACAGTAGAGAGGATCAACAGCAGATTAAAGGATGCAGATGGATGGATCAGCAATCTGGAAAACAGGATAATGGAAAGCAACCAAGTAGAACAGCAAGAAGAAAAAAGAATAATAAAAAATAGAATAAGTTAAAGAGGTCTCTGTAACATCATCAAATGTAATAATATTCACATCACTGGGATCCCAGAAGGGGAAGAGAGAGAAGAGAGCAGAAAATTTATTTGGAAAAAAAATTGCTGAAAATTTCCTTAATCTGGGGAAGGAAACAGACATCCAGTTCCAGGAAGCACAGACAGCTCCATACAAGATGAACCAATGAGATCCACACTAAGACATACAATAACTAAAGTGGCAAAAATTAATGAAAAAGAGAGAATCTTAAAAACAGGAATAGAAAAGTTATATACAAAGAAATCCCATAATGCTCTCAGTGGATTTTCAGCAGAAACTTTGCAGGTCAGAAGAGAATGGCATGATATATTCAAAGTGCTGAAAGAAAAAAACCCAAAACCAAGAATACTCTATCCAGCAAGATTATCATTTCAGAACTGAAGGAGACATAAGGAGTTTCCAAGAAACAAAAGTAAAAGGAGTTCATCTTTACTAAATCAGTCTTACAAGAAACGTTACAGGGAATTCTTTAAGTGGAAAGAAAAGACCATAACTAGAAGAAAATCATGAAATGAAAATTTTTACAGGTAAAAGCAAACATATAGTAAAGGTAGTAGATTAATCACTTGTAAAGCATATGGAGATTAAAACACAAAACAGTAAAATCAATTATATCTAAAAACATTAGTTAAGGGATACAAAAAATTGAAAGATGTAAAATCAGGACATAATATGCATAAAACATGGAAGGGCAGCAAAATTTTAAAGGTTAAAAACTGTGTTCAAACTTAAGCAATCATCAATTTCATATAAACTGCCATACACATAAGATGTTATATATGAACCCAATAGTAACCACAAACCAAAAATCTGTAATAGATACACAAAATTTAAAGAGAAAGGAATCCAAGCATAACACTAAAGAAAGCCATCAAACTACAAGGGCAGCAAGAAAGAGAAAAAGAAAGGAAAAGAGGAGAACTACAAAAACAACCAGAAAACAAGTAACAAAATGGCAATATGTGCATACCTGCCAATAATTACTTCAAATGTAAATGAACTAAAGCATCCAATCAAAAGACAGAAGGTGACTGAATGGACAAAAAAAAAAAAAAAATCCAGACCCAGCTATATGATGCTTACAAAAGATTCACTTAAGACCTAAAGGCACACATAGACTAAAAGTAAAGGTATGGAAAGAGATATTCCAGGCAAATTCAATTGAAAAAACAAAACAAAACAGGGTAGAATACTTATATCAGACAAAATAGACATTAAAACAAAGACTGTAGCAAAAGACAAAGATTATTGGTAAAGAGATCAATCCAGTAAGAGGATATAACAATTGTAAATATTTATGCATACAACATTGGAAGACTTTAATACATAAAATAAATATTAACAAATTAATAAATATTAAAGGGAGAAATTGACTGTAATACAATAATAGGGAATTTTAAGACCCCACTTACATCAGTGGATAGATCATCCAGACAGAAAATCAACAAACAATGGCTTTGAAAAACACCTTAGAAAAGATGGACTAAATGGATATATACAGAACAGTCCATCCCAAAACAGAAGAATGCACATTCTTTTCTTTGAGTGCACATGGAACATTCTCTAGGATAGATGTTAGACCACGAAACAAGTCTCAATAAATTTAAGAAGACTGAAATCATAACAAGCATCTATTCTAACCACAACAGTACAAAACTAGAAATCAAATACAGAAATTAAAAAAAAAATGGACACACACACAGACAAAAAATAGACACAGAAAAGCTACACAACATGCTGCTAAAGAACAAATGAGTCAACAGAGAAATCAAAAAGAAAACTAAAAAATACATGGAAAAAAATGAAGATGGAAACACAATGATCCAAAATCTTTGAGATACAGCAAAAGCAGTTTGATGAGAGAAACTTATAGCAATAAATAAGAAAACTTAAGCTAACCTTACACCTAAAGGAACAATAAAAAGAACAAAGCCCAATGTTAGTAGAAAGAAATAATAAAGATAACAGTTGAAATAATGAAAAAGTGACTAAAAAATAGAAAAAAATCAATGAGTCCAAGAACTGATTCTTTAAAAAGATAAGCAAAATTGATGAATCTTTTAGCCAGATTTATCAAGAAAAACAAGAGAGGACTAAAAGTTGGAAATGAAAAGGAGAAAGAACAAAAACTCTGCAGAAATTCAAAGAATTATAAGAGACTGCTATGAAAAATTAAAATTTAACAAGCTGAACAACCTAGAAGAAATGGATAAATTCCTAGAAACATACAGTCTTCCAAAACTAAATCAGGAAGAAATAGGAAATCTGAACATACCACTGACTAGTAGTAAAATTGAATCAGTAAATAAAAAGCCTCCAACAAACAAAAGTCCAAGACCAGATGGATTCATAGGTAAATTCTACTAAACATTTAAAGAAGAATACCCATTCTACTTAAACTATTCCCAAAAAAAAAAACAGAAAAGGAAAGAAAGCTTCCAAATATATTCAGTGGGGTGAGCATTACCCTGATATGAAAACCAGACAAAGAGGAAGGAAGGAAAGAAGGAAGGAAGGAAGGAAGGAAGGAAGGAAGGAAGGAAAGAGAAGAAAAAAGAAATAGGAGTGGATGGGAGGGCGAGAAGGAGGGGAAAGAAAAAAAGAAAAAAAAAAGAAAAAAACTATAGACCAATATTTTTCATAAACATAGATGCAAAAGTCTTCAACAAAATACTAGTAAACTGCTCTCTCACTGTCTCTATCTCCAATAAATAAATAAAATCTTTAAAAAAAAAAACTAGTAAACTGAATCCAACAATACATTAAAAAAATAATTCACCAGAGTCAAGTCGGATTTATTGCTAGGTTGCAAGGGTGTTTCAGTATTTGCAAATCAATCAATGTGATACATCACATTAATAAGGGAAAAGGTCAGAACTATGATCATTTCAATAGACACAAAAAAAATTTTGACAAAGTACAATATGCATTAATGATAAAAACCCACAACAAAATAGGTTTAAAGTAGGTTTAACATATCTCAAAGTAGGGATACCTGGGTGGCCCAGTGGATTAAACCTCTGCCTTCAGCTCAGGTCATGATATCAGGGTCCTGGGATCAAGCCCCACATCGGGCTCTCTGCTCAGCAGGGAGCCTGCTTCCCCCATATCTGCCTGCCTCTCTGCCTACTTGTGATCTCTCTCTCTCTCTCTGTCAAATAAATAAATAAAATCTTAAAAAAATATATCTCAAAATAAAAAAGGTCATATCTGAAAAACCCACAGCAAACATCATATTCAATTGGGAAAAACTGAGAGCTTTTCCTCTATAGTCAGGAACAGGACAGGGATGTTCACTCTCACCACTGTTAAACATAGTACTGGAAGTCCTAGCCATAGCACTCAGACAACAGAAAGAAATAAAAGGCATCCAGATCAGCAAGGAAGAAGTAAAACTTTCACTATTTGCAGTTGATAAGATATTTCTATACAGAAAGTCTAAAAGACTCCACCAAAACACTGCTAGAACTGATACATGAATTCAGTAAAGTTGCAACATACAAAATTAATACCCAGAAATCAGTTGCATTTCTACATACTATTAATGGTAGCAGAAAGAGAAACTAAAAAAAAAAATCCCATTTATAATTATACCGACAATAATAAAATACCTAAAAAAAACTTTACCAAGGGACGCCTGGGTGGCTCAGTTGGTTAAGCAGCTGCCTTTGGCTCAGGTCATGGTCCCAGCATCCTGGGATCGAGTCCCACATCGGGCTCCTTGCTCAGCGGGGAGCCTGCTCCTCTCTCTCTGCCTCTGCCTGCCTCTCTGCCTGCCTGTGTTCTCTCTCTGTTAAAATTAAATAAATAAAATCTTTAAAAAAACTTTACCAAGGTGAAAGGCCTGTACCCGGAAATCTATAAAGCACCAGTGAAAGAAATTGAAGATACACAAATAGAAAGATATTCCATGCTCATGGATTAGAAGAATTAATATGGTTAAAAAGTCCATACTACCGAAAGCAATCCATAGATCCAATGCAAGCCCTATCAAAATACCAAAAGCATTTTCACAGAACTAGAACAAATAATACAAAAATTTATATGGCACCACAAAAGACCCAAGTAGCCAAAGCAATCTTGAGGAAGAACAACAAAGCTGGAGGTATTATAATCCTAATATTTCAAGATATACTACAAAGCTATAATAATCAAACAATATGGTCCTGGCACAAAAACAAATGAATCTTCTATGAAAGAGGATTGAGAGCCCAGAAATAAACCCATGCTTATAAAGACAGTTAATTTTTAACAAAGGAGGCAAGGAGATACAACAAGGAAAGGACAATCTCTTCAACAAATGGTGTTGGGAATACAGATACCTACAAGCAAAAGAATAAAACTAGGCCACGTTCTTACATCATACACAAACAATGAACTCAAAATGGATTAAAGACCTAAATGTGAATCTTGGGGGCACCAGGGTGGCTCAGTGGGTTAAAGCCTCTGCCTTCAGCCCAGGTCATGATCTCAGGGTCCCGGAATCGAGCCCCGCATCGGGCTCTCTGCTCAGCGGGGAGCCTGCTTCCCCCTATCTCTCTGCCTGCCTCTCTGCCTACTTGTGATCTCTCTCTGTCAAATAAATAAATAAAATCTTCAAATAAATAAATAAATGTGGATCCTGAAACCATAAAACTCCTAGAAGAAAACATAGGCAGTTATCTCTTTGACATTACCTTTTGCAACATTTCTCTAAGGAGGTCTGCAGAGGCAAGGAAAACAAAAGCAAAAATAAATTATTGGGACTACTTCAAAACAAAAAACCTGTACACAGTGGAAGAAACCGTCAACAGAACAAAAGGGCAAACTACTGAATAGGAGAAGATATTTGCAAATGATATGGCCAATTAGGGGTTAATATCCAATACGTAAGAAGAACTTACACAACTTAACACCAAACAAGCAAATAATCTGAATATAAAATGGGCAGAGGACATGAATAGACATTTTCCCAAAGACATCCAGATGGCCAAAGGTACATGAAAAGATCCTCAACATCACTAATCAGCAGAGAATGCAAATCAAAACCACAGTGAGATATCACCTTACACAACTTAGAATGGCCAGAACCAAAAAGACAAGAAATAACAAGTGTTGGATGTGGTAGATTGGAGAAAAAATAATATTTATGCACTGTTGGTGGAAACATAAATTTGTGCAGCTACTGTGGAAAACAGTATGGAGTTTCCTCAAAAATTTAAAATAGAGGTACACATGATCCCATAATTTCACTACTAGGTATTTACTCAAGGAAAACAAAAAGACTAATTTGAAAAGATATATGTACCCCCGTGTTTATTGAAGCAGAATTTACAATAGCCAAGATATGGAAGCAAACCAACTTTCCAGTGATAGATGAATGGATAAAGAAGAGATTTCACTCACATGTGGAATCTAAAAGATCAAACATGAACAAACAAAAAGCAGAAACAGACCCATAAATATAGAGAGCAATCTGATGGTTACCAAAAGGGAGGAAGGTGGGGGTGATGGGTAAAATGTGTGAAGGAGAATGAGAGATATAGGCTTCCAGCTTTGGAATGAATGGATGAAAGGTACAGCATAGGGAATATAGCCAATGGCATTATAATAGTGTTGTACAGTGACAGTAGCTATACTTGTGGTGAGTATGAACATAGCATAAGACACAAAGTTGTGCAAGTCTAGGTTTATGTTGTGTACCTAAAACTAATGTAACATTGTGTGTCAACTATACTTCAATTAAAAAAAAATTTTAGGGGTACCTGGGTAGCTCAGTGGGTTAAAGCCTCTGCCTTCGGCTCAGGTCATGATCTCAGAGTCCTGGGATCGAGCCCCGCATCGGGCTCTTTGCTCAGCAGGGAGTCCACTTCCCCCTCTCTCTCTGCCTGCCTCTCTGCCTGCTTGTGATCTCTCTCTCTCTCTCTGTCAAATAAATAAATAAATAATCTCTAAAAAAAATTTTTTTAAGACACTGGAAAAGATATTCAGTGTGACAAAAAAAAAAAAGAAAAAAAAAGTGGGAAAAAAGCAATGCCAGGTGTGTGAAAAGTACTCAAAGAATATTACTCTGTATTTCTCTTATTCCATTCACTAATTAGTATGTTTTCACATAATGTATTAAATAGAGGCATCCAGCCTAAGCCCTCTGAATATCAACATTTGAATAATCAAGATTACCAAATGGCAGATGTTGTATATCACTGTTTAATTTTGCAGACTTTATTCTAATGTTTTTTGAATGTTAGATTCATCCAAGGTGTCCTTCCTTTTCTGCATAAGTTTCCATTCCATAATCTTGAAACCAGTAGACTGCTAATCCAAAACTTCTGAGATGAATAGCAAGTGACCGTTTAAGCTCATCCTGCAGGTTTCCTACAATGAGCTGATCTTGGGTTTTACTGAGTACATTTCCATTGTGAACAGCATTTGCATTGGGAATTATGCTCTAATTTCTAAAGCATTTACAAAACCAGTTTCCTTGAATAGAACAATTTTCTGGGCCATAAAACACACTAAATTTGGTTTAGTTGGGAGCATCAATGGAAGGCTTTGCCATGGATCCCACCAGCAGGGCATTCTTAGAGCATGACGTATAAATTTTTCCGAAATTTTACAGAGTTCAGCAGATGGTTCAGCTCTTTGATATGGTCCATAACATCCTCATGAAGCGTTTAAATTCATTTGTAAAATTTTAATCTTCAAGCAATGAATCATGAGAGTGGGGAAGGGAGTCATTCAAAAGCATTTTTAAAAATTACTTAATGATATCATCCTAATGTGCCCATAAGTGGTCAGGTTCTTATTCACGATCTTCCAATCTACTGGATTCAAGATGTTTGGGGAGAAAAGCAGTTTCAAAATTTTAAGATATGACTCATGTCACTCGCTGAAGGAAGAAATAAGAGGGGAGACCAGCAGCCAGAACCTTGGCAACAAATACACCTCAGGGCAAATCATAACCCCCCCCCTCCTCCAGGAACTGCTTTGTAGTCCACTGGGAGGAAGAGTCTCGTGACATTGAAATGGGCTCTTGTCTTCACAAGTTAACACACTTCAAAATGTTCTTTGAAATGAAAACTAATAACATATATTAAAAAGAAGTCACAACACTCTTTGAAGAGTCACGTCTTTGTTCAAGGAAGTAAAAACTGAAAATTTTTGGTGGCGGCATTCTGAACTGAATGTATGCTATGATGTTCTTCTAATTATGAAAGCTGTGTTCCTATTCAAAATTGAAATAAAATTTTCTTGATATGCAAATTATTAGAATATCTTTTGATATCAAATAATACCTAAATACAAACTGTAAAGTGTCTCACAACTATTTATTTAAGGACGTCCCAGTCAAACTTCAAGGTGGAGCCTATAGTCAAATATTTACCCAGATTATCTAAAAAGGAATTTTCATCGATTTCATTGTCTGGCTTTATTTTGTTATTTTCTATCATTCCACCATATTTTTTAAATAATTTTAGACTCTTAAAAAATAATAATAATAATTTTAGACTCTTGCCACAAGAAAATATTACAGTTACAAGATTAATAATAGCAATAGAATTCAAAAATTTCTAACAGTTAATAATTCTTCAACTAGCCATAATGAACTATGTTTAGTATACCAATAAATACAGAAGCTGTATTTCTCCAGGTTACAACAACCAGGACAGCATAACTAATCCAGTAACAATCACAAAAACAACTTCTGGCCTAGAAAAAGAGCAAAAGTAGCTGGGAATTGAAGTTAGAAAGCCTCTTCCACCAGTTCAAGAAGGTTGTCAGGTTCTTTCCCTTGATTTCACAATATGATTATGACTACCATCTTTTCCAACTTTGATCCTCCATTTCCTCTATTGTTTCATAAAGTAGTTCTCTGTGTGTACTTTGTATTCCAGTGAAAGCTATTCCTTCTCTTAGTGGTCCTGTCAGCTCAAGTGAACCCAGGAAGTCTGGCCTGCAGTGATCTATTCTGTCCTGATGGCACAGCTGCTCTCCAGCTCAATGGAATTCCTGGTTGAACTCTGTTACTAGGCAACAGTGCCACGTGACCTTAGATACTGGTTTCATATGTATATTACTTCTATTCAACTCACTTTCCATAATGGTCTCCTCACCCTGAGACCTGAGACTAGTCTTTGGAGACTGGTCCAGCATACCATTAGAGTGATCAACAAAACTTATAGAAAATTTTTAATAATCCTCCATGTCCATGCCCCTATCCCTAATCCTCCATGTCCATGCCCCTATCCCATATCTCACATCCCATATCCCATATCTCATATCCCATATCCCATAGGTTTGGCAAACCCTAAACCAAAAGAATTTATTCAAAACTGACACAATTCTGCAATAGAGAAAAAGACGCAAGATTGGAACATTAAAATCTAGTGTAGCTAGTTGTTTTGTCAGGACATAAGCCTCAGGCAGAGCCTGCAAGAGCCCATTGTCTGTCAACCACCCTCTGTCTAAAGCTCCTAAGAAGAGAATGATGCTCATTCTGCAGAATCCTTGGGTGGTTACAAGGCCAGTTTCTGACAATAGAAGCTCTGGGTTTGAATTCCAACTCCCTTATTCTTTGAACATGTTTTTAAGCTCTATTGGTTGGAATAAGTACCAAAATAATTAGGGAATCTCCCTCTCAGAAAATTTTTAGAAATGGGGCATATTAAAAGAAGGGAAAAATTTGTCTGAAACATGCTAGAAAACGGAAGAATGGACGATAGAAATATAATTCGAAATAAACCTTAGAATTTACTTTATACCCTTTTTACCTTTTATTAGATATCTGTAAATCAAAGTGCTTACAATGTCATTACTTACTAAGAAGATTTGTTTGATTTTTAAAATAATAACTTCTTTAGGTACTTAGGTTAAATTCTATAACAAGTACATGCAGAATTGTAAAACTTGTGTTTCATGTGGTTGATTATTATTTTTCTTTGTCTGCTATTGCAATCCACTCTATAAATTTAACAACTTGGGCGTCATAATTGCTACAGCAAGTCTAGTACCATGTGGCCTCCTTTGGGAATAGGGAGTTTGGGAGGCCAAGTAGAAGCAGGAAACAAAACAACAGGATAATGTATCTGAAAGTATGTAGATATTGACAGGATGACTTTTATTCTAGTTTATATAGATATTAAAATTATCAGACCATCAGTGATATCAACTGTGCAGTGGATCAAATTCTATATGAATCATCCTCTTACTGATGCTTAGAACTTTCATTTGAATAGTATTTCAGCATAGCCTCTTTCGGCTATTGGTTGATTAGGTTCCTGGTAGCTAATATTGTGTCTGCTGCAAATGCTGCTGGAATTTTAAACACACTCTAATATTTGAACCCTAAAACTTAAGAAAATTTTAAGACTATTCAAAAGACCACCTGAGGAAAAAAAAAAAAAAAAAAGACCACCCGAACAAGGAGACTGCCAACAAATTATCTGTCAAAAGATTAGACACATCAGCAAGAGATTCCCCCAAGGTTTGGAGGCATATTTATAAGCTTAAAACCAGCAACTCATTGCCAAGTCCAAGGTCCACAGCAGACAATATCTAATCAATATTTACCAGGCTCCCCCAGAACAAGACAGGGGGCTAAAAGCTAAGAGATTTGTCCAAGTTCTGCCACTAATGAGCTATGTGGCTATGGGAATGTCACTTAGTGTTTCCTGGCCTCGGTTTTTTCTGCTGGAAACTGGGCAAGATAATCTGTGGTTCTATCAAGAGACGACTTCTGCTTAGCTAACAGGATCATGGCCATTTACTGGAAAGTTTTATTTGAAAGTCTATGAGAAGCTAAAACATAAACCTTTATAATTTCAAGCACTTTTCTATTTTAAGCATCATTATATTTGAGGGAAAATAGTCCCAAATGTTTTTAAACTAATTCTTCTTAGCAACTTTCTAACAGTCCCCAAATTTTTTAAATTAAGCAGCAAATTGAGACATCGTAGAGCAGCTATACATTTACTTTTAAATTGCTGCCTTTATATTTTACATATCATTGAATTTTCAAATAATACAATTAGCAACAGGGCAAAACTATAAGTGAACTGAATTTAAACTATGAAGCTACAGGGATAGAAGTTTTTAATCACTAGATGTTCTGTAGCATAACTGAATCAAGTTGTTTATGATAATTTTATTACCTCAGCCCTCTCTTTAACAGAGTTATTATATTTTCTCCTGATGTATGATATCACACTTTCAAAGCCCTTTCAGTAATTGGAACTCCACAAACCTGGCTTCCAAGGCTCATTAATGTGAAAAATTACTATAAAAGTTAAATAAGTATATTCGCTTCATTTCAGTTTAGAACTTCTAACTATGAAAGATATTTTCTATATTTATGACAGTATTTCTGATTAGAGATCACTTCTTTTTGTATCTTCATGAATTTCATTTATATTAGAATCTATTTGTAATGGGAGGGTTTTAATTTTCAAACTAAAAATCCCACTATGTTCATTTTGCAAACACTGCAAACTGTATTCAAGAAACCCTACCAGCAGCGGTTTTATCTTTGATTGCTCTTTAGAATCAGCTCAGGAAAATTCTATAGCTTGGCCCAGCAGAGAACACTTAAAGTAGAAACCCCCTAGAGGTAGACAGTACGTATTGGTATATTTTAGAAGACCCAAAAAAAAAAAGAAGAAGAAGTCCCCCAAGAGGTATGTAGTCAGGACTGAACTGCTTGCCTAGAGTAACCACATCTCATTGAACTTACATGAGTCTCTATAGCATTTTACTGCTGGCATTCCAATACTTAAACATGTTCAACTACAATGCCCTCAGTTTTTCCTATCTCTTATTGCTTTTCAAAATGCTTTTGAAATAGTAGCTTACTTTGTCTTTCTTTGTAACAATTTTATTGCATTGGCAGCACATGTATTATCCCATTTCACAGATGGGAATGTCTGGGTTTGCCCAAGGGAACACAAACATTAAATGAAAATACAAAGTGATAAAGCAAGAGTAGGGACTCAAATATTCTTATGTCAGTTTAGTGCACTTCCCATGCTTGGAGCTCCAATGTCTGCCTTTTATTACGC
This sequence comes from Nasua narica, assembly GCA_028533885.1. Lineage (NCBI taxonomy): Eukaryota > Metazoa > Chordata > Mammalia > Carnivora > Procyonidae > Nasua > Nasua narica. The sequence continues at coordinate 103,958,838 of CM052800.1, forward strand.
CCAGTCTGTATACAAAATTGTATCTTAAGACTATCCAGGCCACCTACAAAGAGGAGTTTAGGAAGATAGCTAAGTAGGAGGACTCAGAACTAGTTCACTCCACATCACATGTACAACTAGATATCATCCACAACCTAGTCAATAAAGGAGAAATTAATCCAAAGACTAGCAGAACAAAATCCACAACTAAATATAGAGAAGAAGCTATATCTGAAAGTTTAGAAAGGTCAGAAAGGCAGAGGGAGGCTTCCCACAAGACGGAGCGAGTGGCATGCACTGAGAGGGCAGAGAAATGGACACTTGCACCAGGGAGCTCACATGGCGAAGACTAATCCTCAAAATGTTTGGCTTTAATGACCAGAGGTGCTAAATTTTGTGTTTTTAAAACCAGTAGGACTTAGAACCTGGAGATTTAAAAGGCAGATGATTCAACACTTGATGATCCAGGAGAGTAAGTGATAGCTGGGTTGCTGCCCTTAAAGAGACAACAGCCTATGTGGAGAGGCAACATGAGAAACAACAGTTTACACAACACTGGGGGCAAATGAGAGATAGATCATATTGGTTTTGGAGTGTTGGGGGACTTCTTTGAAAATGAGGGTGCTGGGGCACCTGGGTGGCTCAGTCGTTGGGCATCTACCTTCAGCTCAGGTCATGATCCCAGGGTCCTGGGATCGAGCCCCTCATCAGGCTCCCTGCTCAGCGGGAGGCCTGCTTCTCCCTCTCCCACTCTTCCTGCTTGTGTTCCCTCTCTTGCTGTGTCTCTCTTTGTCAAATAAATAAATAAAATCTTAAAAAAATAAAGAAAATGAGGGTGCTAACAGATGCCATTTTCATCCCCCACCCCCCAACATAAACAAAGAGCTCCCTGTGTGAGACAGAGCTGCATAGATACTTATAACCTTGGTACAGGGTTCAGGGCAAATTTTGTTAAAGCTGCATGAACATCCCACCCAGCCAACAGATGCACAGCTGCCACTACATGCCCAGTTGCACACCAATAGCCACTGTTGCATACTAGGGACCAGCCACAACCAGCAATTGCCAAATGCAGCCTTGTGCCCCCCAGCCAACCTGGTGCACAGTCCTCAGCTGCCACAGGGCTTTGGAGGAACCCAGCCTAGGACTAGTGGCCCAAAGCAAATTTTGCTAACACCCCTGTACTGCTTTTTAAGTTTCCCAGCAAGCACACCACTCAGAGCTGTCTTGCCTGTTTCCACTAACACCACAGAGAACAAGCACATCCCACAATGGGCAGAGAGTCAATATACGACTGCACTGAAAGGAAAACAATGACTCAGACACAAGAGCAGGGCATAAGCAACACACACAAGATACTCTCCCGAAGTTCTACAGTTTGGTGAACAGGGGACACTCCAATGCAGGGAACTCCAGGACTTTCCCTTCATAAAGTCACTAATTTCAAGAGCGGAAGACATAGCTGACTTTCTTAACACAGAGAAAAACACACAGAGAGACAAACAAAATGAGGAGACAGAGAAATTTATCTCAAATGAAAGAACAGGATAAAGCCATGGCCAGACATCTAAACAAAACAGATATAACATGCCCAATAGAGAATTTAAGACAATGATCATAAGAATATTCAGTGAACTTGAGAAAAGAGTGGAAGACATGAGTGAGATCCTTAACAGAGACACAGGAATAACATGGGAGAGATAAAAGGCTCAACAAACAAAATGAGAAATACCCTTAATGGAATGAATAGAGGATGGAAGAAGCAAAGGAGTGAATTAGTGACATAGAAGATAGAGTAATGGAAAATAATCAAGCTGAACAAAAGTAAGAAAAAAGAATTACACAAAATGAGAATAGACTTAGGGAAATCACTGACTTCATCAAATATTATAAAATTCATAAAATAGGAGTCCCAGAAGAAGAGAGAAAAGGGGGCAGAAAATTTATTTGAAGAAATAATAGTGGAAAACTTCCCTAATCTGGGAAAGGAAACAGATATCCAGATCCAGGAGGCACAAGAACTCCTATCAAAATCAATGAAAGCAGATCCACACCAAGACATATTGTGATTAAACTGGCAAAATACAGGATAAAGACAAATTATAGAAGCAGCAAAAAAAAAAAAAAAAAAAACTCAGTAACTTACAAGGGAAAACCCATAAGACTAGCAGAAATTTTTTCAATAGAAACTTTAAATATATCATACCATTTCCTCTGGCTTGCAAAGTGCTGAATGAGAAAAATCTGCAGCCAAGAATATTCTATCACGTAAGGCTACCATTTAGAACAATGGAAAGATAAAGAACTCCTCAAGCAAACAAAAACTAAAGGAATATATGACCACTAAATTAGTCCTGTGAGAAATATTAAAAGGCACACTTTGCATGCAAAGGAGACACAAAAAGTGACTGTATAAACATGAAAGCAGTAAAAATATTTCTGTAAAAGATCAGTCACAGAACTCACAAAGAAAAGGATATAAAATATAGTAACATATACCTAAAATGTGGGGAGGAGAGGAAAAAAGAATAGCTTCAAACTTAAGCAACCATCGACTTAATATACACTGCTAATATACAGAAGAGATATAACCTGGTAACCATATATCAAAACCCACTCATAGACATGCAAAAAATAAGGAGAAATAAATCCAAATATATCACTAAAGAAAATCAACAAAACATGAAAGAAAGGGTCAGAGAAAATCTTTAGAAACAACCACAAAACAAATACTAACATGGCAATAAATACATATTAATAATTACTTTGAATGTATATGGACTAAATGCTCCAATCAAAAGACATAGCATGACAGAATGGATAAAAAGAACAAGACCCATTTATATGGTCCCTATAAGAAACTCATTTTAGACCTAAACCAACCTGCAGATTGAAAATGAGGGGACAGACAAACATCTATCATGTAAATGAACATCAAAAGAAAGCACTGAAAGTATTCACTTACAGCAGACAAAAAAAAAAAAAAAAAAGACTTAAAAATAGACTTAAAAACTGTAACAAGAGACAAAAAAGATACTATGTAATAATAAAAGGGACGATCCAACAAGAAGATAAAACAATTGTAAATATTTCTGCACCCAACATGGGAGCACTCAAACACATAAAGCTGTTAATAAGAAACAAAGGAACTAATTGATAATACTACAATAATAGTAGGGGACTTTAGCTCCTCACTTATATCAATGGACAGATCATCTAAACACAAAATCAATAAGGAAATAATGACTTTGAATGACATACTGGAACAGATGGATTTAACAAGTATATTCAAACATTCCATCCTAAAATAGCAGAATTCACATTCTTTTCAAGTGCAGATGGGACACTCTCCAAAATAGATCACATTTTAGCCCACAAAACCACCATCAACAAATTCAAGATCAAAGTCATACCATGCATTGTTTCTGACAAGAGCCTTATGAAACTAGAAGTCAACCACTAGAAAAAAAATCTGGAAAGACCACAGATACATGGAAGTTAAGTAACATGCTATTAAACAATGAGTAGATCAACCAGGAAATAAAAGAAAAAATAAAAAATATGGAAATAAATGAAAATATGGAAATATGGAAAATATGGAAAAAATATGGAAATAAATGAAAATAAAATTTTCATTTATTTCCATATAAATGAAAATTAAAACATAACTGTCCAAAGCCTTGGGATGTAGCAAAAGCAGTTCTAATAGGGAAGTTTATAGCAATACAGGCCTGTCTCAAGAAGCAAGAAAAATCTCAAATAAACAGCCCAACTTTATGCCTAAAGAAGCTAGGAAAAACAAAACAAAACAATAACAAAAACCTAAAACCACTGGAAGGAAGGAAATAATAAAAATTAGAGCAGAAATAAATGATACAAAAAATAAACATACAAAAAAAAAATAGGTCCATGAAACCAGGAGCTAGTTGATTGAAAAAAAAAATCGATATTATTGATAAGCTTCTAGCCAGACTTATCAAGAAAAAAAGAGAAAGGGACTCAAAAAGTAAAATCACAAATGAGGACAGAGAAACACCAACACCACAGAAATACAAGAATAAAAGAATATTATGAAGAATTATATGCCAACAAATTGGAAAACCTAGAAGAAATGGATAAATCCCTAGTAACATAAACTACCAAAACCAAAATAGAAGAAATAGAAAGTTTGAACAGACTGATAACCAGCAAAGAAATTGAACCAATAATCAAAAATTTCCCAACAAACAAAAGTGTAGGACCAAATGGCTTCACAGGTGAATCCTATCAAACATTTAAAGAAGAATTAATACCTATTCTTCCTAAACTATTCCAAAAAATAGAAAAGGAAGGTAAACTTCTAAAAACCTTCTAAGGCCACATTATCTTAATACCAAAACTAGATAAGATACCACTAAAAAAGAGAACTACAGGCCAATATCCTTGATAAACATAGATGTAAAAATCTTCAATAAAATACTAGCAAACTGAATCCAACATATTTTTAAAAATTCACAATTGAGTAGTTTTATTCAATATTCACAAATGAATCAACATAATACACCACATCAATAAGAGAAAAAAACTCTGATCATTTCAGTAGACACGGGAAAAAACATTTGACAAAGTACGACATTGATTCATGATTAAAAAATTTTTAAAAAACCTCAATAAAATAGGTTTCAAGGGAACATACCTCAACATAATAAAGGCCATGTAAGAAAAACCCACAACTAATGTCCTCCTCAATGGGGAAAAACTGAGAGCTTTTCCTCTGATGTCAAGAACAAAACAAGGATGTCCACTCTCACCACTTCTATTCAATATAGTACTGAAGTCCTAACCACAGTAGTCAACAAAAAGAAATAAAAGATATCCAAATTGGCCAGGAAGAAGTCTAACTTTCACTATTTGCTGACATGATACTATGTACAGAAAATTGGAAAGACCAAGAAACAACTGCTAGAACTGATACATGAATTCAGTAGTCATAGAATACAAAATCCATGCACAGAAATCTGTTGCCTTTCTATATACCAATAAGGAAGGAGAAGCATAATTAAGAAGCTAATCCCACTTAAAATCATACCCAAATAGTAAGAAGCCCACAAATAAACCTACCCAAAGAGGTAAAAGACCTGTACTCTGAAGACTATAAAACACTGATGAAATAACTGCAGATGACACAAAGAAATAGAAAGACATTCCATGCTCATGGATTGGAATACAAATACTGTTAAAACGTTTATACTACCCAAAGCAATCTACAGATTTAATGCAATCCCTATCAGAATACCAACAGCAGCTTTCACACAACCAGAACAAATAATTCTAAAATTTGTATGGAGCCAGAAAAGACTCCAGAAGACTTTGGCTGAATAGCCAAAGCAAACTTGAAAAAGGAAAGCAAAGTTGAAGGCATCATAATTCCAGACTTAAAGTTATATTACAAAGCGGTAGTGATCAAAACAGTATGGTGCTGGCACAAAGATAGACTCAGATCAATAGAACAGAATATAAAACCCAGAAATAAACCCGCCCATTATATGGTCAATTAATCTTTGACAAAGAGGCAAGAATATGCAATAGGAAAAAGTCTCTTCAACAAATGGTGTCAGGACACCACCAACATGCAAAAGAATGAAACCGGACCACTTTCTTACACCATATACAGAAACAAACTCAAAATGGACCTAAATGTGAGACCCAAAACCATAAAAATCCTAGAAGAGAGCACAGGCAGTAACTTCTTTGACATCAGCCATAGCAACTAATCGAGATATGTCTCTCTTTTTTTTTTAAGATTTTATTTATTTATTTTAACAGAGAGAGAACACAAGCAGGCAGAGAGCCAGACAGAGGCAGAAAGAGGAGCAGGCTCCCCGCCGAGCAAGGAGCCTGATGTGGGACTCAATCTCAGGACGCTAGGATCATGACCTGAGCCGAAGGCAGCTGCTTAACCAACTGAGCCACCCAGGCGTCCCTAGATATGTCTCTTGAGGTAAGGGAAACAAAAGCAAAAATAAACTATGGGAACCACATCAAAATAAAAAGCTTCTGCACAGAAAGACCCAGCCAACAAAACTAAAAGACAACCTACAGAATGGGGGATGTTTGCAAATGACGTATCTGATGAAAGGTTAGTATCCAAAATATATTTTCAGAACTGATATAATTCAATATCCAAAAAACAAATAATCCAATTTAAAAATGGGCAGAAGACATGAACAGTTTTCCAAAGAAGTCATCCAAATGACCAACAGACACATGGAAAGATGTTTATCATCATTCACCACCAGAAAAATGCAAATCAAAACTACTATGAGATATGATGTCACACCTGCCAGAATGGCTAAAATCAAAAACACAAGAAACATCAAGTGCTGGCAAGGCTGTAGAGAAAAAGGAATCCTCTTGCACTGTTGGTAGGAATGCAAACTGGTACAGCCACTGTGGAAAACAGTAAGGAATTTCCTCATAAAGTTAAAAATAGAACAGCCCTATGGTCCAGTAATCATACATGCTGAGTATTTGTGCAAAGAATACAAAAACGCTAATTCAAAGAGATACATGCACCCCTATATTTATAGCAGTATTAGTTTCAATAGCCAAACTATGAAAGCAGCCCATGTGTCCATCTACTGATGAATGGATAAAGAAGAGGTAGTACACACACACACACACACACACACACAGCCCATGGAATATTATTCAGCCATAAAACACAATGAAATCTTGCCATTTGCAATGACGTGGACGGAACTAGAGAATATAAAACAAATACCATATGATTTCATTCACCTGTGCAAATTATAAAACAAAACAAATGAGCAAAGGGAAAAAAGAGGGAGAGGGAGAGAGAAAGACAAACCAAAAAATAAACTCTTAACTATAAAGGACAAATGATGGTTACCAGAGGGGAGGCAGGAGGAGGGATGGGTGAAATAGGTGATGGGGATTAATGAGTGCACTTGTCATGATGAGCACCAGCAATGCCATTCAACAATGGCAAGGTTGAATCACTATATTGTACGCTTGAAACTAATAGAACACTATAGCTTACTAACTGGAATTAAAATTAAAACTTTATTTTTTAATTTTTTTATTTTTAAAGATTTTATTTATTCATTTGACAGAAAGAGAGAGATTACAAGTAGGCAGAAAGGCAGGCAGAGAGAGAGGGAGAAGCAGGCTCCCTGCCAAGCAGAGAACCTGATGCGGGGCTCGATCCCAGGACCTTGAGATCATGACCCAAGCTGAAGGCAGAGGCTTTAACCCACTGAGCCACCCAGGGGCCCCAAAATTAAAACTTTAAAAGAGAAAAAAGACTCTACAAAGAAAATGGCGACAAGGAAAGAGATGATTCATGTTGTGTGCATGTAAAGCCCACAGATGGCCTGTATTCAGCCCATGATGTTTACCTTAAGAGTTTTGGCAAGGCCTTCAATGTTTTGCTTTTGAAATTTTATCTTACAAAAGGTGGATTTTTTGAATAAATAATTAATTTGCTGGTTTTTAGCCAATTATCAATTAGTTGAAAATTATTAGCCAGAATTATGTTCTAGCCTCTCTGTTATTTACTACTTGTCCCCTCGCAGCTCTTCCCTAATTAAAAAAATTCACAACTCTTTAATAGCTTCTATCTGGCTTCCAGATCTGGAAAGAAAAAAGAGAAACTTCCCATCCTGGTAACATTTTAAATAATCAAAATGTTAAAATTAAAGAAGAATATCTCATGACGAATATCTTCAAAGCAAGGTTTCTGGACTCCAAGACCTGCTAATGTAGAATCACATGAATACGGATGGTCAGTATGTTCAATGGGCATAACTCAATCCAAATCCAAATCCAACAATGGTTGATGAAACTGAGGGAGGCAAAGCAATCTCATTTATCTGAATCATTAGATCCACGGTACAGGACAGGCAGAACACGGATCCACCACAGAGAAAGGAATTCTCAAGATGTCCACAATGATTTCAGAACTCCTCAACTTCCCTTCAGATCAGCTCCTCCCTACCACCAGTACACACAGGCCATACGCATCCACTCACACACTACCTACACCACACACACACAACACACACCACACACATTACCATGCAGCATACGCACACTGCCAAAAACTCGGTAGCAGTAACAAGCGTGTGGACAGAAACCCAAAACACAGGCCCGGGGCAGAATTTTAACATCTCTACTGCTTTAGATATCTATCACTTTAGCTGATACTCATTAAACACTCTTTAAGACATATTCCTTCATCTGATACTGACACTCACTCGAAACTCTGTCTTTCAAGTTTGTCTTGAAAGTCTGTCAACTTTGTCTATTCCAGAATATGTTGACCCTAAGAAGGCTTTCTGTTATCAAGCCCCTGGGATAGTCACTTTTGACCGTTCTTTAAAACCTTACAAGAGAATTGACAGCATAAATATAAAGAAATGATAATAGTATCTACTATTTACGAGCACTGTCTTAAGTGCTTTTTACAAATGTTATTGAATTTAATCTTTGTAATTAACCCACTAAGGGCTACTTAATAAACCAAGTGAAGTTTGAACTCACGGTGGCTTGATTGTACAAGTCCACATTTTTACTAATAATATTTTGCTCCAGATAGCACAACTGGTAGGGAAAGTACAAAAGACTAGATCTCTTAACCATGATTTGGCTTATTTAGAACTAATCAACTAAATAGTGAGAATAGAATTTTCCACTTGAGACAGACAATAACTTGATATCTCATAGCTCATACACATATATATTATTCACTTGAAGTCTATAATATCCTTTTCGTCCACGAATTCTTCCAATTCTATCATTTGTAACTCATACCCTTTTTTATTACTTAAAATGAACAATGTAGATTTCTAGTTGATAGAAATTTAAAGTCTAGCAAAAGAATTATAGTCCTTATACCTTTGGCAATGACCCCAGTGCTGCATAAATGCCACTAGTGAATGAAAACTAATTACAGTTCTTTCAGGCTAAAAAGCAGCAGCTGAATATCACTAATTATGCAATGAAGCTAACAATAATACTAAAAACATTAGCAATAAATATATTCACAGAAAAGACAAATAAAGAAAAAATGCAGCAAATCAGCTATTGTAGAAAAACTGGCAAATGCTGAAATCTTCCTGTATTTCACAATGGATATTTTTAAATGCTTAATTATCAAACAATGATTACTTCTACCTCTTCACAAAGGCAATTTTCATAGCTGTCACACAGCCCCAAATGTGTCTTTAACACATATTGATGATTCTGAATTTTTTTTATTAATGGAGCTATGCCTAAGCTCACATGGCAAACAGCTAGAGTTGACATTCAGTTATGCCAACAACCAGAGACCAATTTATAAGATCACAGTTATCCAAATGACTGGAAAGGAAAAAAATAGGGTTTTGTTTGGATTTGGGGGAAGCAATTGCAATTCAATTGTGTTAACCTGGCCAAATGGCTCTTCCACGCAGACTTCTATTCTAGTCAAATTAGACGCTACATAAAATCCGAAGGATTCAATTGGGAACATATGCCAATTTTATCCTTAATGTGGTTTGATTCAGAAGAGACTTACTAGAGAGAGAGAAAGAGATGAATAATATGAGTACAAACATATCATAGCTGGCTATTTACTTGAATAGTGCCATAAGCATCCCCACCATTCTTCTCGGTAAGCATTTGCCCCAGAGTGAGCAACAAATGAGAAACCTGAATGTCCTATCACCCCACTTGGCTTCAGTTTTTTTGTCTCTCATAGGGTGAGCAACTCACTTGCCTACATGCTATTTAAAGAACTTTTAAGGGTAATTTAGTAAATTTCACGATATGTGATTTTGCCTTCCATGCTCTCTTTAGATCTAGTTGTTTCGAGGAAACTATGAAAGTGAGTTTTTCCATGATAATGTATATTTTATGCAAATGAACTAAGGATTTTAATAAAATCTCAAATAGTTTGAGCATGGGTACTATAGAAAGAAGCATGCATACATTTATAATATTTAAGAGGAGGAGGAGCTACATATGCTGGAATATTAGAATAAGACAACGGGGTGCCTGGGTGGTTCAGTGGGTTGAGCATCTGCCTTGGGCTTGGGTTATGATCCCAGGGTCCTGGAATCCAGTCCTGCATCGGTGGGGGGGGGGGTCCCTGCTCAGTGGGGAGTCTGCTTCTCCTTCTGCCCACCTCTCACTCATGTGCATGTGCTCTCTCTTGCAAAAATAAATAAATTTTAAAAATCTTTTAATAAAAAAAAGAATAAGACAGCAATCTAGGTTCTAGAAATAACTCTGAAATTAATTATAAATGGCCCCCAGAGGGGCACCTGGGTGGCTCAGTGGGTTAAAGCCTCTGCCTTCAGCTCAGGTCATGATCTCAGGGTCCTGGGATCGAGCCCCTCATCAGGCTCTCTGCTCAGCAGGGAGCCTGCTTCCCCCCTTCTCTGCCTGCCTCTGCCTACTTGTGATCTCTCTCTCTCTCTCTGTCAAATAAATAAAATCTTTTAAAAAAATGGCCTCCAATTAACAATGGTTCAACTTAAAATTCTTTGACTTTATAGTAGAAACTGTACTTTGAATTTTGAATCTCTCCCAGGGTTGGTAACATGTGGTATAATACTCTCTCCTGGTGCTGGGCAGCAGCAGTGAGCCACAGCTCCTCGTCAGAACACATCACAAGGGTAAACAACTGCTACACTTACAAACATTCTGTACCCAAACAACCACTGTTTTTCACTTTCACTGCAGTAGTCGATGAATTACATGAGCTGTTCAACACTGTATTATAAATTAGGCTTTGTGTTGGAAGATTTTGCCCAATTGTAGGTTAACCTAAGTGTTCTGAACACGTTTATGGCAGGCTAGGCTAAGCTTTGATGTTCTGAAGGTTAGGTACAGTAAATGCATTTCCAACTTATATTTTTAACCCACAATGGTTTTATTAAGACAGAAACCCACAGTGACAGAGGAAGATCTATACATGTGACCTTGAAAGTTATTTGTGGTTTATTTACTTACAAAATGCTTTATGATTCTATTCTTTTTAGACTTCTTAGTACTAAATGCCTATCTGTAATACTTCTGAAATTTCTTGATCATTCCAGAGAGGGGGGAAAAAGGAAGTAATAATGTTTTTGAAAAAGAAATGAAGAAATAAAAGGAAAAGTGGGGTTAAAAGAATATAATACCATCTATGTGTCAGGGGAAGTGATTAAATAATAGGGAGATCCAGAAGCTCTTGGACCATAAGCAGAGGGGAAAGGGCTCTGAAAAGAGCACAAAATTATGATAACAAAGTGAAATGCAAAAATGTGTATTTATTTTTAAAGCGACAAGGATTACAATAAATTATGAAATTGTAAAGCTTCTGATGAACGAACTAAAAGTCAAAAAATTTTAAAAAGTTATTTTACCTGTAGGACAAGGGAGAGCCTTGTGAAACAAGAAACAAATTCAGCAGGACTCTTAAGATCAAAAGTAAAAAGGGGAGTTTGTTCCACCTTAGGATTCTGATTGGTTAAAGAAAGGACTGTAAAATCCTTAGAATTGGCCGTTGTTCTCTTTTCCATTACAGGAGATCCAGTACACTTTCAAAGAGGTTGAGCAGCTCAGTCCAGAGTCTCGCAGGAGGCACTACATATGCTCATACTTAGAGCTGGTAAACTCTCCTATAGCACCACAAATATCACAAAATCCATACTAAAATAGTAACATTTCTATTAATTCTGTCATCCTCTAAATTTTTTTGGCTGTACATTCTTGATTGTTTTCATATGAAAATTTTACAACATATATACTTAAATCAGCATTTCTTCTATTTTCTTTTATGCTTAAACAGTAATCAGATCTGTTGCACAACAATGTAAATATAATTAATGCTACTAAACTGTACTCTTAGAAATGGTTTAGATGGCAAATTTTATGTTATATATTTTTACCACGATTAAAAAATTTTTAAATTACTTTTTAAGAATCAATAATATAATTTAGAAAAGTTTCACTTCATAATACATTATCAGTACTGTACATTTTTAGGACTGTTATCAAATGGGGGGAAGTAGTTTTGCATACTAAGCTCTTCCAAGTTTGCCACTGAAGTGAATAATCTTAAATACTCCAAACTGTCAACCTTCCTCAACAAGTTTGTTGCTGACGTCCTCAGTGTCATAGGGTATGATTATTTTTATCTTCGTCTATGTCAGTATTTATGACAAAATACCAAAAAATTAAAAATTGTCCCCAACATGGGTGATTCATTTATTCTTCCTTATTAATTGAGTTATCAAAAGTCTAAGACCCTATTTATTACCTCTACCTAAAACATATCTCTTCTCCGAAATCAGTTATTGCTTCAGGTATGAGTTTATTTAGTATGACACTAATTTTTTCAGTATTCCATTTTTATCTGAATATTCTTAACTCTTTAAAGATTAAATCTAAAGATGATGAGAGATAACAAACATCACAAAACATTTTTACAAAATGCAGTTCAAATGAAGTATCCAGGTTTTATCAACTGTTTTGAATAAAGGTTTTTTTTTTTTTTGAATAAAGGTTTTTTTTAATCTACTTATTATTTGGGTTTCTCTCTCAAGTGTCATTAATATTAAAACCAAGTTGCTAAGCTTGAACCACTTTAAAATTCAAACCATCCCATTACCCATGACCTTTAAAGACAAACCCAAGTTGGCATGTGTGCTTAAAACACTCAGTACAAGAGATGAACTAGTAAAGAAAAAAGGACAAATTGCTTTTACTTAAGTAGGCCCCAACCTCAAGGCCAATGGAGGTGGTAGGGTGGGGCAGGGGAAGATGAGACAGAAGATAGATGATGGGGGTTGGGTGGGTCTGACTTGGGTGCCTGCACCTACCACTGAACAAAGTTAGTTTAGCACTAAGATTTGAGAGACAGGAAGAGGGGTGAGTATTTGTACAGGGCATTCTAGGAAAGTGACATTGAGGTTGATGTAGTCTTCCAAGGGAGGACCTTGGGAAGTGAAAAGACAATTAGCCATTGTCTGTCAATAATAAAAGAAATTCTTTAAAGTTCCTGCCTTTTGAGGGCAAGAACTGCTGGGATCAGAGTAGTATCCAGAGCTTCACCAGTGCATTCTCAACAGATGTCCTTGCTAGCTATCATTTAACCATTCATGGAATTATCTGCAAACCAAATAACTATATCCTACTAAATCCAAACTAATTGTACACCCAACTCAACTGCCCCTTAACCAAATGCAAAAACATCCACAGCCACTCAACTATTCAAGAGGATGGAAAGTTTTATAGAGAGGGAGTCAGAGTGGGAAGTCAAGTGTTCTTAATCAACTACAGACAAATTCATGTACTTTTAAAAAATATTTTAAAATGTATGACCATATGAACCTAGGGCCCCTTCTGGAGCTCTGAATGGGATCTTGACAAATTTCATTCTCTTCACAAGACTCCTCCTTCAGACTCCAAGCTCCTAGAGGGCAGGACCTGCATCTTTTATCTCTGTGTACAGAATTCCTCACATAGTGTATAATGCAGTGTGGGTGCATAAAAAAATATTTCACGGACAAATGGACCAACTATGGTACATACAAGACAATGCTGGCAAGAGGAGGCAATTAAATCTTCATGCCAAGATATAGAGAGGACCAAGTGAAGCTACTGAAATTTCTGAAATGAAATGATATTTAGGAGGAATATATTGGACATTTTCAATTGAATTTTTGTTTTTTGTCCTGTTTTTGCTGCCCTGTGTCTGATCTCTTCTTCCTAAATTTGGGAGATTAGCCATTAGGTAAGTCTTGAGGGAGGCTATGTCTGTCTATCACTACAAAAGCAAAAAAAAAAAAAATCTAGGTATATGCTTCCCTATCTCTAGGAGGCTGGCTGACAGGAATATGAGCTAAACTTTGTCAATTAGATATAACCAGTAAGGACTCACATCAGGACTTAATGATGAGAATCCATCCATTTCTGGAGCAGTAACAGCATCTAGTGTCCAATGACAGAGGGCCAGCCATGATATATGGTTTCCAAGGTAAGCAGTAGTGGTGGTACTGGGACCAGAATTCACTGTCTAGCATCCTCTCTAGAGATGTAGAGCTATATGGAAATTTATCGAGCCTGTATTCCTCTGTCTCCGTGACAACACACTGTACTGTTTTTTCCTTTGTCTCCTATGATAATACACTCTCCTGTTGTCCTTCTGCATCCCTGACCATTTCTTCCCTGTCGCCTTTGAAAGTGCTTTCTAATTGCATCAGCCTTTAAATGTTAGATCATCAAGGTTCATCCTCAGGCCTTTGTCTTTACTCACTTTATAACCATCTACTGACAACGTCTTCCACCTTTCTGCACCCTAGTTCCAGGCACCATCACCTTTAACCTAGATTATCACATAACATTTGTTCTGTCCTTCCACATCCACCCCTCATGTCTCCCAACATTCAACCCAGCTTCTGTAATCCAGCCTCTAATTTGAAATCAGAGTAGCCTTTCCAAATGGCAATCAGATCAGCCCTCCATGTAAACCCCTCATTGGATTACCAGTTTCTTTAGGAAAAACATAAAAATCCTTACTACAGTTTAAAAGGCTCTGTAGGTCTTGCTCCTGCCTAGGAGCAAACACACAACATGATGCTTGTCTTTTGATGAAACCAACCCAGTTCCTCTTCCCCTGACCTTCCCATCATTGAACTATTTCCTGTTCATTTTTCAAATTTCAGTTCAAGTATATTAGTGTAAGGAAAGTCCTCCCTGACCCAGATTAAGTCTGATCTCTGCATTAAGCATTCTAATAGAACCAAATACCATTCCTTTACAATACTTAACATTTGAATTATACATTTAAGTATGTGATTAGAGGATTTGATATCTAAATCTCCAATTAAATGGTAAGAACTATGAGGAAAGGCCCCCATGTTTTTGTTTTTGTTTTCCATGTCATGTTCCAAAGAGTGCGTAGTCCTAACCTGTAGAAGTCTACAGTAAACATTTTGAAGGAACAAGTGAAAAAAACTTCAATATTTAAAGAATGTAATACTAAACTACTATTAATACCCACTTCTCCCACTCCTCCCATGCTCAAGCCCTGGAAGCTGTCACTGACTCTTCCTTTCCATCATTCACTATTTAATCATCAAGTTTCATCATTCTTATTTGGAAATTTTCATTTTATATTCAACTGTGCTAGCACAAACATGTTTTAGAAGTAAATTTTTATAACTGCTGTTCTATATGCTTGAGGCTCTCCTTCTCATAGTGCATCCCACATACTGCTGAAAAATTTAGTTTATGTTCCAATTATAAGTACAACATCCATTATATTAAATCTTATAGTGGTAAGTATAGAGTCCATCAGAGTTTTTGAGTATGTTAAAAGTTAGTTTCTTAAGCTATTCATCCTAGTTCATCAGAGCCTGTAGTCAAGTTACCTAAAAAACTTTGTATCTCAAATGCTCTCAATATGAAATATCACCTCTTGCTAGGAAAGTCTGATCACTCTCTAATTAGTATAATTTATGACTCCCATCTTTTCTTCTTTTCTCAAATTGCTCTCACTCCTAGAATGGATTCATCTTGCATTTTTTTGTTTTTTGGTTTTTTGTTTGTTTTAAGGCTAGTCAACTGAAACAGTGGAAGTGGAGAAAGAACAAATAAATCTGTAACTGGCTGTGATCAATTAATTGTAAATACTACTGCAGTCAAACCAGCCTGTCCTCATCTTGTTTTGAATGTAAAAGCTATCACCCACATACAACTAAGACTTCACTCCGTCCAATCTATCTTAAAATTCAAATGACAGAAAATTTTAAATGAAAGCAATTCCAGTTTTTACCACCTTCTATGAAGGGACAGGAAGGCAGAAGTAGGATCAAAAGATACTCATTACATTGTAAAATATGATAAAACTCTATTTCCACTACTTCCAATATTATCCAATTCTTTCCTTCACTCCCAAGTTCCAATCTAAAACATTTTCTAAATTCAGCCCATAAATTGACTTTTTCCCCCCAATCCTATCTAACTTGAATTTGTCTGCCTTTTCTCTGATATTAATTCCTAATAGGGCAGTCACTTTATTATAAATCTCTTTGACTCTTCTACTTATCTGGATTGATACTGTGTGCTATGCTAGTATAAAGTGAAGTACAGAGACCCCGAATACTCTCACATGAATAATTTTTGTCTCTGCTTCAAAATACTATACATCCTTAAGAACAAAGTCTTAAGAATTATTTCTCCCATAAAAACTTCCCTAATGGTTTCATCATACATTTTATATACTTACATAATTAAGTTCCATATCACAAAATTTTTAGCTCTTAAGTACACACTCAGTGATTAAATTTTAAATTGGAAAATGTTTTTGGAGATAATCTAGTTTCATTCTTCCCTTTTACATAGGAGAGAATGAAAACTCTTCCTCAAGCACCTGGGTGGCTCAGTAAGTTAAAGCCTCTGCCTTCGGCCCAGGTCATGATCTCAGGGTCCTGGGATCAAGCCGCGCATCAGGCTCTCTGCTCAGCACAGAGCCTGCTTCCTCCTCTCTCTGCCTGCCTCTGCCTACTTATGATCTCTCTCTCTCTGTCAAATAAATAAATAAATATTTTTAAAAAAAGAAAACTCTTTCTCAACCCTGTTACAGATGTCTGCGTTATTGCCTCCTAATAGATTAAAATACCTGGTTGGTGGAGAATGGCTATATACTGCTTTTGTATCTTCCTCAGCCCATTCCATGGCACTATGTACAAAATAACCAAATACTATATCAAAAAATTACAAGGGAGTCGTACCCAAATTCCTCTATTTCAAATAAGAAAATATACCCTTGACATAAGTGCTTTGTGCAAGATCATATATCTAGTTAGTAACCAATACAAAATATTTAAATATATAATATAATTTGAATATTTTATATTCAAATATTTTATACTTAAAATATGACTTAGGTGCACTTTTGGGGAAGATGGTGGAATAGGAGGACCCTAAGCTTACCTCATCTCGATATCTGGATGGCAGCCACATCTCTGTAAATAACCCAGAAAATGAACAAAAGATGGGGAAACCCTACCGACTACAGGCAGAGAGAACCACTGCACAAAACTGGTCTGAAGGCAAAAGCAGTTCAGCCACAACAGCCCAGTGCCAGCAACATCCCTAGCAGACACCCTGAAGTGCCAGGTTCTGGTGAATAGGAGACATTGTACTGCAGGGCGCTACAGCCCCTTTTCTTCATAAGCCCACTGCTTTCCAGAGCAGGAGACATAGTGGACTTTCCTCACACAGAGAGTTCAACAAATAATCAGACAGAGGAATACGTCCCAAATGAAAAAGAGGACACAAATCACAGCAAGAGACCTAAGCAAAATGGAAATAATATGCTGAAAGAGAATTTAAAATAATGGTCATAAAGATACTCATTGGACTTGAGAAAAGAGTGGAGGACCTCAGTGAGACCTTTACTAAAGAGATAGAAAACATAAAAAGGAACCAGAGATGAAGAACTCAATAAATGAAATTAAAAATATACTAAATGAAATAGACAGTAGACTAGACAAAGCAGAAGAATGGATTAGTGACCTGGAGCACAGAGTAATGTAAAGCAAGCAAGCTGAACAGGAGAGAGAAATAATAATAACAACAACAACAATAACAACAGACTTAGGAAACTCAATGACACCATCAGGTATAATAACATTTGCATTATATGGATCCCAGAAGAAGAGAGAGAAAAGGGGGCAGAAAATTTATTTGAATAAATAATAGCTGAAAATCACCTAAATCTAGAGAAGGAAACAGAAGTCCAGATCCAGGAAGCACAGAGAACACCCAACAAATCAACCCAAGGAGGTCCACACCAAGACACATAGTAAATAAGTAAGACGGCAAAATGCAGTAATAAAGAGGAATTTAAAAGTAGCAAGCGAGGGGTGCCTGGGTGGCTCGGTGGGTCGGAGCCTCTGCCTTCACCTCGGGTCATGATCCCAGCGTCCTGGGATCGAGTCCCGCATCGGGCTCTCTGCTCAGCAGGAAGCCTGCTTTCCCCTCTCTCTCTGCCTGCCTCTCTGCCTACTTGTGATCTCTCTCTCTCTCTCTCTCTGTCAAATAAATAAATAAAAATATTAAAAAAAATTTTTTTTTAAAAAAGTAGCAAGCAAAAAGAAAATAGTTACCCACAAGGGAAATCCCATAAGGCTATCAGCTTATTTTTCAGAACAAATTTTATAGGCCAGATGGGAGTGGCACACTATATTCAAAGTGCTGAAAGGAAAAAAAAAAACAAAAAAACCTGCAGCCAAGAATACTCTGTTGAGTAAGGCTATCATTCAGAATAGAAAGAGAGATAAAGCGCCTCTCAGACAGCAAAAGTTAAAGGAATTCATGATTACAAGAAATGTTAAAGGAGAATCTTTGAGTATAAAGGAAAGACCATAAATAGGAGTAAGAAAAGTAAGATACACAAAAGTAGTAAAATAGGTATATGTATAAAAATCAGGCAAGGAACTCACAAAATAAAAGGATTTAAAGTATGACCTAAAAAGTTGGGGGAAGAGGCTTAAAGAATGGGTTCAAACTTCAGCTACATAATGTAAACTGATATATGCATTACATGTTAAACCTAAAGGTAGCCACAAATCAAAAACCAGTAATAGATAGGCAAAAATAAAGAGAAAAGAATTCAAGTATATCACTAAAGAAATCCAAAAAACCATGATAGAATAAAGCAAGAGAAGAAAGGAACAGAAAAGAACTACAAAAACAATCATAAGTAACAAAATGGCAATAAAAAAAAACATACCTCTCATTAATTTTTTTGAATGTAAATGGACTCAATGCTCCAATTAAAAGACATAGCACAAGAGAATGGATAAAAAAAAGCAAGACTCATTTGGGGTGCCTGGATGGCTCAGTGGGTTAAAGCCTCTGCCTTCAGCTTAGGTCATGATCTCAGGGTCCTGGGATAGAGCCCAGCATTAGGCTCTCCGCTCACCAGGGAGCCTGCTTCTCCCTCTGCCTCTGCCTGCCTCTCCGCCTACTTGTGATCTCTTTCCTCTCTGTCAAATAAATAAATAAAATCCTTTTTTTTAAAAAAAAAAAAAAGCAAGACTTATTTATACACTGCCTACAAGAGATTCATTTCAGGCCTAAAGACACATACAGACTGAAAGTGAGAAGATTAAAAAGTATTTATCATAAATACTTTTTATGATAGAGGTAAATAGAGGTAAAAAGAAAGTTGGGGTAACAATATTTCTATTAGACAAAATAGACTTTAAAACGGAGACTGTTGGGCACCTGAGTGGCTCAGTGGGTTAAAGCCTCTGCCTTCGGCTCAGGTCATGATCTCAGGGTCCTGAGATCGAGACCTGCATCGGGCTCTCTGCTCAGCAAGAAGCCTGCTTCCCCCTCTCTCTGCCTGCCTCTCTGCCTGCTTGTGATCTCTCTCTCTCTCTGTCAAATAAATAAGTGAAATCTTTTAAATAAATAAATAAATAGATAATATATAAAATGAAGACTGTAATAAGAGACAAAAAAAGGCACTATCTAATCATAAAGGAACAATATAACAAGATATAACAATTGTAAATATTTATGCACCCAACATAGAAGTACCCAAATATATAAGTACCTAATAAAAAATATAAAGAAAGTAATCGACCATAATACAATAATAGTAGGGAACTTTAACACCCTCCTTACATCAATGGATAGATCATTCAAAAAAAAATCAATAAGGAAAGAGTGACTTTAATTTACACATTAGACAAGATGGATCTAATAGGTATATTCAGAACATTTCGTCCTAAAATAGCTGAGTACATCTTCTTTTCCATATACAAGGAACATTCTCCAGAAGAGATCATATATTAAGCCACAAAAAAAGTCTCAACAAATTCAAAAAATATCAAAGTCAAACCTGCATCTTTTCCAACCACAGTGCTATGAAACTAGAAATTAACCACAAGAAAAAATCTGGAAAGAACAAAAATTTATAGAGGTTAAATAACATGCTACTAAACAATGAATAGGTCAACCAAGAAATCAAAGAGGAAATTAAAAAAATACATGGAAACAAATTAAAAGGAAAAAACAATGGTTCAAAAACTTTGGGATGCAGCAAAAGCTATTCTAAGAGGGAACTTTAGGGGCACCTGGGTGGCTCAGTTGCTAACGCATCTAACTCTTG
Source organism: Nasua narica (assembly GCA_028533885.1). Taxonomy (NCBI): domain Eukaryota; kingdom Metazoa; phylum Chordata; class Mammalia; order Carnivora; family Procyonidae; genus Nasua; species Nasua narica. The sequence goes on from CM052800.1 coordinate 103,978,978, forward strand.
ATTTGGGCTCAGGTCATGATCTCAGAATTGTGAGATAGAGCCCTAGGGTGGGCTCTGCACAGAGCAGAGGATCTTGCTTAAGATTCTCTCCCTCTCCCTCTGCCTCCACCCATAAGTAAGTAAGTAAATAAATAAATACATACATACATAAATAAGGAAGTTTATAGCAATAGAGGCTTACCTCAAGAAGCAAGAAAAATTCAAATAAACAACCTAACTCTACACCTAAATGAGCTCGATAAAGAAGAACAAACAAAACTCCAAACCAGTAAAGGGAAGGAAATAATAAAGATTATAGCAAAATATATGAAATAGAAACTAAAAAAAAAAAATTGCACAGATCGATGAACACAAGAGCTGGTCTTTGAAAAGATCAACAAATTTGATAAACCTTTAGCCAGACTCATCAAAAAGAAAAACAGGGAGGAAAAGGAAGAGGACTCAAATAAAATCAGAAATGAGAGAGGAGAAATAACAACCAACACCATAGAAATAGAAAAGATTCTAAGAGAATATTATGAAAATAACATGCCAACAAATTAGACAACCTAGAAAAAATGGATAAATTCCTAAAAATATGTAACTTCCCCAAACTTCATCAGAAAAGATAGAAAATTGAACAAACCATTATCAGCAATGAAATCAAAACAATAATCAAAAAATAATTCCTAACAAATCAAAGTCCAGGACCAGACAGTTTCACAGGTGAATTCTACCAAACATTAAAGAAGAGTTAATACCTATTCTTCTCAAGCTACTTCAAAAAATAGAAGAGGAAAGAAAGCTTTCAATTTCATTCAATGAGACCAGCATTACCCTGGCATGAAAAACATATAAAGACACTACAAAAAGTGAGAGCTACAACCAACATTTCTGATGAACACAGATGCAAAAATCTTCAACAAAATATTAGCAAACTGAATCCAACAATACATTTTAAAAAATCATTCACCAGGATTTATACAAAAGATACAAGAGTAGTTCGATATTTTCAAACTGATCAACATAATACATCACCTCAACAAGAAAAAGGATAAAAATCATATGATCAAAAAATATATTTCATTTTATTTATACAGAAAAAGCATTTGACAAAGTATAATATCCATTCATGATAAAAAACCCTCAACAAAATAGGTTTAGAGAGAACATACTTAAACATAATGAAGGCTATATACAGCTAATATTATTCTCAATGAGAAAAAAAGGTGAGTGCTTTCCCCCTAGGATCAGGAACAAAGACAAGGATATCCACTCTCACCAATTCTATTCAACATATACCTGAAGTCCTAGCCACAGCAATCAGACAAGAAAAAGAAATAGAAGGCATCCAAATCAGCAAGGAAAAAGCAAATCTTACACTATTTGCTGATAACACGATACTATATATAGAAAATCTTTAAGGCTCCACCAAAAAACTAGAACTGATAAATGAATTCAGTAAAATCACAGAATGCAAAATCAAGGCACAGAAACCCATTGTATTTCTATATACTAATAATGAAGTAAGAGAAAGAAAAATTAAGAAAGCAATCCCATTTACAATTTTACCAGAAACAATAAAATACCTAAGAATAAACTTAACCAAGGAGGTGAAAGACCCATGCTCTGAAAACTGTAAAATACTAGTGAAAGAAATTGAAGATGACATAATGACATGGAAAAACATTCCATCCTCATGGATTAGAAGAACAAATATTGCTAAATGTCCATAATGCCCAAAGCAATCTACAGATTTAATGCAATCCCTATCAAAATACCCAAAGAATTTTTCACAGAATGAGAACAAATAATCCTTAAATTTGTATGGAACCATAAAAGACCCTGAATAGCCAAAGCAATCTTGAAAAAGAAAAACAAAGCTGGATGATTTCATATTTAAAGTTAGATTACAAAGCTGTAGTAATCAAAACAGTAGAATACTGTATAAAAATAGACACTTAGACCAATGGAACAGAATAGAAAACACAGAAGCAAACCTACAATTAAATGGTCAATTGATCTTTGACAAAGAAGCAAGAATATGCAATAGGAAAAAGATAGTCTCCTCAACAAATGTTGTCAGGAAAACTGGACACCAACATGCAAAAGAATGAAACTAGACCACTTTCTTACACCATACACAAAAATAAACTCAAAATTGATTAAGGACCTAACTGTGAGACCTGAAACCATAAAAATCTTAGAAGACAGCATGGGCTCTCTGACATCAGCCATAATAATGTTATTCTAGATATGCCTTCTGAGGTAAGGGAACAAATTATTTGAACCACATCAAAATAAAAATCTTCTGCACAGAGAAAGACCCAATAAACAAAACTATAAGACAACCTACAGAATGGGAGAAGATTACTTGCAAATGACATATCTGGCAAAGGGTTAGTATCCAAAATATATATATACAGAACTGATACAACTCAACACCCAAAAAACAAATAAACCAACTTAAAAATGGGCAGAAGACATGAACAGACAGTTTTCCAAAGAAGATATCCAAATGACCAACAGACACATGGAAAGATATCCATCATCATTCACCATCAGGGAAATGGAAATCAAAACTACCATGAGATATGATGTTACACCTGCCAGAATGGCTAAAATCAAAGAAACAACAAGAAACAATAAATAACAAATGTTGACAAGGATGTAGAGAAAAAGGAACCCTCTTGCATTGTTGGTGGGAATGCAAACTGGTACAGCCACTGTGGAAAACAGTATGGAGGTTCTTCATAAAGTTAAAATTAAAACTACCCTATGGTCCAGTAATCACACACACTGAATATTTATGCAAAGAATACAAAAACACTAATTCAAAGAGACACATGCACCCTTACGTTTATAGCAGCCTTAGTTACAGTAGCCAAACTATAGAAGCAGCCCAAGTGTCCATCAGTAGATGAATGAATAAAGAAGTGGTATATGTATACAATGGAATGTTATTCAGTCATAAAAAAATAAAATCTTGTCATTTGAAAGAGCATGGATGAAGCTAGTGAGTATAATGTTAAGCAAAATAAGTCAGTCAGAGAAAGACAAGTATCATATGATTTCACTCATGTGGAATTTAAGAAACAAAACAAATTAACAAAGAGGGAAAATGAAATAAACCAAAAAAGACTCTTAACTATAGAAAACAAACAGATGGTTACCAGAGGGGAAGTTGGAGGTGGGATGGGTGAAATAGGTGAAGGGGATTAAGAGTACACTTACCTCAATGAGAACTGAGTAATATATGGAATTAGTGAATCACTATATTGTACAGCTGAATCTAATTTAATGCTGTATGTTAACTAACTAGCATTAAAATTTTAAAAAGTAGGAAAAAAGAAACAGGTGAAGGAGATTAAGAGTATACTTACCAAGATGAGCACTGAGTAATGTGTGGAATTGTTGAATCATTTTTTGTTACATATGAAACTAATATAATACTATACGTCAACTATACTGAAATTAAAATTAAAAATATATATGATATAAAGTATTTAAATACATGATATTTAAAACAATCATGTACAATATGATCTCTCTGATATGAAGAATTTGAGAGGCAGGGCGGGGGGTTGTGGGGGGTAGGGAGGGAAAAAATGAAACAAGATGTGATTGGAAAGGAGACAAACCATAAGAGACTCTCAATCTCACAAAACAAACTGATGGTTGCTGGAGCCCTTTTCTAAGCCACCTTGGAGCCCTTTTCTAAGCCAGGAACCAAATGGAAACAACAAAGCTCTTTGCAGAAAAAAAAAGAGAGAGAGAGAGAAAAGAAAAAAATAAAAGAAAAAAGGGGAAGCAATGAAAAAATAATAGTTTTATCTGAGGGGAAGGAAAGATTAAAATAAAGAGGGAAGGGAGTAGACAAAGCATCAGAGGTAATGGTATTCTTACAATGAATGATGGGCTCATGGAAGTGAATTGTCCTGGTGTTCTTTATACCAGTGATTATTTTTATAATGAAATATATCTATTAAATTTTAACTTATATAGAAAATTACATAAATATTAGGTGAACAACTTAGTGAATTATCATGAAGTGAACATATCTGTGTAACTAGCACCCATTTTCGGATACAGAAATTTATAAGAACCCAAAAGCTTCCTTGTGCTGCTTTCCAGTCATCACCCTCCAAAGGTAAACACTATGGGGACTATGAACAGCACAGATTAGTGTTGTCTGTTGTTGAAATTCACATGCATGGAATTATGTATTAAGAAGTCTTTTGTGTCTGGTTTCTTTCATACAATATGTCTATAAGATCCAGCCATGTTGCTACTTATAATACCTGTTTGTTCATTTGGATTTTTGAATAACCTAAAAATGCTGCAATTTATCCTTTCTGTTGTTAATAGACATGTATTTCTTCCAGTGTTTGGCTCTTATAAACAGTGTGGTCATAGACATTTCCATTCTCACATAAGTACATATTTCTGACAGAAATATACTTAAGCAAAGGCATATACCTTGCTAGTTCATAGTATAAATACATATTTAGCTTTAGGAAATATTGGGAAAAGTTTTATGAAGTAATTATACCAACTTACATTCCTACAACCAGTATATAAGAGTTCTAATTATTCAACATCATCACTAATACTTACCATTATCAATTTTTTATTTTAGTCCTTGTAGTGATGTCTTACACATATTTTTAAAATATTTTGTATTGTCAAAATTTAATGAAATTTAATTAAAAATTCTCGTGATTTAAGAATTTGATTTATTTTAATTTTTTATATCAAGAAAACCTAAACTGGGCACCTGGGTGGCTAAGTTGGTTAAGCAACTATCTTTGGCTCAGGTCATGATCCTGGAGTCCCAGGATCGAGTCCTCCATCAGGCTCCCAGCTTCACAGGGAGTCTGCTTCTCCCTCTGACCTTCTCCCCTCTCATGCTCTATCTCACTCTCTCTCTCAGATAAATAATAAAATCTTTAAAAAAAAAAAAAGAAAGAAAGAAAACCTAAACTTCTGCTATCATATTATGTAAAAGATTGATGGATTGATTGATAGACATTAGTGTAAAGATAGATGATAGCCATTAGAGAGACAGATTAGCATAATACTTAAGATCTAAATTCTGAACATAGATCATCTGAATTAAATCTTGGATTCCTCACTTAGTAGCTATGTAATCTTGGGCAAGTTACTTAAATATGTTCACTTTAGATTCCCTCAACTACAAAATGCCAATAACAATAGTATGTACTTCATAAAACTGTCAGGATTAAATAAGCTACTATATAAAATAGTAAAAATAGTGAGGAATACAGCAAGCAGTAAATAAATATTAGTTGTTCTTATAATACCTAAGCCTACATGAGATTATTTACATATAGACATATTTTTACATAGTCATTACTTAAACTTGTGTGAAATAAGTAGAAATTGTCCTCGCCCTTTCCAGTTACATACCTAGGAAAGGCATCCCATGTAGAAGGAAGGAAGGAAGGAAGGAAGGAAGGAAGGAAGGAAGGAAAGTGAGGAAACTGAGGGAGGAAGGAAAGAAGGGAAGAGAGGGAGGAAGGAAATAGGATAGTAAAAGTACAATTACTTCAAACTTCTACTTAGATCTACCCTAGATTCTTTAGCAAAATTTTTTTAAAAATCATAGAATACATTAAAGTCATCTTATCTAAACTCCTCAATTTCAAATAAGGAAAACGGAGCCTGGAGATGTTAAGTGCTTTGTGCAAGATCACATATCTAATTAGAAACAAATATAAAGCCCAGTGACCCTCAGCCCAGTGCTTAGATATTTCTCCAATAAAGCCTCCCCATCCGTAGCAAGATTTAAGATGCTAAATCAATCAGTGTCCATAGATCATCATCAGAATAATTAAATACATTCAAAACTGCTTGGGAAGGAAGGTAAAAAGTTAATATTAATTGAAAATGTATCCACATTCTATCATTAAAACCCAAACTTACCTACTTCAAGATAGCAAATAATTTATAAGTGATTTACTTAGTACATAAAGGCAAATTTGTGTTATTCCATTGAATTAATACTGTGAAAATTAATCACATTGCTTAATAAAGAAATACTAACAGATTTGCAAAACTTTGTATATTTCCCAAACTAATTGATATCTCTCAAAGATAATACTACCTTCTGAAGATAATACTTACTCCATATTATTTTCAGTTATTTATATTTGCTTTTAGTGAGATCTCAAGTGAATCAGATTAAACATAAAGATCATTGAGTTTTATTCTTTTGAACTTAATAGAAGATACTTTATTGCAAAATGCTTTGTTTTTATGGAGTATTTCTTTTTTACAGAGTGAAATTAGGTTTGCAAATACAAAAGCTAGATATTAGCAAAAGTCAAGATATCTCTATAGTTCAAATATTTTGTTTTACATTGACCAAGTTATGAATTTATTAATAAGCATGTAGTTTATTTAGACAACTTTGTTTTCACCTCTGAACTATATACCATAAACAAATACACACCAAAGCCATCCTTAAGAACAAAGATTTCAGTAGGATCTCAAGTTTCATGCTTTATCATAAGGACCTCTGTCCTATTTAAATATATTCCATCTTTTATCTCCATAACTCTTACCATCTGGCTCAATTTACCCATCCATGAAATTAACTGAGATAGAACACAATTCTTTCCATAGCTCGAATGATACGAAAACAAATTGTCAATCTCTCCATTAATAGATTCTGGTTTTTAAGAAAGTACTCATGAAACAAGGGCCTGACACATGGTAAGCATTTAATTGGCTAAGGGAATGACTACACAAACTACATAGTAGCTACATTAACTATATAGTCTTTCTTTTTTTTGCCATTTTATGAATATTTTCAAACCTCCAAAAAAGTCGAAAGAATTATATGGTATTCACCAATATATTTACCATCTAGTATTTATAGTTGTTTACATTTTTAGAATTGCCCTATCATATATCTATCCAACTATTCTATTAATCCAGCTTATTTTTCTTTAAAGATTTTATTTACTTATTTGACAGAGAGGAGAGAGATCACAAGTAGGCAGAGAGGCAGGCAGAGAGAGGGGGAAGCAGGCTCCGCGCTGAGCAGAGAGCCCAATGTGGGGCTCAATCCCAGGATCCTGAGATCATGACCTGAGCTGAAGGCAGAGGCTTTAACCCACTGAACCACCCAGGCGCCAAATCTAGCTTATTTTTTGATGCATTTCAAAATAAGTTGTGTACGCTAATATCCAACACCCTAAAACCTTTCAATACAATTTTTATTTTTTTTTTGTTTTTTGAAGTTAAAATGTTATGTTATATGAAATATAGAAATCTTGCATTTACTATTTGAGATGTGAGAAACACATACTCCCAAGTAACCAAACACACTACCCATCAATCCAGCTAGTTCACTTGTGTGACTCTGCAGTCAATTTCTACTTTATCTATATAAAGGCAACCTTTATTCTGACCTCTTTACCATAAATTAGTTTTACCTAACATAAACTTCATATAAATGGAATAGTGTAGTATTCACAATATATAACACAAAGTCAGATACATAGTACACACTCAACAAATATCTTCTTGAACTGCTTTTCAGAGTTATACATACTTGGTTTCCTTTCTTTCTGCTCCCATAATCTTTACTTCTGAAATTTCATCCAATCTTACAATTCCAGTTCTCATTACCAGTTCTAATATCTCCCCTAAGTTGGGAACATAGAACTATCCTAAAATGCTGCTACATATCACATCCATATTTGATAGTAAAACACACCATGTCTTCATACTCAATGTGTCTAAAACCAAACGCACCCCATTTCATTTCTAATGGAAGCACAGCACACCCAAGCAATTCCTAACCTTTCATAACTCCTCCATCTTCTTCCTCAGACATTTGCTTGTCAAAACCAATAAACTCTAATGATATATACTTATATTTTATTTCCCTTCCCTCCTTCATTCCAAATGCCAATAACCTCTTTCAGATTATTACTTACCTCTGAATTATAGTACTAAATGGCACCCCAACAAAGTTCTTTGTCTCTCATTTTTAATCCAATTTACATTTGCCCATGATAAATCTCCTTGAAACATTGCTAAACTCATTTTACTCGTCCCTCAAAACCTTCCATGACTTTCCATTGCCTGTTGAGTAAATCCAAATTATTTTATCCCCCATTCAAATTATCCTCCCTCTAGCCCCACCCAATCCTTGCAGTTTCATTTCCTGTTACTCTTTTAAATCCTAGTCAAAAAACACCAGAAGCTATTGCCTATTGATGACCTATCACTTTCATCACTTCGTTACTACTAATATTGGATCTTATGCCAGGAATGCCTCTTCTCTCATCTCACATCCAAATTCTGTTTTTCAGCCAAGGCCCAGAAAAAAATCTTTCCATGAAATATTAACTGAACAATCTTGTTTTTCTCTTACCCAAGTAGTATTATGTTTACACATGGATTATGGCACTTATCCTTTCTTGTTATGTAATAGATTTTTATGCTATTCATTAAGTAGGGAGGTGGGCCAGTTCAGTAAATCTCTATGTGCCCTAGAGTCAAATAGATAGAGGTCCAAATCTTAACCCAGCTACTCACTAGGTAAGTGACCTCAGGCAAAGTCGTTAACCTCATGCATATTGTCTGTAAAAGCAGGGACAAAATTAACTTCACCTATCATTGTAAAGATTTGTTATGCATATAAAGTGCCTGTTACATTGACATTCAAAGAGTAGTAGTTCTTTGCTCAAGCTTCATACATGCCAGAAGATTTCACAAATTAATCTTATTCAATGTTTAAAAAAATGCCATTAATGTCATTTGCATTTGAAGAAGTTGAGGATTTGGTCACATGGATGGTGAGTGACAGAGAAACTGTAGGCTCTTTATTCACATTTATATTCCTCAGAGTAACATGCCATGTACATACGGAGTACTCAGTTAACACACACACACACAAAATAATGAGTGACTGATTAAAATTTTTCAGAAACAAACAAAAAAATATTTACTGGCCAAAACCAAATAAATAAGAAGGTAGCTATACTAATGGATCATAGTTAATATTCTATGTTACATTTCTTTATGATGTAAAAAAAGGCAATCAGAACACCATTTTAAAAATTATCCTGGAGGAGGAGCAAGATGGCAGAGAAGTAGGAGGTTGAGATAGAACCGGATCCCAGAAGTTCATCTAGATAGTTATCAAATCATTCTAAAAGCCAGCATACTCAACAGGAGAGAGAAGAGAGGAAGACGAGCAATCCTAGGAGCAGAAAATCGACCACTTTCCGAAAGGTAGGACGTTTGGAAAAGTGAATCCAAAGCAACCAGAAGAGAGACCACGGAGGGGGGGAAGGGGCCGGCTCCCTGCAGCCGCAGAGCCACGGAGCACAAAATCGGAACTTTTAAAGTCTGCTCCACTGACAGACATTGCCCCAGAAGCTAAGCCGGAGGTTCAGCCCTTCCAGGAACAGAGTGGTTTCAGGACCCACGAGATCATAAAGAAACCAGGGGTGTCTGAGTGCGGCAGAGCTCCCAGATATCGGGGCGGAGAAGCCGGCAGCAGAGAAAGAGTCGCACAGTGCGCTTTCAACTGGGGCTTACCCTAGACCGTGGCCGCGGCCTTTCGAGCGGGGACCACATAAGGCATTCACGGAGAAACCTCCTCCTTCCTCCTCGGGGAGGAGCGGTATGGGAGTGCGCAGCAGGAATCTGCTGGGTTTGGAGACTCCAGACGGGGCCGTGAGCCAAAGATAGAAATGTGCCCTGGGCTCGGAGCTTGGGTGGGGACCCGGGGGACGGGAGTGATTGACTGCTTTCCTCTGAGGGCATGCTGAGGAGTGGGGACTCCAGCGCTCAGGGCCTCCAGCGCTCAGCTCCTCCTGCAGAGACTGGGAGCCACCATTTACATTCCCGGCCTCCAGGGCGGTACGGAAAGTGCTAAGGGAACAAAGACTCCTGAGAGCAAACCTGAGCGAATTGCTTGGCCCCTCCCTGGGCAAGGGCGGGGCAATTCCACCTCAGGCAAAGACATCTGAGAACCAAGTTCAAAAGGCCCCTCTCCAGAAGATCAGTGAGAATATCCAGCCAAGCCCAAGTTCATCAATCAGTGAGAACTGTGGAACTCCAGAGTACTTTTCTCTCTCACTCATATATTCTTAGCTCGATAAAATGACAAGGTGGAAAAACTCACCACAAAAAAAAGAACAAGAGACAGTACCGACGGCTAGAGAACTAGTTAATACAGACATCAGTAATATGTCAGAAATAGAGTTCAAAATGACAGTCATCAAGATGCTAGCTGGGCTCGAAAAAAACATGGAAGAGATCAAAGAATCCCTTTTGGGAGAAATAAAATCCCTTTT
>CM052800.1:103989799-104047984 GCA_028533885.1 Nasua narica
GGGGGAGGGTATGTGCTATGGCAAATGCTGTGAAATGTGTAAGCCTGATGATTCACAGACATGTACCCTGGGGCAAATAATACATTATATGTTAATATAAAAAAATTTTAAAAAAACGATTTTGAATTTGGAAGTCATCCTGAGGAAGGAGGAAGAAAATAGCAAAATAATACCTGGCTGCAGACAAAGTAAACTTAATTTATCTTAGGTAAAATAATCCAAAATACCTAGAAGGTGGTAATGACAAAAAAAAAAAAAAAAAACCTGAGAAAGAATGGGTAGCGGATGATATATGAGCTTGCATTACAATACAGAAACAGAAAGATGAAAGAAAAAGAAAGTGCCTAATGTAATTTTGCTGTAAGCTCAGAGGAATCATGATACTGAACAGAATTTCACCTAGAAAGCTCTGGTCAGTTCTGACTATCACAGTGTGTAATAGTTGTAAAACACTGGAGGCACTTCCAAGGAAAGCAATAAAAGTGAGCCCAAGAATAGTTGGATGTGGGCTGAATCTACACCATGCTTCTGTGCACAAGTCGACTGTAAAATCCAGTACCAACCATTTATTTCCATTAACACAGCAGCAAAGAACAGATCGGCCTGAAAAATCAAACAATTTTGCGAGTGTCTGTATCTGTGTGTGCAAACTTATGAAATCTCTGAAAAATCAGTATATAGTCTTTTTTCAGAACTTAAAATCTAGAGAAAATGAGCAACTTTCCAGTTTTCTCTAGACATAGGACAAGTAAACCCAGATAAATATTGTTTCTAATCCAAGTTCAACCTACTACAAGGAGTGGGCCAATCAGGCAAAATTAACACAAACAAGGAGAGAATGAGGGCTTGCTAGAGAAGAGACACAGGACCTTCATGATTAAGAAACTGGGTTCCCTAAGTATATGCCTCGGATCAAATCCCATTTCTACTAAGTACTTAGCTATGTTAACCTCAGGCAAATTATTCAATTTCACTGGACCTCAGCTTATGCAAACAGGCCTAATTATAGCACTTCCCACAAAGAAAGGTAATAAAAGTTAAATGAATTGATACAGCTAGTGTATTTCAAACAGCATCCAACACACAGTTTACATTCATTAAGTGTGAGTTATTACATATTATTTTGAAAGAACAGGTCTGAAATCAAATGATAAAGGAAAGTGAAGATTGAAGGAAATTTCTAAAATTTATAGTCAGAAATTCTGGGTTCAAATTGGAGTCACAGCAGCCACCTGTAGAAGAATGAAACTGAACCATTTCCTTACACCATACAAAAAATAGACTCAAAATGGGTGAAAGACCTAAATGTGGAACCAGAATCCATCAAAATCCTAGAGGAAAAAAAAGGCAGTAACCTCTGTGACCTTGGCCACAGCAACTTCTTGCTAGACACATCTCCAAAGGCAAGGGAAACAAAGGCAAAAAATGAACTATTGGGACTTCATCAAGATCAAAGCTTTTGCACAGCAAAGGAAACAATCAACAAAACCAAAAGACAAGCAACAGAGCAGGAGAAGATATTTGCAAATGACATATCAGAAAAAGGGCTAGTATCCAAAAATCTATATAGAACTTGTCAAACTCAACACCCAAAGAACGAATAATCCAATCACAAAATGGGCAGAAGACACAGACATTTCTCCAAAGAAGACATCCAAATGGCCAACAGACACATGAAAAACTACTCAAAATGCCTCAACATCAGGGAAATACAAATCAAAACCACAATGAGATACCACCTTACACCTGTCAGAATGGCTAAAATTAACAATGCAGGAAACAACAGATGTTGGTGAGGATGCGGAGAAAGAGGAACCCTCCTACACTATTGGTGGGAATGCAAGCTGCTGTAGCCACTCTGGAAAACAATATGTATGTTCCTCAAATAATTGAAAATAGGGCTACCCTATGAACCAACAATGAACCAACAATCGCACTACTGGGTATTTACCCCAAAGATACAAATGTAGTGATCCGAAGGGGCACCTGCATCCCAATGTCCGGAGCAGCAATGTCCTCAATAGCCAAACTATGAAAATGAAATCTTGCCATTTGCAAGGATGTGGAGGGAACTAGAGGGTATTATGTTAAGCAAAATAAGTCAATCAGAGAAAGTCAATTATCATATGATGTCACTGATATGAGAAATTTAAGAAACAAAACAGAGGATCATAAGGAAAGAGGAAAAAATACAAGATGAAATCAGACAGGGAGAAAAACCATAAGAGACCCTTAATCATAGGAAACAAACTGAAGGTTGTTAGAGGGGAGGGAAGTGAGGGGATGGGGTAACTGGGTGATAGACATTAAGGAAGGCACATAATTTAATGAGCACTTGGTATTATGTAAGACTGATCAATCGCTGACCTCTACATATATCATGTTAATCAATTAAATTTAAATTTAAAAATGGCGAAAACGGAGTCATAGAACTAATTTGATGTGATGTGATCTACAAAATGCTCTAGCTCTCTGTGCCTCAGTTTCCTTAGATATGATATTTCTTTTCTTATATCAAATAATTTCTATGCTGATCAAAATATATGAAAGAAGGAAGTCTATAAAAATTTGTGAGTGTTATTATTATTATTATCAGAACATGTCAGAGTCCTAGGTGCTTAATAGATATTCAGTAAGTGTTGATGTTAGATGATTATTATAATAAATTTTTTGAGATTATTATTCAGAAAATAAAAAAGAAGGAAAGAATTCAGATAGTTAACATAAAAAAGTTCCATTTGGGGATTTAACTTACTGACTGGTTTATTTTGTTTTGATTTTCCAGATAATTATCTCAAATTCTATTTTTGCATATATATAATCAAAGGATTTTATTTTATTAATTTTTTTACCAGTATGTAAGAAAATTTATTATTTTAATGGGAAACGTGGGACTTTTTTTTTCTTCTAGATTTTCAATTTCAGTTAGTAAACATACAGTGTAATATTAGTTTCACGTGTAGAATTTAGTGAGTCAACACTTACATACCATACCTGGTGCTCATCACGAGGGCCCTCTTTAATCCCCATCACTTATTTAGCCTTCCCCCTCTCATTAACCTCCCCTCTGATAACCATCAATTTGTTCCCTCTACTTGTTAAGAGTATGTTTCTTGGTTTTCCTCTTTTTTTCTCCCTGTTCATCTATTTTGCTTCTTATATTCCACAGATTAGTGAAACTATATGCTATTTGTCCTCTGATTGACTTATTTCACTTAGCCACATTGACTTTTTCACTTAGCCACTTATTTCACTTAGCTAGCCTTCTCTAGTTCCATCCGCATCATTGCAAATGGCAAGATTTCATTCTTTTTGATGGCTGAGTAATATTCATTGTATATATACACCACACCTTCTTTACCCATTCATCAGTTAGTGGACATTTGGGCTCTTTCCATAATTTGGCTATTGATAATGCTGCTTTAAACATTGGGGTGCATGTATCCCTTCGAATTAGTATTTTTGTATCCTTTGGGTAAACACCTGTAGTGCAACTGCCGATCATAGAGTAGATCTACTTTAACATATCAAAGGCTTTTATATAAAATATTTTAAAGTTAAGGTATTTTCTCATTAGAAAAAGCAAAACTACATGTAGAGTTATTAAATTCAAATGATAGCCAATATATATGTCAAACTACCAGATCTTAGGTTTCAGCTATTTCAGAGGTAAGATCAATGGATAACATCCAAAAGGTATTAAGTCAACAGATTTAATTTATTCCCCCATAGACCTTTTCTGGAACTAATTTCAAGGAGCAAAATGGACTAATTTTAAAAGAACATCTGTACTATGGAAGATTAAAAACAAAAAGGACATTTTTTGAGGTATAGCAAAAGATTTTTTAAAATAAAGTCACAACTTGCTTCCACACACACACAAAATAAATAGCAAATACACAGAACTTATGTCTCTAAGAACAGACTAGAAATGTGAAAAGGTGAAAGGACCTACATAAATCTAGAGTGGACGTGTTAGGGCCGCTGTGGGAGAAAGAAGAGCAGGAATATATGAGGAAAGGACCTTCTATAGGACTAAATTGCATGTGTTGTGATCTAATACTTTGGTTGGTAACTAACTAATAACCATCCATCAATAAACTTCATAAAACAGACTTAAGTATATATTCCAAACATGTGTCTCATTCTTTAAGAACTACCTCTACTTTGAAATTATCATTTCTTTTCAAAATTTCAATTACCTTTCTTTGTAATAGGAACTATTTATTTCTTTTCTAATTTTTGGCCCTAATATTACAATAGAAAAAGATCCATTAAACCCAGCTTATTTCTGTACAGAGTATCAAAGAGATATTTTATGGAATACCCAACCCCTTTCTTCATGGCATTAAGTTATTAATTATTAAAAACAATAATAACACTGAAAACATTTGTTGACTATCTTTACACCAAATGTGGTACAGCTTTCAACAGTTATGTGGCATTTTTATATTTATTAGTTCATTTGACCTTTGTAACAATTCTATATAACAAACAGATATCATTATCTCCATTTTAAATTTGAAGAATCTCCATAGCCAGCACCATACTTCATAATAAAACTGTAATAGCATTCCCATTAAAGTCACAAATAAGAGAAGAATGCCTCTTTTGTCATTCTTACATAGCATTGTTCTGATATTTCTAGTTAATGAGGTATAGACTCTGCAAAGGAGGAGAAAAAAGTATTTTATTTGCATGCGACTTTATTGCTCAACATATAAAATTCAGCAAAATGGCCTAACTTAAAAAACCTGAACAAAAAGGAAAAAACAGTATAGCGGTTGTGTTTTGCTGCAAATGATGAAACAATTGTAATAAACAATGGTTTAAATATGCAAAGATTATTTTCTTATGTAAAAAGTATGGAAGTAGACAGCAATTCTACAAAACCAGTAGAGAGTCAGCCTCTTGGAGCTTTCTACTCTACCATCACTAGGGAATATCCTTGTGGCTCTTGGATCTACTTGTCACTGCATTCCAGCCAGAAAGGAGAAAGAAGAAACAAACAAACAAACAAAAAAAGACATGTACTTTCCCATAAAGAACTACTGTGCAAAAGTCAGGTAGAATATGTCTGCTTATACGCTATTGGCCACAACTTACTCATACCGCTATAACTAATGGCAAAGGAGGCTGAGAAATATCCTTATTCAAGGTGACCATGTGTCCAACTAAAAATCAAGAATTCTATTAAGGAAGGGGAGAATGTATTCTGGGCATCAACTCAAAGTCACTGTCCCCAGTACAGTTCAAAATACCCATAACAAAAAAATGAATTATGAAGGAATGAAGTTAATAAAAATTGTATTAAAAGTATAAAACCTTGCTGAAATTTTTAAAACATAAGTTATAAATAAACAAAAATAAATATTCTTTCTGGATTGGAAGATTCCATAACATAAATATCTGAACTCCCCAGATTCAACAATAAGCAGTACGTAATTAAAATGAAATCCCAATGAAATTGTTTGGACATCAAGAAAATGATTCTGAAGTGTTAGAAAATAAATGGGTGAAAATCGGTGAGAAGTTTTAGGGGGAAAAAAGGAAGGGAGCTGCTAACTTACTCCATCATATATTAAAGTATACTATAAAGTTAAATAATTAGAGCAATGTGAGATGATATAAGAATAAACAAAGATAACAATGAACAGAATCTTAAAGCTAAATTTTATAAAAATTTAGTAAGTGACAAAAATTGGTGATAAAGATATATGACAAAGCAGCACATGACAAAAATAAAAATAAAATCAAAGCCCCAAATATCTAATCTTAGTTCTTAATCATTTACTTCACCTACTAAAATGGCCCTTAGCTCTTGCCTTCTCAGCCATAGTTTTATGTCATGAAACTTATAAATTCTAGTGACTAAGACTTCAGGTTCTGAAACCAGAAAAAGCCTAGGTTTAAATTCTGCCTCTACCACAAGTTGGTTGAATAACCTAGAGGAAAGTCCTTCCCTTCTCTAAGTCTCAAGGCAATAAAGGACTTACCTTGCCCAGCTTCTAGAAGTTACCCTGTGAGATTTCCTGCCTGGTAAGAGTATCTTGGCTTACCTGGGAATTTGGGGCCATGCCAAATAATCTGTTAACTACCTGATTTATGGCGGGGCCTTGGGCCAAACAGTAGCAGCTTGATCTCTGCAGGGGCTGGAAAGTAAGTCAGCCATGTGGGTAGTCAGCTATATCTACACATGATAGGCCCCTGGCAAAAACCCTGAACAACAAGGTTCGGGTGAGAGTCTCTGGTTAACAATACACCATGCGTGTTGTCACACAGCACTGCTGGAAGAAATAAACTCTGTTCACATGGCTCCATGGAAGAGGACAGCTGACAAAGTGTACGTGGCATTTTCTGGATCCTGCCCTCTGTGCCCCTCCCCTTGGTTGATTTTAATCTGTATCCTTAGTCTGGAAGAAACAATTACCATGAGTATAACAGCTTCTACAAGGTCTGTGAGTGCTTCTAGTATATCACTGAACCTGAGGTGGTACTTGGGGACTAGAAAACTATAGCCTCTGCCTTTTTCCCTATAATGGAGATACTACTAATATTACAACTTCATGGTTGTTCTGAAGATAAATGAGACAATGTCCATAAAGTATTTGACACAAAACTGCCAATAATAATTATTTAATAAATATTAGCTTTGATTAGTTTAAACTAGAGGAAGAAAATAGATTATTTGATAATCATATTGAGACAACTGTTTGGCAGTTTATGAAAAAAAAATAAAGTTAAAGAAATATATCACATTTTATTTCCAAATAAATCTAGGAGAAATATACTCTTTATTGAGAATTTTAGGAAGTTTTGCATGAATATGTATTTGTTCTATGGGGAGAGTGCTCTTTCTAAGCACAAAATTGGAAAGAATATCCCAAAAGGCTATGATAAATAATCTAAAAATATATAAAAATTTAAAACACTTGTATTTCCCAAAGAGCACCTTGAACAAAAGTAAAATGGAGAAAAAAAGTGTGAAAAATTTTGAAGCATAGATAGCCTGCAAAGGAATAATACTCTTAATATACGTTTTAAGTAGTTCTTGTAAATCAATTAAAAATGCAAGTACATGGGTGCCTGGGTGACTCAGTGGGTTCAAGCCTCTGCCTTCAGCCCAGGTCATGATCTCAGAGTCCTGGGATCAGGCTCTCTGCTCAGCAGAAAGCCTGCTTCCTCCTCTCTCTCTGCCTGCCTCTCTATCTACTTGTGATCTCTATCTGTCAAATAAATAAATAAAATCTTAAAAAAAAATGCAAGTACTCAGTAGACTAATGTGTAAAGACTTTAAAAGGCAATTGTAAAATATTTTATATATACATAATCCCCAACTTCAAAATATGTTCTCTCTTACTAGTAACCAAAGAAATGCAGTATTTTGCAAACACAGTATCATTTTAATCTCATTTAAGTGAAAAGTTTACTTATTTTTTAAATGATAATACCCAATATTGACAATGTGGGTGTAATAGATATTCTTGTACTGGAAATGGAGTACAAATTGACATAGTATTTCTAGTAGTTCTTTCTTCACTATCATCAAAACTTTAACAACTATTTTTCTAACCACCCCTTCCTCTAGCTAACCTCATCTTCTACTTCACAGAAAAAAAATAAAAGAAGAAGAAATCATAAAGCAAAATGTCCTCTCTCGAGTCAATTATCTTATGGTCTCACTTATGTGTGGAGTGAGAAAATCATGTTGGGCATCGTGAGAAGGAAGGGAAAGGTCAATGGGGGGAAATCGGAGGGGGTGATGAACCAGGAGAGACTGTGGACTCTGAGCAACAAACTGCAGGTTTTGGAGGGGAGAGGGTGGAGGGGTGGGCGAGCCTGGTGTTGGGTATTGAGAAGGGCACGTATTGCATGGAGCACTGGGTGTGGTGCATGAACAATTAATCTTGTAACACCGAAAAATTAAAATAAACATATTTGGGGGGGGGAAAAAGCCCTCTCCCAAATCTACAACTTTATATATAACTAAACTTATTCTCTCCTTTCCTTTCTTTTGGCAATCAAGATGCTCCTCCAGATGGAGCTAATTCCATTCCCTGGCTGCAGATACTAATTCCCACCCTACACCTTCATAAATTCTACCCCACCTTTTATATATTCTCCCATTTAGAGCTATTCTCTGGTATTTATATCCTTCCAACTTGTCTCCTACTTAATTGACCTCACCTTCTCAGTCTCCTGTGCTGGTCTCTAATTTTTTTATCCAACTTTAAATGCCATACACCAAGTATTTATTCTTTATAGGTGATTTCATCTATTCCCATGGATTTAATATGTCTCTATAGTAATAACTCCATTATGTCTCCATATGTATCTCTTCCCTGAAACCTATATTCACATACCCAACCGTCTGCTTGTTATCTCCATTAGAATATCCAATAGAAATCTCAAAGTTAATAAATCCTAAACAGAACCATTAATTTTCAACCCTTGCAAACCTAGTTCTCTCCCTGGCTACTTTGTACTAATAAATATCATTGCCATTTCTAGGCAAAAAGCTACATGTTTTCTCAGATTCTTATTTTTCACTTCCCCACCAACTACTCCATCATCAAACCCTATCAGTTCTATTCTGTATGAATATCTCCTTTCAGCATTCATTATGATCAATATAAAACCAAAGTAACTCCTGAACATCCAATGGGATGGGAAGGAAGAATATCCACATTCATACTAAGAAGTTGAACAAACCACTTAGCCTGGAACATCTCCAACTGGGATAGTGGAGCACGAACACTCCTTTCTTATGGGTCTCTCTATATAAATATAAAGATATAGAAAGAGAAACACATTATCATATTCAATAAGCAGTGGTTTTACTTTGGAGTGGCATAATTATATGAAAGCAATGTTTATTCTGTGTGTTTTGTAGTTTTTACATTTTTAGTTATAAATGTTTTATATTTTTAATGTAAAACATATTATTGAACAAGATGTACCTAAAAAAAAACATGTACCTAATATAATTGCCTTAAAATACAAAAATGATAGAACTAATGGAATTGAGAAATCCACTATTATCAGATTTCAACACTTATCTCTCAATGATAAGCCAAGCAGATGAAAAAAGTCAATAAAGATATAAAATATTTGAATAATAGAAGAAACAAGCATGATCTAATTAGACAGAGACAGAACTCCAAACCCAACAACTATAGAACATACATTCTTCTCAAGCACAAATGAAACATTTACAAATATTGACCACATGCTTGTCCAGAAACCAAGTCTTAAAAATTTTCAAAGAAATGGTGTAATATACATCATGTTTACTGACTAAAAATGTAATTAAACTAAAAATCAGTAACAAATAAGCATGTGAAAACCAAATATCTATATATATTGAGAAATTAAACACTTCTAAATGCCTAAAGAATAAGCAAAAACTTTTAGTAATCATTAAAAGTATATTTCAATCTTCAAAAATTCTGAAACTCCAGCCTGTTGATGAAACTACTAGGAAATAGACTGATGGAGGTAGTACATAACAATTTCCCTATGGATGGCAATTTGATAATACTAATTAAAATAGATATGCATCTATTTATTCTTTGGCCCAGCAATTTCGTTTCTAGGAATTTCTCTTATAAGGAATATGTTATGTACAAAATGATATCTATACACATTTATTTATTTATTTATTTATTTTTAAAGATTTTATTTTATTTATTTTAACAGAGAGAGAACACAAGCAGGCAGAGAGGCAGGCAGAGGCAGAGAGAGGAGCAGGCTCCCTGCCAAGCAAGGAGCACAACGCGGGACTCGATCCCAGGACGCTGGGATCATGACCTGAGCCGAAGGCAGCCGCCCAACCAACTGAGCCACCCAGGCATCCCTATACAAACTTATTTATTAAAACAATGGTTACAATGGCAACAGATAGGAAATAACACCTGTCCTTCAATAGAATACTTGAGAAACAATTATTGTTTCTTCCCCACAATGGAATATTTTGTAGCCAAAAGAAGAATGTAATTTCTAGAACAATTTCTATCAGTAGGATACAGTGTCAGCACAAGAGGAAGGAAGTGTACAATATATGTTCCCTTCTGTGTAAGAAAGAGGGAAACTAAGAAAAGGTATTCATATTTGCTCATATTTACATAAAGACACAATAGACCCTCTTACCACCCCTTTTCTACATTACATTGGAAGTCCTTGCTAATGTAAGAAGGCAAGAAAGGGAAATAAAAGGTATACAGATTAAGAAAGACATAACATTGACTTTTTTTAAAGATAACATGGTTGTGTAGAAAATCCAAAGGAATCAATAAAAATCTGGAATGAGTAAGTAATTATAGCAAGATGGCAGGATACAAGGTTAATATACAAAAGTCAATTGCTTTCTTATATGAAAGCTTATATACTAACAATAAACATGAGGAATCTGAAGTTAAAAATATAATACCATTTACATTAACACTCCCCAAAATGAATACTTCCATAAAATCTAACAAAATATGTGCAAGCTCTATATGAGTAAAACTATAAAATTCTTGTGAACAAAATCAAAGAACTGAGTAATTGGAGAGAAATTCCATGTTCAAAGATAGAAAAATTCAATATTGTTAAATGTCACTTCTTCCCCACTTGACCTATATAATTCAGTACAACCCCAGTCAAAATCATAGTAGGATATTTTATGGATAACAACAAACTAATGTTTTTCTGGAGAAGCAAAAGACCCAGATACACAATATTAACAAAGGAAGAAAAACGTTGGAAGACTGACACCACTCCACTTCAAGATTTACTATAAAGCCTCAGTAATTAAGAAGTGAGGTATTGGTGGCCGCCTGGATGACTCAGTGGGTTAAAGCCTCTGCCTTTGGCTCAGGTCATGATCTCAGGTCCTGGGATCAAGTCCCGCATCGGGCTTTCTGCTCAGTGGGGAGCCTACTTCCCCCTCTCTCCTCTCTGCCTGCCTCTCTGCCTACTTGTGATATCTCTCTGTCTGTCAAAAAAATAAATAAAATTTTAAAAAAAGATTTAAAAGTTAAAAAAAAAAGAAGTGAGGTATTGGTGAAAGAAGAAATAAATAAATCAATAGAACAAAACAGAAAGCCCAAAAATAGACTCCCATAAGTGTAGTTAACTGATCTTTGACAAAAAAAAGGAAAGATCATCTCTTCAACAAATGATTATGGAACAACTGAACATCTAGCTACATGCAAAAAAAAAGAGAGAGAAAGAGAGAAAAGGAGGGAGGGACAGAAACACAGACTTTATACCCTTTATAAAAATTAACTCAAAATTGATTATAGACCTAAATGTAAAATGCAAAACTAAGATTCCAAGAATTTCACATAGGAGGAAATCTACATGACCTTGCATATGGGGATGACTGTTTAGATACAACACCAAAGACATGAAAGAAAAAATTGATAAGCTGGACTTAACGAAAATTAAACATTTCTACTCTGTGAAAGACAACAGAAGAGAATTAGAAGACAAACTACAAACCAGGGGGAAATATTTGTAAAAGCTATATCTGATAAAAGAATATTATTTAAAATATATTTAGAAAAACTCTTAAAACTCAACAATAAAGCAATGAAACAGTTAAAAACTGGGTCCAAGAACTTAAGACACCTCACCAAAGATATCCATATGAAAACATACTCCTCATCATATGTCATCAGGAAATTGTGAATTAAATGAGATACCACTACACCCCATTAGAATGGCCAAAATCTGGAACACTGACAACACCAAATGCAAGCAAGAATGCAGAGCAACAGAAATTCTCATACATTGGTGTTGGGTATGCAAAATGATACAGACACATTGAAAGATAGCTTGGCAGTTTCTTAAATTTACTCCTACTGTGGGCGCCTGGGTGGCTCAGTTGGTTAAGCGACTGCCTTCGGCTCAGGTCATGATCCCGGAGTCCCGGGATCGAGTCCCATATCGGACTCCCGGCTCTGTGGGAAGTCTGCTTCTCCCTCTGACCTTCTCCCCTCTCATTCTCAGTCTCTCTCTCTCTCTAATAAATAAATAAAATCTTAAAAAAAAAAAATTTACTCCTACTGTATAACACAGCAATTGTGCTCCTTGGTATTTACGCAAAGGAGCTGTGTGAAAAGCACAAGTGAACCCTAAGGTCAAGTATGGACTTTGGGTAATTACGATGGAACAGAGTAGGTTCATTCTTGTGAAAAAACGTACGACTCTGGTAAGTAATGTTGGTAATTTGGGAGGCTATGCAAGTGTGGAGGCAGAGGGTAAATCAGAAATCTATGTACCTCCTTCTCAATTTTGCTGTAAACCTAAAACTGTTCTCAGAAAAGTAAGATCTTAAAAAAGAAAAAATAAAAACAATGGAAGAATGCATGAAAAACTAAAACCCAAAACTAAAAGAAATCATTACTCACAAAAAGCTGGGGATTGACATGAGTAGGGAAAGTAGGCACCACATCTTCAGTCTACATCTTATTCCATAGCTTTGATTCATAAATCATGTATATATATTAGCTGTTGAAAAATCTGTAAAAAGAATGAAAAATTAAAATGAAAATACAGCATGTCTACACTTATGGAATCAACAGAAGTAGTACCTAGAGGGAAATTTAAAGTCTAATGGCCATATGTTAGAAAAGATAGAAAGCTGAAAATTAGTAACTTAGGTATCTAACATAAAAAGACAAAAGCAAAAGTTGAAAAAACTAATGATCTAAGTATCTAACTTAAAAAATTGAAAAATAACACCAGAGAGAAGAAGATAAACATAGGAGTGAGACAAATAAATAGTTTTGAAATCTAAAAATAGAAAAGGACCAACAAGGACCAAAATTGTAACTTCTATTCTAAAATGATCAAAGGGAGGAGGAGAGAGAGACACAGAGACAGAGAATATCAGAAATAAAAGTAAAAATAAATAAATCTGGAAAATTGCAGGTCAGAGTCTAAGGTGGCTTGAGGGTCCACCTTGGGTTTTATATGCAATGAGCTTTAGAGCTGGACCTCAAACTCAGAACTTCTGACTCACAATCCATTACTCTTCTATATATTCCCAAGACACATCTTCACATCATTTTTTTTTGTAATTTTAAGACTTTATTTGAGAAAAAATCTATTTCAATCAGCAAACCAAACTTGGAGGGGTTAGGAGTGTTCTACCTTACAGGAGGTGGGGTGGTGGGACGACTATAACAGAGAAAAGTCAAAAGCAAAGTTAAGGAAATTATTGATTGAGTATAGTTTAAAGCCTAGTTGGCTGTTTGTGATTGGTCGTTTCTAGCATTTTGAGTTTGTAATTTATAGGCTCAGATTTTGGTTTGCTTATGTGGGTTGCCATAACATTCATTATGCCATAGCATTACAGTAATGAATGATTTAAGACATGAATGATTTGATCAATAATTATTGGCTTAGATAGAGAGAAGGAAAAACTAGTAAGTACTTAATTTTCTTCTCTCAGGCTGCCTCTCAATCTTTGTATATATTTTTCCCACTTCTTGGCAAGGAAAATAGAGGTGTGAAGATGTGACAGGCATACAAACTAGGATTCCAGCAGCTGCCTGGTCATTCTCTTTAGAAATTAAAAGTCCTCAACGCCAAATCTGGAACTTGAAAAGAAAGAACTCTTAATATAAACATAATATTAAATAACTTAATATCTACTAATTCATTCCTGTTGTTGTTACTGCAACACATATGCCTCAGACATTCACTCCAAGAATTCGAAGAGCCATGTCACTTGTGACATTTTGCACAGGCCCTTCGTGATTCTGAATGCACCGTGTCATTAACAAAATCATTGGTATTGGCATGGGCTCTCTGTAAATTTCTTTCCACTCTGTCACTCTGTGTCTATGTTTCCAGGAATATAAGAAATGACTGAAGGATACATTTCAGAGATCTAGATTATAGTCACCTTTTCATGAGAGTAGATTGACTCCCTGCTCAAACGGGGATGAGACTCCCAAAAACTAATAGAGATTGCTAAAGCTGAATATTTACCATGATCCAGATACTCATATATTCGCTACTTCCCTTGATCTACAAATCAAAAGATAAAACAATGACCAGTAGATCTATATTCTGCCAAGATTTCAAGTTTCATGTACAAATTCCAACCTGATTCTGGAGGAAAAGAGTTAACTAGAGATTTTAGCAAAAGTAACTCATCTTTGGGGCGCCTGGGTGGCTCAGTTGTTAAGCTTCCGCCTTCAGCCCAGGTTATGATCCCAGGGTCCTGGAATCGAGCCCCACATCGGGCTGCCTGCTTGGGGGGAGGCCTGCTTCTCCTTCTCCCACTCGCCCTGCTTGTGTTCCCTCTCTTGGTGTCTCTCTCCCTCTCTCTGTCAAATAAATAAAATCTTAAAAAAAAAAAAAAAGTAACTCATCTTTATACTCAGATCTACTGTCAAATTTTTAAAAACTATTTTGCTGTTCTTGGTTGTTTTTTTTTTTCTTTAAAGAGGTGGCAAGTCACCTAAAGACCTTATTCAAAGGATTAGATTCTTAGTGTCAGTTCTTCCATCCCCTAAAATAATAGTACACATCACACCTGTGATATAGCAGGTGAGAGTATGTCACCATACCTTAATTTGGGCTTGGCCACGTGACTTACTTTTTACAATGGGATATTAGCAAATGGAATGCAGTAGAATGGTGCAAATGATCTTGCTCTCTTGTGCTCCTTCCTGGGCCATGAGAACAACATGCTTCAGGAAGGTGCTGGCCCAAAAAAAAGGAGGAGATGTACATAAAACAAACCAGGACCCAACCTTCAGCTTGAATCCAGCTGAGCTTAGCATAGATAGATCACCTGAGCATCAGTCAATTTCATAGGTGAGAAATACATGATTTTGTTTTAGGACACTGAGATTTTTATGGTTGTTGGTTACATAGCATTTTTATAGCAATATTTGACTAATATACTTACCTACCAGACACATATTAAGACAATCATAACTATAAAGCACTTTGCCAAAAGAAAACATGTCTTACAATTTCAGAGTACTAACAAAAAGGGAACAGAACATTTTTTCAAAGTAGCTACTAGGAAGAAGGAATGAAACTGAATGGCACTGTGATCATGTATTACTGTAACAAAGCCCTTTTCCGTATTATTATTACATCTATTTTGGAGATCATAAAACAGAGAGCTCAATAGTTTATCAGAAAATGGTAAAAATATGATTTCTGCTTAGGTTTTCTGACTCTAAATCCTGTGTGCTTCCAGTAAGTAAGGCTCTTCCTGCGTCTACTAATAAATAGAAAGTATACAAAGTAGCTTCTACAGTTTTGAAAATGCTATTCATCACTCAGAAATTAAATAAGGATATGTTCTCAAGCAGGAGCCTTCAGATTCATTTCAAGTCACTAAGCCATTGATGAGCTTCTTTCTTCGACTAAAACATCTAAAAGTGGAGTGAAATACATTTATACAGTACTTTCTAAGAAAAGCTTTAGAGACTAGATGAAACAGAAGCTCCTTGTAGAGAGAGAAGTGAAATCTCCATGTCAAAATACCCATCTTTAAGAAATGAACTTATTCTCTTTCCAAAATAGAATTAGAGTTTTCCCATGGACACTTGTTTATGAAAACTCTTTTATCTAAAATATATGTTCTGGGCGCCTGGGTGGCTCAGTGGGTTAAAGCCACTGTCTTCAGCTCAGGTCATGATCTCAGGGTCCTGGGATCGAGCCCTGCATCGGGCTCTCTGCTCAGCAGGGAGCCTGCTTCCCTCTGTCTCTCTGCCTGCCTCTCTGCCTACTTGTGATCCCTCTCTCTCTCTCTCTCTCTCTCTCTCTCTCTCTCTCTCTGTGTCAAATAAATAAAAATAAAATAAAAATGAAATAAAATATATGTTCTGCAGGTGGTTCAGAAATGGGTATCTACCCCACCATTGGATGTATATCATTATGTAAAACTCATGATCTCCACATCTCTAGAGCCATATAGCATTTTATCTTTCATTCTCATATCTCAAGAGGAGAATACAGGGACATTACATGAGCTACTTTTTCTTCAGCATGAAAATTTGTCAGGGATGATATCATTCCAGATGCTTTCTTATTTTTCACTTGTTTAAAGTCCTTATTCATCAGAGAGCTGGAGGGTTTCTAAGTGTGGCTCCCTCGGGGTATTATGAGGAAGAATGTTGAAAGCGTCATCACCAGCAGCATCTCCATTATGACTGTCAAATGAAGCTTCCAATAAGTACAATGGCTCCCCTCTTTCCATCCCGTTCAGTTTTGTAATAATCTGTACATAAAATAGCAATGTTATTAATATCTATCCTGAGCAATAGGAGGGAGTTTAACCTAAGCACCACTTCATGATTTGACTGTACAGGTAGCATTAGATTGTTTGTGAACATCAGCAGGCCTTTCAGGGGCAGGATAACCTCAGACTTTAGATTTATAAATTATTGAAAATACTTAAAATGAGTGTATGATGATGAAAATGTTGGATATAGACTACTCCAGAAAAACATGTGCTTGGAATACCTGCATGTATTTTAACATGACTGATTTCTCCAAGTTGTTGTAATCTCAATTCTGTTAAGAATTCTGCAAATACCACTTAGGTATCTTGTTACATAGAGAGTTAAAACTTATTTCCAATAAAGTAATAGAAAAATATACACTAATCTAATTAACTTGAAGTGGTATAGAAACAATTTACCAGTACAGAATTCAGATATGCCATGGTCTCGTCGAGCCAGAATATCTGACAAAACTCGAAATGAGCAGAAAAGACTTAATTTCAGAGAAATTGAAATAGGTGTGACAAAACCAAGCCTCCTCTCAGAGACCATTTATTCATATTTTCAAACATTTACAATAAGTCCAATTTTCCATTTTCTGTAGCCAGAGTTGGCCACTTGAAATGATTTAGAACCCAACTTGGAATATCTTATCTCTTTTAAAAATATAACTTTTAAATTTTGGTGTTATGTTTTCTTGGAACTTATAAGATTGCATAATGAGAGATTATGTGCTCTTATTCAGAAGACTTTGGAGACTTTCATTCCAAAAGCAACATACCAAACAACTGACTAATTTTAGAGGACTAAAAATACCATTATGCTTTCCTTCAGCTAGAAGAGAGGTGACCCTGACTTTCCCATTACTACTATAGTGTGCTATGAAAGCAAGGGCTGTGTGCTTCACTTTGTGTAACTTGAGTTGGTTAGGCAGTAATAATTTGATGCTAGCACTAACGAGATTGAAGAAGTCTTGGGTAAACATTTTAGCCCATCTACAAACCTTTATAATTTTCCTATTACTTTCCAAGGAACTAACATGATTTGGGGAAAAATCATATCAACTAATTTGTTCATACCTTCATTTTAAATGTAATAGTATCCTTGTGTATGGTATAAGAGAATGGTCAAGTTTCATTCTTTTACATATAGCTGTCCAGTTTTCCCAGCACCATTTATTGAAAAGACTGTCTTTTTTCCACTGGATATTTTTGCCTGTTTTGTCAAAGATGATTTGACCATAGAGTTGCAGGTCCATCTCTGGGCTCTCTATTTTGTTCCACTGGTCTATGTGTCTGTTTTTGTGCTAGTACCTTGCTGTCTTAGTGATCACAGCTTTGTAGTAAAGCTTGAAATCAGGCAATGTGATGCCCCCAGCTTTGTTTTCTTTTTCAACATTTCCTTAGCAATTCGGGGTCTTTTCAGGTTCCATACAAATTTTAGGATTGTTTGTTCCAGCTCTTTGAAAAAAACTGGTGGAATTTTGATCGGGATGGCATTGAAAGTATAGATTGTTCTGGGCAGTATAGACATTTTAACAATGTTTACTCTTCCGATCCATGAACATGGAATGCTTTTCCACCTTTTTGTGTCTTCTTCAATTTCTTTCATGAGCGTTCTGTAGTTCCTCGAGTACAGATCCTTTACCTCTTTGGTTAGGTTTATGCCCAGGTATCTTATGGTTCTTGGTGCTACAGTAAATGGAATCAATTCTCTAATTTCTCTTTCCATATTTTCATTGTTAGTGTAAAGGAAAGCAATTGATTTTTGTGCGTTGATTTTGTATCCTGCCACATTACTGAATTGCTGTATGAGTTCTAGTAGTTTGGGGGTGGAGTCTTTTGGGTTTTCCACATAAAGTATCATGTCACCTGCGAAGAGAGAGAGTTTGACTTCTTCATTGCCAATTCGAATACCTTTTATTTCTTTTCAATGTCTGATTGCTGTCGCTAGGACTTCTAGTACTATGTTGAACAAGAGTGGTGAGAGTAGGCATCCTTGACGTGTTCCTGATTTCAAAGATAAATTCGAAATGGATAAAAGACCTCAACGTGAGGCAGGAATCTATCAAAACCCTAGAGAAGAACATAGGCTAATGTCTATAACATTAGCCACAGCAACTTCTTTCAGGACATGTCTCCAAAGGCAAAGGAAACAAAAGCAAAAATGAACTTTTGGGACTTCATCAAGATAAAAAGCTTCTGCACAGCAAAGGAAACAGTCAACAAAACAAACAGGCAACCCACACAATGGGAGAAGATATTCGCAAATGACACTACAAAGGCCTGATATCTAAGATCTATAAAGAACCCCTCAAACTCAACACTCACAATCACATCACATCAAAAATAATCACATCAAAAAAGATAAAGATAATCACATCAAAAAATGGGCAGAAGACATGAACAGACACTTCTCCAAAGAAGACATACAAATGGTTAACAGACACATGAAAAAATGTTCATCATCTTTAGCCATCAGAGAGATTCAAATCAAAACCAGACGGAGATACCACCTTACACCAGTTAGAATGGCCTAAATCAACAAGACAGTAAACAACAAATGCTGGAGAGGCTGTGGAGAAAGGGGAACCGTCCTCCACTGTTGGTAGGAATGCAAGTTGGTGCAGCCACTTTGGAAAACAGTATGGAGATTCCTCAAGAAATTAAAAATAGAGCTACCCTATGACCCTGCAATTGCACTACTCAGTGCACTTATCCCAAAGAAGCAGATGCAGTACAAAGAAGGGGCACATGTACCCCAATGTTCATAGCAGCAATGGCCATAATCGCCAAACTGTGGAAAGAACCAAAATGCCCTTCAACAGATGAGTGGATTAGGAAGATGTGGTACATCTATACAATGGAATATTATGCCTCCATCAGAAAGGATGAATATCCAACTTCTGTATCAACATGGACAGGACTAGAAGAGATTATGCAGAGTGAAATAAGTCAAGCAGAGAGAGTCAATTATCTTATGGTCTCACGTGTGGAGTATAAAGAAAATCATGGAGGGCATTGTGAGAAGGAAGGGAAGGGTGAATGGGGGGAAATCGGAGGGGGAGATGAACCAGGAGAGACTGTGGACTCTGAGCAACAAACTGAGGGTTTTGGAAGGGAAGGGGTGGGGGGTTGGACTAGCCTGGTGGTGGATATTGAGAAGGGCATGTATTGCATGGAGCACTGGGTATGGTGCATGAACAATGAATCTTGTAACACTGAAAAAATAAAATAAACACATTTGGGAAAAAAAAAATAAATGCAATAGTATCCTGTTTATATCAAAGTGTTAGTCTTTCAGGTTTTGAGAAATGCACATAACTATCATGTCACATGATAACCATGTTTTAACTAGGAATCCACAGACAGGTTAATTCTTAATACAATATATGCAATGTCTTTGATGTAGGCTGCTTCACGTATGGTGTGGGACATCTGGAGGGTCAGCTGGAAGTCCCTTTCCCTTGGTTCTCTTGCTCACACTCTCTTTCCCTCCTCCAGGGTCCTGACTTTATCCTGCAGCTAGCTCTTTGATCTCTTCCCAGTTCTAGCCCAAGGAGTACAGTGACTCTTTCTTCTTCAGAGCCTAACACCTACAAAAAATAAAAACAAGGTCATCTCCTGTTAACGCTGACCATATTTGTACACTAAAATATCCCTCCTCACCAAGAGTGAAGTTGAAAGGATTTAAGAAAGGAAAGCCAGAGATAACCATGTCCTGTTCACATGCATTTTCAACCAAATATCATGAGATATGGGAACAAGGATCTTACTAAAGTCAAGTCTTTTTGCATTCTATAAGGTACAGCATGAATCTGGTAGAATTTTTTTCAACAGCATCTTTTGTTATTTGTCCTTAAAGACAGTAAAGCCTGGGCCTCAAGATCATTGCCTCAAATGGCAATGGAGGTCATAAACCTTTCCTGTGTGATGTGATATATTTCCAAATGTAGAGACTGACACACACAATTATCTCCTGAGATAGACCATTGAGCAATGTCTAAAATTTGTTGTTGCTTAGGTTTAATTTCTTTTCTTAAAAAACATACATAAAACTGAAAACCTTTGTTTTCTCAGTGAAATCCCTAACCTAACAAAAGTTAACCGTGAAAATTGACTACTAAATGGGTGCCCATTTTAAGTATTTATTCTGATCAAAAATATCAAACTTAAAAATTTATAATAACTATATAAAGCTGAAATTTAATAGCCAACATAACCTTTTCAAAAAGAAATCCTAGTGTGGACCACTTAGCAGACTCACACTGTCCTATGCCTATGAGAAGCTAAGGGATTTTTTTCTTTATTTAGAACAAGGGAGATGAAATAGTCGTTATTTTTATTTTGATGTTCTTGAAGGACAGATCAAATGAAGCTTATCCACAATAATAATGATTGATGAGCTTCATCTAATGATAATCCTTAATACCTTTGAGAACAATCCCAATAGATGCAAACAGCAACAAGATTCCTGCTCAATGAAGGGCATTGTGAGTACACACAAACATGTGCAATTAGTAATGTATTTTAAAAAGGGGGGAAAAAAGTATTCACGTCAATCCTAGCATAGCATAAAAGAGAGCTGACATTGTAATTTTTAATTCCTGGGAGTTCATCCCAACTGTGCCACTTAAGGAAAGTGGACATTGGAGAATTTCACTAATTTCTGTGAAACTTAGAGTCCATGTGTATAAAATGAGCACTTGCTTAATTGTTTCTTTCTTTTCTCTCTTGATCTTAAAGTCTGTAAGGTTAGAAACCTTGTCTTTCTGGTTCAGTTTTGTTTTACAAGCATCTAGCATAATGCCTGGCTTTTATGCAAAATAAATATTTGATGACAGAAAGAATGAAATCATTCAGCTTTAAATAAATATTTATTTTGTATCTCATGTGGTCCAGATGCTATTGTAGTTGCTAGGCATAGGGTTGTGGGAGTGGTTAGAAAACAGAGAAAAATCCTTACCTTTGGGGGTCTTACTTTCTATTGGGGAAGACAATTAACAGAGCAAGTAAGTAAATGTGATGCCAAAAAAACAAAAAGTTAAAGTTGGAAGGGAAGATATAAAATGTTGGCTGATAGAGAGGTTTGGTGAGATTTTAGTCAGGATTGCTAGGAAGTCCTTGGTAAGAAGGTGACTTTCAAGTAAAAATCTGAAGAAAGTGGGCTGCTACCCATGTGACCATCTTGGAAATGACAATTCTAAGCAGAAGGAACAAAAAGTATGAAAACCCTGAGATAGGATTCTCAAGAAATAAAGCACAGGGGCCAGTATAGTTTATGGCGCAACATGCATGGAGGGAGAGAAATCAAGTCAGATAGGAAAAGGGGAGGCAACAAATCATAGGGCTTGTAAGTTGTAGCGAGGACTCTGGCTTTTATAGTGAGAGACTGGAAGCTGCTGGAAAGGTCTGAGAAGAGGAGTGACACGATCTGACTTAGAATTGAATAGGATCACTCTGGCTGCTGTGTTAGTAATAGACTATAGGAGGACAAGGGTAGAAATAAAATAAACACCTACCACATGGCATTTGGGAGAATTACTGGGAAATACATATGGAGAGCCTCATGCAGACCTACCACTAATTGTTCTTCCTCACTAAAGAAGAGGTATTCTCACAGATAATGGTTATGCTCTTCCTGAAGACATATATACTAAGGTTCTGTGTGGTCACTGTTAACAATTCCAGGACACCATACCTCCATTATGGCATCCTGAGCCTTGGGATATTGAATTAATATGAGCAACAACAATCAATGGACTGCCAAAGGAAATGACCCAAGCATCTAGTCTAATAAAATTGTTCCAGCAAAGTGACGTAGTCGCCCTATTTACCATCCCTGCCCCGAACCAAAGGCTCTCATTCACTTAATGGTGAGGCATTGAAGGGTTGTGTAGACCCTGGGAATTTAGCTTTTATCAAACGTTTGTATCTAAATTCCACAGTACTAGCATCAAAGAGCAGACATTCACATAAACATCTACAAACAAAACACACAGGTGCTTTATTCACTGCGTTCGTGTCTAATACATTTTCCTCAGGAAAAGCTAAAAGCTGCATGGAACATGACAAAAATCCATGAATCTTAATTACATTTCTCCTTAAAATCCCATCATTAGACTTTAACTAAGGATGTTTTATCCTTTGAAGAAATATTTGGTTAGTTTTATTTCTGCTTAATTAAAAAGAACCCAGCAATTTGAGGGGAGTTGTTCAAGCAGTCCTGACCTTGCAAACAACTAAGCAGGTGGTGTTTCCTTTCCCAGTCTCTCTCCTTCTTGCCCACAGATGTTAAAAGTCTCATTTTTCCTGTAACTGTCCTCACTTCAGTGCTTCTTCTGGGAGAGTTTGTAGCAATTAATTCAACATTAGTTTACTGATTATCTATTTTGTATCAGGTGCTGTTCTAGGTGCTAATGGCACGAAAGTGAACCAAACAAGACCTTGCTATCCAGGAGTTCACCTTCAAGGGCCACCTGGAGATTAAAGAAGAGGGGATTAGAGTAAAAGAATAACTCACATCCAGATCCTCCCTTTCACTGCATCTCTCCATCTCCAACCACTTTCATCTGGCAGCCTTTGTAGATGCCAATAACAACCTTGTTTGGGAAGGAAAGCACTTGAGAACAAATCAGGGCTTTCCTCTAAAATTTTGATGAGTTATGTTTTGTTTTTAGGGGATCTAAGCACACACCACACCATGTATGTGCATTTTTGTCAATATGTGTAATGCTGAGCAGAAAGGAAGGGAGGGGACATGGATTGAGAGGAACATGGATATTTGTTCAAGGCAAATAAGTAAAACTCAGTAATATTAGCTCTTTGTTTTTTAAGTAAAACTTTTGAAACTTTGTAATTTTCCCTTTATTAGTTCTATCCATTTTTGTTTTAGTTTCTATAGTTAAAGCATTATCCAGAGGTACTGTTTTTAAGATGTTTACTATGTAAGACTATAAAAGACATTTTTTGGTTGCTTTCTCAGCATCTTTTGTCCATTCTACCTTCCTATCTGAACCCAAATTTTATCCAGTGATCCCTTCTCATTTGTGATCCCAGGGAAGATGACATCCCTGACTCCAGAGGTAATTCAAGGTCGCCTCAGCCAATCAGGTTAGAGCATTCTAGGGAAGTGGCAATGCTTTAGGAATGGATATGTGACCTAAATTGGTTTAATCAGGCTGAATGGAAGATGTCCATGGTTGGGAGAGAAATTTCCTTCCTCTCTCTCTCTCTCTCTCCTCTCTCTCTTCTCTCTTTCCCTTTCTCTCTCCTGCTAGATTAGAGTTAGCTCCATCAGAGACAGAGTCTGAGCCCACCATTGATCTCTTAAATGGATCAAACTTGAGGCTATAGGAAATAACCAATTTGTTTATTGCCCAAGCCAATCTGAGTAGGTACTTAACTTGCAGCCCGAAGCATTATATCAGGTACACACTAGAATTGTCACAGCTCTGGGCAAATGTAGGATTTATTTGCAGTTCAGATTCCAAGCAGGAATTCCATCAGATTCCATTAGAGTCTTTTTAAACCACTCTTGTTTTTATGACATGAAGAAAGAAAGCTGTGCCAGAACACAGAAGTCAATGCTGGCAGAGAACACCCACACAGAACTTTCAGATTAGATTTCAACACTACAGACACACTGTATTATGGGTTTACTCTGAGTCCCCAAGGATGGGATTTTAAACAAGTGCATAAGTAAAGATTGTATTATAGCAATAGGGTTCTGAAACAGAAGTCCTACAGACAGCTTAACTGAGTAGGACAAGAACAACGTAGGGCACAGAGAGGCTCTAGATGGGATTATACTAGTTCTGCCCCTTAGTGAAGAGGAATGGGAGACAGATAATAGAAACTACTGTACATCTTGTATATTCTATTATACTATAAAATATGTCAAGCATTTATGTGTAGTAAATCGTATTGTTTTTCTTATAGATTGTTCAGTCATTCTCTGAAGATCCTATTCTTAAATCCACAGATAAATTCCAAGTATTGCTATCTATGGACATATTGGTAAAGTAAATTCTCTCTTTAATGGATTATTGGCAAAAATAGTTTCATAAATTTTTCCCATTTTTATAAAGTGATTTCACTGTTCTTCTCAAGGTGGAGCTGTTTTCCCTCCCCCTGATGTGGCTGATCTTGTACTATGACTTATTAGAGTCAATGGAATGCAATAGAAGTGATGTTATAGGACTTCAGAGCCTTAACTTCAAGAATCCTTGCCCTGACCGCGGACTACACTGACGACAGTCATCTGGTGAGGCCTGCAGAAGTACCACTCAGCTGAACCCAGTTCTTATTTTAGAATTGTGAGCAACTCAATTATTGCTATTTCAAGTTTTGGTGCTGAAACTGATACATCCTCCTTGTCTACTGAAGTCAGGACTCTGGTGCAATCTTAAGGAAGCTTTCTTTTTCTACTTAGATATGCAATAGGTTGTGTTACAAATAAATGTCTTAGAAAGGCTGAGAGGTGTCTTTCAGGAAGGAGTCATTCTAGAAGGAAAACATCCTCCTCAGCAGAAGGTCCAGTTCCCTCTATCTTATACCAATGACAATTTCCTTAGCCCTCACACCTACTGTCCCACCTGCCCGCCATAGGTCACATTAAATACTGTCCTAATTGGAGCTAGAATGGTAAAAAGACACAATCCCATTCCATGAGACACAGCCTCATGACATGGCCACATTCTATCAGTACAGTCATTTAGGTGCACTGCATGGTGGGTTTTGATGAGCTGGTCTAAGGACCTGACACCCATTTGCAGAATTAGTTATGAATTCCAAACCACTAGATTACAGACACATTTTGTTACAATTGTAATCAATTGATTTAAAAGTGAACTCAGGAGAATATAATCAGGGGATGGTTTTATTCTCCCACACTGCTCTCTGATTCACTCCAACCAATCTTCCTCTTCTGTCCTGTGATACCAATGGGCTCAGATTCCATAGCTTTTGAATCATTTTCATATTTTTTCAAAACTCCAATCAATTCTAAAAAAAAAAATTATATCTGAGCTAATTCAAAGCTTTCCCCCTCTTCTTAGCATAACCTTACTCTGGATGTGTATTCTAGAAGTTCCAGACTCTGCTAGGATTTCTCAACCCAAGCACCATTGACATTTTGGAATAGGTAATTTTTTGTTGTAAAATACTGCCCTGTGCATTGTAGGATGTTTAACAGCATCCCTGCCCTCTACGCAATTGATCTCAGTTGAATTATTAAAAAATGTCTCCAGATACCACCAAATGTGCCCTGGGGGCAAAATCACCCTGCTTAAGAATCACTGCTCTAGACTATACATTCTTAATAGAAATGATATTACACATAAAAGATGAAAATTAGTTCTTAAAGGCTGAAAAACATGTTAGATGGTCCAATGGTTCATGGCCCTCTAAAGGGCCACAGTACATAGGTAAACAGCGTATCTCTGGTATTAACAACTTGTGGGGAAGGGAGAAAGTTAGGGGGAGAAACTAAAAAAGGCCTCTATTAAAAAACAAAAAGTGAGAAACACTGCTGTAGACCAACAGCAAGATGGGAGCTGCTGAGAGGGAAGGGTAATAGCTAAAGAGCTAGTCTTTTTACTGGTGTTATGTAATTGCCCTTTGACTATTGAATTCCCTCTGCCATGGCAAGCATCCAAAGGCAAGTCTCCTTGAACTGTGGGTCCAGGTGGTTTTTAACATCTTAGTCCCCACTCTGTACCACTCTCTGATGTGGATAATACACCCTCCAGCTGCCCTCAAATAGTAAACCACAGACAGCATCTCTCTCCTAGGAGCCTTTAGTGCTGGGCCATTCTCTTAGGTGAGATTATTAAAGATGGCTTTATTTTGGCTACCTATATTGATTCCATTAACCCGGGGGAATTCACTGAGGTTCACCCTGCCAAGAAGTGAAAGCAACTCTAGCCACCTCCAGCCTTCACATTTTTCCCACACAAAGTCAACAGTCTCTGTGCCCCCACAGACTTCAGGAAACTCTTATCAGGTCTACAAAGAGCTCTCCAGCTTTTGTTTGGTAACATTACACAGGGAAGCCTCAAAAAATACAACTTATAGTTTCATAAGCCTCCAGGCCAGGAGTCAGACATAGGACTCCCTTACGAAGGGTCTTAGAGCACCCCTCAATTATCTTTTAAAGGAAGACTCTCTCCCCTCTCACTTATCCCCTATTCTCTGGACTCTAGTGACAGAGAACATGGGTTGAAAGTGGGGAAGCGGGGTTGATAGTTTGGCTGCCTTTTAATAAGTGCTTTAGAGATCTATACAAAATCTCTCTGTAGAATATTTTGTCCTCAACTTTGGGACATCATTAAACATTTTGAGATAACAGGATAATATTCATTAAATATCTAGTTATATAATTTATTAGTCAGTTGAGACTTCACATAAAAAAGAAGAATCCAAGCCAATAGTTCCCAGTTTGTAGGCTGAAAAAATTGGTGATTTTTAAGAGTTCTACCACCTGATTCATATTTCCTTTCATTAATTCAACAAACACTTATGGGTATTTATCAGAAAGACCAATGGTTATTGCAGAAACAAGTCAGACAAGGTCTCTGCTCTTATGGAAGATAGTCTAGCAAAGGATGATAGCTAGTAAATAATGGCATACCTGCCAATTGCAATAAGTTTTATAAGAACAAATAGGGCAGGTAATGTAACAGGGAATGATTGGGAGGGAGGAGGGAGGAGTGTTGTTCTGGATTGAGTGGCCATAGAAAGGGTTCTTTGTATAGGAAACATTTAAGCAGAATCCAAAATAATAAGAAAGAGCTAGTCTTATGAAGACTTGGAGGAGAAGAATTCCAAGGAGAGGAAGTACAAGGCCACTGAGCAAGAATGAGCTGAGCATGTTCCAGAGAGAATGCAGCCATGAAGCTGGATGTGATGACGGTGCACACTGCTTATAGACCAAATCTGCTTCACAAATACGTGTGCTGCCATTGTCTGAATGCACAAAAATCTTGAAAATGACATCGACGTGTGTTGAATGTGTTACTAAATGCCTAGTAAGTTTCTATTACGAGTAGAGAGATAGTGAAATTTGTTGATGTTAAAAGCCCTTTTCTCCGAAAGTAGTAGAAACCACTACCTCCTCTGACTTCTTAATACAGGATTTCTTTGTACAAAACATCATTTCCATTCTTTCTTTGATTCTGAGGAGAAACAATACTTTGCAAAGAGGGAAATATTCAGATTCAACCTTTATCCTTTCTTTAAATGAGCAAAATCTGTATACAATAGACAGACCTGGGGACAGTTGATGGTACAAGCAGAGAAGCCAACTACCACCTTCAGGCAAGTATCTCTGTATTCTTGTTACAAATATCCCTCCCATATAAGGACAGTATTTGATATCTCCAGAGATTCTATGTATTTACATTTAAAATTATTCTAAATGGAACAAAAATTGTATACCTTATTCCCTTAGATTATAAATACAGTTATCTGTAATGTAAATTGAAAGCAGACCGTTTTTAATGCCTGATGAGAAAATCATCACGGAACTACCTCTAACTTACTCTCAGAGACTTATTTACCATAATTGACTTTCTTGTTGTTTTACCTTGTCTTTGACCCTGTACACCTTGCATGATGCTCCTGAATTTAAAAGAGAAAATGATTAATGTGGCAAGTGCAGAGATAGTCAAGTTCATGAACACCAATGGGGACCTGGGAGAAGCCCGATAAATAATAAACACAGCCACTTCTCACACTCCGACTCTTTCACTGCATCTTTCAGGCAGCTTTTTAAATGAGAGGTCACTTCTTTTAAACCAAGTATACCTCTGTGCTATTCGAAACTTATTTATGCCATGGTCAGGAAAAAATATTTACATCTAAAAATGCTGAACCATAAAACTCTAGCCACAGGAAAGGTTACCAGTATTAAAAAAAGAAGAAGTTTGTATCAATATAATTTCCATAATCATTTTTTTGCTTTCATAAAACAACTCTCACCTCTGTTTTGCCTTAAGAGACTAACTTACGAGTATCCCTTCTGCTCAACTTTCTCTGTGAGACAATTCCCAAATCAAAAACCTTTGAGGGTGAACGTAAAAATCCTTTAATTATGAGGGGAAATAACAAAGTAAATCATTTCTGGGAATATAGATGATAGAAGAACAATGATTTTGTGAAATTAAAGAACATTAATGGATTTCAAATTAATTCTGTGTAGGAGGTACAGAGTTAGAAGTGGAACACTCTGGTAATCAGGAGTTAATGAATACTATAATTCACTTTTGTTTTCAAAGATCATTTATATCTCCCTCCCACTTTTACCTATTATCTTTTTATCCTATTGCTGCTGCTTGGATTTATTCTGATAGCTGTTAGTTTACTAGAAATTATGCCCTTTCTTTCTCACAAGCAATAGTTAGTTAAGACACCAGGAATAGGTGCTGTGGAAAATTTAGTGAATATATCAGTGAGTATATTAATAGAAAAATGTCATAAATGGTAATGGAGAAAGAAAGATGGGGAGTACCACTGTAAGAGGCTCATTGGCACTTAGGTTACAGGGCTAGAGGTAACATTTATGCTTCTATTAGGTTCCTACTTCATTCAAAGATATCAAGATTATTCTACTTCAGTGATGGCTCAGTTGTACTTTGCCTCTTCCCCCATCTTGATGGGAAATTGCTAATCTGAATTTCTATTAATAGATTTACAG
This sequence comes from Nasua narica, assembly GCA_028533885.1. NCBI lineage: Eukaryota > Metazoa > Chordata > Mammalia > Carnivora > Procyonidae > Nasua > Nasua narica. The sequence continues at coordinate 104,018,737 of CM052800.1, forward strand.
TAACTGTGAAAAATGCACTGGGTTTAAATTTTGAATCCGCCTTGTAATACCAAGTCATTTAAACACACTAAACTTCAGTCTCTTTATCTATAATATGAAATCATGATACAATACAATAACACAGGTGGCAACCCTCACTCTTGACACCAAGTAAATACTTCACCAGTGTTTGAGGATGATCTTGATATATTTCATGTTTCTGTTTGAGGAAATTTTTTCATTTATTCTTTCTTTTATTCTTCTAGTCATTTAAATATTTACTCAGCATCAAATCTATACCAGAATTTGAACCAGGTGTTAGAGGTACATGACATAACACCAGACCCTAACTTCAAAGAACTCTCGGGTAAATAGGAGGCTCCCAACAGGGCTTCACAATTTGTTAAGACCTACTGTCTCATTTGTCCTTTTATACTTGAGCCCTATAAATCACGACAAATTTTAAGGCAAACGTCATTTTCTCAGAATTACTCCAGTCAAAACTTAGTTTTTATTCCAAAGCCACCAATATAATGAAACACAAAGTAATTTAATGTTCAAACCTAATAACCGAATATGTGTATTTACACTAACATTTTAATCTGCAGATATAATAAAAAGGAATCTCACTTTTCACAGTCCTTTCATAAGGCAGTACAGAATTCCTCCTAGTTTTCCTGTGTCAAAGTCAACATCACTATAGGGGATACCAACAGAGAAACAGAAAAGGAAGAGACAAACATAATATTTTACTAGTTTGTGATATTAGAAGATAAATGACACTGGACAGTCCCTTTAATATCTTTTAGGTGCCTGAGTTCAAGTAGAAAGAATCATTGCTTATCTACTTATTTCCTACTTTTCCCCTACAAAATAGCTTGACATATGTATTCTAGGAGGACATTGTGTCTGGCTCAACAATGAGTATAATAAGAACAAACAAAGAATCTGAAAAGAACATAAACAAAGCTCGGTAAATATAACTAACTGATCTTTAACAAAGAAGCAAAGATCATCTCTTCAACAAAGGGTGCTGGAACAACTAGACATCTACATGCAAAAAAATAAGTGTAGACATAGACCCTACACATCTTCACAAAAATTAACCCAAAATGGATCATAGACTTATGTGTAAAAAGCAAAACTATAAAACTCTTAGAAGATATCATAGGAGAAAATCTACATGATCTTGAGTTTGGTGATGCCTTTTTTAGATATAACACCAAAGACATAATCCATTAAAGAAAGATTGATAAGCTAGACTTCCTTAAAATAAAAAATAAAAAAATTCTCTGTAAAGGACAATGTCAAGAGAATCAGAAGACAAGCCACGGACTAAGAGAAAATACTTACAAAATGCATATCTGATAAAGGACTTACCTAAACATACAAAGAGCTCTTAAAACTCAACCATCAGAAGGAACAACCTAATTAAAAATGGGCCAAAGATCTTTACAGATACCTCACCAAAGATGATATGGAGATGGCAAATAAGGATATGAAAAAGTGTTCCACATCATCTATCATCAAGAAAATGCAAATTAAAATAATGAATTACCACTACATATCGATTTGAATGGCCAAAATCCAAAACAATTACAATGCCAAATGCTGACAAGGATGTAGAACAACAGAAACTCCCATACATTGCTTGGGGTAATGCAAAGTGATACAGCCATTTTGGAAAACACTTTGGTAGTTTCTTACAAAATTAAACGTATCCTTACCATGCAATCCAGTAATTGCAATCCTTGGTATTTATCCAAAGAAGTTGAAAACTTATGTTCACACATAAACCTGCACATGGGTGTTTATAGCAGCTTTATTCATAACTGCCTAAACTAGGAAGAAGCCAAGATGTTTTTCAGTAGGTGAATGGGGATAAATTGTGGTACATACAGACAATGGAATATTGTTCAGTGTTAAAAAAAAATAAGCTACCAAGTCATGAAAAGACATGGTGGAATTTTAAATGCATACTACTAAGTGAAAGAAGCCAATCTGAAAAATCTACACATTATATGATTCCAACTATATGACATTCTGGAAAAGACAAAACTGTGGAGACAATAAAAAGATCAGTGTTACCAGGATAGGAAGAGGAGAAGATAAACAGATAAAAAACAGGATTTTTAGGACTGTAAAAATACTCTGTATGATATTATAATGACAAATACACTATACGTTTGTCCAAATCCATAAAATATATACCACCAAGAATGGAACCATAAGTAAACTATGGACTTTCAGTGATTATGTGTCAATGTGGGTTCTTTCTTGTTAAAAATGAACCATTATAGGGGCGCCTGGGTGGCTCAGTTGGTTGAGCGACTGCATTCGGCTCAGGTCATGATCCCGGAGTCCCAGGATCGAGTCCCATATCGGACTCCCGGCTCTGCGGGAAGTCTGCTTCTACCTCTGACCTTCTCCCCTCTCATTCTCAGTCTCTCTCTCTCTAATAAATAGATAAAAAAAATCTTTAAAAAAAAATGAACCATTATAAGGGTGCCTGGGTGGCTCAGTGGGTTAAAGTCTCTGCCTTCGGCTCAGGTCATGATCTCAGGGTCCTGGGATGGAGCCCAGCATCTGGCTCTCTGCTCAGTGGGGAGCCTGCTTCCCCCTCTCTCTCTGCCTGCTTCTCTGCCTACTTGTAATCTCTCTCTCTGTGTCAAATAAATAAATAAAATCTTTAAAAAAATAAATAAAATGGACCATTTTGGTGATTGTTGGCAACAAGGTTGGATGTGTGGGGGCAAAAGGTGTATGGGAACTCTCTGTACCATCCTCTCCATTTTACTGTAACCTAAAACTGCTTAAAAAATGAAGCATTTAGGTATGGCCTGGGTGGCTCAGTCAGTTAAGTGTCTACCTTCAGTTCAGGTCATAATCTCAGGGTCCTGGGATGAGTCCCACATTAGGTTCCTTGTTCTGTAGGGAGCCTGCTTCTCCCATTGCCTGCTGCTCCCCCTGCTCCCCACTCTCTCTCTCTGACAAATAAATATTTTTTTTAAATGAAGTATTTAATAAAAAAGAACATAAATGTGTGACCAGTCTACTTAGTGTGGTGTATGGTTAACAAATTCACTACATATTTTGAACTTTTTTTATTAGATATTGTGTTAGTATTTACCAAAATATTTAGAAATAAAACTAATTACTTTTCTATTTTAAATGAAATGACTGAGAAATTTAAATATGTGATATTAATGAAGAAGGCATGCAGGGAACTACCTTACTAACCCTATTCTCTTAATTTATCATCCTAATTAGAACATCACATATTATCACTTTTTATACCAGTCACTAATTTTTCAAATGCTATACATAGATAAGTCTGAATTACAGCCAGCACCAGTACATTTTCAAAAAGCTAAGATTGACAAGATAATTTTAAGTCACTGGGGCAGAAACAGGGAGACTGTCCCAAGGCAACAAAATTAGAAAATTCATTGACACGAAACTCAAGGTTCCTGAACTGAAACTTTGACACACAGACTAGACTCCAACAGGGAAGATATGGATTAAAGGTATTTCTTTTTGGAACCAAAATAGCCTGTTGATTCAGTCAATGAAGGGATGGAAAAAGCCATTTGTATTGTTTATTGATCTGGAACAGAATTAAGTCAATCAAAACAATCAATCCTATTAGTCCACACACTAAGTGAGGAGAAAAGCAGAGTTAATTATCAAGGACTCTGTATTAAAATACAAACTTTTGTTCTATCATGAATATCTGACATGTGCAAATATTTTTGTCATGATCTATTCTAAAATTTCATTAGCTCACTTAAGTTAGAATAAGGAGATGTAATTAAAGCTGCAAGTGAACAAATCTTACTCTCATCTAAATGAACTATACGGGTTTTATCCCCTTTCGATTATACATAAACATAAACACAAGTGTATCAGTCAACTGTGTCAGCCTGAGAAAAAAGTAATCACTCAAATGGATTTTGCAAATTCAATTCAAAAAATTCTTACTCAATATTTCCATCAGTAACCTATAACTTCCTTTTAAGTCTTATGATCCACTTTCAGAATCTGATGAACTTTGATGGACACTCGTCCTAGAAAAAAATGACATATACACACATTCTCATTTGCACAAAATATCACATACCAATTTCAGGGACTTCGCAGATTCTGATTCATTTACTCTGGGTTAAGAACCCCTGTGTCATGTACCTGGAACTAAGCTAGACGCTGGATTCCTAAAGCAAGGAAGACAGGATCCCATGTATGAAGACATGAAACAAAATGGTATGATCAGGGGAAATAAAGTTTGATTACCCTGGAACACAAGGTAGAATGGTAAGTCAGAAGACCAATGGTGGGTAGAAGTCGTAGCTTTTTGTATATCAATCACATCTCAACCAAGTGGGTTTTTTTAAAGGTTTATATATTTATTTGAGAGAGAGAAAGTGCGTGCTTGTGTGCACATGACCAGGGATAGGGGCAGAAGGAGAGAGAAACAATTGGACTCCCTGCTGAGCACAGGGCCTAGTCCAGGACCCTAAGATCATGACCTGAGCTGAAATCAAGAGTCAGATGCTTAACCAACTGAGCCACCCAGGTGCTCCCTCAACAAAGTGGTTTAAAAAAAAAATTAAAGTATCTTTACAACAAAAGTCTCCAAAAGCAAAGTTGGATACAAGCCACTGACAGAGAGAAAATATCCATAACATACTTTACAAAAGCTTAATGTCTACAATATATAAAAAATATTTGTATATCAATTAAGAAAAGTCAAACAACTCAGTAGAAATTAAACACAGCAAGTAAAGGCATAATTCCCAAAAGAACCAAAAATGACCAATTAACTTATGAAAAGATACCACCTCACTGGTAATCAGGGAATTATAAAGTTTTAAAATATGATATTTATTTATTGTAGTAAGAACACTTAACAGGAGATCTGCCCTCTTAACAATTTTTAAGTACACAGTATAATATTGTTAACCATAGACACAATGTTGTACAGCAAATCTAGAATTTACTCATCCTGTGTAATTTAAATGTTATACCCATTGAGAAGCAACTCTCCACGTTTAATTTCTCATCTCTCAGATTGACAATAGTTAAAAAGACAACCTAAGTGAGGATGAGGAAGGCAAAAGACAGTCATTCTTGTATACTTCTGGGAAGAGTATAAATTTGTGAGATCTTTTGGGAAGCCAATTTCAGGGATGAAATTCAAGGTATTTAATATCCAATATGACATGGGCCCTGACTCATCAAAACATGTGCCAGCTATAACCAGTTGATAATGTCCTGGCAGTACAGTCCTCCCAATACATACCAACTGAATATCAACCCCAACAGAATTTATCTAGCCTTAAAGTGTGCATGCCCTCTGATGCAACATTTCCATTTCTAGGAATCTATTGGAAGAAATTCTCCTGTGAGTTCACAAAAATGTATGTACATTCATGTTTATTTTGTCTTTTTATAAAAGAGCTAAAAAAAAAATAGAAGCAACCTTAATGATCACCAAAAATGGAGTGGTTAAATAAATTATGGCACATTCATGCCATGGAATACTGTATGACCATTAACAAGAATGAGTTGAACCAAAATGGACCAATATAGAAAAATATAGCAACGTATTGGGGAGGGGAACAAGTTGCAAGCCACATAACAATTTATATACTTAACCATCTGTATTTTAAAAATATTTATGTGTTAGCTTGTGTAAGTATGTGTAGAACATGGTATATATGAATACACTCTAAGGCATAGAAAAGAAGATGCAAGAATGTGTAACACCGATTATAGGAAAGAATATAGGAAAGAAGGATGGAAGGCAAGAGAGGGGCATAGCATTTTTTTTGTGTGGTCTGTATTGTTTGAATCATCTACAATGAGAATAATATACTTTTTAAGATATAAAAACATATGTAGAAAGCCCTCAAAATATTAGACAGTCTTCAAAATTATGCCATGACTGAAACGCACGTTCACTTTTAGAACTGAAAGTCAATGTCATTTCTCAACATATAACGTAAAATATTCAAAGTGTATGGAATAAGCCACATCTCAAGGGCAGCATTTTAAATAAAAATTATTGAACTATTTTTAAATTAGCTAATTTTTAGTTTTAAATATTTGACCTTTGGGTTTTATCTAAGGTCCTTATACTCTCATATATTCTTAACTTTGTGTTTTTCTTCAGAGGGAATTCCTAGAAGCATTTAGGGAAAATGGGCTAGCTCACTTGTTAATATGGAATAGTCTGAACCAAAACCCCAAATGCGTAATTGTCTCCACATTTTTTAGTGCAGAACATCATTTGCAATTGATATTCTTTTCCATAATTATGGTATTTTATTTCATATTCTGTATCACTGACTCCACAAGGTGAATAGCTAGACTTTCAGTTATAAAATGTCTAAGTCTGACTCTTTATTTAAAGTCTCTTATACCAACTATACAAGGTGCCATAAATATGAAACTTGGTTCTTAAAATATTAAACCGAATTTTAAAAGAACTCAGAAACACCCAACAAAAACCTGTACACAACCAGATCTATCCCTTGGAGTCAAGAATACAACCACCTGGAGGATTTTTTTTTTTTTTTAATGGAACGCTTCACGAATTTGCGTGTCATCCTTGCGCAGGGGCCATGCTAATCTTCTCTGTATCTTTCCAATTTTAGTATATATGCTGCCGAAGTGAGCACTGGAGGATTTTTTTATTGGGCAGTCTTCACTAGTAAGGAAAAAGCCACATAAGTGAGGGAGCGATCCTTGCCCTGGGAAACCTAGAACTACAAATCCTTATCACCTTTGTCCTGTGAGGTCACACAAAATAACCAGGGTCTCCAGTGCTGCTTTATTCTGAAGAGTTATAGTTCTCACAATCAAATCTATTCTAATTCACAGTAGATGCTGGAACATATTTCCCAGTTATGTTTAAGTCTCTGTCATTTTTAATAATCACATATTCATCAAATTAACACTTTTAGAAGAGATTCATCAAAGAGTACAAGAACTGCAAGACTATCATCTCAATTCCATATCATATTGTCTCACAGTGCCTGCAGAAGAGAACAGTCATTTGAATAAATGGAGTATATTTTCCTTAGGTAATTAGATTACGCTTTCATTTAACTTGTCAGTTGTATATTCTTCTTAGATTCCTATAAGACAAATGAACCATCGTTCCCAAGGTGACAAGAATATTCAATGAATTTGGAAAAACATAATGAAGCGATGGTTCAAGTCTAAATATGAGACAATCAAAACTCTGTTATCCTTGCAATGAGTTGGGCACATTGATTTTGCCCCTACTTTTAATTGTGAATTTGACTTTTTGGTAGATTTACTGTGTGAGATTATAGTTATTCAAATGAAGGCGTTCAAATGGTGTTAATGCAGGTATCTTTGTGTCCTTTGTGGAAGAACATTTTCAGTGTTACTAAATTTGATGTGACTCCATGAGGCAGATTCCAATACTTCTCTTTCCCAAGCTGCTGAAATCACAGAGAAGTTAAGTGACTAGATATTTTAAAACCAGAAATATTTACAGTTTAGGTTGAATTTTTATTTTTTTGTTGTTCTATCTTAATCCTTAAGAGATTTGGTATAACATCTCAGCTCATCAAATCGTTTGAGAACAAAATGTACTTTACTGAATGCCATAAAGAGGCCTGTTTTTTCCACTGCAATTTGAAACACGATGTTCCAGAAATGAAAACTGCATAAGAGAGCAAATATTCATACATTCTCAGCTGTTTCAGGTTATTTCTTTCAAGAGGTCATGGCTTTAAATACTCACAGGCAAAAGCAAGATGCGTACTGGGGTGACCAAATGGAGACTGACAAGGTATACAGAAAACAAGGCATGAACTGCCACCTAACCCTAATTATTCAGAAGGGAGAAATTAAAAAAAAAAAAAAAAGGACATGCACCCAGCTACTCTGCTATATCAAGGATTATTGCATTTCATATCTGGTTTGAGTCTGACCACTGGAGGTCTATATGTTATCAGGGGTCTTGGCAACAAATCTGGCAGGTGGCTAAGCAACCAAGTCCTGGGGAAGTGAAGACTTACTGTTTAACCCACATTCTTGACATAGATAGGAAAAGGTAGCATTACTAAGATCACTCAGCCAGCCCTTCGAAGAGCTGGTCCCCCGTTTCTTCTTTACCCAATCTTTCCAGGCTATTGCTCTTATAAGGCATTAAAGCCAGTAAAAGCGCATTTGAAAATGAAAGGTCTATCACATTCCACGCTTCTTTTGAAACATCAAAAAGCCACATAAAGAAGCGGTAGGACCAGAAAAAGCTGACAAGGAGCAGGACAGTGCCTGTTAGGATGGCAGGAATAGCTGGAGGTGAACCGATGTGAGGTCTATGAAAAGGCGAGTGAGAGAACCAGAAATTTGCTGCTGACAAGATGAAACAGCCCACAGCTGTGTCATGCTAATAAAAAGTTAATTTCAACTTTCAGACACTCTTCACGGTACTCTCCGTTCAACGGCATCAAGCTCATCCATTGTGTTGTATCACCTGCAGAGGCTGGGTCTATTTACAAGCTCTTAGAATCCAAACAGAATTTGAGGAAACTTATTTTATTTCTGAAAGATGTACATGGGAATAAGAACATTTGTGATCAGGTTGGACAGCTACTCCAGTGTCCTTGCAAACTTGAGCTTTAGTCTTAAAATAAGTCCTGAACATCGACACGGGTGGATCAGGAGCTTTTCCTTAGCAATAGTTCACGCCATCACTGTCAGAATCTGGGGATAAGCCCAGTTTCATCTGAAATAAAAAAAATCTTAAGTTTCTTGATAAATCTGTGGTCACCCTCATGACCTACTTCTTTCAGGCTGAAATAGACAACCTACAAAAGTTTTTAAAAGGCATGTCACTAAGTTTTCTGCTATGTTATTTCCTGAAACCATAAATCCAAGCTGTTATGTATACATAGAAGCTGCCTCTAGTAATCTTGTACTTGGTGATGTTTAAGAAACACAAGTAGAAAACAAAATCCAATAATTCCTCACATGCACATCTTCTCAGGGCGATTGTGCTCTGACTTCAGAAAAAGTCACAGTGACTATTTCACTTTATAGAGTAGGATAAGCATTATATATCTTACAAAGACCATGTGATGTAGAAGGGCTATGTATTGGGAATTAAAAATCCTGATGAATCTCAGCTTTGTCACTGATTGTTTTATCATAAGTAAAATACTCAACTTTATCCCAAACCATAATCTTCTGAGATATAATAAAGCCTGCCCCTGCCCTGCTCACCTTATAAGGGTATTTTGAGAAACAAGTGAGAAAACACTTTCCAAATAATACAGGAAAGTATGCAATTGTTAGACTTTGCAAAATGTGGCAGGGCCCAATATAGACATACTTGTTGAATTGGCAGAAGATTTAACTACTCATAAGAAAACTTACCATATGACTTTATTTCAATACATATATTTTGATTAAAGATGATTTATGGTTCATGGCTGTAATTCCTTAATATCCAATTGCATATCCCTGAAGATAATGATTATAGTTATTTTAATATATGTTTGCTATATTAGCTCTTTTTCTTGGGATATTAGTTCTTCTGCCCACTGGATTTAGTGCCTCACGTCTGTAGAGATGCTAGTCTTCAAATGTTTGTTGAGTCTTTGCTGTTTGAGCACTTTTGTTTTTGAAAATGCTAGGTCTACAACTTTTCTACTTCAGTCTGCTCATGATTATACTGGAGGAATAGTGAGACATGGGGCTTGGTGGGCTATATTGATAAGCCTTTTCGGTGAAGATGAATCACAGACTTCTTAGTGTTGGCAACTACCAAGGATGCTGCTTTCCTTCTGGAGACCAGAAGGTCCAGACTGTGTCTGGAGACATAGTCATGTCATCTGCTGTGAGCATATAGCGCTACTGACCCATTTGAGAAAAAGCAAGACTCAGAAGAAGCAACTGACCCAGCCGTTCTAACTGATGCTACAGACTGGCTGGTCCAAGGCCCTTTCCTCCACCTCTCTGTTGACAGTGAGCTGAGAGAACTTGCACAGGAGTCTCCTCCTTATGTGTATTTAGTATAAATCTTTGACTCCATCGACTTTCTATTTTTCAGAAATGCTTGTCCAATTTCTTGTCCTCCAATAAGAATTGTTCTTGGTTTTGATTCAATGATATGAGGGAGGTTCTAAGTGTGGAATGGATGGAAGAAATTAGCTGGAAAAATTCCTCTGCAATTGCTTTTCTCATCACTCTGTGTGCCCACCAACCCATCCATTTATTATGAAAATAACACACACCTTTGGTCAGAAATTAAATAGTACAAAAAAGTGTCCAAAAATAAGTGACCCTTCTTCCCAGCCTCAGAGTTACTCCTATAGTCAACAGTTTCTTGTATGATACTCCAAAAATTTTTAATGTTAATATATGTTTATAAACACTGTTAAGTGTTTGACTTATTTTTGTTTGACTTAACAATATATCTTTCAGATCTGTCCAGATCAACCCATGTAGATACATTTTTTTAATGGCTATATAAAAATTTATTACATGTCTGCATCAAAACATTTTGTCAGTTTCTTGTTGATGGACATGGAAGTTGTGTTCTGTTCTTTTACACTATTATAAATAAAACTGCAATAAAAAATTTTTGTAAAGTGATGCAAATAAAACCAGAGGACAAATTTTTAGAAGTAACACTTGCAGGATTTGCACACTTCAAACTTTGATGTTATCCAGTTCCATTCCAAAGAGGCTATACTAATTTTTGCCATTTCTACACTGCATATATCCCTGTCTCACACTATGAATTTCCAACTTTTATAACTATCACCAGCCTGACAGGTGAAAACTGTCTTATGGTCTGAATTTACATTTCTTTAATTATAAATGAGAATGAAGATGCCTAAAAGATATTTTTTTCCCTTAAACTCTTATTTTTTTTAAGATTTATTTATTTGACAGAGAGAGACACAGTGAGAGAGGGAACACAAGCAGGGGGAGGGGAAGAGGGAGAAGCTGGCTTCCTGCTGAGGAGGGATCCCGCTGTGGGGCTCCATCCCAGGACCCTGGGATCATGACCTGAACCGAAGGCAGACACTTAACAACTGAGCCCCTGAACTCCTTTTTCATATCCTTTGTCTATTTTGTGAGATCTGTTCGTATTTTTCTTGTTAATATATGAGAACCCTGTATATACGTTTTGAAGATACAGGTGCATATACAGTGTAGGTGTGGTAAAAGTTGGTATAACCTTTTTGGAACATAATTGGACATGTACAGATTTTTCAGTTTTGTTTTTTGCCTCTAATTACTGTATTTTTCCAAACAGAAGTTTTAATATTTTATAACAAAATTTATCTCTATCACTCTTGTTTTTGAATGCCTACTTAAGTTGTTTCTTACTTGAGGTCTTACCCCCAGATTACTTAAAATATTTTGCCACAGTGCTTTACAAAACTACAGTTTTGTTTTTTTCTTTAAAGCATACAGATCTATTTTTCTCCTAAAAGGCTAAAAAGTGTCTTAATGCCATTTATTAAACAATCTATCTTTCTTCACTAATTTAAAATGCCACCTCTATCATACAATAGATTCCCTGAAGTATTTAGACCTACTTAAGATTCTATTCTGTTCCATTGATCTGTCTGCCAATGCAGATATTTTAAAAATGAATACATTTATGGAGCTATAATTTAGCATATGTGGGTATATTTTCAGGCTTTAGTTATTTGTATTCTACCGTATGTTTATTTGTCATTGTGTTCCTCTGGTTTGACTTCCTCAAGGGCAAAGATTATGGATTCTCCTCCCTCTGTAATTCCCTAAAACACTAGTCTCTGCCAAGTTTAACATTTTGGAAACCAAATTCAAACCGTGTCTTTAGGTAGAACCAATGATGGTCTGAGAGGTTTGAGAAAAGGAAGCCCCAGCTTAAAACATCTGACCCCTAAAGATAACATGAAACATTACAACGATTAATTCCTCTATTTAAGGGGACTTTCCTGTTAAAATGCAAATAGTTTTATATTTTACTTATTTTGCATAAATTTATCATATCATCTCATCAGTCTAGGTTTTGATAAAAAGGCAACAAAACCTAACATTTAGAGAGCCAAGCAATCTGGTAAGAATAGTACATATTCCATCTCATTTAATATCAACAAATAGCCTAGGAAATTGGTATCATTAATCTCGGTTTATAAATAGGAAGCAGTCTCAGAGAAATAAGTTAACTTGCCAGATTAGTTAGTGGCAAAGCTTGGATTCAAACCCAAGCTTGTCTGAAGCCTATTAAGTCTGATTCAAAGCTGAGTTACATGTTTCATATATAGTTCTAGAATGTTCCTCCACTCTCCCAGGCTTCCTCTCAGAGACAGAGTTCCCCGAGCAAGGATGTGAAATAATTGCCACTTCTTGTGCCAGCTCTGCAGTGGCCGCCTTGAGCACTGAATGGAGAATAATTTCTAGCTGCAAGCATGCTCAGCAAGAAAGAGGACCATGATAAATGACCGATGTCTGCCATGGAAGTTAGAGGCAAGAGTGGCAGTGTGGGACACTGTATTTGCCACTACAGCCCAAAGCCCAATGCTGGAGACCAAAAAAACATTTTACCAACTTCACAGTTGTGTTTAGGAAAAACCCGAAAATCAGTCAATAAAATTTCATTCCCTAAATAAAGCCTCAGGACCCAAAAATAAAAATAAATTTTGGGAAATATAGAAAATAGAGGAGAGCTTTATATATGGTATTGAAAGTAAATTAGGTCTGCAAGCTTGACATGCTAAATGTACAGCCTCATTTTGTAATGATGAACGTGGCCTGCTTGACCTTTGCTTCACCAAGGCCACTGCATTAAACAAGTTTTTGCCAGCATAAGGGAGATTAGAAATTCTAGGCTGGTGGGTAAATTGCACAGCATCTAATTCACCTTGTTTATAGCTCTATCCTAGAAATATATGTTAAACCAACAAACTGAGCTTTGAATCAGGCTCTACCCAGACTTACCAGTTCTAAGAAGGGGGCCCCTGGATTTATGTGATAATCAATAGATCCAAGACCAACATGAAGCCTCTCTGGAACAGTCCTTGTGAATGTCTACTTCGCTCCTATTCCTCTTCCTTCCCTTCAGAGATCTGCAATTCTATATAGGTACCCGGTTGTCCCCGCAACTTCATGTGGCTCAGGAAACTTAGCCCCACCCACGCTTCGGACAGTCCACATGCAATCCCATACCCCTTGTCAGTGACGAGATGAGCAGCAAGCAGGAGACTGAGTTCAGGGTCCTGAGATCCAGGAAGAGGTTTGCGCTAACTATCTGAGGAAGTTTTTCCTTGTTGCCCTGAGACAGCATCAGAGAACAGCTAGTTCTTTTCTTTCAGCCAGCATTTCGTGCTGATATGAGATCCCAAACTGTGGTAGCCACTTCTCTACCAGCCATCATGGAGAGGAGGATAGAGCCCCAAAAATCACAGAGAAGTGAATCAGGACCCAGTCCTGATGGTCACAATTAACTCTCAACTTGCAGTTATTGAGGCAATCGATGCGTTTCAATTGTATGCCGTTAACTCGCCAAATGCTTCCCACATGACCTCTCTCATACACCTCCACCTCAAGTCTCTGAGGGAGTCGCCCTCTAGCCTCTAGACTAGGTCTCCTTAGAGCTATTTGCCTACTTGCAAGACAATGTAGGACTTAGAAGCACAGTATCAAACTTTGACCCTGGCACTTATTTCCTGTGTGACCTCAGGCAAGTTACCTAAACTCCCCATGCTCAGTTTCTTCCTCTGTGAAATGGGGGCAACAGACATATTCCACAGTGTATGAGGACTAATAAATTAAACCATGTGAAGTGCTTAGAACTGGACCTGGCATGTAATTACTGGCATTGTTACGTGAATTTTGTCAGCGCCTACTGCCTGATTTCCCTCCTCCCCTAATAGCAGGACCCCAATTCCACACTCCCTGTGTCTGTTTAGAGTACCACGTGTAATCTCCAACCCTGAATCCATTCCAAGGGTCTTTCCAGCCACTGCACCCCAGTTATTCTGATTTTGGACTGATCGTCTTTACATCCAGCTCTCAGTTCTGGGATTTTCCAGGAATCCCAGAAAGGAGATAGCTAAAATAATCTCGTAACCTAAAGAAATACAAATCTAGTGCTAGAAAGATTCTTACAGATTTTAACCAGTTTTTCTTGCCACAGCACTACTTTGTAAGGGCTTGCTCCTGTGGGCTAATGTGTACAGAAAAATGTTACTAATTACTATTCATATTTGACTTTGTTTCTCCACGGACAATTGTCCTGCTCAGTACCCCTCACCTCCCACTGGGGCCTCAGCTGTTTAATTCATTTGGTATTACTCTTTTTTTTTTCCTTTGCTGTGGAACCACTCTGTGCCTATTATGCTGAATTTCGAAAGGAGATTGATCAGAGAAATTTTCAAATGCATCTTGCAAATTTCTTTTCTCTCAGAAAATGAAATCGGACAGTCCTTAGACCATTAAACGTGGCAGTTGAGTTGATGGGACGACTCCTTTCGAAGCACATATCTGTGGCTGTTTTCCATACCCTGGCATCAGTTTGCCTGTCCCTTTCCATACAGCTTCCCTGGGAACGGTGCCATATACAGTTATCATTTTCTGCTTATAAAAAGGAAGTGAGAGATCAGGATCGTTAGATTCTATAAACACTTGAATGGTTGAGAAATGCAAAGCAATGAGCTATTTTACAGGGCTGCTGGAGACGAGGGGTGGAGATAGGAGAAAAGAAATTATATCTTAAAACTCCAGCGTGCACCATTCTTACATGATGTCTAAAGAGACAGAAATTCAAGTTGAGCATTTAAATGTTAAAACAAAATAGACAATGCAATGTTCTTTCCAGCAAAATAGCTGCCAGACATGTACTGTCCTGTGAATGGAAAGGGAAGAAAAAAGAGAGAGAAAATGAGACCCGGAGAAGAGGGAGGGATGGATGATCCAGGGAGGGAGCAGTTAAGATGCTTACAGCTTTACGTGAGAAATAATTCTGTTACCTAAAGGGTGCTAAAACAAGGGAAATGGGAAAAAGTCAGGCTGAACTTCAGAATCTATGATTCCCTGGCATAGCATATATGCTCATCTGATCCCAGCAATTTCAAGTGGCCAATTCAATGCTGCATCATCTCAAAAACGATTCAGAGGGCCAAAGAAGCAACTTTGGAGAATCGAAACTCCCCGGTTCAAATCAGAGCATATTATTTTCATATTTCTCTTCACCTGCTCCTTAGCTCCTTTGCTCAGGCAAATGAACAGAAAGCCAGTAAGATTTTAATGTGTGGGCTGTATTGTTCTTTTTTTCAGTGGGGTCTGTACAACTTTCCCCATCTGCACAGATATGGAGGGGCTCATTCTGGTGTGCTTTTTAAGTTTTCTGCTCTTCTACGAAATGGAACGTTCCCGAGAAACCAGAGTGGTAAAGAACTTGGAGCAGGTGATGAAACCTCGTTCTTGCATGTCGCTCGATGACATTGCGTTGCTGAAGCTGCCTAGCAGTAATGGCTCTTGAAATTACACTGTACATACTCTGTATGTACTGGCCCACCAGCCCTTGGACAGGAAAAAAACTAGCTGTGAGAACTCAGATTTTATTGAAAATCAAAAGCTAACTGACAGGATGCTCTCTGAACTCACCCGGGGAACTCTTAGTTGGAATCATCAGCTATAACAATATGCTGAGAAAGATTTGGAAACTAAACCTCAGGGAGATGTTTAAAAAAATACACACATGCACACACATCAGGGTGAATTTTATAAAAGTCTATGAAAGCCGGCAGGAAAAAGTGGCTTTAAAGACAGTATACTGCAGCCATCAAACATGTAGTGCATTTTCAAGTTCAATAAATTCCTAATAATCATAATTGGGCCCGAAAGCACAGAGTAGAAATATAATTAAAGAAGCAAAGAATCATTTCAAGGCTGAAGGGTAATATTTTTAAAATAACCATAAGAAGGCATGGGTGTCTATAAAGGCACAAATAACAAGTGTATTTATGTAAAGCAGTAATTCCTCACTCACGTGTTCTACAAATGTTTAATGAGCACCTACTCTGACCAAGGGTCTATTTCGTGTCACAGCTTGTGCTAGGGATACAGCCAGGAACAAGACAACACTTCTACTGACATTTCTAGTTTCTGCAGAACTTATTTTCTCACTGGAGAAGAATAAATATAAATAAATAGGTTTCTGCAGCTATATTCGATGTCTATAAACGATCAAGATCAGTCACTTTACTCAACATTTATACCAGCAATATAGTGTAAAAATGTATTTGGATCATGGCACACTTTCATAGACATCAAAAGCATGACTTTGTTAAGAGTAGGATGATTATACTTATGAAATATATATTCTTTATTTTTTTTGTATCCTTCTAAGTTGATACACAGAAGCTGTCTTTAGGTCAATGAGTATCTGAACTGAAGATTCGTCACTTTCAACAGGTCAAAGGGTTTCCGTTTCTGGCTTGTTATCATGATGTTTAACATTTTTAGGCTTTCATTTTCAAACAATTTTTTAAATAATCAAATGAAATGCAATCAAATATTCAAATAATTGAACAAACAACCCTATAAAAAGACAATCCTGCTGAAGGAGAATTGTTGTCTGGCGCTTAGTTCCACTAAATAACAGCTTGAAATTTTGTCACCTGATTTAAGAACGTCTAAACTTAATAAACGAAAAGGTGATTTAGAAAGGTGAAAATATGATGAATAAAAGGTGGTTTGTATGAAAGTTGAATTTAAGGAAGTCTCTGTATCTTAACATGCTGTGTCAGGCACATGTGTTGAGTTACCATAATTACAATAGGTCCTTCCATTAGAAGGATATCCTGGAACCCAACATTCCAGGTCTTGCCCTCTCTGGGGTAGGAAAGAAAGGCATCTGAGCCTCTGAGTGAGGTCCAAAGGAGCCATTAATAGTTTCATCCAAAAGGTATGGAAGACCAGACACATTAGTCTTCTCAGAGTCAAGGGATGTGAGAATGGGGACCATTTCCCCAATCAGTGCCATTTCCCTATCTTCCTTCTTATCCACACATCATCACATAGGTGTTCTAATGAGAAATTAAATAGGCTATACATTTTTTAAGGTAGCCCACAAAAGCAAATCTGCAACAGTGTCCTTCAGTGATTTCCTTAACCTCTCTGAAATTCAGTTCCCACATCTCTGAAATAAAGGTGGATAAATAAATGAAATATCTCTTATAAAAAGAATATACTGGGATGCCAGGTGGCTCAGTTTTTGAGCATCTGTCTTTGGCTCAGGTCACCATCCCAGGGTCCTGGGATCGAGCCCTGTGTCAGGGTCCCTCCTTAGCAGGGCATCTGCTTCTCCCTCTGTTTGCAGCTTCCCCTGCTTGTGCTCTCTCTTTATCCCTCTTTCTGACAAATAAATAAATAAAATCTTAAAAATATATATATACTATTATGAAGGAACACAGAAAACATGCCATGTAGGTCACTGAATGAATAAGCCAGTATCATTCCTAACAGGTGACCAAAATGAAAAATCTTGGTGAGTAAAAATTCATCTAACCCTTGATACATCTACCATCTACCACTAAGGTAACAGAATAATCAAGAATAATCTTTAAACCAAGATTTAGAATTAGAACTTTATTCTAATTCTAATTACAATTAGAATTAGATTGTAATTCTAATTACAATTAGAATTCTATTTTTTTTAATTTTTTATTAACATATAATGTATTATTTGCCCCAGGGTATATGTCTGTGAATTATCAGGCTTACACATTTCACAGCATTTGCCATAGCACATACCCTCCCCAATGTCCATAACCCTACCCCTCCACCTCCCAGCAACCCTTAGTTTGTTTCATGAGTTTAGGAGTCTCTTATGGTTTGTCTCCTTCCCCATCCCATCTTGTTTCATTTCTCTTCCCCATCCCCCACAACCCCCTGCCATGCCTCTCAAATTCTTCATATCAGAGCGATCACAACATTAGAATTTTAGAACAAATTCCTATAAAATACACCAAAGAGGATATGATCAGTGAATATAGGGATTTAAATTGCCTTGTAGAAACAGAAATTAATTTCTGATAAATCAATTGCCTATTTTCCTTTTCATATTTTTGGTTTGGTTGTTGAAAACATAATAATTTCTCATATTTTTATGTTTATTGTCCTAAGCAAATTTGTTTTAGCAGAGAAATTATTGGCTATGAATCTATGATTTTTTTTCTATTTCTACTTTTCAATCAGCTATGGAATAATATTTTTAAAGTATATAAAATACAAATTCTCTCTCCAAGATATAATTGAACAACACCTTCATCGTTCTCTAAACAGATTACTTTTCTAGTCCCATGGGTCTTTTAGTAGCCATGTTTTCGACTTCCTAATTTTCAAAGGTTCTTTTTGAGATACTTTTCTGTTTTCTTTAAAGTGGGTTGAGTAGTAGTCAAAATATAGCAATCATTGCTGCATTCCACGTTTGTCACCTTCGTACAACACCATAAATAATATGCAAAAATCAATAACAATTTTATCTTGGTTCAATGCCATTTTGTAGGAAAGAATCTCTTTGTGTAGATTTAAGATTATTCTCTATTTTTTAAGAAAATTAACCAGTAACTTTGCAGTCTTTTATCCTCAATCAGATAGTTTACTCAAGGGTCTTTAAAAATAAAGGGAATTGAGACTAGGATATAGAAACCTATTCTACCTTAGTCCCTCTTCAGTAATGGTAGACTTAACTAGGAAAGATTAATTTGTTAAAGATCATATGTTGATTTTTAAGATTATGAGTAACTGACATTTTAAGTCATGCTTATTATTTATTATTAAATGTTCGAAACATATAAACTAGTTAATTTATTATATATTTTCTATCTGTGTATATATAGTGTTTAAAAAAATCAGAAAATTGATATTTACAAGAAACACCATACATTGGCCATCACCAGCACATAACCTGTAGCTCTTAGAGTGTAACTCAGAGACAGCACCACGTAATGCCCTCACAAGGCTCCTCGGAGAATTCAGGGGGACAAGTGATGCCACAACAAACAACCTCTGAAATCTCAGGGGCGTGAGACCACGGAGTTTTGCACCTTGCTCATGCTATGTGTTCATCACAGGCCAGCAGGGGCCTCTGCTCCTTAAAGCCTCACAGGGATCCAAGCCCTTCATTGCTTCATCTGCGCTCATGCTTATCCAATCACTAAAGCAGAAGGGAGCAAGAGCTTAATTAACCAAGCAGTCAGCATTAAAGATTCCTCTTCAAAGTCAGAAACTTCACGTGCTTTCACACTTCTTTAGCCAAAGCAGGCCCACGGATCACCCAAGGTTATGTGGGCAGGGAAACATACTTCCTGTGCTAAAGAGAACCAGACACGTTTGGTGGGCAGCACTCATGGCTACCAGAGCCCCACTCACCCTGTCTTCAAGAAAAAAAACAAGGCGTGCCTGATGGCTCAGACAGTGAAGCCTCTGCCTTTGGCTCAGGTGATGATTCCGGGGTCCTGGGATCGAGCCCCATGACACTAACACCAGGCTCCCTGCTGAGGGAAGCTTCCTCTGCCTCTCCTTCCCCTCCAACTCATGTTCTCTCTCTCTCTCAAATAAATAAAATCTTTTAAAAAGTTAAAAAAAAAAATTAAACAAAAAGGCAGGAGTTTTAACAGCTGGCCCAATAAAAGCCCAAAATTCTTCAATGACATTCATCCCAGTCTCTAACTCAGACTCCAGAGGTATGGGGTGAATAGGGTAAGAATTACTATTTTTTCCCAGAACATCACCTCCTTGTAAATGCAAATATGCACCTTAGAGTGATCCTTTGCTCCTTTTGTGTTTCCAAGATATTGCTAAATGGGAACCTGGCTAGCTTCAAAACCTCCCAGAAAAATTAGGAAGAGGTCAGTATGGACTTGAGAACATTGGATTAAGACACATGGTCCCTAACATTTATTTAGACTCTATGCCAGAGGCTACACTTAGTGGGGTTTGTATCATCTCATATTATCTTCAGAGCATCTATGAAGTATGTAGATACTATGATCATCTCCACACTTCAAATGAAGAAGGTAGAACTCAATGGTGAAAGAGGAAGGATGCAGTCCCAGCTGTGGACTCCAGAACCCACACGGCCAACCAACATATGATAGAGAGTAACATCAGTACAGTGTTTTATTATAAGTGCCATTTGAATGCATGTATTTAAATAAATGCCAGTTCACAATTATAATTTTGAGAAAGGCATTTGAAAACAGCATTCCAGTACATTTTCCCATTAAAAAAATAATAGCACTCGCTTTTAACTTTGTCAGATTCCTTTCATACATCAAAAGGCAGGATATGTAAGGAGCATTTTTGGAGCTACTCTATAAATTCTACATAGCTCTAGGCTAATTAGAAAATTTTAAATATTACCAAGAGTGAGTGTGACTAAAGTTTACAAGGAGTATATTGGGAACATGACAAGATTCATAGCTGTCTCATTTTTTTGTAACTATGGAATGGCATTCATGGAGGTCACGTGAATGTCACCCCCTGGAGTTATACGGCATAGAATGTATGTGACCATATGTCGAGGTCATAATGTCTTCCACGGGAAACCTACTTTTACTTACACTCCTATCCCAAGCTGTCGTCTCTTGACAGGAAGTCCTGTCCTATTTGGTTTTCCAAATATCCTCAAAGAATTTAATACCTTAAATTGTTTTCCAAATGGATAGTAGAGAATATTGATATGATAAGCATTATGAAACTAAGACTTGTATAAGCACATCTTGGATGGTCATCCGTTGCTAGAAGAGTTAGTGTTTGGATCTGCACATGGAAATTATATTAATGGAAGTGGGAAACCTCAAAAACAGTCTGAATTTAAGGAACTACATTTACTCAAGTATAGAATAAGTTATTCAACTTAGCTATTTTAGAACTTTGTAGCAATATAATGGGTGGCATTATAAACTTCGGGTGTTTACTGATATCTATGGGGATAAATCACAATTATTTTCAAGAATACAAAAAAGGAACACCACTTCGGTCCATAAACTTCCACAGCTTCCTATCCCAATCTCCATAAAACTGCTGGTTTATTCCTCTCCTTCCATAGGACCCCATTACAGACCCCACAGGATCTCTCCACACTACTGTTGTGTCTTCATTTTGTTTTAATCATTTTTTTCAATCCCTCAACCCACTCTAGCATCGGCAAGCTGCTGTTGATCTTGAGAAGTCCTTTGTTGCAAATCCCATTGAGCGGCTTTCTGCAGAGAATTGCCCCCTTTGAAGACTTGCCCCAGTGGTCTTTGTGTGAGCTGCTTCCGTGAAGGAACAGAGAGACACGCCTTAGGTAAGAATTTTTGCAATGCCTTTTCAAACGGTATTTGCACACTTTAGTAGTCATCATAGATTCTCTGCTGACCTAAGAGATTTGCAGCTTTATAAAGGCTGTGGCAGATGCTAAGAATATTCATCAATCCTTTTCTTCTTTTGAAACGGGCCCAAAAAGGAATGACTTGTGGGCAAATATTGATTTCTTTTCCCAAAGATCAACTATTAAGTATAAAAGGACACCTAAACATGAAATCGAAAGGTTTACATTGTCAAACCAGGGCAGAAGGCAGAGAAGGAAGACTCTACTTCCCTACCTGGGAACACGAGGGCTAAGCAACAAGCGAGAACTGTAATGCCTGTGGCACTTCCTCCGAGAGTCTTCTCTGGAAGCTGAAGGGAAGTAAATGAAATGTTTGAGGGCTGTGCTTCTCAAACTTAAACCTCGTGCGCAAAACACAAATCACCAGGAATCTTGTCAAAATGCAGATTCTGGTGCGCTGGGTCTGGGTTGGAACCTGAGATTCCGCCTTTCTGACTGGCCTCCCAGCAATGCTGATTCTGCTGGTCCAGAGCTCATCCCTCTCAGACCAAGGTTTTAGGCCTCCTGTCACTGACCATCACGTCCTTTAACAGCAAGCGTCTGGGTTCTTAACAGCAAAAAAGGCGAAAGCAGACACTGACGCGCCACATCTGCAACACCTGCCTCAAAGAATAAAGAAGCCTGAGGAACCCCCCCCCCCCCCAGTGGCATTCTCTGTCCATAAAAAGATTACCTCCGCGGGAGAAAAGGATTGAGGGAGGTGATGGGGTTGGTGCAAGGAGCCCAGCAATCCCCGCGCTGAGCGTTGGGGGACTTGGTTTGGTTTTCACATTACCAGCCTCAGTGAGGTGGAACAGAGGATTACAAAGGGATAAGCTAAATGGCAATTGCAAGTGTATTGTTGTGGTCACCAGCACCGTTTCCATCAGTATTTTCCATTTCTCCAAAGCCATATGGAGCACTTAATCTATTTAGGTGATTTCTTAAGAGAGAATGAACAATACGTGTCCCCAAGTGGCAAGTGTAGTGAAAGTTAAAAACGGTATTTTCTTTTATCCCAAAGCCTCCGAAATGTTCACAGATCTTACTATTATCATAAAAATAAATGACAATAGGGATTTAGTTCAGTTAGAAATCATCCTGCTCTTGTCCATGTAGTGAAACTTAAAATGAAACACACTGCCTTCTAGCCTCTTCAGTCCAATATGAAAGCTCCTAATGATCTATGGTTTGAAGAGCTGGCTGTTCTAACAGAGATCACGGCCAAAGACATAGAAGAAGAGGAATTTCAGAACCAATACTAAAAATAGTAGATTTATGCTTAGATGGGTTTGTTTCTTCAAAGAATGCTCCATTGATCTTACTGAAATTCTTCCAGGTGAGTTACTCGCTCTGTCCAAGAGCGGTAGCTATCTAAAAAATAATAAGGTATGTGTAAGCTAACAGTTCTGTCTAGCTGAGTCAGAGACTTGGGCCAAATTTACAGAGAAACATCTTTCACTGACTTTCCAAAAACATCTATAAGTAAAAGGAAGAAATTTGAAAGAAATTAAACACAAGTATTCAAGAGCCAAGTGGGCTGGCACCAAATTTATGCTAGAGGTCTGGATCAGAGCCTAATTAGAAGGATGATGGTCAAACATAACCTGGCCTGATTTATAATATTACTCTCAAGGTAAGGGAGAGCTAAGTGGTGAGCCGAGGTGGCCCCCTATATAAAATGAAAGCTTTTCTAGGGACTCTTCGTCTGTTCCAAGCCCAAAATACCTTTTGCCTAAAATTCTAAATTAATGCCCCCTACTCCTCTTAATTAACATCCGTGGGAAGTATACATTAAATTGTTTTTGATTCCTTGATATATTTGCATTAATTTGATTATTAGGGCTTCCGGCCATTATCTAACCAAGGATAGATCCTGTTTTCAGAAAGGGAGTAAGAGAAGGAGCAAAGGAAAGGCTAGGTCCAGAGCCAACTCAGGACTCATTAGCAAACCATCCAGGGGTAATGATAAGGGCATTGAGATATCCTGGTGCCTGAACAATAAATTGGCTCTTTGCCAAAGGCAAACTTAATACTTTTCATATTTCAACGGGATGAAAGCAATCACAGAATGCAGGCCAAAGCTAGGGCTACACACCTCAAGCTACGTGTCCATGGAACCCAAAGAATGGTTCTTTTCAGTTAGAAGCATA
Organism: Nasua narica; assembly: GCA_028533885.1. NCBI lineage: Eukaryota > Metazoa > Chordata > Mammalia > Carnivora > Procyonidae > Nasua > Nasua narica. Next base: position 104,042,272 of record CM052800.1, read on the forward strand.
AAAGGACAATCATTTCACAAAATTTGGATAAAACAAGTTACCTGAATATTGTCAACTTTACCTACAGTCGAGGTATTCATCACAGACAGGAAACAAAGTTCCTAATACCCAGGATCATTTACATCCACATAGGAAACCTGTTTTCCCCTCTGGCAGGATAGCATTTCTGGTATTTAACAGCTGTTTTTGCCTCCCCCTTAAAAATGGCTGTGATTCACCCTCCTTCAAGTTATCCAGCCAAAACCTGTCAGGAGTTGCTTGAGGCTGAAAAGTAGGCCTGTTGCTTTTTATGGAAATGGAGGGGGAATGGGTGCCACAGGTAATGCTGTCACACACACACAAAAGACTTTAAGTGGATGCCAGAAACAAATTCTCCTGGTCCTCTGAGTCTCTTTTTCTGCTTAACCACATTGTTCCCCTCCTCCAGTGTCCTTGATGCAACTCCGAACATCCTGAGAATGATTTTCAAACCCAATACATTTCGACAAGTGTGGAATGGATGCCTCTGTAAAATAGAGATGAGCTTGAAAGAAAAGATGAAATTTGCACATGTTCCTTTGCAACCAGGGCTTTCTAGTGAATTGCTTGATTCAAAAGATAATTCTCCCTATTTTTCAGCGTTTGAAGTGGAGCATGTGCTCAAGCAGCTAATGGATCTGTTTCTGGCCGCAATGCCATCTTTGAGATGCAAAGCTTGTAAAATGGGCATTAGATTGACCTTTGCTTCCCAACTGCTCTTGATCTCGCTGCATACTGATTTGTTCTTCCAGAAAGAGGAAAGGCATAAAGGTTAGGCAGCCGAGCACAGATTAAATGAAAATAGAAATAAATTATATTTTTTCAGGTAGCTGACTAAAGTCTCTCCAAAGCTTCAGAATCTTTCAGTCACATATTATGCGCACACACACACACACACACCCCCCACCTTGAACCTTTCTAGGCACAGAGGATAAAAGAGTAAGCAACACAAAACTTCTGCCATCATGGAACTTACACTGTAGGGGAGATAGACAATAAAAAAAAAAAAATCCTGTGTACATGAAATGCAATGTTGTATAATAATAAGCACTGTGAGTTAAAATAACCCTTGGGTAAGGGGATCAATGTGAAGGTGGCATGAATACTCACAGCAGGCCCATTTGAGAAGGTGAGATCAGAATGAAGACTTGCATAAAATGGGAGAGCAGTCCTTACAGATATCTTGGGACAGAAGTCTCCAAGCTCAGGGAATATAATGTGTTCAAAGGTCCTGACGTAGTGGCAAGCTAAGTATTTTTGAGGACTTGCAGAGCTAGTGTGGTAGAGCTGAGAGTGGCAGGAGATGAGATTGTGTGGACAGGAAGTGGGCAGATCCAACAGAGCCTAGAAAACCACAGTAAGGAGCTGGGTTTTTATTCTGATTGAATAAACCCACTGGAAGATTTTGAGCAGAATAGTGACTTACTTGGCCTGATTTACATTTCAATCAGATAATTCTGAAGCTTGTGACTAGGGATGGGCAAGATTAGAAGCTAAAAAGGCAATTAGGAGTCTAAATGGGGTTCTCGGACTAGGAAAAGCAATGGTGAACACAATGGAAATGATTAAATCCTAGATGTGTTTTGAGGTTAGAGATTATGCTTTTCTGATATATTAAATGTGTGGTTTGTGAGATAGACATCAAGGATAACTCCTAGTTTTTGACCTGGTTCATTTAGTGAATGATGGTACTGTATACTGAAATGAGAGGAAGAAATTCTTGAGAAAAACGAGAAACAAGAGTTCTCTTTCAAAGATGTTAAATTTGAAAATGCTTTTTAGATATCCAGGGGGAGATGCTGAAGAGGGAGTTAGACATACAAGTCTGGAGGAAAGGTAAGGACTGAGATGTAAACTCAGAACCACCTTGATATAGCTGACATATAAAGCCATAATAGTGAACGAGATCATCTAGAAAGAGAGACCAGGAAAAGGAGCACCCCCAAAATTGTTAGGTTAGGGAGAGGCGAGCCAGAAAAGAAGAATGGGAAAGCACGGCCATTGCATAGGAAGAACACAAAGAATAGTAGAGCTACCCAAGCTAAGTGAAAAACATGCTTCCAGAGAGTAGAAGTGAACAACGGGATCAAGTGTTAACTAACGGGTCAAGTAAGATCAAGGTTGAGAAATGTCCATAGGATTTGGCAAGATAGGAACCATATGTAGTCTCACCAAAAAGGATTTCAGTGGTATGCTGGAGATGAAAGCCTGAGTGGAAAGAGCCAAGGAATGAATATAAAACCTAACACCCCTCTTCCAATGAGAAAAGAAAATGTCTCAAAGGGGATGTGACATCTGGTCTAGAGTGGGTGATTTTACCAAGGGAGATTTTAGAATATCTTTGAATGCTGGTAGGAATGATTGTATAAAGAAAGAGAAAATGATGCTGGAGAAAGAGAACATAACTGCAGGAGCAAAGTCCTTGAGAAGGAAGAAGGGATGGGATCCATCCTGAGTGTAGAGTTGGGGTTCAAAAGAAACAGGACCATACATTCACTGTAATGAAAGGGAAAGCCAAGTGTATGGATCCAGTGACAGGTGGGTCTGGGATGGTGGAAGCTGGCAGAAATTCTCTTGTGTTTGTCTTTATTCTCTCAGTGAAACAGCAGGTAAGGTCATCAGCCGACAGTGAGGGGAAAGAGTATCACATGCTAAGGGAGTGAGAGAAAGCATGGGTATCAGTTTCTCAGAGTGGTGGAGTGAGTTGGCCTGGGGACCTAACAGCTCTCCAGGCAGTATGCAGTACCCACTTGAGATCTGTAGTTCAAGTTAAGTGACTCTCTGGCTCTTATTGCTTCACCAATGCTGCTGGATGGGAAATTTGGATATCATCTATATTCTAAGATTTTTTTTCTATTTTACACTAGAGAGAATAAAACTGAATAGAATGGGAATCGTGTTTTAATGGGCAAAAATACACGAGTAAAAGAATGCTTAAAACCAAACTTTCCAACCCAACTTTAAAATCATAATGCTCTTTATTCTCACTTCCCTCTATACATAAATTGTTCCTCTTTGAGCTTAGAAGGCCATTTTCTTTGATTCAAAGAGCACTGCACCATCAGAAGACCTACTTTTAATCTCTACAATTAGCAAACTGTGTGATCCTAAGCAATCATTTAATCTCACCATAAAAGAGATAAGAGGTTACCACCCCAATATTCTTTCTTCCCTTTTGACCGCTAACAGAATTTTTTATTCTTAGCTCAGCAGAAGACTCCCCGAATTAAGACTATGTTTCCAAACTTCCTTTGCAGCTATGTGTGATGGTAGAATTAAGTGAGGGCCAAAGAGATGTAAAGAAAAATGGTATGAGGCAGGATCTAGGAAACTCCATTAGAACATGTCAGGTACTCCTTATCTGCTCTTTAATTCCTTTCACCATGTTAGCTAGAGGTCCAGTCACCATCTTGAACTCCCCTAAGAAAGGCAAAGCAGTCAGGTGGAGAGAACCTGAGTTCCTAGCAATTCTGTAGTGCCGGCCCCCCCTAACTCCGGACTACAAACCTCCAGCCTTCAACAATGTAAGAGACAACTATACCTCTATCGTGCCCACTGAACTTAATCATGACTGATAGACCCTCAGCCTCAATTTTCTCTTTTATAGACTAAAACTAATGTCAAGTTTCCTGTGCAAATGCAAAATTCTCACTTAAAATGCCATCTCTTTGTTTCAGAGGTCACAGTAGTAGAATCTACGATGGCTAGAATGCAAAATTTCTGCCTTTCCTCCCTTAGTTTAATGCCATCCTGAAGCTTGTTTTGTATTGCCAAGAGGATTGCTAGCCAGAGTTTTAACACCTCTCTTCACACTTACATTTCCACAGAGCTGGGTGATCACAATGCTTGATCTCTCTGGTTCGACAGCATGGTCTGACACCGGGATTAGTTTGGTATGAGAAGCAAAGAGGCATTGCTGAGTACTTTCTATAATCCTCTGGAAACCTCACCCTGCCCCACAATTTCAGTGGCTTGAACAATCTACAGTACTATGCAGAATACAAAAGTTGAAAACAATAACTCTTGTGAAAAGTTACTCTCCACATTATGTTTGTTTTGTTTTGCTATGCTATTCTGAAGAAAGTGAACAGGATTGCCCATGGAATTTATTAATTAACCTGGGGCACCATTTTTTTGTTTGTAAAGTGCTAGCGACCAAAGAATGGAAGGAAATAAGCCAGACAAAAACAATTATTTGAAACAAGTTTTGTGAAAATTATGTCTTTAGGAAATACAATTTTGAACTTATTGCAATAATTTGTAAGTAACTTTTTAAATATTTTTTCCACACTCCATCATTATTAAACTGGAGAACTTTTTCCCTTGAGTTATCATTTATTAAAAATCTCCCTGGATTTTCAGGCAACTTAGGGCAATGTAACTTGCAAGAGAAAAAACTTATACAATATAATGTTTTAACAAAATTTCTCTTTTGAAGAAGCAATTGAGCCTTCTGCACTCTATGCAAATAGCGTTGAACCAACAGAAACTGCTGTAAAATCTAACAGTGAAAGTCTGTGTCTGTATTTTCTTTTGATCTCTCTCTGGATTTAATGCCCTCATGAAGCTCGAATGGAATATATGCAAGTCACAGCACGGCAGAGGGATAATATATTTCCCCCTGCTTCGCTGAGCATGAGTTGTGTATCTTGCCATCTTGAGAGTCCACAGTGCGGTACATTTATCCCCATTAGAGAAGCTCACTCCAATAATATATGGATGCTGCAGCCATTTATGACAAATATGTAAAATCATAGCCTTCTACATCCTGAAGATGGGGTGTATATACATTGAATCTGTTAAACGTGCATCGACAGATTTTTGTCAAAACTAGGCTTTCAAGTCCAAAGACTCAGAGGGCAAATATATTGATGTTATTTGTAGATTTATGTAGCCTCAAAAGGCTATAAGTTTAATTTGAAGATGGAAAAATAAGAACAGTGCTTCCCACTTCGGCTATATATGAATTCTCTTTGCCCATCCTGAGTAAAAAGCTTCGAGATCAGGGTGTGTGTTTGTAAGTCCTGTTTGGTTCAATTGTGATAATGTGTTCAACCCTTTCTAATCTCATCTTAGGGCCAAAGATCACAGCAGTGAAAGAGTACATTTTTAAAAGTGACCCCAAAGTAAGAAAACATTTGTGGTTCGAATCCTAATATTTACTAATGTGTACACTTGGCTCAGTTTATTTAACCCAAGTCTCAGTCTGCTCTCCTGTAAAAAAGGGAGACTAATGATAACACCTACCTATAGGATTGCATGCAAAGGGCTCAGCATACCACTGACGCTCAATAAATGTTGCCTATTTTCATTGTGATGATTACCTCAGGATCCTCATCAGTATGCCAGTGGGGAAAACTGAGCATGACTTGTGAAAAAGAGGAGGTAGGGGAGCTGCCATTGTTATGCCCAGATTTTGAGATCCCCAAATACCACCAGGGAGCCGAGTCCGATGCAAAAGCAAAAGAGCCCTTTATTCAAGCTAGCTTGAGCTCTCTCTCACACTCACCGACACAGCGGCGTGGTGTAGAGAAAGAGAGCGAGTTTCAAAAAGCACAACAGTTTTAGAGGGGTCAGTGGCCAATGAAATTGTAACACAGAATGTTGCTTAGTAACTGTTTGATCTAGCCTATCACCCTGGCCAGAATTGGCGCACAAGTTTGGCGGGCAAAAGGCGGGGTTTATATTCTTTCCC
>CM052800.1:104048084-104164694 GCA_028533885.1 Nasua narica
CCGTTCCTATTGACTAACCCAAACCCAACCCATAGGCCCTCTGGGCTAATTAGCTCAATGGAGGGCTGAGCCACACTCAGACCCTCCCAGAGGCAGGTCCTGCGGGGGGCCACACACAAGAAGGCAGGTGTAAGCAAAAGGAACCAGCCCTGCTCTGCTCCTTCACCATTAACTGTGTTCTCCAGTTGCTCTGATTATTCGCTCTCCCACGGGGTAGAATATGATGATGTTCCTCAGCACAACTAAGAAACAGACACAGATGCAGAGAACCACGCAAAGGCCTGATAAAACCAGAAAAAAAAAAAGTTTGGGCTCTAAAATCATAAGATCCAAAATTTAAATCTGTGTCTACATCTACTTAACGCCCAGAACACCTTTTAGCAACCTACAACCAAGACAGTGATGGTCGGGAAGCAATAGGAGAGGGCCATAGGGCTGGTTTTCTCTCCTCTGTAACCAGGGTTACAGCGTTTGCATCTTTCCAATCTCAAGTTCAGCATCTCTTGCAACAAACTATATAAAAAAATAAATGTCAAAAAAAATATGTCAATTAGTTGATTCTCTGTGTTGATAAGGCTATATAGACGCACTGCTCAAATTCCTTGGCTTTGAGGATAAAAGTCATGGCATGGAAAAATAATGTTTCACGCCATTTTCCATGAGAGTTAAGGATACAAATACATTATCAGTGTTAAAATCTCACAGATATTCCTTTTTATCCTTGTTGCTTGATATACTTTATTATAAACTTACTACTATATTCAAGCCGGTATCCATAGCCTTAAACCTTATAAACATATATATTGAATTCTGGTGGCAGAGAAAGCACAATTATATGCACTAGCAATTATGTGGCTAAGAGTTAGGTAGATAATTAGAGTTCAGGTTTATTCTTTGAAAAGATAGTTCTGTGTGTAGCTCTGCTCTCTAAACAACACCAGGAAACATTTATTACTCTGTTTTGCAGGTAAAGAAACTAAGGTTAAGTTACTTATCCAAATAACTTTTTAATTACGGAAAAGATTCTTCTTGAGGATTAAAATATCTCTTGCAGTTTATGAGACTTATAAGACCTGGAAACATGGTTAAATAAAGTAATATATGTGAAAAAGCCTTATTAAAATAACAAATATCTGTATAGAATTTGGCAGTTAATAGATATTCTTAATATACCTGTTTCTCCAATTAACACAGCATAGTCATTAATACACTGTATTGTGTTATGAAGTCATAATTGCAGTCAAGCAGAAAGTCATTACCATCTATCAACTTTCATGTTTTACAAAAAGCAATTTTTTTTCCTTTGTTTTAGAAGTTCCCCAGAACAAATAATGGATTTACATTGGCAACCCTTTCATTTCATGACCCAACCGCCACATGCCTCTGTAAAGCTGTCATATATCTTTCTAGGCTCAACTCACATGTAGCTGTTTCAATTTTAAAATCTAATCCAAGAGCAAATCCTCCTGATTCCATTGTGAACACCTGGTACAAACAACAGTGAAAAATAGTGGGTCTCTTTCAAATGTATCTCCACATGAGGGGGAAAAAAAACTGATTTCACACATCTCTTAGATCAGACTTGCAAAACAATTCATTGCAATTAATTGATGTCAGCAAACCTATCCTGAACACCCACTCTCACATGCATTCTTGGGCAATGTGCTCTTGAAGGTAGAGAGCCCTTTCCCTTGGGCAGCTTATAGATCATTGGAGAACGAGACAAGTAAGGGGCACAAATAAATAGAATGTAAGGCAGAATAGGGGGAAAAAAGGCCTGAGAGAAAGATAGATAGAAAAGATAGAAAATTATAAGGTTCAGAGTCAGGGTAGCTCAAGATCATCTAATTAGATAGATTGATATCATTGAAAGGATGCCATGTAGAGCCAGTAGAACTTCATCCAACAAAGATGGGGCAGGCTGGACATTCATGGCAGAGGGAACAGTGTTAGCAAAGACTCTAATGCACGCAGTATTTGGGAATCAACAAGTGGTCCTGTTTGCTTGAATCAAGAAGAATCTCTGTAATGGACTTTATTGTTTTTGCTACTCAAGATATAGTTTGGTATTTTAACAGATACATGCAGTGATATAACTATTAGGGAAATCAAGAATATTTCCATCACCTCCAAATTCTCACTAATGCCCATTTACAGTTATTCACTCCAAACCTCTGACCCCAGGTAACACGATTGCCTTCCTATCACTATAGATTGGTTTTGTCCATTCTAAAATATTATATAAGTACAATCATACAGCTTTACTCATTACATCTGGCTTCATAGTAATGCTTTGAGGTCAGCCATGCTGTTGGGTATGTAAGTAGTTTTTTTTTTTCACTCCTGAGAAATAGTTCGCTATATGGATATACTGCAATTTGTTTCCATTTTCCTATTGAGGAACATTTGGGTTACTTGAGGCATTTGACTATATTGTGAATAAATCTGCTAGGAACACGTGGTACAAATCTTTGGGAGAATATATTTTCATTTTTCTTGGGTAAATATCTAGAAATGGGATGGCTGTGTCTTAGGGAAAATATATGTTTAATCCTATGAGAGATGGCCAAGCTGTTTCCCCAAATGATTTTACCATTATATTCCCATCAGCAGTGTGTGAGGGTTCAGGTGTTCACTTCCTCACCAGCCAGTACTGGGATGTAAATCTCTGTAATCTTTGCCATTCAAGTGGATACATAGATATATCCCACTATGATCTTAATTTGCCTTTTCCTCATGTCTAATGATGTCAAGCATCCTTGCATGTATTACTGGCCAGTCCTACATCTTCTTTCACGAAATAATTCTTCAAATCATGTGTCTGTTGAGTTGTTTGTCTCCTTGTATTCTTCAAAAGGGAAATCTTTCTGTCTTCTTGGTTTGTCCAGTGTGATATGATCCACTATGCCTCGGATGACCTTCCTTTCTGTCTCTATTTAATATATCTTTTGAAGTCTGGCTCATAGGTCCTTTTCCCTGTGCAGCTTCTTCCCCAATCTCTCCTTTCCCTGAGCTCTTGCAAGACCTCATTCCCTTTTTCCACTCCTGTGGCATGGATCATATCACATCACAATTCAGAGTTACAGATCTCTGTCTATCCGCAGACTGGAGATCCTTGGAGTTTCAGGATGAGTGTTTTTCTTCTTTGAATCTGCCCAGGACTTAATACAGTGCCTGGCACACTTAAGTACTCGGGCCTACTCAGATGATATTTTGGATACATAAGAGAAGGAATTGCAACTTATTCAGGCTATAGTCGTGGATGGGTAAAGGTAGGTTCAGAACACTGGGGGAGTCACTATTTGTTCATTCACTTAACAAATATTTTTTGAACTCTTGCTATGTGCCAGGCACCTGAAATGCTAGGATACAGAGATGGTAAGCTATACAAAATCTCTAATCCAACAGAACTTCATCTACATCAAAGAAGACTAATCCATTCATCAAAACTTAAAACGTAGTGTAGCAAGTGCTATATTAAGGGAAATCCAGGATGCTAAGGAATCTTAAAGAAGAATCCCTAACCCAGGTTTTGAAATCAAAGGAGAGTTTCTGGAGAAGTGATATCTAAGCTGAGATGTGAAGGATATGTCAAAGGGACCACAACTGAGAAACAGAGAAACAGAAGCTCATGCAAAGGCCCAGAGATGAGGAAGAACAAAGCTCATTCAGAGAACTACACTAAATGAACAGAGATTGAGAACTAGCTATTGGATACAGGGAATGACTGCAGAGGAAAATGCTGTTGATAATTCCATTAAGTCATCAATAAATACAGTAGAAAGGCTTTTTATAAATTTTTATTTTTGTTGTGTGAGAGAGTTCATCAGTTTCCTCTCAAAATCCCACCTCTAACATTTACTGGCTGTGTGATCTAAAGATAGTGAGGTCTCCCTCTCCTGTTTCCTCATCTTTATTATGGGAATAATAACTTCATAAAGCTGGTGTGAAATAGAGCTAATGCAGGTAAAACATCACGTCAGGGACGAACTCAGGGATGCTCACCAAATGTTTACTCCAGCTGGGCATAGGTACTATACCTTTTGGGGCAGCCTTTTATCTAGGTGGGCCATGGAGCTAATGACCAACAATAGAAGGTGAGTCCAAGCTTACGTCAGTTTCCAGACTAAGGCAGTTAGGAACAGGTATGCCTTTCTCCTCATCTCTCCCTTTCCTTGTATCATAAACTTAGAGTCCACATGTTGAACATACACTGAGAAGAGACCTGGGTCTCTGAATGATTACATGAAGCAGAACCCCTCTATACTGCCGCACATCTACCCTCTGCTAACCTGATTGGGTTGTGACATGTGGTGGCCAAAAAAAAAGAGAGAGAGAGAGAGAGAAAGAAAAAAAACTCAAAAAAATAATATTGTGTTATAATACTAAGGACTTGGGGTTGTTTGTGACAGTAGTTACTCTATGATTTGCTCAAACATTTAACCGAATGTGTAGCACAGAGTACTGAATAAATGTTGACTGAGGATGTTAGAATTGTTATTTGTGGCTTTATTATCACTAATACATGAGACAATATGGCACGACGGTTCAAGCCCAAACTCTGGAATCAGACAACATTGGGTCTGACTCCTGCTGCCACAGGTACCAACTTGGTTTCCCAGTTACTTAGCTTCCTATGCCTTACTTCACTCATCGATAAAATGCAGGTGATAATGGCACCTGCCTCAGAAGGTCATCATGAGTATTGAATAAAATAAAGCATATAAATCCTTTGGCATGCATGCACCTTACAAGCACTCAATAAGTAGAAGCTACTAATACTATTATCTCACGAGTACGATCTGATATTAGGAAGGTTTGAAAATTTGCTACAGCCTAATCCTTGAAGAAATCTCCAGGGAGCATATCTCCCTCATATTTTAACATCTCCGAAAGTTCAGCATTTTTTTCTCTCTGCTCCAGGACATTTGCAAGAGTAGACTGGTCACATTGGCAACCTGAAACCTGTACTTCCTTGCCATCACCCCAGGAATGTTTGTTACTCTGAATGCATATCCATAATGTTGTCAGGTCAGTAATTACCCCACCTAACAAAAAAATAATGTGTTAACAGATCAGGCCTCCAGTGCTCATAAATTATTCTTTCTCTCGTTCCTCGGCAAGTATCTCGGGGACTTGGGATCTGAGCTGTTGTGAGCCTCAGAGGTTTCGCGACGGCCGCCCCTCTCACTGCCCGGGCTCCTGGCACACTCCATTTTCCCGGCACCACAAGGTACAAGCAACGCATGCCTGCAGTTGACATCTTTGAATATTTGTGGCTCTCATTCTGCCTAACACTTGTGGCTCCATGAAACCATTTCTGTTATTGCCATTACTAACTAAATAGCCCCTGGACTCTGGCTGGAAAACAGTGCCATAAATTGCTTCAAGTTATCCTATTTCCTGCAAACAAAAATCCCGGCAACTTCGGGTCCATTTTTACTTTATTATTTATCCGACCAGGCCATTTATTACAAGATACTGCTTCTCTCTGGGTTGGAGTAGGCAAATTATTCCATTTTCGGTTGTACATGGGGCAACTCTTGATTCAGGAGCCTCGACAGGAGGCGTGCCTAGGATGGAAGTAATTGCACATTTGCTGCTGAGAGCTGGAAAGCACTATCTGTGGCCTGTTCTTCCTTGGCACTTAAGACGGAGTGGGACTGAAGAGCAGGGTTTTCCTATCTCTTTAGCCATTGGGTCAAGTTACTGCCAGAGAAAGAAAGATGGAGAGAGAGAGCTTGGACAACATGAATTCATTTTAATGGTCTATTGGTTCCACTTAGTGAAGCCCTATTAATTGCATAACATGCATCTGTATCTGTGTCTTTCAAATAACATTTCTAACCACCTGGGGAACTGCTAAGAAGGCAAAGAGGGATATATAAAGAATGGGTGCAATTAGGCAATTATGATCAAGGATAGGGAAAGGTTTGAAGGGAGAGAAGGAACCGATGCTCCTGTTTCAGTCCTGTAGGGCACTTTTATAGGAGGGAAAAAAGGCTCTTTAATTATGAAAATCTTTCCTTTGTAAATGGCTAGACAAGTAACACAGAGACTAAGGGAAGTAAATTCCTCAGGTGTGTTATGAAAAGTAGGCAAGCTAGGTTTCTGATTGAAAAAAAACTTTTTAAAATTTTTTGATAAAAAACCTGCTAAAATATATTTTTCATTCTCCTTTATTATTTCACAGTGAAATTCCGTTTTCATAATATGTGGAAATTAAAAGCCAGTTGATACATTTTTAACCCTAACTAGTGTCCTGCCACTAGGATCCCTGAGGAACCCCAAAGTACATCTGTGAGGAAGAGGAAACATCCTGATTCTCCGCGAGAGGAGTTGACAACTAGTGGGCTACTTGTCATTTCCTGACAGCACCATTTGTCAAACGTTGATCATCGCAGTGCTAGCTCCCTTAACAGATCATGAGCTATTAGGGGACAAGGGAATTTCTTTATACTATTTTGATTATCCCACCTGAGGAAAAAGGAAAATAAGGACCTGGAAAATGTTTAAGTTTGTTATGTACTTGAGAAAAGGAAATGAGTGGCAATAGACCTTTTCTCTTTGCATTTGAGTGTTCACCACATTTTGCTTTGCTAGGAAGGACAAAGCATCCGCTAAGAAGTGCCTCTGCTTCTAGAATGTTCTCAGGTGGAAGGAAAAAGCCATTTATGAGTTAGCCACTTTCTGATGTGGCCACCTTGAGAGAGGTGGATTAGCAAGGACCAGGCTCTCACTTTGATGCTGGAGGGACTAAAAAATCACTGTAAGAGAACCAGAAACTGGTCTCTGGCTATAGCACACACAAGGTCTCTGAAAATCAATTCAACTCTTTGCCTTTTGGATAGAAGCCCAGCAGTAGACAAGCTGCAGTCCAAGAGGCAGGATTGATATGGTACCCACTGCCGGCTAGTCCCAGCCCAGAGAAGGACATCCTAGAAACTGAACATATCTTGTCTTGGGCCTACAGGTGGCTGTTAAGGGGATGAGTGGTTGGTACCTCTACTTTAATCTTGGTCCACTATATACCCCCAAAATGGGTCTCTGCTTTAAAAGTCTAAGTACTAAGTAAGTAATGCCCCTTTCTCTCCTGACAGGCGAGGCATTACAGTGAGCTATTTCTCTGCTAAAATGGGCCTTCTTATGGGTCAAGATCTAGGAGTTAAACTGTGGTGATAAGTCCCAGCATGGAAAAGATAGTGTTGTCTTGAGTACCGTCAAAAGCAATTATAAACAGCAACACCCTTGACATTCAAGATACCATTACTAGTGCATGGGATGTAGAATTCAGATTGGAACTGGGTTTTGTTAAAGGTATCATTCAGAGGCATCTAGAATGTCTCCTTTAGTCTATACTACAAAGGTTTTGATTAAGCCTAATGCGCTACCAGCCAGAGATCACCTCTCTTATTCTACATCATCATCTCAGACCATCAATAAGAGTCACATGACTTTATTATCCCTGTATCACCAAGCTTAGTGTCTTAGAGTTACCAATTCAAAAGTGCTTATTAAATAAAATAGGATGGATTTCTTGGAGAAATTCTTAGAAATTTCTTAGAAATTCAACAGTTCAGTGTATGTCCTCCCACACAATCCTGTTTTGTGTGGCCTTGTTACAAAGGAATGATGCACTTACTTAGAAAAGAAATGGGCTTTGCCCACCACCTACTGCAGAAGTGGTCAAAATTGTCACCTTTAAGGAACAACTTTTCAAAGGTAAATTGGCTCTCCTTTTACACAAGACCAGGCGGAGGATCATAGCTAAGTCATAGAACATCATTGATTAAACAAGTATATTTCATGGGTACCAAAAAGTATGCTGGATCATAGTTTGGTTTAAACCAATCTTGTAAGATATAAATGACTAGGTTTTAACTTCTTGTCACTAGGATCCATTACTGATGAGACAATTCACGTATTTTATCTACTTGTTCTTAACATATCAAAAAGGACATGAAAGAGAGAGTAGTTTTCTATGACCCCTTCCTCAAAATCTTACATGGCTCTGACCATTGATTAGAGGGATCCACACCTCCACTAGCTAAAGGCCAAGGAAAAGGAAATAATTAATATTGTTTACATACAAACCTGTGTCAAAAAAAATCTTTCTTAAGGAAAAGATAGAATCAAGCCATGTGGACTTAAAAATATTGGGAAGAAATATTCCCAAAATATTCCATAAGAATTATATTATTCATTGTCATTTAATACATTAGGAAATTCAAGGGCAGTTCTACAATAGCTGAGTCATGCTCCTAAGGAAGGGTTTTTTCACCTTTTCATGGCTGGAGCACACAGAAAAGAATATTAATAATTATGATAATCTGCAAAGCATACTGTAGTAAATACTTAGTTTGGACAGAGATGACCTGCAGGGATTGAGAAGCATACCTCAAGGCCAAGGAGACATGCATCTCAAACACTGTCCCCTCTAGAAGAGTGATCAGCAAACCTTTTTTCTGGAAAGGGCCAGATAGCAAACATTCTATTTAGATTTTGTCTAAATAGGTTTCTTTGAAATTCTCAACTCTGATGTTGTAGCACAAAAATAACTATGGACAATATAAATAAATGGGCATGGCTCTCTGTCTTCAGTAAAACATGATTTGCAAAATCAGGATGTGGTAGGATTTAGCCATGGACCATAGTTTGCTGATTTTTGCTCTAGGTGAAAGAAATAACTGAGTCAGTAGGCTCTGGGCCTCACTACTCCCAGCATACACACACACACACACACACACACACACACACACTTCAGCCAAGGAGCTTTATTTTTATCTATGTTGCATATTGAATTTGCATGTAAGATATTATTTAAAACTAATTTTAGTTCTGAAAAACAGATAAATAAAACTTTGAAAACTATTTCAATAAATATTTATTATAAAAATACATATCCTTATTAAAAGGATAGTATTACTTAAATAAATTCTACTACTGGTTTTGGAATAGAAGTCAAGGTTCAAGTGACAGTAATGCTCGAAGAAATACTAACACCTAGGCACAAAGAAAGCATGTTACTCATTAAATTTAAAATGACAACCATTCTTCTTCCATTAAATATAAAATCCTTCTTTTTAGTTTCAAAGGGGAAAAAATGCTTGTTTTTTCATTATTTATATGCTTACAAGTACTGAAAAATTCTAAGACCCATGGGATGGTTGTGAGCTTTGAGTAAGTTCCGTATGATCTTGAGCATGAAAATAAGTTTCAGAGTGACTATTTACTTTCTTAATTAACTGATAAATTTAGAAGCAAATCCTCACAGGATACCTGGGTACAGGGAAAGTTTCTGGGAATTTAGGGTAGGAAGGATAGATAAATGACACTTTCACCTAGTTTTTACCTACTGTTCTTGAAAGAGCTTCCTTTCTAATCCCAGGAAAAACTACAAGCAGCCTTTCCCTTAGACATAATTTGCTAGTAGTTTTCACAATTCACTTGCAAATATTTAATTAGAGATGTTCAGTGAAAATGCAGAATCCAATTCTGCATTCAGAAGATCTGAAGTTAGGCCCAGTGATGTGCATTTTTAACAAATATCCTGAGCTAGTGGACCACGCTTGAGAAATGATGACGTAAATGTCATTGATTTACAGCAGTAAGCTCTTACCATTTCAAAAGGTGGAGGAATAGGATAGTAGTATATTCTTTAGACAAGTGTTCTCTTTCTTGTGATTTTTTTTTCCAATGACATGCATTTGCCTTAGGTGTCTGAAAAATAGTTTCTTTGTTGTTCCATTCATTGGTGTTCATTGACGTCTACTCCTAAAGGAAATGTTTTTAAAGGGTACAGGAACACAACTACACACAGATATGAGCTATATTTTAAAGCAGCATTTGGTTTGAGACCTTTCTCAGATGTCTTTGGGGAGTTGAGTTCATATTCAGTTCTAAAAGCACCAACCCCCAGTAGACATGAGTGTTGCAGTCAACCGAGTTGAGATTATTGTACAAGGACATATTTTTAGCCAGTTCCAGATTTCATTCAAGCAATATTGAAAGTTTCTTGTATTTTTTCATGAGAAATATCTGTTGTAGCTTCTAAGGAAAAAAAAAGGGAATCACAGGAACTAAAAGTATTGATCTGATTTAAAATAGGAAACAGAAAAGGAGAAAGGAGAAAATATGTTGAGTAAGCCAAGGGCAAGCATGGTAACAATCTGTAAACATTTCAAAAATATAGTAAACACTTCCTTAGGAGGAAGAGTCATGATTTAGTTGAGTACAGGTACAAAGACAAAGAGAAATGGGTCCTGATTTCTATAAAGTTTTCTGTCAAACTCAAAGTTGCTGATTACATAGTTTCAGCCATTTTTAAAAAGTGGGTTTTGGCACATACAAGTAAAGCTCTTAACTAATCCAGGACTGCTGATGTCAATGCAGCAAGAGTTTATTTACAATTAGGCCTCACATTCCCAGAGGTAAATCCATTTTTAAAAATCTTTAGGAAACTTACCTCTGCAAAAACTCTGCTCTCCCCTCCCCCAAGAGTGTCAACTTGGGATGGGTGAATCAAATAACAAACTTGCTGAGTAGTACAAATATTAGTAAATATTTGCAACTCTCACAATTTCTGCTTAAAAGCTTACAAGTTCGACGCTTCCCTTTCCGTAAACCATGTTAGCCAGGAAACTCTGGAAACACTGAAATTTGCTAGCCTGGAAGATAATTCACATCCCCAGAGTAAAAACCGTCACTTACTCACTCTCATCTCCAGGCCACGTGTTACATCTGCGTTCATGTTTCTATAGTGAATCAAAATATCACTTGCCTCCTTCATCATGGTATCCTCCCTAAGATTTATTTCCTTAGAAAGTCAGTTCTGGGGTATCTGGGTGGCTCAGTTTCTTAAGTGGTTGCCTTCAGCTCAGGTCATGATCCTGAGGTCCTGGGATCAAGCCCCACATCAAGCTCCTTGCTGAACAGGGAGCCTACTTCTCCCCTGCCTGCCATTCCCCTTGCTTGAGCTTGCTCTCTCCCTCTCTCCCCCTAACCCTTACTCTCTATCTCTGGCAAATAAATAAATAAAAATCTTTTAAAAAAAAAGTCAGCTCTGTGCCATACTTGCTTATTTCTGAGACTATGTCTGTCTACCTTAGGATGGTATTTTTTCCTTGTTTGTTTGATCACATTATGTCTTACCAATAAAAATGGGCAGCCCCCTACAAAAGAACTGGTCTGAAGTGGTGTGTGGAAAAATCAAGGGCTTGTCTAAGGATATTTCAATGTAATGGGAGTCTTTTGAGTATGATCTGCAGTGGAATCATCCACATTACCCAGAAGAAATGCAGCAATGCAGAATCTCAACACCCATCCCAGACCTACAGAACCTAAATCTTCATTTTAATAAGACCCCAACACATTTTGGATTTTCGAAATAAATTTCGAGGCCCAAGATGGAGCCACTCCTACCAAAAGTGCTGCATCAGCAAACCAAAACTTAGATAAGTTTCCTGTCCCAGCAAATGCTCTGCTTGACCAGGACCACTGTATATCCAGTGTGCCAATCCCCAAACACCAAGCCAACTCTGGGCTTTATACTGACTTTCTTGTTCCTTCTCACTCCAAACAAGGTTGCCTATGTGACCCTAGCCATTCAGATATTCTCCATTTTTCTCTTCCTTGTTCTTTATTCTTTATCCTATTAAATATTCTTGCCTTCCACTCCATTTTGCAGTACTCCAGATGGAGACTGTCCACTTCATGAAGTGTTAAAATTTGTTTGTATCACCTAAGTTGTCTTCTTTAATCATTTTGCAACAGCATATGCTTTAAAATCTGAAGAGCAATTCTTACTTCAGCAAGGAGCACGGAGAAGAGCAGAAGAGAATCAGAATCACCAGGGAAGGCATTTCATGCACCCATCCAGTTCACATTGCTCCCAGGATTCACATTCTGCCATGCCTTAAGAGATTGCCCTCTATGGGGTGGGTGGAAAATGTGCTAGGGATATTTCTCCTATGTTTTTCCCTATTGAGAGAGTATTAGGGTATTACTTAGCACTCTAAGGCAGGCCATAGATGGGAAAATTCTAGAGAAACAACTAGCTCTTTGCAACCATCATTTCTCCAGTGCAAAAGGCAGTGCCTAGCATATAGTAAGTGTTCACTAACAAACTGCAAATGCAATCAAAAGAGCACTGAAATCATTCATAAAATATATAAACGTTTCAATAATTTGAACAAGGCTTCTTGGAGTGCTCAAATGAGATTACCTCCCCTCACAGTTTTCATTGTTTCCGACCAAATCAAAACTACTGTTTTGTGGAATGTATCACCCATTCCAAATTTAAATCTCAACAAAAGCATAGTAGGTTAGGAATTTTCCTAACCTAGGTTTCCTAGGTCATTAGGTTAGTGACTCAAAGCTACTCTCTGATATCATGGAGTACATATTCTAAACTTTTGAGAACTTGTTGAAACCTGGTAATATGGTATGCAAATGGTGGGAACTCCATAAAAGCTGCTGACAGATTGACAAGATTCACTCACCCCTGGCTTGAGTCTTTGTGACTCAATTCCACCTCAAAGGAAAAGAATCCACAGTCCTCACCATCCATTCTGAAGCTGGGAAGCCTTTCACCAATGCAGAAAACTAATTGCTTCTTTTCTCTGGATTGCATATTGCTTATTACTGCCATGACATTCCAGTACCCAAGAAGCACAAATAGTGATCCCTGAAGCTGCTTTAACCTTTTCAGACTATAGCAACTTGATTGTTCACCTCATTACACTCTGCAGACCTTGTCTGGGATGACAGCTCGAAATGGAGGGTTCTGCTGGCATCCTTCATTAGCACTTTGTTCACCATTTCTCAGCACAGCAAATGTCCCGGGAGTGCAGGGAAAAAAACTCAGCAACCATACCTCAGTATTTCAGTCTTCTGAGTCCCTGGGCACATTTCTTAACTATTAAATCATGTGCGTGCTTTCAAAAACATGAGCTTAATGAGCGTTGCCCACCCCAGCTGGCCCCAGGACAAACCCTTCTCTAGAAAATTCCTCTCTATGTAGTTTTCTTATCATAAAGCAAGAACACTAGTGACAATTCAAAAGCTTATAAAACTAACGTGAAGGATATAAAAAGGAAAACAGTCTGAAAAGAGCTAGAAAGGTATCCTGAAATTACAATTACTGTCCTATTTGATATCAGATACAAAGCTCCTGTTAATCTGATCCCAGCAGCTTTGCAGACTCCTCATCTCCCTGTAACATCCACAGCACCCACTCCGTGACCCCAAGCCACGTACTGCATCCCAAGCCAACTATACATCATTGCAAAAACACACCATGGTTTTGTACATTTCAATCATCTACTCCATTTGGTAAATGCCTATTCGTATGTCATGGCCTTGTTCAAACAACCTCTCCATCAACCCTACTTGAACCACAGATCATTTTCTGTCCTTCAAGCAAACTCTAATTAAAAAAAAAAAAAAAACCTACTTAGCACATATCCCATTAATGGTAATTATGTACATATGTCGGCACCCTAGTATGTAAGATTTTTAAAGCAGGGATGGGCCTTCATCAGCAAGCTATATACCCTGTGCCCAGCTAATGAACTACTTGACTCTGTGCAAACAAGAAAATCAAAAGCAATCAGTACTTCATGCCCAAAATTAGAGACATCTTAGGAGGACATGTTAGGAAACATTTAAGAACCAGTAATATGCCTCTAGATTTTGAAAAAAAAATATTGATAAAGTAAATGGAAAAATATATACTGTCATGAAAAGTCTAAAAACACAAATGTATGGAACCAATGGGCCTCTATGCTTTGAGGAGTTTAAAAAGCATAAATCTACAAAAACTGTTCCTACTCAACAGGAGTTATCTGTTTGTCTAAACTAGAAGCTGGGGAGCTTGGGTGGCTCAGTCAGTTAGGTATCCAACCCTTGATTTTGGTTCAGGTCATGATCTCAAGGTCGTGGGATTGAGCCCCAGTGTCAGAGTCTGCTTGAGATTCTTTCTCTCCTTCAACCCTCCCATGGCTCACAGTCGTGTTCTCTGTCTCTCTCTAAAATAAATAAATCTAAAATAAAAAACAAACAACCTTAAACTAGAAGCAATAATCCTACTAATTTGAATACAGAAGCATCTCAACCCTTCCATGATCCAATTTCATCATCATATGGTTCCATAACCATATCATTTTGTTGAAAATGCTATTTAAATACTATTGTGAGAGCAACCCAAAGCAAGTCAAAAGTTATAGACTTTTAATAATTTTTCAATATAACAATATAATAGAAGGAAGGAAGGAAGGAAGGAAGGAAGGAAGGAAGGAAGGAAGGAAGGAAGGAAGGAAGGAAAAAGAAAGAAAGAAAGAAAGAAAGAAAGAAAGAAAGAAAGAAAGAAAGAAAGAAAGAAAGAAAGAAAAGGAAAGAGGAAGAAAGCTAGAAAGAAAGAAAAGGAAAGGAAGAAAGGAAAGGAAGGAAGGAAGGAAGGAAGGAAGAAAGGAAGGAAGGAAGGAAGGAAAGAAAATTAGGGTCTAAAAAAACACCTTAGGAAGATAAAATTTTCTCTTCAAAAATTACCTTTCTGGGACACCTGGGTGGCTCAGTTCGGTTGATTGAGAATCCAGCTCTTAGTTTCAGCTCAGGTATGATCTCAAAGCTGTGAGGTCGAACCCTGAGTTGAGCCTCGAGTTGAGCCGTACATTGGGCTCCACGTTCAGCAGAGTCTGCTTTAAGATTCTCTCCCTCTACCCATCTAGTGCTCGCTCTCTCTCTCTAATAAATGAATAAAATGTTTTTAAAAATTACTTTTCTGTTATTTTCATTTAAAATATCTTCTATGAGAAAATATGTTATGTTGTGTTATCTAGCCATGAGTTTGAATACTAAGGATATTCTTCACATAGTCACAGTGTACATTAGAGGGAATATTATTAGCCTAAGAAATACATAGCATGTCCTTTGATAAATAGGGATTAAAAAAAAAAGGTGGAGGGATATTTTATTCCCTTACGTGCTTTATCTTCTAATTAAATAGCCACATGAGCATTGAAGAAAAAGTCCTCTTCTTCATGGAAAAATAAGATTCTAAAATATTTGACAGTGTTTCTGGCAAAAACATGCCAAGAGGAGCCAAACATAAGACACAGAGTTTCTAACACTCTCATTGCTTCTTTTTATACTGAAGAAATCCATTCTGATTCTTACCCTCTATCCTTACATATGAAATTTTCCTCCTGACATATAATCATTTCCTCACACACATCATCTATACACCAGACTATCATCAACTTTTGGAAGGGGTCAAGTTCAGGGTTTAGAGTAATTTTTAAAAACTGTGTATCCCAGCTGCTTTTTCACTTATATTTAGACAAGGAACTTCACCTCCCTTCCTCATTTTCCTCATCTGTAAAAATGGAACAATACCTTATTTCATTCATTAGAGACAAAAGCTTTTACATTTTAACATTCTTAAAATCGGGGAAGTGTCTTACAATGGCTAATGGGCCAAAGGGAAATTAATTTCTGAAGATTTTCCTGTGTTCCTGCCAAGACAATTTTCTACCCTCCCTGTACCCAGGGCCATGACCAAGCCATGCGAGTTTTCTTCGTTTACTCTCCGGGATGATACATCTATTTTCGTTTACCCTTACCCTGAGGCGGAGGTCTCAGCTTTAGATGAAGGCCTCCTAACTTGTGACTTTACAGTCGAAGACATCTTAGAAGACATCTCAGAGGGCAGAGGTGAGATAACACATGGAAAGAGCCTAGAGCAGTACATGACACAAAATAAGTACTCAATGACTGGTAACTATTATGTCTGTCTTACTATCAATACTTGTCACTAAACAGATCGACATGCTAATTGCTTAATTCTCTTAATCAAGGTAAAAAATGCAAGCATCCACGTGAAGGGAGAAAGCCATGTGAAATAGCCCTTGCAATGCTCAGTAGCTATGGCCCGTGGCTGGCTGTGTCCTCAGTGGAGCAAGGCTCAAGATTCGGCCTATTTTTCATAAATGATCTTGCCAAGCGTTTCAAATCCCTCTGCCGGTTAAGACTGGCTTTGCAGAAAGTTTTCCCTTTTTGCTAATGGAGAAAGGAATTTAATCTCGGAGAGTTCCTTCTGAACACGCTCCAAATGGACTCCCCGGAGCTCTGCAGATGCTGCATCAGCAGGGCAGGCGGGCCGGCTGGCAAAGACGCAATTCTCCTGGTATCCCAAAGACTAGCTCGAAGGTCACGCTACTTTGCGAATTCAGTAAAACATAATTACGCGGGAGAAAGCTAGTTCCTTTTTAATTCCTCTTCCTGATAGACAAAGTTTTTGCAATTTAAATTGCTTAACTGTCAGAGTATGCACACACGTATCCCGTATCCCGAGGCAGGGTGCCCACATCTACTACAAGGCTCTGGACTTGGGCTTCAGACTGGAGAAGAAGCCTGTCAATATTGGCAATCTACAGCCAGTGGCAATATTTCTCTCCTTTTCCTGGGTCCAAGCCCTTTTCCTCTGCTGCTTGAGAATGTGGGAAGCAGACAAGTGACAGTAGATTATGTATCCCTTGCCGAGCTGCTCCACTGTGTAAATCCACAGGTGCTTTTCACATCACAGTCTGTGTAAACAGTGCCCCAGGAATTACGGAGGCACGCTCCATGAGGCCATCAATGGCAGCTCAGGTCCCAGTAACTGGAAGCAAGGCAAGGTCTTGAATGAATTCCTTATAATAAGGACATTCATTTTGACTATTTGATAGCCAAATATAACCTAAAGGCAAATAAATAAGTTGCCACTACTGTAACTGTGGTTTTATAATTATTGACTTTATCAAAATTTATTGGTTGTCTATAAATTTAATGGATAACATATGTGAGAATTCCAGTGTTTAAAATAAAAGAGATTTTTTTTGTTTGTTTATAAAGCACCAAACTGGTGTCCACTTTAGTAGAACACAATACCAAAGGGTTCTTTAGGCCTCCAGCTTATTCCCTGAGTCCCTTCTTTTTTCAAAAATCTCCACAGAAGATCTTCACATTCTGTGGTTACCCATTCCAATAATCACATTCTTAAGATCACAATTTCTTCTTGTTCTATAACACAATCCATCCTTTTATCAACAAAGACATTTTCTGAAGGTGAATCCTTAGAGGAGATAAGGAGGGTTTTTCTTCTTAGCATAAGTAGTTCACTTTCCCAAATTTTAGGTCTTCTTTAAAGGAATCTGATATTGTGAAATATCTCCTGCCCCAAATAAGAGTTTCTAAGACCTCTCTTTGGTAATACTTTCAATCCTAAATCAAATGCAGTCTTTTCAGAGTAACAATAAACTTAGAAACATTGCTCAAATATAATGAAATTTTGTCTATCAAACATTGACTATTTGAACTTATACATAATTTTAAGTAATTATTATTTCTCCAGATTATCTGATATTCTAATTCACTTAAAAAAAAAAAACCACCTCCCTTATTTAATGCCCCACTCCCCAACTCCTTATTTGGAGTTAATGAAGTCTGTGCTACCTAATTTACCTTTTTCTATGTGAAACTGCAGAAGTAGAAAGGTGGTACCCTTATCCTTTTTGGTAGAACAAGTAGGCACCCACATTAGGGTAGGAGTAGCCCCCATGGCTCCAAAAGGGATGTCAGAGCCTGAGTAGAGCGAGGAGGGTATCCCCACTTAAGTGCAGCCTATATGGAGTGTCTGAGCTCAAGGAGGGTGAACTGAACCTCATGTGAGGATCAGCCTGGAATGGGGGTTCAGAACCTGAGAAGTGTGAAGAGGGTGTCCACACTGGGGGATGACCCCATGATGAGTCTGAGCCCCAGCAGAGAGGACAGGATCCATATGGGGGAAGGCCTGGTACAGGTACCAAACCATGAGTAGGGTAATAAGGGCTTCTACCACATGGGGGAAAGAGGGAGTGGCATGGTGTAAAGTGTTAGAGCCCAAGTAGGGTGAGGAGGGTTTCAATGTGTGAGAAGAAATGGCAGAAAATTAGCTAATGCAGGGGGTGACCAAATTAGTAAATAGATAAGGATAGTGGGTACAGGAATCTCACTATTGGATAGTAAGTCATAAATATGTAAAGTAAGAAAACTAGAATGACCCTGCAGTATTGTTGTATTGAGTAGAAACTAAAGGTATAAGTATTAAGTTATGTTTTCAATGTATGGAGATAGAGAGAGAAATCAATATAGATATAAATGTGTGTCTGAATATTTGAATATGTGTATGAGGCATTGGTAAGTTGGTATTTGTGCTTATGTATCAATATGTACATATATAATACATACATATACATAAATATGTGCATATATTTTATATCACATATATCATACACACACACAAACACACACACAGACACATTCCCTAGGACTGGTAACAGCGATATTCCAGTAGCAATGAGCACACCTACAGCCTGGCCTCCTGAATACTATTCTCCAATTAAAGGAACCCGGGCTGCTTAAAGAGCTATCTGAATCCAGAACTGGAAAGAAAAAGTACAAGATGATCCTAAAACATCCTTTTATAACGGAGAACAAGGAAGTACTCAAAGAATGATGGGGACATATGTCAAAGCTTGAAGCAGCTTCTACTGCCAAATCAGAAATTTTGAGTATCAAAATAAATAATGATGGTAATGGAGGATAACCCATTGAATCAAATAGGAAACCATAAGCCCATGAATGAGTAAATTGAATGCCTGATGATGAATGAGGCATTTGCGTAGTTTTAAGTAGTTCCTCTCAAAATATCATTAATAACAAAGAGGGAAACGAGTAATTTTGCAGTGGAGATGCCTGGAAGGCACCACCTTCATCAGGTAATAAGATCAAAATTGGGTGCCACCTCATAAGCTTCAGTGAGAAGAACACAGTATCGCATCTGCAATAACCCTGATGAACATGCACAACCTGAATCATGAGGGAACATCAAACAAGCCCCTATCGAAGAGCATTCTACAAAATAAAAGCCTGCAATCTTCAAAAATGTCAAGGTCATGAAAGTCAAAGAAAGTAGGAGAAACTACTTCAGACTGAGAGAGACTAAAGCAATATGACAACGAAATGTAACACATGATTCTGAACGGCATAATTTCTTTTTTTTTTTAAGATTGTATTTATTTGACAGAGAAAGAAAGAGAGAGAGAGAAGGAGCACAAGCAGGGGGAACAGCAGGCAGAGGGAGAAGCAGACTCTCTGCTGAGTAGGGAGCCCGATGCAGGGCTGGATCCCAGGACCCTGAGACCATGACCAAAGCTGAAGGCAGACGCCCAACCAACTGAGCCACCCAGGCACCTCTGAACTGTGTAATTTCTATCAGGATATTATCAAGCTAACTGGCAAAACTGGGAACCAGATAAGAGTCATGTATCCAAAATTATTTTTCTCTATTTGGTTGTCTTTTAGGAAGGAAAAAGTCTTTTAGGAAACACATACTAGAGCATTAGGGGGAACAAGGCAGTAGAGCATTGATTGGCAACTTATTCTCAAATGGTTCAGGAACGATATTCTTTGGACTGTGCTTTCAACTTTCCTATACATTTGTGATTATTTCAAATTTTTTAAAAGTTACTTAAAAATCAACTATTTAAAGAAGAGTAGAGGGGAAATTGGCAAATTTTGAATATAAATGATAAACTAGATAATAATATCGAACCAATGTTAAAGTTCCTGAATTTGATCTTTGCACTGTGATCATAAAAGACAATGTCCTTTTTCTGAAAAGATTCACACTGAAGTATTTTGAGGTAAAGGATTCTGATGTCTGAAATTTATTTCAAACCATTCAGAAAAAAAATTAATAATAAAAATGCACACGCACATACAGAGAAAGCGAGAGTACAAGTGGGATGATGTTAACAATTGGTGGGTCTAGATGAAGAATATATGGGAATTCATTGTAGCCTTTCGGAACTTCTTTAGATTTCAGATTTATTTTTCAAAACACCTTTACAAATAAAACAAAACAAAATAAAAATCATGGGGATCATGATTCCCAATCTTAGCTGCATAGCTGAATCCCCAGAAGAGCATTACTAACTAAAGATTCTTGACATACACTCCAGTCTTAAAAATCAAAGTCTCTGAGAGTTCTGCCTGGTAAGTTTTCAAAGTTTTCGGGCGGTTGAATGCATCTCATCCACTGACCAGCATCTGGGACCCATTAATCTGTTCTGTCGCCCTCATCTTATAAATGAAGAAACTGAGGCCCCAAGAGGTTAAGGGACTTGCTTAAGGTCACACTGATAGGTAGTGGCAGAGAAAAGACCAGAATCTGGCTCTCCTGACTCCCAGTTCAGCTTTCTTTGATCACAATTCATAAATGGTTGACTCTCAGTAGGATTGTTTTTTAAAAAAAAATCTTGATCTTCAAAGCTTTCTCAACTTAAAATGCCGTTGTATTCAACCCTGAAGCTTCCCATGGAGCTCTGCAATGCAGCCGTGACTGTCCTCAGAGCTCAGGGCTAAATTGGAGACCTGGTCTTTGAAAACACAGACACTGGCTTGTAATCATACTTTTCAAGTCAAAGAGTCAAGTCTCTTAATGTTTGCTGGAGTTTATGGGCTTCAACCCTGAAGGAAATAAAAGCAGTTGGAAGAAAGAATGAGGGGAAGCAAGTAAAGAGCCTTTGTTGATGGAGATAATTTCTGATGAAGTCTCAACTAGCTTGACTGAAGCACGACCCCTCCCCCCATCTCTAGAATGCAGCGGCAGTTCTATAAAACAAAGAAATCATGCGGGTTTGCACTGGTACAGTATGGGGAAATTACGTGCTTCCTACCAAGCATCTCTCCTTAAAAGAAAAAGGAAAAGGATAAATTATATCAGATTATTCTTTTGATTCCCTTTGCTGAGGCAGTTCCTGCTGCAGTGAGGGAAGCCTTATAATCAGATCTGTGCAAGTATTTCTGCCCGGGCATGCTGAGCTTTGTCAGCATAAAATGTTTATAAACTGCTAACATACAGGCTTTTTTTTTTTCAGTCTATTTGTATGGTTTCATTTAATTTCACTTTTCTCCACCTATAGACCAAATATTTCATTCCCAGACAGAGAAAAGAAAAAACTACTCACCTTTGAAACCCACTGTACTCCTGTCACAATAAAATATTGGGAGATCAGAGAACACAGTTAAGGTGAATGTAACTAAAGGAATCAAACCCTACTTCCTGACAGTCTAAGTGTGGAATTCCCAACATTTAGAAGATCTCTACCTAATTTGGATGCACTTAACATAATCTACTAAATAAGATTGGTAAACATTACCTCTGAGCCAGAAGTAACTCCACCAGCCCATTCCACTGTCTACTTACCCAGTCATGCCACAATCTCGGGTTATCCTAGACACTACCATAAATTGGGATATTTACAGCATTAGCCTGGAATAATGCCATGCCTGCAGTCAGTGATAACCTACATTCCCAAGGAAGTATTATAAATTCATCCAAATCGCCTTCTAGTCATCCAGGTCAGAAGCCCAGGAGTTATCTTTGATTCCTCTCCCTCTTCTCTCTTATGCAGTCAGTCTCCATGTGCTGGAAAGTGTGTCTTTTCATTTCTTCTTGGGTCTATCCTCTCCCTTCTGTTTCCAGTGCTTGGGGCAATCTCTCAACTGTCTTGGTCTGAAAATTTCCAACAGTATTCTAATTTGTTTCCATGTCATCGCTCTCTCAGTTTTCCATTCATTTTTTACAGTACTACCAAGTTAGTTTCTTAAAAAAAAAATGTAGAATTTATTATGTGATATAGTTACTCAAAAGTCTTCTGTGCTCCCCAAGACCTACAGAACAAAGCCCATTTGTTTACATGGCTTCTCTAGCATCGCTCTCCCTTTCTAGCCACATAATCTTCTTTACCTGTTTACATAACGTGTTCCATCCACACACACAAGAAATCATTCATTTCGTGCATCCGTGCTTTGGGACTTCCAGTAACACAACGGACTGAGATGTTATAAATGAGCTCACCTCACAATAAACTCATGGAAATTTGGAATAAAATAAAACGCACACACAAAATTCAAATACATAGCTACTGCAAAAGAAAGCAAAGTAGGGTCTAGGTTATAGAAACAAGGAGTGAAGGTAAAGCCAGTACAATGAGAAGAGTATGATGCCCAGAAGAGTTTCCACCCCAGATAAGGGCTTGAGAGGGTGCAGACCTTGGTTCTAACATCTGTATGTGGAAAAAGTAGGTAGCTTTTGGCCTATTGAGAAGGAAATTGGCTAAAGCCCTAAGTAAATCCAACAGCCTCAAAGTCTGGCCTGTCTATGGAAGTGAGACCTCTGCCCATCAGACAGAGAAAGCTGGAGCGAAGACTGCCATTTGGCGGGCTGTTGGGAGAGAGGGGGGGAGTAGGGGTAGGGGCAGAAAGATTCCAATCAGAACTCGAAACCTGAGGCTCATGACAGAAGGGGTTTGAGTCTAAATTTATACACCTGTATTATAAAGGAACCCCAAATAAAAATTAGTCTGTGCTATTAAATCCATTGATCCTAGGCAGACACAAATGGAAATCTATTTAGTGAGGATGCTTCCACAGTTCAGTGCTCATGGAGAGGTCCCAGAACAACAACGACAACAAAAGCCACAGAAGATATAAATAAAAAAAAATTACCAACCCCAAGAGAAAAACAATCCACCAAGACCCAGAGAAGATACAACAAACAAAAGAGTAGTTCAGCAAATACTACAGATAATAGAACAATCTGATAAACAGTGGAAGGAGAGGACACAGAGTTCAACTGGGCCTCAAGGGACTACTATTAGAAACCAAAAACTATCAAAACAAAGGCAACTACTCTTTGCAAAATTGTCTCTTTTAGGAGCTACGTACTACCTTGATGTAGCTTCTTACTGTACATTTCTTTAATTTTCTGTTCTTTTCAGATTACCTTTATTACTGACATACTAAATATGAAACTTGCTTCATAAATAACCTTTTCCATTTGCAAGTATTCCTCCATATACCATACGGAAACAAGTAGAGCTTACTGCTTGTAATATTATATTCTGCAATGAAAAGTCCTAAGTTTATCCTGATTCTGCCACTTACTGGCTATATGACCTTAAATTCACCCTTTTCTTTAAGCTCCTCATGTGTTACAGGAGGATGATCGGTTGTATCTGAAAGAATTGATGAAGAGATCCAGTGAGATAGCACTGTAAACCTCCTAGCCTAGGGCCTGGCACTGAGAGGTATTAAATAAATGTTATTCATTACCATTTAGGTTAATTACCTTGCCTGCATTATTATATTTCCTTAAAACAATCTTGTAAAAATATTATTACCTCCATGTGACATATTAGGAAAGAGAGTTCATAGATGTTAAGTAATTAGCCTGAGGTAACACTGCTAATAAGAGGTGAAAGTAGAGCATGAACCCAGGTGTCTTTTGACTCCAGAACTTACATGGTCAACCTCTTCATGCTATTGCCAAGTTTACTCAGGACCCCAAAATGTTCACTCTCACCCAAGAGCGTTTTTATCTGCTAACTCCAGGATTCCCCACTGAGGGCAATTCCTGTGCATCTCTAATGTAAATTCACTTACTTACTGAACATATGTATTGTGCTTCTTCTACAAGTCTAAGCACTATGTAAGGTACAGGAATTACAGGGAATAATGCTACTTGCAATTTAGTGAGATGATCAAACAGGACCTAAGTAGGAATGTGTGTGTGCGTGTGTGTGTGTGTGTGTGTGTGTGCTTGAAATTGTAAAAAAAAAAAAGGAAAGAAGAAAGAAAGAAAGAAAGAAGAAAAGAAAGAAAGAAGGAAAGAAAGAAAGAAAGAGGAAGAAAGAAGAAAGAAAGAAAGAAGAAAGAAAGAAAAAAGAAAAAGTTTGGGGGAAAAAAATCATAGAGTGCAGTGAGAGTAATAAGTGAAACCTACCTCAGGGAGGATGTAGTGGAAAGGCATCTGTTAGAAGATAAAATTTAAGCTAAGACTGAAAGTATCCAAAGGAGCCAGCATGTAGAGTGAGCAAGAAGGAAAGTAATGCACAAGGAAGGACATCAGGCACAGAGGCCCTAATGTAGAAATCACCTTAGCCCACTAGACAAATTGCAACAAGGCCAGAAGGGCAGGAGCATAGAGAGGAGGCCGATCAGAGGGATGAGGAAGAAGAAGGATCCCAGGGGCTGACTATGGGGTGAGTGTTGGGGCGGTTGGAGGAGAGGGTCATGTTGTGAAGTTGTTTTCAAGGACAGTGGTAAAGCACGGAAATTCTTTAAGGAGAAGGATGACATGTTCTGATTATATTTTTAAAATGTCACTCTAACTAGAGAATGAACTTAACAGGTGAGTTGCTGCAAATGAAACCAAGTAGAGGACTATGGTAATAGTTGATAAGGATAGCATGGTAGCAGAGAGGAGTGAGCGGATGTGAGAGACCCTTTTCAGGGAAAATGAAGAACACTGCTGATGGATTGGCAAGATTCTGGTAATAGGCTCATTCATTCAAGATGTGACCTTAGGACTCTTGAGTCACCACTTAGTTAGTGGATTAGCTTCTTCTGGACTCTGCCCCAGCTATGATGAAGGATGGGCACCAGGGATAGAGTAAGGGCTAGCCCTTGGAGAACCTGTGGATGAGGCGAAGTCCAAAAAAATATTGATTACATTCCCTTTCTTCAATCTCCCACACTAGAGAATGAGTTTCTTGATGACATAGATTTTCATCTCATCTAATATTTACCCCCATATCAATTAACAATGTCTGTTACATAGTACATGCTCAATAAATATATTTTCAATTAAACTAAGTTACTCAGAACTAAAATCAATACCATATGAAACTGAAAGGCTGATCTTTCCGCCCTTATCTCTCTTCATTTATTCCCTTGCCCTCTCCATGTTCCTTTCTCTTCCATATAACTAGTATTTTTTTTTTTTACTTGCTGTCAGACTTTACCATTCAGAGACGACCAAAACAAAAGGAAAAAATGGTCCAAAGAGAAAATCAGCAGTTCTGTTCAATAATAGCCAATTGTTTCCCTGACAGCATCCAGACAAATAGTCTAAATCACAAATGCATTTGTGACCCTCATTTTGGAAGGGCTGCTCTAATCTTAGTGACTGGAATTGAACTTCAAAAATGGGTAGCAAGGTCTTTGGGGGCCCCTCAATTTGCTGTTCCAACACCCCAGTGGCTGAACTGCTACCATCCTTTTTCATTCGCTTAATAAAAATAACAAGAGAAACCATAATAGCCAAATTTCTCTCTCAAATGCCAATGTAGAGAGCAATCATTCCCAAACTTCAAGGCAGTAAAAAGGCTAGTTTGAACAATGCTTTATTTTTACCTCGTTTATTTCTCAATTTTTATCCCTAGATTAGATATATACTATAGAAGAGGAGACAATACTTCAAGCTGCAGAGTAGTTTAAAGTTGCGAAACAGATTAAGGAAAGAATTATGTATAATCACCATCAAATCCCTGTGTCCATCCTCCTCCTCTTATGCCTTTATGTAAGAAAGTCAAAAGGTAGCCTGGATTTAAAATGAAAAAAGTAAAAATAAAAATAAATCGCAGCATGACTGGAGATGGGTTCCAGGAGCTCCTTTTTAGAAAACAGCAGATCATGAAGCGGCCTTTCATGGATACAATAAAACAATAAACTTTGAAAAAAAAAAAAAAAACAATAAACTTTGGGTAAAAATCCAACTAAAATGCTATGGAGACTCAAAGGTATTATCAATTTATTTCACGCTATGATTGCTTTCAGGTTTTTGCTAGACAAAATTTTCCAAAATGTGCAAATGACTTAGTTCTCCATACACCCATAAGCACTAAGACATGCATAAGTACAAGATGCAGACGTTTTATAAAAGGGCTAAAAACATATTTCTGTAAATATTGTCCCTCAGGAATATCTTATACAACTCAGTTGGAATGACTTATGTGATTAGACAACTAAATTCTTCAGCTAAAAATGCTTCCATATTTATTATCTGAATAATGAAATATTTTAATGGGCATATTCTTTGGGTAGTGAATGTTTCAATGAATAATACATGTACTTCTTTCAAAAGAAATGGTTCTCATGTGCTCACAATATGGACTTTATTTTATTCCAATGTCAATTTAATATGCACACTGAAAATTAAATATAAATAAAATGTATAGACATATACTTACTGTTTTTATATAAAAATCACATTAATTTCAAAGAACAAATGATGTTGTTTTGCAGACTACATTGATGGTTTAATGAGAAAGATGTATTTTAGGCCTGGTTCCCATTTATTGTGTCTACAATTTAACTTCAAAAGCAAAGAATGACTTTTTTTTCCCAAGAAGAGTTATTAATAACCTCAAATCTCTGTGTCCTATACTAGGATATTCAGATTCCACTTTTATGCAAACTGGCAACTAAGAAAAGAGGTGTCTCTTGATAATTCTGTAGAGATATCTTGTTTCCTTAAACATAACATTAGACTTATAGCATTACTAAAATTCTAATTATAATTGGCATTTAGTCTAATTATGGCAGGAACCAGAAGAAAGTTCCTTATTTATGTGTGTGTGTGCGTGCGCACGCACGTGTGCACACACGCATAAGTAGATATGTACTATTATACTTAATTTCTAATAAATTGTTGCAGAATGGTGTGAACAAAGATGCGATCCCCAAAATATATTCATCCAAATCATAGTATGTCACAAATTTCTATGACACATACGCTTTTGAATTTTGCATACCTGTACTGAAACCTGCCACCCTATAAACATAGTTGACCCTTCAACAACACAGGTTTGAACTATGCAGTCCACTTATATGTGGATTTTTTAGTCTAGTACTATAAATGTGTTTTCATTTCCTATGGCCCAGGCACCCCTTCCTATGACTTTCCTAATAAAATTTTATTTTCCTTAGCTTACTTTAAAAAAAAAAATACAGCATATAATATAGATTAACTTACAAAATATGTATTAACTGACTCTTTATGTTATTAGTAAGGCTTCTGGTCAATAGTAGACTAGAAGTAGTTGAGATTTGGAGGATTCAAAAGTTGTACACAGATTTTCAACTGTGCAGGGGGTCGGTGCCTCTAACTACAGAGTGTTCAAGGTCAAGTGTATTTGTTCACTTCTGTATGTGAACAACTGTGAAAAACCTCCCTGTGCCAGTGTGCTAAGAAACTATTTAGCCTGTATGTGGTATGAAACACCATCATAAATATACACACAGGCACCAAAATCATGCAAAATGCACTTCGTCCAGAATGTTCATAGTAAATGTTAGGTTATAATCCAAACAAAACACTAAATTTAAAATGTCTCCTACGTAACTTAGATACCCAAGAATCCACTCATATCACAAGCCAGTTGGATAAACACTAGTCTTTTAGAACAATGATAATCAACATATTTTACCCCTTCATTCAGATATACTTCAACTGTAGTATTCTTTTTTTTTTTTTAAAGATTTTAGTTATTAATTTGAGAGACAGAGAAAGTGAGAGAGAGCATGAGAGGAGAGAAGGTTAGAGGAAGAAGCAGACTCCCTGCAGTGCCGGGAGCCCATGTGGGACTCGATCCCGGAACTCAAGGATCATGACCTGAGCTGAAGGCAGTTGCTCAACCAACTGAGCCACCCAGGCGCCCCCCAACTGTAGTATTCTTTAAAGGTCACCAAATAATTAGGTTATTTCCCTGTGGTTTAAAAAAACCTAGTTGCAGAGAGAACTGCCTTTCTGAAAAGTCTCCTGTAGCTCCCCAATGATATCTCAAACTTCCTCCTGAGGCACAGTCATCAGTGACATAAAAGGGACCGTTTTTGTAATAACTATACAAGGCCAAGCCAACCAGAGTTGAGAATTTGTTCCAAGTTTTCTATAGAAGGTTCAGGGACATATATCCTTTGCAGTGAAGACTGGTCCTTCTTTGTAGAAAAAGCTACATTCTTCTACCAAGAATTCAGAACCAGAGGGACACAGAAGGGAGAAAATGCCCACCTACAGAGCTTCATCAACCATTTTAGGTGACAAGCCCAGTTCGTCCCCAAATCTAACTAAAATTGTCAGCCAGGACCTCCTGCCAGGGAATCCCAGAAAGTCCATTGGGAAAATCAATACCGTTCTTTTTACTTTGTGAAATCCTCCAATAGTATCATTAAGGGTCCAGAAGAGAGATTCAAACTTAAGGTATTTATTTTCTTTAAAAAGTTGTGGTGGAGGTGCCTGGGGACTGAGGATGAAAGGTTTCATTTATTAATTACATAAATTGTGAAAAATTACTGTTGTTCAGAGTCTGGTAGTGAATGTGGATGAAAGGCTAAGACAAGTTTTTCTATCCAGAGGTTATTTAATTCTTTCAGCCACTCGCCCCACCCCACCCATAGGTTT
Source organism: Nasua narica (assembly GCA_028533885.1). Taxonomy (NCBI): domain Eukaryota; kingdom Metazoa; phylum Chordata; class Mammalia; order Carnivora; family Procyonidae; genus Nasua; species Nasua narica. Next base: position 104,076,409 of record CM052800.1, read on the forward strand.
ATAAATTCTCAAATTAGAGAGTCTTAAAACAGAAGCTTCTATTTTGGCCAAGCTTTATTAATATTATTTTATGCCAAATTTCTCATACCTGGGTTAGTTATGCATAATGTTTTAATTCTGGCTTGTAAAAAATATTCTAAAAGATACATTCTTTATACTTATATCATATATAAGATAATTACAGACTATAAGGTGCTGTCCTGGACATCAGGTACAGGGTTTTGTCTTAATCATACTGTACAGTTCATAGCACATTATTAGCACTGGTCTGTGCAGGCACTACCTTGTTTTATTTCACTCCCTTTTAATTCTATAACCCACTCACATTCCTCTCTCTCCCCCTAGCCAATAATTGCAATGTGTGTGATTGTATCTTTCTGTTTGCATGTGCTTGTAGCATGCATATTGTTCATTTTTTCCCATATGTTTTATTCTATAAGATACTATATATTTCAGTCTGGCTATTTCCTAAGTAATCAATGTGTAGTTTTTTTCTTTATTTTAATTTTTAAAGACAAACTTATGTTAGGAATCATTTGATTCTGACTGTTGCTTAAAACTTACTCTGTGTATATATCTATCATGTTTTCCCTACTCCCAGTCCTCATGAAGAACTCTCTCCATCACCGCAATGAACCTCCTCATACATATACACTTAGGGGTTAGATGACCGTACTGTCCAAGATAAGTCACTTCTGAAAGTGAATGAAGGCAATATTAATTGACCTGCTCAAGGAAGCCAGGTTGTATGGTCACTCTGTATATGGACCTATGTGGGACCCTTTGGAATCTATGCCAAAGAACAGCATTCAAATATTCTAATCTAACTACTATCAGGTTTCTCACCAGAATGCAGTATCAGTCTACATTTTCACCAGCCCAGACACAATTTCCATTTTTATATTATTTTCATTGTAATATTGCCTACATATGTGTTAAGATGTTTTTCAATTTATGGAATGTTCTTTTAAAGCAATGTCAAGCAAAACTAAGCCAAATATCTTAACAATTTTAAAGTCATAAAAAATACAGCAGTCTGAGATATAGCCAGGGGCCAAATGTATTCTCAGAGCCATATATTCATTTCTTTGCACAATTGATATTCTCTGCACAAAGGCGTATTGGTAAAATCTTATATATCAACATTGCCAAATCTCTTCTTCTATAAGGATACACTTGATGATATTCACATTTGGAAATACTAAGATTATTTGTCTAAGGTTCATAATGTATGAACCTTAGACAAAGAGATGTAAAATCATCTCTTTATCTCCCAGTGAGCATCACCCAATATTGCGCTAGAACACTAGTTTTGAAAAACATTGTGATTTATTTCAATATTTAAATACACAATGCATAAGCCATCCTATGTAAGGAAATCTTCCAAGCTACTTAAGTGCCCAAATTTCACTTTAATTCCAACCATACTTCCTCATGTGATTCAAAAGCACAGCCAAGTACAGAAGCAAGCACTTTAGAATTCTTTCCCCATACTACCCACCCCACTCCACCCTTCCCTATTTTTATGGCTCCCTGGATAAATATTTTGTTTTCCACTGTTTATTGCATGAAATCTATGAAATATGGGAATTTTTATGTACAAATCAAAGACTTGCTATATTATAGGGTTATCAGGAAATCTGGAATCACTGGAAATGTGTGACTTGTTCATTGAAAGTATTGTAGATGAGGGGGATCAACAGAAAATGTCAAAGTCCAGCAATATAAAGTATTTTCCCATCCCCTGAACATTTTGACATATGGTGGGTTATGATGATGAGAGAAAGTAAAATAGACGAATGTCAGAGAAGATATTGAAATATTGGGATGTATGGCATCTTGGCAAATATTTCCCTCTTTGAAACAAACCTGGAAAATGATGTATTATGATCATTTAGTGCACCAGTCATCAAAAGGGCAATGAACTGCCTGATAGTCTCTATGAGCCAGACCAGCCTCTGTCTATTCTCTACTGTTCAGAACCTGAAAGGGCAATAACAGCTACTAGAAGAGGGTCCAAGTAAGTATGAAAAATAGGTCTAATTATGATATGTCACAGTAGCAGGAGAGACAAAAAATTTGTCCTGCTTTACGACCCTAAAAAAAATTAAATTTTGATTTTTTAAATATTGCTAAGTAATGAGGCCACAAACATCCTCTCCCCATTTCTCTCTCTCTCATCCTAGCTACGTGACCTTGACCTCCACCTATCCTTCACATGCTTCCTTTTGATTAGCTCAAATCACAATGCCACCTTTAAGGAGCAGCAAGTTGTCTGAGTGTGGATGTAATCAACAATAGAAGGTCTTTGTGAATGGACAACTTTTGTCATTTCCATTTCTAGTTATGTAGTGCTAATACGGAAAAAGTATCAAGTTTTTATTTTGTATCTAAATGCTACACCAAATTTTCTTTTTAATTCTAGCAGTTTTTGCTTTGCCTTACTTTAGTTTTGCCCTATTTCATTTTGCTATTGTTAGACTGTTTATACTTTGTCATGGATTTTGTTTGTTTCAACAGACTACCTTGATTTCTCCAGATACATTATTTGCCCAAAGAGATATCTTTTCTTTTCCAGGTTACATTCATTTTTTACCTTGTTATTCATCTACATTTGTAACCCTCTCCAAAGCACTGTTGAATAATATGATGATAGCAGCAAACTCTGTTAGTTCTTGATTTTGATTGAAATGGTTTTAGTGGCTCCATATTTATTTGAAGGTTTTAGCAAATATAATTTATCATATTGAAGCAACAGCCCTCCATTACTTGTTTAGAAATAACTACTGACCTTCCAAATCCCTTTTCAGCCTCTATTTACTCATCAGTGGGGTGCCTGAGTCAGTTTACCCAGATTGGGGAAACCCAATTGTGAAATCCCTTCTCAACTCCATTCAGTGTTATCATGTTGGCATTTGGTTGAAGTATTTTGAAATGGCAATGGTGGAAGTATTTGCACCACAGAAATCAGCAAATGCAACAAATCAGGGTTGTTTTTTTATTTTAGAATGTTGATTGTTAAACATTTGCCACACACTACAGGACATAATCATACAGTCTTTCTCCTTTGATTTATTAACATAATCTGTTCATTCAGGAAATGCTTATTGAGCAGACACTATATAATAGAAGCTGTTCTAGGTATTGGGGATACAGCAGTGAAAAAAATATGCAAAATTCTTTCCCTCGTGCAGCTTAACATCTAGTGAAGTTTATATTCTATGATGTGGTTATGTTGACAAACTTCCTGATATTCAACTATATTTTTATTATGAAATAAACTCTAGCTGCCCAGAGGGTATATTATCTTCTTGTAGTGCCGAGTTGAATTTTCTTATTTAGAATGCTTGTCACCATATTCATCAGTGATAATAGTCTTTACTTGAGGGGTTATTTTTGTTTTATGTTAATAAGGTTTTGCTATTAATGTTATTCTGTATACATAAAATTAACAGGAATTTTCACTTTAATTGTGAGGTCTGGAATAGCATAAATAACATTGGAATCATCTGTTCTTTAAAGGTTGGTTAGAAACTCAGCTGTGAAACCATCTGGACCTAAGTGCCTGTTTTGACGGTAGATCTTTAACTGCCCTTCCAATCCCTTCTATGGCAATGTGTCCATTCAAACTTTTTATTCCTTGGCATAACATATTTTTTGATGGAAAACAGCCATTTTACCTACATTTTTAAATGCATTATCAAAAAGGATCACTAAGTATTATTTTATAATTTTTTAAGCCTTCCATATCTGTGTTTGACATCCTCTACATTTTCTCTCCTACTCTTCATTCAGGCTTCTGGAGGATTTTATCTATTTCGTTAATCTTTCCAAAGAACAAGCCCTTGGGTTTATCTTACTTTCCATTCTTTCTGTTGTTGTTTCTATAACAATTTTAGCTTCTGTCTTTATTATGATTCTTTCCAATATCTTTTGGTTAATTTCATTGTTCATTTTTCTCATTTCTAAAAGTATGTCAAGTTCCTTTATTTTTAGCATTCTCTAATAATGATGGCATTTAGTGTTACATGTTTTCCTCTTAGTAAAATTTAAATGCAAACACAGATTTTTATATGAAATTCATTTTTATTTCAAGATAATTTATAGTGTCAATTTGAATTACTTTTTTGATTTCAGAGTTATTTATGAGAATATTTCTTAATTTCAAGTAGTTAATATTTTTTGCTCATCTTTTTAAATTGAATTATCGATAACATTTTGGCTCACTACCTTTTTGCCTTTGAATTTGTTAAACTTTTTCTTTTGAAGTAAAGTACACACTTTTTATAAATGCTTCATGAAAGTAAAAATTTAGATATTCCATATGTAGACTTAAAATGTGAGAGTGTTATAAACTGAATTGTGCTCTCCTAAATTTCATAGGTTAAAGCTCTAGGCACCCCCTCCCACCCCATATGACTATATTTGGAGATAAGGACTTTAAGGAGGTAATTAAGGTTAAATGAGGTCATAAGGGTGGGACCTTAATCCAATTGTACTATTGTCCTTTAAGAAGAGGAAGAGACACCAGGAGCTCCCAGGAATAGAGAAAAGACCATGTGAGGGCATAGAAAAAAAGGCAATTGTCTGCAACAAGGACAGAGGCCTCTAGAGAAACCAAACTGCTAACATCTTAATGTTGTACTTCCAGCCTCCAGAATTGTGAGAAAATAAATTTCTGTTGTTTAAGCCACTCAGTGGTATTTTGTTATGGCAGCCCCAGCTGTGAAGAACATAAAGATAAAAGATAAAGTCAAATTTGTTAATTATAATTACCCAAAGGGTGCAAAGATACTGATTCAAAGGGGCACATGCACCCCGATGTTGATGTTGATAGCAGCATTATTGGTAATAGCAAAATTATGGGAAGAGCCCAAACATCCATTGACTAATGATGGATAAAGAAGCTGTGTGTGTGTGTGTGTATGTGTGTGTGTGTGTGAATATAAGAGACAGAGAGAAATACACACAATGGAATATTACTCAACCATCAAAAAGAATGAAATCTTACCATTTGCAATGACATGGATGGAGCTAGAGTGTATTATGCAAAATGAAATTAATCAGAGAAAGACGAATACCATATGATTTCATTCATGTAGAATTTAAGAAACAAAACAGATGAACATAGGGGAAGGTAAAGAGAGAGAGAGAGAGAGAGAAAGAGAGAGAAGGAAACAAACCATAAGATTCTTAACTATGGACAACAAACTGAGAGTTAATGGAGGGAGGTGAGTGGGGGATGGGCTCAATGGGTGATGGGTATTAAGGAAGGCACTTGTTATGATGAGCACTGGGTGTTATATGTAAATAATGAATCACTGAATTATACTTCTGAAACCAATATTAAGCTATATGTTAACTAGCTAGAATTTAAATTAAAACTTTTTAGAAATTTATTAAATATATTATTTCTATTTCCTATTTTCTTGCATACTTTGGGGCTACTAGATTCAACCCTTTTGCATGAGATGTATGGAAATTTCTCACTATAACTATTATTTATCAAGTTTTCCTTGTATTTCTAACAGTTTTTGGTTTATTTACTTAAATGTTCTGATGTTTAGTACATACAAATATTAGTTTACTCATAAATGCTTCCTTCCATAATTGCATAAGATCCCTACTTATCCCTACTTATCCTACTTATCCTGTTACTGTTTTTTAATCTTTAGTATGCTAAACTTTAGTTTTATTAATTATGGTCTAATATTAACATTGCCACTACTGCTGTTTGCTTTTTCCTTTATCCAACTTACATTTCAGACATTTTTTTCAATCATTGTGTTTTAAGTGTTTCTCATAAAAACAATATATTTTTGGATTTTGTTTTTTAACCTGATACAACTATATTTGACATTCTATTTAACTTTAATTTGCTAGGTTTTATTTTTTCCATAACATTCAGTATTCATTTAATTTTGTTGCTTCTTTTCTTTCTCTGATTTTGAGCTAGTATAATGAAGTTGCTATTCATTCATTCTTTTTATTTAGACATTTTACTGTGCTCTTTACTTCTACTAGGACAACTTTCCTTCTTGAAACTCATAATATGCCAATTATTTTCACCAGTGAGATGGTCTATGTTCCAAATGCTTCTGCTCTAACTCAATTAGATTAGACCTTTAGAATATTTTATCTTTTCTACTCTCCCAATCAATGAAAACTTTAGATTGATTTTACTTCACTTCTTTCACCATACCCAACAAATTCCTAAGCTTTGCTTCATTTAGTATTGTAACTAGAGATTATTGTTGGTTCCATTGAAACATGACTCTTGTATTTCAATAATTTTGTTTTATAATTTATTTTCAGGTATTCTGTCATATTAAATTTAGCTATGTATGTTGCAAGCTTCATTGACAACCACTTGCCTCTTCACCTGCCCCTATATTAAAGTTTATCTTCCATGTTTTGCTGTTGGAGTAGATGGTGCAAGTGGAGAGCACATTTTCAAAATCCTTCTATGTATCCTAATAGATTTCTTTCATCCTAACAGATGGTTATCAGTACTTTTCCCTCAGGCATCTCATATTTTCTAGCTTTCAATTTGCTAATGCAAAGTCTGGTGTCAGTCCGGTTCTTTCTTATTTCTGCCTCAAAGATTAGAAAATATTCTTTTTATTCTTGAGGTTTAGGAGTACTCCCAGGATATTTGTACAAGTTTTATTTTTAACTTTGCCAGCTCCTTTAATCTGCAGACTCAATCTTTTTTCAGATCAAAGAAATTTTAATCCATTGTTTACCTCCTTTTCATCTGTTTTGTTCTCTCCTTCTGAAGTCCTATAATTTGATTATTGTGAAATAAGAATATATCAAATAAATGTATTATATTTCCCCTTATGATTTCCAATTCTTTTTATTTTTACTCTGGTCTTCAGATTATTTCTTCCATTTGATCTTCCAGATCTGCTATTCCAGTTTCACCAATCCCCTTTCACTTTATTTACCAAATTTTAATTGAGAAATCATGATTTCTTTAATTGTCTTAGATTAAATGTGTCTCTTTATTCAGTAACTGAATCTAATGCTCTAATACATTTTAGTTCATGTCATTATCTATCTCTTCCAGCATTTCTGCTTTATTAGGAGATTTTTGTTCTGGATGTGCATTCAGTTTTTTATTCACTGATCAAGTCAACAAATGTGTTGTATGTCTACTATGTTTTAGGCACTTGGGATTGGTGGAAAAGACAGAAAAAGACCTCTTTCTTCATGGAAAGATGAAATAGATAAATGGAATACATAATGTATCGGAGGGATAAATGACTTAGAGGAACTAAGGTAAGGGAGTAGAATGAGAAATTTAAGATAAGGGGTAGATTGCAATTTTACATAGATGGCCAAGAAAATCTTCATTAAGAAAGTAAAAGTTACCAAAAAGAAGAATAAGAAGAACAAGAAGAAGAAGAAGAAGAAGAAGAAGAAGAATAGAAAGAAAAGAAAAGTAGAGCAAAGACCTGTAGGAGGTGAAAGCCTTGGAAGATGAGCATTACAGGCAGAGTGAACTCAAGGTCAGGGTGGTCAGAACAAAGTCATATAAGCCTGTCTGAGAGTCTCACACCTTCCACAACTCTAGAGAAGTATTTACATTAGAGTCTATGTAAATGAGAACCCCCTATAGCACAAAAATGTGTGGATACAAACAGAATAATTAGGAAGCTATTATAATATTTGGGCTAGAAACAATGATAACTTGTACCAAGTTAGTATTAGTAGAGGTGATGAACAGTGGTCAGATTCTACTGGTATCTTGAAAGTAAAGCCACCTGTTCATTCATTCATTCAACCAGAGCTGATTTCATGAACATGCAAGCTGTTCAGGAGTAGAAGGCCCTATGCTTAGAAGGGCTCATGCTTAGTTTGATGCTTTGTGGCTATTTCAAATTCATAATTTTTAAACAAGGGGATCTAAATTTTCACTTTGTACTAGACTCATAAATTATGTAGCCAGTCCTGTATGCAGCAAATATTTATTGGGCATTTATTATTATAGTATCTGACATTAATCAGGTAAGAAAAAAACAGAATTACTCTCTTGGTGTTTACATGGATAAAGCATGTAATGGACAATGAACATAATAATAAGTCAATTATTTAGTGTGTTAGAAGTATATTGTGCTACAGAGAAAAAAGAAGATGATAAAGGGACTTGGGGGAAAGTGCAGAGCTCAAATTACATGATTTAATGGGGTAGTTAAGATAGGACTTGTTGAGAAGGTGAGATGTCTGAAAATACTTGAAGGAAGTAAGGGATTTGATGAAGGAATGCCTGGGGAGTAAGACTCCTTAAGAACAACTGGCAAAAGACCCTATGAGGGGAGTTTTCCCACTATGTTCCCGGAGTAGCATAAGCAAAGAAGAAAGTAGCTGAAGAGGAACAACACTGGAAGGAAGGGGGCAGATACTATAGGACTTTGTAGGCTACTGAAGCATTTCGAATTTTACTGAGTGAAATGGGAGCCACTGTAAGAACTTGGACAGAGGAGTCTCATCTGACTATGTTTAATAGCATTAATATTGTACAGAAAATCAAATGCAGGAAGGGAAGGTTCTAACCAATTGCAAAGCTATTATAATAATCCAGGTGCAAAATTAACAGTAGTTCAGATCAGGGCGATATCAGGAAAAATGGTTAAAGTGGTCAGATTTCAGATACACGTTGCAGGTAGAACCAAAAGAATCTCCTAAATGGTTGGATTGGGGTGTGTAGGTTGGATGGAGTAGCCAACAACGACTCCAGATTTTGGGTCCTGAGAAACTGAAAGAATAAAACTACTGAGAAACTAGATGGATGAAAAAAAGAAGTCCAGAGAAGATCATGAGTTCAGTTTCAGATTTGAGTTTGGAATGTCTCCAAAACAACCAAGTGGATGTGGGGTAGATCTTTGTCTAGAGATCAGACGAGAGCTCTGTGTTTGGGATACAGTATCACTGGAACATAAATGGTATTTGAAGCACTGATACTATATGAGATGATCAAAAGAATAAGCGTAGTTGGGAAAAAGGGCCAAGCATTGAGCCCTGGGCCATTCAACATTAAAGAACTGGGAAAAAGGAGGGGCGCCTGGGTGGCTCAGTGGGTTAAAGCCTCTGCCTTCGGCTCAGGTCATGATCTCAGGGTCCTGGGATCGAGCCCCACGTCGGGCTCTCCGCTTGGCGGGGAGCTTGCTTCCCCCTCTGTCTCTGCCTGCCTCTCTGCCTACTTGTGATCTCTCTCTGTCAAATAAATAAATAAAATCTTTAAAAAAAAAAGAACTGGGAAAAAGGAAAAGAACCAGCAAAGGAGAGTAAGGAACAGTAAGCCATAGTATATGAAGTCCAGTCACAAAATAATGAAAGAAATAGAATTGCAGACAGTAAATGTAGACAATTCTTTCAAGAATTATCACTCCAAAGTAGAAGGAAAAAAATGGACAGAATCTGGCAAGGAAGAGAGATAAAGAAAAAAATAAGTGTTCACAATTTTAAAAAGAACAGCATATTTGCATATTGGAGGGAATAATACAGGAGGGAATAATTTAGGAGATCATTCAACAGCCCAGAGAATAATTGCTGAAGCAGTGCCCTTGAGTAGTTGGGAAGGAGTGTGATCATTTCCACAAATGAGTTAGCTTTAGATAGGAGCAAGTTGAGTTGTTGTTGTTCACCCATGATCATGTTGTAGCAGGAAGGACAGCAGAGTATATAGATACAGATACTGATAGTAAATTAATGTAGCACTTCAAATGCATGCAAGTTTTCTTCTAATTTCCTTCATTTTCTAACATAGAAGAGCAAGGCACTAAGTAAACAGAATTTACCAATGGGCTCAGTGTGGAGTACCCAAAAAAGGGAGGAGTAAATTCGACCCCAGGTTTTTTGGCCTGAATAAACGTAAAATTGGAGTTGCTGAATCTAGGCTGGATATAGAGCTGGCTCATACTAGCTCATGAGAGCCAACTGTTAAATTTCCAGTGACTCAGTAAGCCAGTCATTAAATACAGCCATTGTTAAAAATTAAATTATGTAAGTTTCCAACCAAATAAAATATTAAAAACAAAATTAATACATATTATAAAAATATTAAAACCAAAAATAATATATACTTGATACTGATTAGCTTACTGTGTTTTACCATATTGATGTTCTTGAAGTTATTTACCTCTATTATATCCATATGACGTAAACACAATATGGTGGTGTGTTACTGTGTATCTCTTCCCAACAATCCATTCAGTGATGTTACATTGGTAGCTTGAAATCAGCTATGGTAGAGTATTCACACCACAGTATTGGAAAATACTAAAAATCAGAGCTTAGTTTATTGTTTCATTGCTTATCTAGACTTAAGAAAGTGATAGAGAGGGTGCCTGGGTGGCTTAGTTGGTTGAGTGACTGCCTCTGGCTCAGGTCATGATCCCGGAGTCCCGGGATCGAGTCCCACATCAGGCTCCCAGCTCCCTGGGGAGTCTGCTTCTCTCTCTGACCTTTTCTCCTCTCATGCGCTCTCTCAATCTCTCTCTCTCTCTCTCACTCAAATAAATAAACAAAATCTTAAAAAAAAAAGAAAGTGATAGAGAAAATGTCAATATTGTAGATTAAATTTAAAAGTATATGGTTATGTCTGTCACATTGTGAAAACACAAAAAACTAGAGAAACATTCTTCCAGTATTCAAAAACATTCATCTGATTCAGCAAAGTCTCTGTGTCATTGACAAATGAGTGAAGTTCTAACACATATTTTTGTTGCTTCTCTTTCATCTTAGTAAAGTAAATAAAAATAACCAACATTCATATTAGAACCATGCTGTTCACCAATCACAACCATAGGTTGGCTACAAATAGAAGAGTTTGTCAAACATCAACAAAAGCATTCTGTGAGAATCAACTGGCTGACAGTAAAAGGCATAATAAATGTGTATATATACTTTTTTTTTTCCAGAAAGGCAATTGTTAAACATTTAGCAGCTCACCACTGCCTTTACTAAAATGGAAAAGAAATGGAGGAGCCAGTTTGTGGAGGATTATCACCAGTACTGCATGTTCTTTCTCCACCTAATGGCAGAGATTTCTCTATCCTTAGGTGTTTTGCTAATTTCTTTTGTCTACTCATCACTCACTTCTGGAATAGCAGTGATCTAAAGAATGGCAACAGAAAGAGAATAAGGATATCAACCAGTCTCTTCTTAGCTCCCTTTGTGCGTCACGCAATCCCCCACCATTTCTAGTCCCCCACAAATTTCCCTGAATCTCTAGGATGAGTGCAGACATAAAGAAGACTCCAAGGTGATGATGGCTTCAAGGAAAATCCTGGGGCCTACTTGAGCCCCAACTCAGTCCCCAAAGTTAACTGTATCACCTGACTTTCAGAGCGAAGTGTGAAATTACTGGGCTTCATGCATTCAGCCACGTGCACTATTTTACTGGCAAGACCATATGGGAAATGGAAGGAGCGCTGAACTTCAAAGACACAGACTTAGGTTCTGGCACCCTCACTGACAATAGCTAACTATTGACTGGGGAGTTTGGTCTAAACGCAGTTTAGATCCTTATAATTCTAAATGGCATGTTGGTAGAAGTGATGAAAGCAACTTCCTGGACTGGTCCTTAAAAACATCCTACAAGATACCACCTTTACTATGGTAACCCACTGAGATTTCATGAGATTGACTGTTGCAGTAGGTAGCATTAATTACCCAGACTAATAGCCTTCCTATTTTCCAGAAGATTAAAATTCCCACTAACCCATGCATCTATCAAGTAGCAACTTCCTTCCACATTAAACCCTACTCCTAATCCTTTTCTCTTCCTCCCAAGAGGACAGATATTGCAGATATGGTTCTGGTTCATGTGACAAAGCAAATAGGAGAGTCTAATATATTTTAATTGTCAGTTTCATTTCATCAAATTAAATCTTAATATATTCAGAAGTAATCTTCTATTGTGATTTAAGGAAGACATAGTGAAAATGATTCTATTTCACAGATTTCCTTTAAAAGTATCTAAAGAGGGCGCCTGGGTGGCGCAGTTGGTTGAGCGACTGCCTTCAGCTCAGGTCATGATCCCGGAGTCCCGGGATCGAGTCCCACATCGGGCTCCCAGCTCCATGGGGAGTCCGCTTCTCGCTCTGACCTTCTCCCTTCTCATGCTCTCTCTCACTCTCTCACTTTCCTAATAAATAAATAAATAAAATCTTAAAAAAAAAAAAAGTATCTAAAGAATTTTGTATGCAGCATACTACTGAAATGGCTAATATTTTAACCTAGTACTCATTTTTTAACTTTTTATCTTAAAATGATTGTAAATTCATGAGAAGTTACAAAAATAGCTTACAGAAGTAGAATAAGGAGGCGTGCCCAGGTGGTTCAGTAGGTTAAGCATCCAACTCTTGGTTTCAGCTCAGGTCATGATCTCAGGATCATGAGATCCAGCCCCACGTCAGGCTCTGTGCTCGCCATGGAGTCTGCTTGAGATTCTTTCCATCTTCCTCTCCCTCCCCTCTGCCCCTCACCCTGCTGCAGTGCATTCATGTGCCCTCTCTCTCTCTCCCTCTCTCAAATAAATAAATAATATCTTTTTTTTAAAAGTAGTAGTACATAGAGTTCCTTGAAACCTTTCTCCAGCTTCCCTAATGGTGACATCTTATGTAATTACAGTACATTATCAAAATCAGAAAATTTACATTGGAGTAATATTGTTAACTAGACAATAAAATTTATCCAGTTTGCTTTTTGATGCATTTTTTAATTTTTGATGCAGTTTTTAATGCATTCATGTATACATGTGCATATGTATGTGCTTCAGTGTCCCATGTAAAGACTCATGTAATTTGGTCCCATGTAAAGACTCATGTAACCACAACCACCATCAGGAATAGACCTGTTCCGTCACCACATAAGAACTCACTCATGTTACTTCTTTATGTTTGTACTCACTTCATTTCAACCTTGTCCCTATCCCCTAGCAACTGCTGCTATTCTCTCTCTGTATAGTTTTATCATTTCAACAATGTTCTATAAATGCAATCATACAGTATGTAACCTTGAAACTGGCTTTTAGTTTCACTAAGCATAATGCCCTTCAGATGCATTCAGGTTGTTGTATGTATCAGTAGTTTGTCCCTTTTTATTGTTGAGTAGTATTCCATTTATGCATATACCATATCTGCTCAACCTTTACCCACTGAAGGACATTTGGGTAGTTTCCAGTTTGGGGCTATTAAAAATAATGTTGCTATAAATATTCATGTGTAGGTTTTTGCATGAAGATAGGCTTTTATTTCTCTGGCATAAATGCCAAGAGTGCAATTCCTAGGACTTGCACTAAATACATGTTTAGATTTATAAGAAATCACCAGACTATTTTTCAGAATGGCTATATCAATTTACATTTCTATCAGTAATATATGCCTGATTCGGTTTCTCCATGTCCTTTCCAGGGTTTGATACTGTCATTAGTTTTAATTTTAGCTGTTCTAATAGGTATGTGGTGAGATCTCATTGTGGTTTTAATTTGCATTTCCCTATTGGCTAATGATGTCGAACAACTTTTCACGTATGTGTTTATTTGCCTTTCATATTTTCTCTTTGTTGAAATGTCTGTTCGTGTCTTTTGTCCATTTTCTAACTGGATTGTTTGGGTTTTTACATTTGAGTTTTGAGAGTTCTTTATATATTCTAGGTCAAGTTCTTTGTGGAACACATGCTTTGCAAATATTTTCTCCCACTACTCCTATTATTAATCCCTAAAAAAAGTGTATCAAAGAATAGCTAAAGTTCTCACAACTTCAAACGAGTTTGAATGATGACGTTGAAAAATTGAGGATACTTTAAGAGACTGTCATTAATAGTCATTTCCCAACTTTTTCTGAAATGATGAGAAATTACTATTGCCTTGTAGGTAGCAGATGCATGAAGGTTATTGAGACCCAGTGGGGCAAAGTTACATTTTAGTGCACCTACAGCAGATTGATTAATTCTCATTACCTTAAATTGAAGACAGGAGGATAAGAACATCGAAGTGATTTACTAAGAAGTTTATCAAGCATCTGCCAATATAATTATTTTTTTAATCCAACAAGAAAATAGATGTCAATAAATAAGTCATTAATAAGCTAAAGGGACTCATTTCCAGTGTATTGAAATTGAAAGAGAAGCTTATTTAAAGATTAAGAGAGACATCAAGGAATACATTTCAGAAAGATTTACAAGTACTGTTAATGAGCTAAGTATTTGTCTCTAAATAAGAGAAAGGCTTAGGGACAAGAAAAACTAGGAGAAAGAAAAACATTTCATTAACAAACAGAAAATCATAGTGCAATATACTAACTAAATATTAAGAACAATTACTATTATTACTAGGTTTTTAAACTGATAAGAAAAACAAGTCATCTTAATAAGAGAAATGGATATTTGCTTACTACCTGAGAAAATAAAATAACTCTCCAGGGTCATTTCAAAAATAAAACATTTTAGTAATTAAAATAAAATTAGAATTAGAATTAATGGATTAGGTTTTGTATATATGCAGATAAAGCAGTAATATAATGAAACATACTGATGAAAATGGAACAAAGTGTTATTGGTGAGACCTTGCTTCACATTATCAAATGCCAGAAAAACACTGGGCAATCAAGATAATAATTTTTAATAGATATTGTCACTTTGTATTAATGAGAATATTAATATAGTTTTTAAAACTCTCCTAAAACCATCTGCTAACTGGTCTAGCCTGGACTACATAGAAAGCTATAAGTTCTGAAAAAATCTCATTTCAAATGAGAATTCCACTTAAAAAAAACAGTCCTACAGAATAATCCCTATGTTGAAGGGAATATTGGACTGCAAAACTTGATCTAGTTCCTTACCGCCATAGCCTAAAATGAAAAGCTGTTTTATGTATGTTGTATACGAATGCCAAGAAAACACCGCATGACTCTTCGTGTCTGCTGCTACATTTGGAAACGACCAAAGCTGGAGCTTCCAATTCCACATCTGGGAATTGGGAGTTGGCAAAAATAAAATAAAATAAAAATAAATTACCAATTAATATCTGAACCCTAACTTCTTCTTACCCAAAACCATTCTCCCTTCTTAGCACCACATGTCCATCAATAGCATATGCTAGTCCCACTTAACCCGGGTTTGAGAAGATTCCTCTTTCTTCCACTTTAATTATTGATTGTATCAGGCAGCCAAGTGGTCTCTCAGAATTTACATATGGGAAAGGGTTTATTCCACTACCTAGGCCTGGATACCAGGGTTTTTGAACAGAAGCCAAAAACTATAATTCCAAAGCCTCAAGGTCTTTTTAAGCCTCCTGCATGGGGAAAGCAGACACACACCTGTGGCACTTTGGAGAAATCAACAGAGTGGGCCCTTTAATTACACACGTGTAAATAACTGATCCATTGATCCTGAGGGAAACTTTGAAGTCAGCGTCAACCTGTTTGATGTTTCAAAAAAAGATGTTCTTCAATGAACCTAGTGTGTTGTTTAAAAATGCAAGTAGGCCTCGGCCTAGGAGCTGGCTGCCCTTGTTTGGGGAGGAGAGGAAAGAGGAAGGGAAGGGGCCAGAGAAGATATGAGTTCAGCTTCTGTATGATTGATGCAGTGCACTGGATTTCAAATTATTCCTTGTTACCGCAGAGGGGTTTTCTGCTGGCTTGTCTTCTGTTATGGTTGTTTCACTGGCTTTTTCCAAGGAGTAGAGATCTGACATTGAAAAGCTTGCCAGGAAAGCTTGCAGACTTTGTCTTCAATTCACATTGGAGGAGAGCTATAAAAAGGAGCTATGCTGGATTGGAGCTCTCGTGCTGTGCTTTTTCAAAAGGCAATGAAGCCAGAATGCACAGATGTTGGACTGCTGGGCACTCTCTTATAAGACCTTGCATGGTTTCCCCTGAAGGGAGAGGACATTCCCATAACCAGTCGTGTTGAACCAGAAAGGAGTTTAAGGGGCTCCTCTCCCTGTCTGAGCGGCATGGTAATTGGGCTTGGGCTCCAAAGTCACTTGCTCAAAGCTGTGGAAGGGGAAGGGATGGTGTCAGGTGAGGGGTTCAGGCTAGAGGCCAGATGGGGACAGTGAGCCATGGAACTCAAGTTCCATAGCTGGTCGGACATTAATTCCCATGGTGTTTTCTTCACTATTCGTGAACTGTCAGTAAAATCTTAATAGAATTCATGGTGTAGTGTCAATTCTGTGTAGAGAGTTCAGTAAAGATCCTAACTTAATGAGGAATGATGGGATGAAAGAAAAAGCAGGGCCAGCACTGTGACGCCTTTGTTCCAGGCTGTAAGAGTGGGTTAGAGCTTCAGGAGGTAACAGATGGAGGCCCTGGAGGGGCTGCTTGACAAGGAGCCTGGAACAGCCCCTACAGAACCAGCCCGCCTACAGAAAATAGGACTTCCAGAAGAGGAAGAAAAAAAAAAAAAAAGAGGACTGTGAAAGGATCTAACACCCAAAAATCACAGCAGCTGCTCATTCAACATCAATGACCATTTAGACTCGAATAGAAAATTCAGACTTCTACGGGCTGGAAATGCAAGAAACAACAGAATGGCTTTGGACTTCATCCCTTCCCACTCTGTTCCTAGCACCATCGTCCCTGGGGCTCCAGAGTCCAGATTCCTGCACTCACCTCCTGACTAGAAGTCAGAAACCCAGTCACTCTCCCATCGTATGGCCTGAACTACACCGTGAGGTTAACCTTCACAAAACGTTCATCACAAGGCTGCTCCACCCACACATGACATGAAATGACACAGAATTCCACAGCCTGGAACAGCCACAATGACACCAAGGACAAGAGGCGGGGAAACAGACTTTACTTCAGAACGTGAAGGAATTAACCAAATACCTGGGCTGAGACCCTCACCTGAGAGGGAGAGGGCAGGAAGAGACCTTACACATCTCGGTCCGATGACGCCAACAGGAAGGAAAGCCAGAGCAAGAGCCCCCATCGGTGAGGAGTGAGGAGACGTACAGGGGAGGGCAGTGCTGGAACCTGCCACGCCTACAGCAGCCTGAGCTGAGAAGCAGGCCTCAGCGCCCCACACCTCCTTGGTGGCACATAGCACAAGAAACTGCTCTGGGATGTGAGAAACAGGAAAATAGAGGCCTTAAGGAACATGAAGGAGACAGAAAACTGTTGCAAGGACTAGGGCTATAATGCACCAAAAAGCAAGGTAGGCCTCTTCTGTGGGAAACCATGTGCCCACAGGGTGACTAGGTCCTTTCGGGGGAACTCGGAGACAGGAGTGAACTGCTAACCTTCAACTGCTCCTTATCAGAGCCCTGCAGGCATCCTCTGAAACATCTCAAGGTGGGATTTGTGGTTGGGATAAAAACAGCTTATGTGAGCTTTTCTCTCTAGGAATCCTTGCTCACAAATAAACATAGGTTGCAACTCTCCCAGAAGCTCCCTCATCCTGCCCTGCACACAGTCACCAAAATTGTCCACTTTTCTGGTCAATGACCAGTGACTGAAGATGGCCCCTGTATTGATCTCTTTTTTCCCTTAACAACTAGGGTCTCTTCGAGCAAGAAAGAAACAGAGAGAAGCAGAGAGAAAGGGAGTGAGGAGACAGAGTGACACACTGAGGCAGAGGAGAGAAGGGGAGAGCCCATGGACACAGTAGTAAGCTCACTAAGTATTCACCAAGCACCGAAGAGGCACCAAGCACTTTTGTCAGTGTGCAGAAAGAGCAGGAATCAAGACGTAAGAAACTCACATTGTAGGATGCGTGCAAAGGTACTCTTGGGCTCCTGCTCCATGCTTAACACTGTCTTAAGCTCTGTGCCTTATCTTTTCAAGCCCCAAAGAAATGGGGGATGAGATGAGACGTTGGAGGCAGAGATGAGACTGCCCTCAACAGAGAGGCAGAAACGGAGACAATTTATGCAAAATGTTCTGGAGGCCGTCTTGCCGAGAGAACCCAGTTTTCTATACTTATGCACTTCAGACTCCATTCTGGAATCAGACGGTCTTCGAAAAACCTCAGCCAAGTAAAGCAAAAGAGTTCCAAGGATAAATAAAGGAAGAAGTTTCTAAGTTTGCCCAGCACTTAGGCCATGTTAGAGTAGGACGGATTGGCTGGGTCCTCCCGGTTATTTATAGAGCAAGCGCGCACTGAAACGCTGCAACCGCAGATGGCTGGGCCAGACGATCTGTCAAGGTCCCTTCCAACTCCATTTATTTTGTGATTTTTCATTTTTGCCCTAGTACCTATCACAAGGGCTAATAAGTGAACCATTAGCAAGTGGGAGAGAAGAGGCCAAACAAAAGATTTGGGGTTTCCTATGGCAAAATCAATTAAATACTATGGGGGGAGGGGTTGTGTTTCTAATTTGAGAAACCCTAATCAGAGAGGGTATCTTCCAGTGACTTGTCCTTAAGGTGATTTCCCATAACTGCCAGGCCATAAAGAGCCTGAGAGCCCATCAGAAGAGCCCGCTCGTTTTCCCGGCAAGGCTCCCGCGGCCGGGGCAGGGACCCGGTTGCAGAGGTCCTCTGCTCCTTGTGCAATCCGCTTCCAGCCAAGCCACAGTTCAAGTCATTTTACTAGAGATTGCCATCTCAGTTAAGGAACTTCTAAATAATCCCGGTCCCAGGAAAAGTTAAAACAGATACATTTGTTGCATTAGATATGCTAATGTGTGTGATTTGTGATTACGGTATAACTTTATGTATACATTCCTATAAAATTTAATGATTATCTATAGAGACAAGTTCTCCTAACTCATAAGCAATACTCAGAAGCTATTTAACTCTCTTACAATAAGAACATAACACTAAAGTAAATTATAGCCTCAGTGGTACATTATATTATGTCTTATTTAAATAATTTCCAAAGAGACCTAAGTTAAATCTGAGGTTTGACTCATATCTGAGTTCCCCCTGAGATTGTGAAGAATCATCTGGCAATGAAATATCCTAGGTAGAAACTGTTACTTATCTGCAGAAGCATAAGGAAATATTTTATTTGAGGTACTAGAGAACTCAAGTTTGTTTTTTTATTCCCCCCAAGGCTCCCTTGTTTTTAATAGGAATATGAGACTTCTAGTCAAGAAATATTTCTATGGGTTTCAAGAACAAAACAAAAACATCAAGATGTCAGACCTCTATCTAGAGTGAAACAAGCACATAGAGATGCCTAGTGAAAATTCTAGTCCATCAACAGTTGCTTCCCATGAGAGTATCTCCTCTTACAAATTACCAAATCAATCCAGTGGCTGGTTGTCCAAGATTTTAATGTATTGACTTTACACTTTCTTCTTGCTATTAAGCAAAACAATATTCCACTCACTCCATTAAAAAAAAAAAAATGTCAAACATCTTCCAGAACAAGACTAAAGAGAAAGTAGGGTTTTGTTTTGTTTTTTGTTTTTTTTTTCCATTTCTCCAGTAGCCTCTGTCAAATGGCAAATCTAAAACAATTTAGCAACCGATCTGATATCTTTTAATCAAAGGAAATACAGATCAGGGGAGTACAGCACCACTAAAGCAGTGGAGCTCTGTTTCTGAGGGATCTGTGAAAAGAGCCAGTTTCCTAGGACCTTCGAAGAGGCAAAGCAGAGAGAGGACATGCTTGGCTAGGGTTGCACATTTGACTTTACAGAGAAAGATCAAAGAAGTATGTACAGAGCCCAGAGTTGGCGTGGCGTTTAGAGATTGGCTGACTGGATATACCTAGCTACACTTACAGAAACCTGAAAATTCGGTTTGCTGCTGTGGTATCCCAAGCAAGAGGAGCTCCATCTTGGGCCCAGAAGGTACTTCAATGTCTCTCCTTCTGATGATCTTTATGAGCTATCACCCCTCCTTAATCCACATTTTGTTCATCCAATGCAAAAAGCGGAAGAGAAGCCTCATGATCAGCCTACGGCAAATCTATTATTACTTATGTAGGAAACATTGGTCCTTATTTATGAGGAAAATTGGGGTGCTTGCGTGGCTCAGTGGGTTAAAGCCTCTGCCTTTGGCTCTGGTCATGATCTCAGGGTCCTGGGATCGAGCCCCGCATCGCATCGGGGTTTCTGCTCGGCAGGGAGCCTGCTTCCCTCTCTCTCTCTGCCTGCCTCTCTGCCTACTTGTGATCTTTCTTTCTCTCTCTGTCAAATAAATAAATGAAATTTAAAAAAAAAAAAGAAAAAATCAACAGCCACAAAAGCCTCTTAGTGATAGCTTTAGGAGAGAAAGGTGCATTTTTCCATGACAAAATAACTTCATATTGAGTAGAATTATAAATAAATTAACATTTATGGATTACTTACAATTAGCCAAGTACATGAATTACTTATCTCATCACAAAAATCCTTTAAAAGTGCCAATTTGGGGGGGAAAAAAGCCACCGAGCCCATAATGGCTGATAGCCCAAGGCCACACATAGTAAAAGCTACGGCTAGAAACCCAATCCTCTCTTCCCTCAAGCCTGTGCCCCTGTATCACCGGGAGTTTTTTCTCGTCAAATAATGTGAAAGGAGTATTGGAATAAACTTTTCAGGATAGGAGAAGGGACCTTATTTCAATACAAGAAAAGAAATTGTAAATGAAAAGGTATGTAATTCCTTTTGTTGTAATCCTGTGTTCATTTTAGCATTATTTACTCAAGAATTTGGAGGCTTCTGCAGTCATGAGTCGACAGAAATCATTAAGGAACATCCCTGATGATTGCTTTTGCCTCCGGTTCTGTAGCCCTTGCCAAGTAAAACCTTTTGTTTGTCATTGGAGAACACCAATATTTGTTGCCAGTTCTCTGGAGGCCGTAAGAGTTAAATAAGGTATGTGAGGATGTTCTCTAAATAGATTTTACTCAACGATAACTGAACACCTAACCAGACAAGAAGAACTTATGATTTATGGGAGTTTCTAACTGATGGGAAGTGTGCTGACATCCACACAGGCTCTGAAATAGAGGAAATTGTGCGGGATCTGTCATCGAGTTATACGCACTATTTTAAGCACTTGTGATGAGGGAGATTTTCTGCCAAATATCATGCACCCAAGAGAGACAAAAATCTATCAGACTTTTTACTTGCTTTAAATAATCCTATTTAGCATTCCTTCAGGATAAGTTAGCACTGAAAAGAGTAACCACTTCTTAGAAATTCTAGTATACGTGTAAATGTATTCATGGGGCCATTTCAGAAAAGTTGTGTAATCAATCCGAACAGGCCAATAGCACGTGTGAGAGGGTTTTTACGTAGGGGAAAAAAAGGCTTTCCCTCCACCCTCCTATGTTCCATAACCGTGTCTAACAACACGCAGATTAACAGGAGAAAAGGTATTTATTTTTTTCCATTAATTTTTAATATGTGCATGGCAGCATCCCTAGGAAGAAAATGACTACCTGAAAAAGTGGTAAGATTTGAGAGCTTATATTCTGCCTTAAATGGAGATTTAAGCTACTTATGGGAGAGCAAAAGATTTTTAGGAAAGATGAATGGGCCCCGAAGGACTATATGGGCAGTATGATAGATTGTGACAAAGTTTGTCAGTTTATGACAAAGAAGTAAAAATGGTGGGATTTCTAGGCTCCTTTCCTGTGATAAGAGTCCATCTTCCCTCCTTGATAGAATTCCCAGAGTAGGGATTTATGACAATTAAGTTCATTTTGGAGGATCTGTCTTTAAGCAGAGAAGTAGAATTCAGAGAAAGTCTCACCTTCCAGTTGTTTGAATGCCTTCAGTTCAAAATAATCCTTATGCCAAAGATTTTAGAGTGGCATATTCTGCCACCCTTCACTTATATAATTAGTTTGTTGGAATATGCAATGTCAAGTTGATTAAAAATGGAAACTATGCTTCTCAAAATATCCTTATCTGGATGGTTCCAGGTTAAAGCTGGCCAATATAAGGGAATTCTGCATGAAATTTGGAATGCAGAAGTAAAACGGTAAACACTGTCAGATGGTCATGGTCAGGGGCAAGGTGCCCCATGGGTCCCAGCCCTTCCTCACTCTCGTCTATTCTGCATCTAGCTGTTCTTCTTGACTGCTGGCCTCACTGCCTAATGGCCGCCCCAGGCCCACAACCAGAAGCAATGCTGTGGACCCTCTGAGCCTGGAGCTCCTCAGAGACCTGTCCACGAGCTCTCCCAGTGCAAGAGCCTGATGTGGAAGCTCTGGTTTGTCCCCCCATGTCAGCGTTCCAGACAGGCTAAGGATTCTTCCCTGCTCTGACTCCCACTTCCCCAGACCTCCATTTCCCCAGCTTTTGTCACAGCTGTGTAAGGACTTATTCCTATAATTTCATCTTCATTCCACACTACACAGAGTGACTCTGCTTTTCCAAATGAATTCTGAACAACTCGAATCCACAGATTGCATATACACATATATGCACATGTATATTATATACTTATTCATTAAACTTCTTATATAACTTCCTGAATCACTGGCTATATCCTCAATACCTAGATACAAAATATGTGCTCAGTATTTGTCTCAGGCAAAATGAACGGCAAGCTAATTTTCAGATCACTTACAAACATCTTTCCGCCCAGTAGAAGTCAATGCTCAGTAATCCTGGGAAATTACATCAAACATCAAAAGGCTCTCAAATTCAATTTTCAAAAGTAGAACTAAATATAATATACTTATTCAAAATAATATTCAGAGATGATAGATTACAGACCTGATCAACTGTATTATTTTTCTGTAATACAATGTCAAGTCTTCCTCTTCTCTTTAAAGCAGGATATTTCAAACGTGTAATTGTGAAGTGACTCCTCACCCCGACCCCATTTCTGTGTTATGTATCTGGGGTGGCCATGTTGCATCCCAATACGTTTACCCTTTGGAAATAGGCTAGAAAAATGCCAGGTACCTGTGAGTAGAGAAAGTCCACCTGGGGAAGAAAAATGTCTTCAAGGAGGAAACTAGGCCCACTAAGGCCAACTCAGAAGGCTGCAGGAAGACCAAGTGTAGCACCTTCTCTCTTAGGCCTGGATTTTGAGGAAAGTGGAAATCCACGTGGTCAAGAATGAGTAAGGCAGGTTCCACCACCTGGAAGAAAGCCAGAAATGAAGAAAGATCTATACAATAGAATATAGGATAGTGAGCAAGCCATGTATTGTAATCAAGATTATCCAATTTCTATCATCTTGTACTCATGAGCCCTGGAGTAGTACGAGGAAGGCAGGGACTGTGTCCATTTTCTCACGGCATCACCAAAGTCTTATTTAAACAGGACAATTTTGTCTAGCTGTGCTGTGAAGACAAAGGAAAGGGCTTTGAATCCACATTTGATTGAAAGCATTAATGCTGCCCACTCCCCAGCCCTCAGCCACTTAGAGGGGGCACCACAGCAATCATGAACAAGTACTCCAAAAAAGGATGGGTTCAAGGTGAAAAGGAAAATATCTTATAATCTAGTAATTTCCTTCCATGAGGACATCCTCCTTCTCTAGTGAATTTTAAAGATTCTAATTTTTCTATTAGTGTACTAGTAGAAAAAATTTCTAGTAGTAGATGAGTCATTCATTAAAAATCTACTGTATCAAGGTATTATAAAATTACCTATGTTTTGTTTTATACTGCTACAGATTAATCAGAACTCAGTTAAGTGTATCTGTTCCCTCCCCAGGAGAACAGAAAGTCATTTAATTTTTCTTCCCAATATTTGGGTTTTCCCTGACTCCAGGGGATGGGAGGACACCTTCTCAATGTGAGGGTCGGAAAGGAGACATGAGGCAGGTCTTCACCCTTGTAGATAATTCCCAAGTAGACATTTTGGGTTTCCAGTATCTGCTCAAGAGTTCTTAAACTGGTAGCCCAAAGACATGTTTTGTTTTGTTTTGTTTTTTGTTTTGTTTTGTTTTGTTTGACACGTATTCAGTGTTCTAAAATCTGTGAATTAGTTGCAGTGGAGAGAAACAAACAGGATTATCCAGTGAAGGACAACAAAGCTCAGGTTCTCAGCAATGAGCTGACCAACATCTGGCAAGCCTGACTTTCCATGAGACTGGGAGTTGCTTCTCTCAGGAGGCCAAATCCAGCTTCTTGTGACTTTGCCAGGTAGCAACTGGCATTCCCAAACCACTCCCTGGATAGCTGGTGTTTAGTCTTGGTCATTAAGAGTTTATTCTTGATAAGCTGAAGTTGGCTGCTTGATGCCTAAACTCAAAACATTGCCCCCTATTAAAAAAAAAAAACACACATTACCCCCACCCGTGGATGACCTCACACTTGTCATTATCAGAAGATAAGGGAGCACGTGTACACGGTCCTTCCCAGGGAAGCTGCCCGTGCTGCAGCTCTACCAGACCCCGCCTCCTCCCCTGTATGGTAGAGAAAGGACAGAAGACTAAACTCCTCTTCCCCATGCCCAGCTTTGTAAACCAGCCCCCCTAAAAAGCTTATTTTTTAATCCCCTCCATGTGACACTGTAGTATTTCCTTTATACCTTGTCATAGCTCCCCAGGGCCAGCATTTAAAAATTGAGAGGTTTTACATGAAAATCTGGATGCCAGTGTATCTTAAAACAGCCTACATTCCCAAATGACAGCAAACAGCTAAAGCAGAGAAACTTGCCCTCACCGTTGCTTGAATTCAGACTTTAGCTGTCATTTAGTGTCATATTTGCCCTGTGATTTACCCATCTGTGGATTAAGAGGAATGTGAGACACTCCTAGGACTGCAGCTCTACCCTATACATACCCCCATACACTCATGTGATACACCTAGCTGGCCCCCGAAGAGATGTATTACATCACATCCAAGTGGATCCCAGCCCGCTAAGACATTGAGCCAGACTGGCAAAAGGCGGAAGTAGAGGAGACTTTATGTTTCAAGTGTAGATGAAGAGACCACTATAGGAGAACTAGGAGAAGGCTCACAGTTTCCAAGATAAGGACCTGTGAGCTGTGGGAAGAAACACTCATACATGGTGTGGCAGCCTGCCCTGCCCCGGGCAGCAAGTCCAGAGAAGCAGTGGAGGACCCGCCCTCCACAAGGCATCATGTGGAGCCAGAAGTGAGCATTGGAGGACATCTTGTCAGAACCACAGAAGTTGCTCTCTATGTAATCCAAAATAAGGAACCCCCCCAAATGGACTAATATTGGGTTTCCTACCCATAGTGGTAAAGCTTCAGTGATATCTAATCATGACTTAGATGAAAAAAGACTTGTAAGCCCCGATCCTTGGGCCCGATGGCTCCCATTTGCCCTCCAGAGCCACTCTCCTTCCTTTGCTCTCTTGGTCTCTGCTTCTACACAGCCGCCTTGAGGATGGCATCAATAGGCTCCCACATCCTCTGGCTTCAAGTGGAGTCTAGTTAATAGGAAATTAACCAAGTGGTTCCTCGACGAGGGGAGGGGCTCCCTCCCTGCAAGTTCACTTCAAGCTTGATATGCCCCCGAAAGGTTACTACTTTCTCCCAGGAAGCTAAATCAACACCACTCTCTCCACCGTCTGCGGGCCTGCGGGTAGGAACACGTCTGCTTCTGTTGGCACCAGGTTACTTCACTATGCTTTGTGGGTCTTCTATACCCCATCTTTTTAAATAGAGCCCTAGTTGAATAAACCTATTTCAAGTGTGTCATCTTATTCCTGCTGGGACCTTGACTGATACAACAGCAAAGTAAGACGGGACAGTTCCCACTCGTCACACTAGGAAAAATGGCATTCTGGCAATAGGAGTAGCAGGGATGGGATCAGAACCCTCTTACCGAATGAGATCACTCTCGGGTCCAGAACAAAACCCGCTTCACCTAAAATAACCAAGAGCAGATGCTTACTTAGAGAGGAAAAAATATTCCACAAGCTAAATTACAATCAAAGCTTCCCTCATTGTGTTGAAGCATTTAAAACATAGAAGTCTATTTTTAATGTGGGTGTGGCTACTGAAAGGCTTCTGCATAGCAGTTGTATGCTTAAGATGAAACATGAGCTTTGCGGCTCTGTCTTCGGTGCACAGACCTCTTTTCCCACCAGATGCTGCACCCCTGGGAACCCTTGAAAGCAAGCACGCCAAATGGGGTACAAGGCAGGGTCCACACAGGATCTTCCAGTGTACACTTGGAAGAGGGAAGCAAGAGAAGGGATAGCTCCCTGTTTATGACCTGAAATACTTGAGAAGTTCCCAGGAACCTTCCTAGCTTTATGCTCAGAGCATGGCTATGGCATTAAGAAGAGCCAAACCCAGTTTTCTATCGGGACCCCTTCCCTCCAGGATGCTGCTTCCAAGCCGCTGGTCTACAGGTGTCCTTGTTCAGCCACACAGGGGGGCAGCAGTTCCTCCTGTGCTCATGGAAGTCTTGGAGGCCCTGTCATGGGCCAGTGTGGGGAAATGTTCACTAAATAGTATGGGACCACTGTGGAAGTGAAAACTATAATTGTATCAGGCGCTTACTTTGTGTGAAGGTTTGAGAAAGCACTGGTGTGAGAAGATGGAGTCACACGGAGGTCAAGAGCCTGGGGGCCATGAAAAAAGGAAGTAGAGCATCTGAGTTATTGCACCAGTGTACGCTTTAGCCATTCCTCAGGACTACAGGCCAGGGGTTGGTGCTCAGAGAGAATATGTGGGCTTAGACCACAGCATCTCCATAGGACCTTCCAAAATCTAGAGAGGACTTGAAGTCACTTTCACTCATGAGATAAGCAGATGGACTATGGAGTTAGTGCTTGTTGGCCCAGCTCTTGCCTCCAAACTTCACACAGAATTCACAACATTTTCCCATAATTTATCTACATGCAATTTAGTACAGACTACAAATATCATATTTGTGCTGTGGTTCAATGATAAAAGCCCTCAACTTATATGTTGTTTGAGACAAATCCTCCTGGAATTAACTCAAGGGCTAGGATGAGGGTCAGCTCAGGCACTTTTCCCTCACTTTGGAGAGGTATTTCCCATTATTCCCCATTGGTCGAACATTGCCCCAGGAAATACTGGCTCCCAAAACTCCCACTTCAGGGCTCCCTTCTGTGTCTCATGCTGTGTCATTGGAGAAGCCCTCAGGCCAAAAGTAGAAGTCACACAATGCATGCTTCGGGCATGATACTTTCAGCACAATGTGAGTCAGTCAAAGCCTATACAGATCATAGATTGCTGCTTTAGCCATAGTTAAAATCAAAAGTGAGTGTGAAAGCATGTGAGGCACAGTGCAAGAGGTATCAGATACACAAGGTGTCTCAGGAAATCCAGTCCATCATTGTAAGTATGCTTAGTGAATGGAGAATTAGAGCAAAAAGACCCAAACACTCTTATGATATATTTGGGGCTAGCAGCAATAGACCTTGAAGAATCAGATTTGCTTCAGCATAGCATACATCTTTCCAAAAACCAGGATATATTTGTCTATAAACTATAGTTTTTTCTTTATTGATTGCTAGATAATTACACATTTTGCCTATATTGACTTTATTTTTTATATCCTTATTTCTTGCATTCTTATTTATTTTTTTAATAGGTGATACATTCAGAGATCAAAAAGTCTAATAGCAGCTGTTTTAGAAAACTCGTTAGCAGTATCTACTAAACTGAACATACACATATCCCAAGACCCAGCAGTACCTCCCATAGATACATTCCCAGCAGGAATGTATACATATATGACCAAAAGACACCTGTGAAAATGTTTGTCACAGCACTATTCATAAGAGCTCTGTCAGATGCTGGCTTTCTGAAAATACCTCCATATAATCTATTGATAAAACAAAGTTGAGCCTATTGCTTAGCCCAGGAAAGGAAAGACCCCAGGGTCTGAGTAGCATTTAGTCAGGGGAGAGATATTGATGATGTTTTTGCTTAGATTTAAGGTGGGTCTTTCAATGTGAGAAGCTTGATTAGGATTTGGTAAGTGTCAGACATAATAGTTCAGGATTGATGGACACAGGAAGGTGAGTACTTTGAGGTGAGGTTTTCAAAGAGTCTTGAAAAGTAAACCACCTTTTGGTGCTATTTATGGAAAAGTTAAACAATTTGATTTTTCTTTAAATGGGATTTTTGTAAGTTCCTTAACGATAAATGTATTTGCAACTTGTACCTACATGGTCAAACACTTCCTGAAATAGTAAAGTTATGCTAAAATGGATGGTGAGTTGCGTGTGTGTGTGTAGAAGTCAGCAAACTACAGTCTTTTGACCTCCACCTGTTTTTGTAAATAAAGATTTATTGGAACACAGTTACATCCATTCATTTACATATTGACTACAGCCACTTTCCTGTCATAGTAGAAGAGTCCAGGGGTTGCAACTAAAACTTACGGGCCTAAAAAGCCACACATATTTATCATCTGTCCCTTTACAGAAAAATTTTGGTGACCCCTGGTTTAGTTTCTCAATGTAAATTGAAAACAATCTAAATGTCCATGAACAATGGAATTAACAAATTAGTTGTGGTATGGGCGCCTGGGTGGCTCAGTGGGTTAAAGCTTCTGCCTTCGGCTCAGGTCATGATATCAGGGTCCTGGGATCAAGCCCCACATCAGACTCTCTGCTCAGCAGGGAGCCTGCTTCCCCTTCTCTCTCCGCCTGTCTCTCTGCCTACTTGTGATCTCTCTCTCTCTGTCAAATAAATAAATAAAATCTTTTAAAAAAAATTAGTTGTGGTATAATCACACAATGAAAATGAATTTACAAAAACTGCATGTGATGAAATAAATGATTCTAGAGAGAAGTCAGAATTTTTATGTATACCCCTTCTGGGTTATCTGATTCTACAGGGCTGTGCCTTCCATTGTCTTTGAGCTACTTTACAGCAGTGTAAGTTGCAGGCAATGGATAGTAAGACAAATTATTCTTGTTTAATCATACACCAATGAACTTTGTGAAGATGGTAATTGATTATCACCCTGTGGATATTAGCTAATTTTGCATCTATTAGCTAATGTATTTCAACATTACTAACTACCTATACAAGTGTCTGTTCTTTGGATTCTCTTTGTACTCTTTGGTTTTTGATTTTCTCGTTTTCTGGGGTTTTTTTCTTTATATTTTACCAGTTTCCTTATTAATTAATGAGTTAAAATCGTTGACCCATATACATTTTATATTTGTGTAAGAGTCATGATTTTACTTCTTTCTAAAGATGAATTTTTAACAGGAGTGAACAGTCATGATAGCAGGAGCAGATAATGACTGGAGGGCACCTGCGGCGAATAAGCTCCCTGGCATCGCGGGCGCTATTGAGGTGGTGGTATGTTCTATTTCTAGATCCGGTTGCTGACTACACAGAGGAACACTTGGAGCTGTAGACAAAGGCTCTTTGCAATTTTCTGAGTGTATGTTACACTTAAATGAAATTCATTTTAAATTTTAAAAATACAATTAAATAAATAACCAAAAGGCATATGGTGAAATCTCTCTTTCCAGCTAACCACCTCCTACCTCAGCCTTCGCCACTGTTGTTCACTTGTGATTGTGGTTTTAATGATCATTCCAGATGGGTTTTTTTAAAGCACATACAAGTAAATAAGGATACAGATTCTTATTCCTGCACCACATTTTTGCCCAAAAGATAGCACAAAAGATATAATATACACACTGTCCTGAGTCTTTTATTTTTCTCTTAACAATGAATCATGGAGATCTCTTCTTATCAGTACAGGGAACTCTCCATTCTTTATTACAGCTCCATTGTATTTCATTAAATGGATGTGCCACACTTTATTTAGCCAGCCTTCTCTATTGATGGGCATTCGAGTTGTTTCTAATCTTTTGCCTCATAGAAATATATCAAGCTCCCAGATAATAATAAGAAAAAGGCAGGAAGGGAGAAAGGAGAAAGGCATGGAAATCCAAGTGGGAAAGGGTTGTCAGTGGCATAAAGGCCCTGGGCACGCGTGGGGGTGGGAACATCTAAGATGGGATTAGATAGCTGTGACACCGCAGATCAACTATTTTCCTTTAGAGTTTTGCCTTCCTCCAGCCTTGACATTTTTCTTTAAAAGGTTACCTATTTTAACAAAGGGACGTCAACAAACACTGTTTTGTTTCTCTAAGAAGGCTGGGTAGTATGCATATCTTAGACATATAGGAGGCCTATATAACAATTCAAATGCCAGGGTCTCTCTCAACCCAGAAAAAGACATGAAGAGTGGATTTCAAACAGCTAAGATTTTAGTCTCCAGCTTCCCACTTACCCTAGAGCAAAAAGAACCAGGTTACTAGGGGAGGCTGTGACTCCCAAAGTCACTGCCCAGAAGAATGACAAGCCCAAGTTGTAATTCTCCTTTATTTTTCATCCTTCCAGGATTGAAATGCCCAGCTGCCTCTTCCTAACAAAAAATTTATTTTATCAAGGAAGCACCCCACTCTTTCAGCTCTAGAGAAGCCCAGTATGAACTGGAAAAGACAAAACGATTGTTCTCATTTGCACAACTGCTTGGAAAGAAAATGAGATTACTGGCATCAAGGGAGAATTTAAATTTTTCCCCAGGCAAGAAGAATTGACTTCCCATGCTCCAGGATGAAGGTAGTGGAGAATTTACTGCTCAACCTAGCTGAAAGAAAATAAGGAGCCTCATAAACCCAGGCAATTTAAACACACACATGCACATGCACCCGGAAATTCTCTGTGCTATGTTTTATGCAAATGTGTTAATTCATAATTAAAAGGAATTGGGATCATTTTAATGGCTTTTTCTTCCTTTTAGACTGCCTCAGTGGCAGACCCCTGTCACATCAATTTTAGGTGTTAATATATCAATTCCAATGATTTTATTGTCTTAAAAATAACTTAGCTGCTGCAGAGGCTGCCTTGGGGAGCTCAGTCTCCAAGGAGGAAGCTATCTAAGAGCCAGTCCGTTCTGATCTCCCAGTTATTGACATGCAGAAAAAGAAACATTCACTTTTAATAATAGGGCTCTCTTTCATGCAAAGATAGTAGAGGATTTCTGAGAATAAATAATTCATGCTCCTCCAAGCTCCCTGAGAATAAATTTGTTCCTTTTCTGTTTTGTTTTTCTTCAAGATATGACATCTTAGGAAGATGGGGCTAGGGGGAAAGAAAGCACTTTCTGCTTCTGTGGATATAACACACTGAGTGTTTCATTCCCTAGTGCAACAAAACCTCAAGATCAACAGACAAGAGCTGAAAACCTTTTCCCACCAGACAGACACAGTGCCATCTAAACGTTCTCTCAAAAGATAGTATCTCATAAACAGTCTCAACAAAGGGATGTCAGTTTTCCCTTTACTGTGTATCAACAACGTCACTTTTCAAAAATATATATATATGATAATAATAACCATAACCAAATCCAGCATGAAATTAATTACATTTAATTGATCACATGATTAGCTGGTTATAACTCTTGCTATATCTTGAAAAAGTTCTACATTCTTTGTGTATTTGATTTCATTTGTCATTAAAACAAAAAAGACTGCAATTTTCTAATATACTGTCTGTGGGTGGTTCTCAAACTTCAGTGTATGTTAAAATCACCAAAGAAATTTGACTAAATACATATTCCTAGGCATTACTCCTCAAAATTCCTATTTACTCTGTCTGGAGTAAGGTCTAAGTAATTTCTGATTTTCCTTTACCACGGTTTGAGAAAACATTACATACTATAATCCTAATAAGATATAATATGGCTTAATATCTGCTTTGGCATGAATGTTTGCATCTCCCAAATTTCATATGTTGAAGCCCAAATGTGATGGTATTTGGAGGTGGAGCCTTTGGGAGGTAATTGGGTCATGAAGGTAGATCTCCTTAAAATGGGATTAGTGTTCTTACAAGAAGAGAAAGACAGCTAGCTTAGATATTAAGATACAAACCAAAGAGGACCTTCACTAAAAACCTAAGTGCCATGCTGGCACCCTAATATTGAACTTCCAGACTCTAGAACTTCAGGAAACAAATCCTTATTGTTTAAGTTAGCCACTCTATGGTAGTCTGTGATAGCAGTCCAAACTAACCAAGGCAATATCACAAATAAGAATTTCTTCCCTGACAAATTCATTGGTCATTTTCTCAGATTGATTGTTGATCTCTGTGTGCCCCTGAAAAGTCTGCTTTTCTGAAGGAAATTACATATTTGGATTATCTGAATGATGCTATGGAACCTTAATTCTTGGTGGAATCAAAGCGAGAATAGAAATGTCATAAAATCCAGGTTCCTAGGATATTGGCTAAGAAATTGGGGGAAACAGGTTTGTTGAAAAACTATACACTCTTTTCCAAGAAAAAAAGGCACATCCACACAAATTTTATACCATTTTGATAGTTTTTACAGACCTCGGGATAGAGATTTCCATCCTCGACTGGGTCACAAATGTTAAGGACAAATCTTTATTCGACCTTAGGAGTGTGAAGACAATATGTTCTGTGATGAGGTGGTGGCGACAGCTTAAGTGTTGTTGAGATGTGAGACAGGTCTTCCAATTCCAAGAAATAAAAAACATTTGTTAACAAACACACCACTTCCAAATTTTCAAAGGGAAAATAAAGTTTAGCAGCCAACCAGTTCACGCAAACCATAAAAACAGCCAAAGCAGGTAATTTTAAGTGCTCAAGTATAAGAATTTAGAAAGTAAAACATTAGGAGTAGAATAAAAGGGGGTGAAATGTTTTTATCTTCCTCAAATAAACCTAAAAGTCTCTAATTTTGCCTATTCTTTGGTTCTATATAAACAAAGTAAAATGTATGTCTTTGTGTATGTCTTTGTGACTATTTCCATCATGTCCCCTCAGTATATCATATATAATAATCCAGCAGAAAAGAACACTAGCAAGGTCTAAGCAGTCCTAGAAATTCCATGAAGATATTAGGTTTGCTCATCACATATCATCTGATTGCACAATTAAAGGAGTGCTGAGATAATGTCTACAAAGCAAAGTGAGCCTCTCTAAAAAGAAAGTTATTATATTAATGCAAAGTATTGCTTCATCATCTTAAAATTGAGTATCATTGCCATTTATTGATTCACAAGTGTTCTAGAAGAATTAAATAAACTGAGATTTTAAAAAATACTTTGTCCATATTATATAACCTGTTATATAAGTGTTAATAGGAAATGGATTGCATTGGGTATGATTGGATAGAGTATGTTATAACAAAAGACTTCTAAAGGGCCTAGAGAAGAGAAACTGAAGTTGTAGAAGGGCTAATTAAAAGAAAGGAGAAAGGAAGGCAGAGACTGAAGAACAATTCACCTGTACAGAATCCAGTTGCCTCTTGCTGTGTAAGAAATTACCACAAAACGTCATAGCAGCTTAACATAACTATTTGCTGTGATTCTGTGGGTCAGCAATTGGGAAAAGATTCAGCTGGAACAATTTCATCTTTACTCCATGTGATGTCCACTGGACTCACTCACATGTCTGTGATCTCAGCTGGGACCAGTGGAATGGCTAAGATGACTGAGGTAACTCGGTCTCTCTCCACATGGTCTCTCAGCCTCAAGGAAACAGAGTTCCAAGAGGACTATCAAAAAACCTTCAAAGCCTTACAAGGGGTTGGCTCAGATCTTATATAATATCACATCTGCTTTATGATAATACGAGTCACAAGAGAGCCCAGACACAAACAATGGGAAAAAGGACTTTACCTCTTGATGGAGGAAGTTGCAAAATATATGTGGCCATTCTCATCTACCCAAAACTCTGTTCTGTAAAACTGTACTTAAGGCAACACAAGACGATTTTTGTAGAGAAGAGACTGCACTTCATTAAGACTATTGGCCTGGGGCGCCTGGGTGGCTCAGTTGGTTGAGCAACTGCCTTCGGCTCAGGTCATGATCCGGGAGTCCCGGGTTCGAGTCCCACATCGGGCCCCCAGCTCCACGGGGAGTCCGCTCCTCACTCGGACCTTCTCCCTTCTCATGCTCTCTCTCACTCTCTCTCTGTTTCCTAATAAATAAATAAATAAAATCTTAAAAAAAAAAAAAAAGACTATTGGCCTGAATGCCAAAGAATGATTAGTGGATAAATGTAGACTGTAGCTCTCTGTTGAGTTGTCATATTTTGTTAGGGACGGGAGGTGCAGAAAGATAGATGGAATGCCTGATAAAGTATGTGTCCCTCGGGTGAATTATTTTGGTAAGAAGTACCAAAAGTATAAGAAACTGTTATCTCTATTTTTAATGACAACCATTAGTTGGTGGATTAACAAATATGATGCCAATGGTAACATCTAAGATATAATGGTTTTGTAATTCAATACTGAGTACATGATATAATGAACCCACATTAAACCATACCTAATTGTCAAATAACCTGTTACTCACATAGATTTCTTAAAAAGGTAGGATAAAAAAAATTTCAGTAGGATAAAGTTGTGATGTGGCATAAAAAAATCTTTCCAGATACTTCTTTCTTCTACCTCTCCGTTATAAAAAGGAGAAATATAGAAACAAGCAGTAAGAAAACTTTATCACATGTGGAGTTAGAAAATGTGCCTTCTAGTCCTACTCTGCAAGGAACTTGTAGTATGACATATTAAGTAGAGGTTTCTCTAAGTGATCAGGGTGTGGTAGATGATTTCTATAGTTATTTTAGTCATCATATTATTATATACACACACATACACATATACATACATGTAAACATGCATGCTGATAGAGATGGAGAAAGAACTCATGAAAACCAATAGTGCCTTGCAGAAGAGCACAGTTAAAGAATTTAATATTTGTTATTTCTCTTGGCTTTTTATTCTCAAAGCTAATTATTTAAGAAATAATATATCCCTAAATCTTTCATTTCATTTTAGCAAAGGCCTTTGATATTCCATTTATGCTGAACATGATAGACTCCTTTTTGAGGAGTTCTTCTTAGTAAGTATTAAAAAACCAATAATTCTAAATTTGTCCCACTTTGTGGGACATATGATATGGGACATCATAAAAGCAAAATTATAGAATCCTAGCATCTAGGATCTAATACTATTTCAATTTTTAGCCATGAAATATATGATACTGTAGCTTACATTCATAACATTTTACTGCCAAAGATTTTAAACAATTGCCTGACATTGCTTATATGTGACATACCTGTATGAAAGTTGAAGGCTGATATAATTGTATCAGTTTTGCATATAAAAAAACTGACTAATAAATTGATGATAGAGTACTTATTGATACATTCTTATTAACAGATTATAGATTAACAGATGTGAGCTCAGATAATGGAAAAATTTAATCATTCAAAATACTTCCTGAAAAGGCAGATAAAACTTTTCCAGTTCTAGAAATATACTTTTGTAGGTTGACAAGATTTAAATCAAATACAATTAATAGAGATTTCCGCTATCAATCATGATGGAGATTAAAGAACTGATTTATCTTCCCACTTAAAACAACTAAAACGAACAGGCAAAATATAGGAAAAAATAATTGTAAGACATTGAACAGCAAGCAATAGAGGACAGCAATTACTGAGAGAGGGAAAATAAAAGAGGAAAGCCCTATAATACTCCAGCTAACTGACTGGAGAGAGTTTCCAAGATGTAGCACATGGAGGAAGAATCCAAGAGAAACTTAGAGGCATATCTAAGTTGAAGAAATAGAACTTAGAGTCCAGGAAGAACAAGACTACTAGAGTTTGTGGGACAGAGTACTGGAGAGAAGACAGCTGCACATACAGACAACTAAAGAAATCTGCAGAAGATACCACTTGAAATTTTAGGGTAATACTAGTCAGCACATGTGTGAGGAAACTACCTGAGGCTGAAGAAAGTATAACTCAAAAAAGCAGAGAGAATAAACTTTGGAGGTCACACAGATCAGAAAAAGTATCTATTCCCAATAGTGAAAGTAGAAAATCACCCGATTCGTAAGATATCAGGTAGAGTGTCCAGAAGTTATTACCTCAATATGGAGACAATATTAGGTGCCAGTTAATTAGATGCCTGCTACTCTGATAGTAGCAGGCATCTACTAACAAGGTTTAGTTCTTATCTAACAAGGTTTGAAAGCAAACCTAGAAAGTCAAAATTTTCAAGTAATTTAACTGCATCCTAAAACAAAGATCAAGAATGGTTATAATGATTTCAAAAATATCCATCACTAAACAAGGCAAAATCACAATGTCTGACATCTTATCAAAAATTACCAGGCAAGGGTACCTGGGTGGTTTAGTCAGTTGAGCATCCGGCTCTTGATTTTGGCTTTTGGCTCAGGTAATGATCTCATGATCGTGGGAGGGAGCCCTGTGTCAGTCTCCACACTCAGCTGGGAGTCTGCTTGAGACTCCCCCCCACACCCACACACACATCCCACATCCCTCCTGCTTGTGCTCTCTCTAGCTCTCTCTCTCCCCCTTCTTTCTCTAAAATAAATAAACAAGTCTTACAAAACAAACAAACAAACAAACACCAGGCATACACAGGTAGGAAAATATGACCCATGATGAGAGTAAAATAAATCAAGCAAAACTAACCTAGAAATGACACCACTGGTAGAATTAGCAGATAAAGATGTTAAAATGTTTATTATAATTCTAGTCTATATTTTAAAAAGATAGATGAAAAATTGAACATGCTAAATAAACACATGTAAGAATTTTTTTAATGACAAAATCAAACTTCTAGAAATAAAAATATAGGACTAAGACAAAAATATCTTGGATGGAATTAACAACAGATTAGATATCACAGAAGAAGAAAAAGAAAATGAGTGACTTAAAAAAAATCCTTTCAAAGAAAAAAATGAGTGGCGCTCATTTTTGGTTCTCATAATTAAATTGCTTAAAACCAGTGATAAAGAAAAAAATCTTAAAAGCAGCCAGAGTAAAAAGAAACATTATGGTAAGAATGAGAGTGGACCTCTCTTTGGAAACAGTGCAAGTCAGAAGAACAGCATATTTAAAGTACTGAAAGAATAAAAAATGTGAATTTTTTATTCCCTACCAAAAAATGTGAATTTTGAATTCCCTACCAAAAAATAAAGTCAAAATAAAGACTTTTCAGATATATAACACCTGAAAGACTTCATCACCAGAAGACCTGCTCTACATGAAATATTTAAGAAAGTCATTCAGGTAGAAGGAAAATCAGGTGAAAATCTAGATCTACACAAAGGAATGAAGAGTGACAGAAATGGGAAATATGTGGATAAATATAAAGAATCTTTGTCCTTAGTTTTTAAATACCTTTAAAAGAGTGACTTGTTAAAGCAGAAATAATAACAATGTTTTGTAGGGTTCATAATATATATGGAAGTAAAATGTATAACAATAATGTAATGATCCAAAGGCCAGGATGTAGGAAATGGAATCATAATGTTGTAAGGTCTTCTATACACATGAAGTGGCGAGACATTTGAAGTAGAATAAGAGCAGTTAAAGATGTATACTATAAACTATAAACTTAAAATGAAGAACAAATAGAGCTAGTATACTAGCCAACAAAGGAGTAAAAATGTATAATTAAAAGCAACCCAAAAGAATGCTGAAAAGAACAAAAAAAAAATGAAACAGAAGGAAAACAAACAGCAAGATAGCTGATTTTAAGCCACCTACATCAATGACCACATTAAATGTAAATGGTTTAAAGACCCCAATTAAAAAGCAGAAGTATTCAGAGTGGATTAAAAGAAGCAAAACCCAACTATGTGACTATTATAAGAAACTCATTTTAAAAATAAGAACACAAATAGGCTAAAAGAATGGAAAAAGATATACTGTGCTAATGCTAATCAAATATTATTAACAGCCTAACTGAAACTTCTTTAAAGAAGCCTTGTTATTTGCATATGTGAAAGCATAACATCTTGGATGCTTTAAAAAAAAAAAAAAGGTCTACAATTGCCTTTTTAAATGCTAATTATACAATCATGGACACTAGTACCCTAGGAGTTAAAAGAGAATGGAAGCTCTGAAAATAGGAAATAATAATGTCTTTCTTTGTATTTTATTTCTTTTCTTTTGGCTATTTTTCTGTTGACTGAACAGTAAAAGAAAACAGCAACATAATCTGGAGCTCCTTTTGCTCAGTGCACCAGTCGCATTATTGATCTGGTATCATGGTGTATATAAAGCAATGTTTGCTTCAGTGACTCTAAGCTGTATTCCAAATAAAAGGCTGTATGTATAAAGACAGATTTCTACAAAGGTAAATTTAAGAGAAAATAATTTTTTAAGCTCATTCTATTTTCCTTCCCACTCCATTTCTCTCATAAAGAACTATCATCTAACCAAATTACATTATTTTATCATACTAGATTATTGAATATTGCTTAGTTATTCAAAGATTTTTGTCAAGTTATGTTTTGAGGAAATTCAGTGTGTGCATGGGCGAAGTGTCATAAGAAAAGCTAAATGCATAAATATTCAATACCTATGGTTCATATAGATACAGTTTATTTCTTCCTATTTTGTGATCCAAGGTTAATAGTTCCTTCTAAAACTGAATAAATGGGGAGTGAAGGCAAGAGTAGGATATGAAACAGTAGCAGCAGCTGGATATAGTCCAGGTTAGGGGCACAGTGGGAATGGAAGCATGATATCCCTGTGCGTCTGAATTCGGTTGAGATTGAATAGGGAGATGAATTCCAGCATCTGGGTTTCAGATACAAATAATAAGAAACAGTAAAGAGAGAATGATTTTCCATTAAGTAAATTCATACTGTTATTAATTCTAGCTACTACCATCAGACAAAGGAGGATGCTAAATTTCAGTGGAGGGTTTGGAGGCAATGTGCAAGAAGTGAATAAATTTGGATAGAAGAACAGTGAACTTCAGTTTGTCAATCTCATGAACTGTATAAACATAATCTCACTAATATCCAGTGTAGGCTAAAGAGTTTTAGTTCCTTTCTAGACCTGATTGGTTACGACCCAGCAATTACTTATCTTGACTCCCAACCAGAGACTAATATTGCACAAGTAACTTGCCATTATGAGCATCCAGACCAAGAGACTAAGAGAAGGACCACCACCAACAAGAACATATTCAGGAGGAACATTCGTTAAAAACAAACTTCGAAAATCTCCTTTGAGGACCCCCCCAAATGCATTATCAACATTAGCAGGTACAGCTAACTCATGTTTGTCAAGAATAGTAAGCCTTACCATATGTAATACAGGCAGCTTGTCAATTTTCAAAAAAGACTACAGTGAATGTGGTGGCCCTATGTTAGCAGAGTAAGACATAATTAAATCATCTGAACATTCAAGATGAACACTTGGCAGCATCGCAGCCCAATGATTCTGTGTAAGTTTGAGAGGAATGTGCATGATGCACAGTAATTTTTGATTGTTTGAAATTCCACTAAATAAGATATGGCATTATTATTACTCCCATGTTGAAAATTTAGAGGAAGCCTAGATGCTAGAAAGCCAATTTATCACATGAGCCTGGGAACACTCTGTATTCTTCCACAGACAAAATATCAGCTTTGAAAAATAGCAGAACCAACTCTCCTTCCTTCATTTTGATCTTCAATGCCATATAATCTGTTGTGTGACCAGCCTTGACTCAGTAGTGGAACTAAAAGGAACTTAAGAATTATGGAAACATCTAGGCTCAATCGTTGCCTGTGGATTGAACACAGGTGAGTAAGAGAAGAAACCCATTGCCTGATTGTCAAATGAAACTCGTTATCTGCCTCTGGGTTTCTTAAATGCCATTTAATTGTATTCGACTCGATTGATGGAAATATTGTCCACCCAGTTGTCAACATATTCCTCCTGCCAGGACCTCTCAGAAAGAAACAGCTTAAACCTAAACACTCTTCTGCCCTCTTTAATAAACACAGTTCAGCCCCTCAAAAGTTGAAAAGACTTTATGAGAGGATTCAGACATTCAATTCCAAATTGAATTCATGTCTTCTCTAGTTGTCAAAACAAACCATTTGAAACTTTTTAAATTAAGGTATCTTTGCTCAGGTATTTTGCTAAATCCATCACTCTTGTCGATAATGTATTCACTTAAGATATATTCTGAACACCATTCTGAGGGAGATCAAATGTGCAGTAGAATCAGTAAATATTAATATTTACTAAGTTAAAGGAACACCTAGTAGGCTGAAAAGTCAAGCGAAAGAGATAGAAAAATTGATCCTCTGTTGTCTTCTTGGCAATCGTTACAGGTGGAATGCCTGTGTTTGCTTTTCCTGAATTCACTATTTTATACTCCTCATTTTCAAATATATTCTGGATCTCTGATATGAAGAAGTACACCCCTTAAAATCAAAGCAAATGAAAATAACTGTTAAATCTTATTGTTGGTGACACTAAAACCTAAGAATATGACTTTACTATTATGTCATGTTTATATTTGCTACCAGGCTAGCTAGAGATCATCAAGGATAATCGTGTTCAATTCTTAAAATTAGGGATACTTACAAGGCAAGTGTGGGGAAAGTGTAGTATAAGGGAAAGTGGGATAACCTATGTGTGGGGCACGAGAAGAGATACCAGGGCGAGAAAAGACCGGGAGGAACAAAAGCAGTTCAGCAGAATAATCACTGTCATTTTGGAGCATCGCACTAACAACTGTACTTTCATCATCTCTAAGCCTTATATCAACCCGTAAGGCAAATACCATAATCCCCATTTTATTAATGAGAAAATAGAGGCTCGGGCAATTTAGATAAGGACCAAGGTCAAATAGTTGTACCAGACTCATGTTTAAACAAGAGCCCATCTAATACCAAATCCCAAATTTGTCTCAGTAAGCCACAGACAGAGACGCCCCGAACACGTCAAATGATCATTTATGGAGATTAAATAGATAATGGAAAGCCATTGGAAGTTTCAAACAAAGGAGTGCTAACATCAGATCCATGCTTGTGGAAGATTCCTCTGACAGAAACAAGTGACTGAAGGGAAGCACAGTTACAAAATCTCTTAAGAGCAAGGGGTTATGAGGCGCTGGATGAGGTCATGAGAGCATGCAAGAAAAGGCAAGGGCAGGTGGAACGTGAGGCATGCAGGAGGAAGAGGCAGCAAAATGTGGAAACTCATTAGTCGGAAATTATCTCTGCAGATCTGGCTCCCACAGCCTGCACCTGAGATATGTCAGAACCTTATGCCGGTCCAGGCAGATTCCTTGACATCTCCTCCTAATAACAAAAATACGTGTTATTTTTGGTTTACTGTATGTCACGTCTCTGAGAAGCCTTGTAAACGGATCATCTCTCTTAATCCTCATAGCTGGAAATAGGCATCATTATCAATCCATTTACAGATAAAGAAACTGAGGCTCCTAGTTAAATTGTTAACACCAGGGGCGCCTGGGTGGCTCAGTGGGTTAAAGCCTCTGCCTTCAGCTCAGGTCATGATCTCAGGGTCCTGGGATCGAGCCCCACATCGGGCTCTCTGCTCGGCAGGGGGCCTGCTTCCCCCTCTCTCTCACGCCTCTCTGCCTACTTGTGATCACACTCTCTCTCTCTCTAAAAAAAAAAAAAACAAAAAACAATACCCTAGCCACCTTTCATCCTAGAGTGTGATTTTACTCCTAATTATAATAAAGCTAAATGCCCGGCAGCCCACGCAGACTCCAGTCCCCATTAACAATACCATATCGGAGCCTTCTTTCAAATTCCAAATCCAAATTCCTTCAGTACATCTTCAAAACTTCAGTCAAGAGGTCCAGAATTGAAGAACTGACCAACTCAAGTGTATCAGGCTCCCTAATGATGGAATTGCTTTTCCCTGTGAAACAACAGAAGAAGAGGAGGAAGTAGAGGAAGTGGAGGAGAGATCGACTTCATTTCTACATTTCTACAAAGTCAAAAAACATGGGGGTGCCAAAACGAGGCCCAGGCCACCTGAGCTATAGTCCTCTTGGGAGGGATGTCCTCTCCATTTCCCATGTACTTTGGCTGGGGCATGATGAAGAGACCATCTGAGCCCCCTGAGAAAATAAATGCCAAAAGTAAGATATAAACTATTGAGAGCAAGGACAAGATTTTTAGATTCCTGCAGTATTTTTTCATCCTAGAGTGTGATTTTCCTCCTAATTATAATAAAATCTAAATAGCCTGCCGTCCATGCCGATTCAGCCTCATATTTATCAACTCTACGCTCTACAGGTGATTTGCTAAGCACTATGAAGAACACAAAGGGATTTGCAAATCTGTGGAAAGTGGCCCCTGCCTCCAATAAGCTTACTATTATATAGGATGTTGGCTGTATAGACAATGCTCAGATAGTAACATCAAACACTTCAAGGCAAAGGCCATGAGCTAAATCAGGATCTAGCATTTCAGTCAAAAGGTGCCACCTTCAGACGGTCTTCTATGCACATCTCACTTCCCGTTTGCTCTCATAATCTGAAAAAGCACTACTGTGGGAGAATGTGTTCACGATGTGACACTGCATATGTTTGCATTTTCCAGAATAAACATCACAGTTCCTTCAACAATTCTTTACATAACATGTCTTAAAGACACATTAGGGCACTTGAGAAATTTAGGGGCTGGCCAGTAAACAAGGTGCTCAACAGGTAAAAAATAATAATAAAAACAAAACCAAAAAAAAAAAAAAGCATGATCCTTGCTCCCAAGACATTCCCAGTGGCCTTGGGGAGAAAGCTAGGAAAAGAAATGGGTGCTGCAAGGAGAGGTGGGCTTACCAAGATAGCACAGTGCCAGGGGCACCCAGAGCAAGGAGTGAAGCTTAGGATCACTCTTCGCACCATGAGTTTATCTGTGACCTTCTCAGAATGGGATACAAAAAAGAAAATGCAACATCCAAGGTCACCTTGAGAAGGACACGCTAGCCTAAATTTACTTTTCCCTGTCATCTGAGCACGAAAGATCTAATAGGAGTTGAGCAGGCAGAAATGGCCAGGTCAAGGAGCAGGAGTTCCTGGTGAAAGAAGCAGCAGGAGCAGATCAAGAACCAATCCTGCCCCACCTGCTCTGGGTTCATTTCTAGCTTCTGAGTAGCCAGCCTCCAGGGCAGTGGTTTCTTCAGCGTTCTTTCACTCCTCCGCCTTCTGAGGAGACTCACGCCCTCCCACACAGGCAATCTGTCCTCAGCGTGGCCCCATGACCTGCAGGTTACAAGTCTCTATCCTTGCATTTCTTCTATTTCTTTCTTTCTTGTTTAATGGTAGCACTATTTTTAATGCCAAAGGCTGCAAACAATCCAAATGTTCAACAGCAAAATAGGTAAATAATGACCTATCCACACAACGCAATAGCATACAATGACAAGAATAGACGAACTCCAACAAGCTGCCACAGCTTGGGTGAATCTCATAAACATACTATTGAGCATATAAAGACAGACATAAAAGAGTCCATACTATATGATTTCATTTACGTAAAATTCCAAAAATAGGCAAAACTAATCTATTATGATAGAAGTCTTTTTTTTTTAATTAACATACAATGTATTATTTGTTTCAGGGTACAGGTCTGTGATTCATCAGTCTTATACAATCCACAGCACTCACCTTAGCACATACCCTCCCCAATGTCCATCCCCCAGCCACCCCATCCCTCCCACACCCCACCCCTCCAGCAACCCTCAGTTTGTTTCCTGAGATTAAGTGTCT
Organism: Nasua narica; assembly: GCA_028533885.1. NCBI lineage: Eukaryota > Metazoa > Chordata > Mammalia > Carnivora > Procyonidae > Nasua > Nasua narica. The sequence goes on from CM052800.1 coordinate 104,119,789, forward strand.
CTTACGGTTTGTCTCCCTCTCTGGTTTCATCTTGTTTCATTGTTCGCTCCCTTCCCCTATGATTCTCTGTCTTATTTCTCAAATTCCTCATATCAGTGAGATCATATGATAATTATCTTTCTCTGATTGACTTATTTCACTTAGCATAATAATGTCCTTCCTTCTCTTCTTATAGTTGCTTGAAATTTTGCTTCTCTTCCCTTTGGCTGCTCCTTAATTGCTTACAAGACTCATTGCTACTATTTCGCTATCATGTCAGAGTTGCTGTTTTCAGTATTTCTGTCTGATTCCTTCTTTTCTTACTTCCAGATAGCATCCCAGGTTAACCTCACAGTCTTACTTTCACTCCTGGAGCTGTATCACAGGCCCTTTCTCGGGCTTCAGACCCATATATCCAACTGCCAATTGGCCATCTGTAGGTATCTTCTCAAGGAACCTCAAGTGGAACATGTTTCTCAAATCTATTCCCCCTCAATCAAATTATTATCCACCAAATCAAAATGGTCACAGTCTAGAAATCAAATTGGATTCTTCCTTCTTTCCCCCTCCAACATAATCAAAGTTCTGTTGGTACAAGCTCCTTAACCTGACCGCACCTTTCTATCTTTTACAGCCACTGCCTCAGATCAGGCCCTCAGCACTGTTGACCTAGACAACTCCCATCAGTCATGTCACTGGTCTTCTTGACTCACTTCTGATCTGTCTTCCCAACTGAAGCCAGAGTGATCATTCTCAATTCCATTATCATATCCCCTACTAAAACTTCTTCATTGGTTGGCCATGCTTTCAGGATGAAGGGAAAGCCCTTAGTTTGGCCAATGGTGGCACCAGTCTATGTCCAGCATCAGCCCGTGCCATCCTCACACACCCCCCACACTCCATCCTCACACACCCCCCACACTCCATCCTCACACACCCCACACTCCCATCTTTACACACACCCCACACTCCACCAAACCACTTCCCACTCCCAAGCACACCAAGATCCTTTATACCACTATGTTTTCCCACATGCTCTTTCCATATCCTTTTCCATCTACATGGCCGCCATCCCTCTCCCTCTACCTCTGCCTGGTTCATTATCATTGTCCATCAAGAATGTACCAAAGGGGTAACCTCTTCTCTGTGCTGCCCCCCACTCTTTCGGTAATGTGTACTTTATTGTTGGCCTATGTGTTGGTTGTCCTGATGCTTTCCTTAGCCAGTGAACAATATGCATTAATTTATGCCTAGCACAGTCACTGGTACATACCAAGCACTCAATAAACATCTGCTGAGATCGTGACTAAACAAACACACTTTTCTTCATCACCATGGTTTTCAGGCTCTTGCTTTCCCTTGCTTGTACCACTAAATGTTCTGTAATCCCCTCATGAAAATGTGGTGCCAAGGACCCAACATAGTATCATAGAGAGAGTCCGACCAGCGGCATCAACTGACCTTTTGGGAGTGGGTATTTAGGAACCACAATACAAGTCTCACCTTTAACTAATTGTCCAAAAAAAATCCCAGGTGTTGTTTGATTTGGTTTGTATCTTCGGTAATAAATTTATGAAAGCTATTCTTTTCACTCTCCTGTTTATTACCTTTTCCTTTTCTTTTTAAGTCTGATACTTCCATTTCATTCCATTAGTAAACCTTCCTCATTTATACCCATAATTCTATCTTGGATTCTGAATCTGTCATTCACTCTGGTATTGCTAATCTCAGTTTGAGACACTGGCATATTGGATAAGCACTTATTTTATGTATTAATCCAAGTTGTTAGAAAAGAAAAAACTGAAACAAAACCAAACCTAGGAACAGAATCTTGAAGGATGTCACTAAATAACTGCCTCCAGGCTGACACTAATCCACTCATCTCTCTCCTTGGCGTAGAATTCTGTAATCTCCTGGTTACAGCCCACTTAGGTGAGGTATCCTGAAACACCCTAGAAAATGGTTTGCCTGAGCTTTTCTCTTATCTAAGTTCTTCAGTTCTATCAAGCGGTATTCAAGGCCAGTTTAACATCACATGTTTGGGGCGAACTCACGCACCTTTCCACATGCTCATCTCTCACGTTGTTTGGCAATTAACACCAAGTTACAGCTGGCGACTTGAGAGCCCACATCTTCCCACTTTCTAAAGTCAGCACATTTTTGCTCTTCTGGAACCCTTCCTCCAAAGGTCACCAACAGTGTGTTTCATGATCACTTCCTCAAGAACTCTCAGCATGGTGGGATATGGTTCCTCCAGGCCAAAAGCTTACTATTCATTTAACACAAATAGAGATCCTCTCACTATTCCTTCAGTTCCCTCTTTCCCAGCATTTCCTACCCTTCTCAGTTTCAAAACCAATTACCTTTACAGAAAGGAGAGGAGAAAATTCAGAATTGTGTAGTCATGCATTCCTTTTGGTCATCAGATCGACGTTACATCATTTGCCCCCCGGCACTGTGACTGCCTGACCACACTATCCTTGCTCCCGGCAAAGCAGAACAGTCTGTCGATGTGTGTGTCTGGATTAACTCAACATTTTGGTTCAGGCTACATTGGAGAAGCTTTCTCATTTGGACCTGTTCTATAAACTTTATATAGAATCGTTCCATGTCTTTCTGAAAATCAGTTTTCCTAACACTACATTTTCAGTTTTTTAATGTTCTTTTTTTTTTTTTCAGTTGTTGGTTAATTAACCTTCCTTCCGTCTTTTGTATTGTCCTTTTAAAGGAAGGCTCCTTCTCATGCTCCTTTCCAGTTCTGTTAGTCCCTATTTCTGTAACTCCAGCATGTTTCATTCACACTTTCGGCTAAGCCTAAAATGGTAATCTATCGAATGTACATCAGGCATCTTCCTCCACCCATCTTCCCAGCTGCTACAAATTTATTTTTTGTTAATATTAGCACGTGCTAGAAATCTGCTCTTACGCAAGCTCTGCAGAATTTCTCCATCCTGCTCAAGCAGGTTCCTGACCTGCGAATCCAGAGAAAATCATGTTCTAAACAACTTGTTCTAGGTCATTATCCTTCACTGAAACTTAGATCCCCTTCTTGACCCCAAGCCATACTCTATATATCTATCAGCTCTCTGTAGTTTACCTGCTAACAAATATCATGTACATTTCATCTTGAGATGAAAGGTAGATGACTCTTGTTCACAGCAAAAGACATTTTCTTGATTCCCCCCAAGAAAGCTAATGTACAAATTTTCCCTTGTATCTCAGATGTCATCTGGGGCCAACCAGTCCCATGGACAAAAATAAAATAGATAAACTAGGCTCAAGCCTACGTTCCTTCTCCAGAGGAAGCTCCTCATGATAGCTGCCAAGTCTCAGAACATTTCACAGCAACCCCTGGTTCCAAGTTTTTACTTGTACTGCATTCAGTTTATGGATAACCTGACCAATCTGTACCATGGTTGACTTTTCTGGATTTTCTCTGAAAACAAACCAAAATTCCCGTAAGATATTTATAGGAGGTAACTGCACCTTTATTACGTCTAGCCCCAGGATGAAGCCACCTAGAAGAGAGAGTGGAAGACAAGAGAAGGCAGGAGGCCTGGAACCTGAGGTACTGTGTCTGAGGCCTGCCCGGCCTCTGGACCCTCGCTAGGTGTTATGATGTCTTCTCGTCTTTTCTTATGTGGGCCAGTTAACTTTGCCTATAAGTATAATGGACATGTTCCTCAACTCCTCTGCATTTCTGTTGCACATCCCGTGTGTTACCCCAGCCTGTAACACAGTGCAATGGGTTAGGCTTAACATTCCAAGCCAACACCACCTCTTCGAATACCAAGTCTCCAGAACTGGATTTAAGGACTGGTCTTCAGCTGCCCATTTACAGATTATCTCTTTCGGTCAAGTGCTTCCATAAATGAATGTGCACATTTATTACATGTTTTGGTTGTTTGTTTTGCTTTGCTTTTCCTAACTGCCTTCTCAGAAAGTGATTTTAACTTCAGTCTTGAAGGTAGCATGCGGTTGCCTCCATTTACCACCCACAAGGGGTTGAACTAAATGTTCCTTAAGGTCCTTTCCAACAGTAAAATTTATGGCTCTATGGAAGAACCAGTTTCACTATCTGCCAGAGATTACACATAAATGCTTTTCTTTTATCTGAGCTTATGTCAGGTGGGACATCCTATAAATCTAAAAGCAAAACCATTTTATTTAGAATCCTTTTAGAACAAATAGAAAGAAAAAAATAAAAGTACCTGAATATGTTTTCTTTTGCTATAAGAATGGAGAAATGGCAGTGTCTGTGCCCTTAAGTATATAATTTTTACTGCTGGGGAAATTATTTCACACTATTGCTTCCCTACAAAAATCAGATTATAATAAGCATTCAGAGTAATAGACGTGATGGTGAACATGAAGAGTGAAATAATAACCTCTCAGGTGACTCGAGATCTTGTTTCGTTCATCTTCCCCTAAACCTCATATCTTTGACAGGGCCTGAGTCCCCTGATAAAATGAATCAATAATGCAACACCTGATTGAAGGAAGGAAATTTGGAAATACCTTGTTTCACACCCAGAAAAGTCTTGCGGCTGCAGAACTGAGTAGCCCTATGCATGTTCTTTCAGGTGCGTAGCTTTTTAAGTCCAGGGGAGAAGGGGAAAACAGGGGTCGTGTGCATCTCTCCCTGATTTCTGTCACCGAGGCAGAGTCTGCTGAGCTATTGAGGCTGATGCCGGCTGACAGAGGCAGCATATTGCTTGCTGAACTGCGATGATACCATTCAGGGAGAACCTCTGTAGCCCTCATTATCTGCTGCTACACTCACTCAATGCCACCCCTGCTTCCTTCAGAATGAGGGGGAATTATTCAATATAATTCGGCTAATTATGGCTTGGTATAAAAGTTCATGGGTGCAAAACCGGTGCCCCAAAGGAAGAACAACATAAGGTGAAGATTGGAGGGCTTTTAAGGTGGTGCTTGAAGATAATTATAGGTATAGAAACTAATTCCAGAGAGAGAAAAAAATTCAGCCAAGCCCAGACTGTTTTCATAATGCAGCACAGCTCCCTGTTAACGCGAAACATGAACCGGTTTTCCCGGAGGGGGAGAAATTCTCCGTTTCAGTCTCCTGGACAAAGAGACTCCGACTTAGGGCACCAGGCAGCAAGCAGGAGCTCAGAAGCCTCACGTGCCGGTTATAATTTTCCATCCTTTTGCCATAGCAGCCGGGAGGCAGCATAATTTGCCGTGTATGTTGCATTTTGCAAAGATGATGTTACCCTGTGAATCGATTCACAATATAACAATATAGAACCAAAAGTAGGTATTGTGCATAATGGTCCTAACTCACCAACATGCGCTGGAACATTTAATGTGCAATCAGTAAATATCAAAGAATTTAGTCCTCCTCTGTAGAATATGATGACCCAGAATAATTACATTAATAAGTACTCTGAAGCAGAGTCACTTTAATTCTGCAAAAAGGATTATGAGTACATGTTAGATGGTCTTGTTAATGGGATGGGAATGGGCAATAAAACTCCTTGAGAGCATTTGTCATTCTTAGGCAGTAACAGACTTTAGATGTCTTTGCCATCCGAGATTTCTCTGATTTTCTTGGATTCAGAGGAACAGCCTTGGTTATGGGTAGCTATTACCTGGATGCATCATTGTGAGATCCACATCCAAAAATAGTCCCAGAACAGCTGTTCAAAGCTGTGGCAACCGAACAGAAAAATAAGATTCCAGGCAGAAGAGGGTAGATAGGAGTGTTTCCCAAAATGGAAGGCATGTATTCACAATAGCCTTAACTAAGGCAGAAGATGGTTTTCAGTAGTAAGTGGATGTAAGACAAGGACCTGAACACCAGTGAATCACAGAACGAGAAAGCTATTCTCTTTTCAATCCATCAGCCCATTTGACTTAACAAAGGACAGAGTCTCTTGGTTTGGTGCTTCTCTTTCTTTCCTGTTTCTTTAAAACTCGCTAATCTCTCATTTTATCAAAAAGATAGCAGCCATCAGGTATCAACTTGTAATTTAATGATACTGGTCTGTCTTCATTGTATGTACTTTCACCGTGGCTTTCCATCTATGACAGCTATGATTATTGTTCTGTTTGTGACAGTAATATAAGTTTCTCCTTAAAATGAATATATTTAATTTTTTTAGAATAGAGTTCCATCTGCAGGGAAAAAACTGTTTCATGGAAAATAGCACAGGTGGTATATGGATTTGGCAAAGATAGTGAAAGTGGTAGCCGATAAATGAAGTCTGGTAAACACAGCAATGCCCGCTGGCTTCTGTCTATCAGAAGACGCCCACAGTTTCCCTGCTCCCCACCACCGTGACAACCAAAAATGTCTCCAGACATTCCCAAATGTCACCAGTGGGGATTGGTGGGGGACAGAGTCATTCTGCCGGAAATCACTGATTTAGAGCAATATGGTCTCTGAGTAAGTGTTTTAGAAGGCAGATAGGGAATCTTGTCAGGCTTTGTGAAAGTGACAATGTGAAGAAGTGTAGGGGTGAAAGCCCATCAATAAAGTGGTACTTTAAATCTGAGAATGTTGAGTGGATACATTTTAATAAAGACCCAGATTCCCTCTGAGGGCTTCTTCTATCCACCAGTTCATTCAAATATATTAACATCAGCCATTCTGTTTCTAATAAAGGATTCCAGATATGAATCCCAGAAACAAGGCTGCTGATGATCTTTGCCTTTGTAATTCATTTCTCCGTCCAACCAGACAGTAGAAAGGTTTGTGAACCTTCAGGGAAAAAAACACAAGCCCAAGCCTGCCAATCTGGCATGCCTCAGTAGGCTGGACTGGCCTGGCTTTTTTATGAGGTGTTCGGCAGGCCGAGTATTTAATTTCATTCTTTTATTTTATGTTTTGGGTGCACACACCCAGAGGCCTTTGGACAATTGCCTCTTTTTTAATAAAGCTAATATATGCCCATAGGAAATTTACCTATATCTAAACTGACATAACAAAGCTGATACTTCAGAAGGGTCAGGCATGAGAGATTCCAGCAATTTCTATAAACGGAGGAAGCTGGCATGAATTTGGATTGCCTGGAGTCATTACTCAGACACTGGCGATCTTCCAGGCTGTTCATAATTTTAAATAAATTCTGATCCTGGTGATGTATACTTATTGATCAAGTTTTCAGAAAGTCATCACCATGTATGCTTTGACTACATATTGATCTGAAATCTCTACAGTTCCTGAGAGAGGTCTGGCATCACATTAGCTACTATCTACACCGCAATTCATCCTTCTATTTGAATTAAGCCTGCGGAAGCATCTCATTCTGTTCCACTTATTGTGGAATGATACCTGGAGAGCAGCTGGAAACCAAGATTCTTAGGTTCTATATCTCAACTCGTCACTAATTATCTTTGGTTATTTCATTTCTGAGAGTCTCAGTTTCTCCTTAACATTAAAAAAGGAAATGGTATTACATATGGATAAAGAACTCTTGGGTTTTTCATTTCAAATTCCTGTTCAAAAACATGCCACCTTCTCATTTGAGGACGCTGCTGCATCTCAGTTGGAACTCTTAGCACCCAAGTCCTCAGAAGAGGTTGGCTGGCCAGCAGCTAGTTTTACAAAGGTCTGAGAGACACAGAACATGTGCATGCTCTGCTGGTCACGTGCCTGCTAATCATTGGCCCTCTGCCTTTCCAACTACGGGCTACATTACATCTGACGGCTGTTCCAAGCCCAGCTGCTCGAATCTCAACCGTCCTCTCATTTTCTCCACCCTCAGACTCTATCATTATTTATATTCTCTTTAACTTTAGCTCTTTATATTCTGTAGATAGAATATTTGCCCCCTCCCAAGATGCCCTGGTCCTAAGTCCCAGAACCTATGATACGTTACATTACATGGTAAAATGACAAAATGGAATGAACATTGCTAATCAGCTGACCTTAATCTAAAGGTATTATATAGGTTGTGTAGGTGAGACCAATGTAAATACAAGGATCCTTTAAATATGGAAGAGAAAGGTGGAAGACTTTGTGTCTATATGATATAATGTGAGAAAGAATTGATCAGCCATTGTCTTTGAAAATGGAGGGAGACCACAAGTCTAGAAAGCTAGAAAAAGCCAAGAAATAGATTTTCCCCTAGAGCCTCCGCAAAAGAATATAGCCCTGCCAACACCTTGACTGTAGCCCAATGAGACCCATGTTATTCCTCCAACCCACAGGTCTAGAAGATAATAAATTTATGTTGTTTTAAGTCACTAAATTTGTGGTAATTTGGTATAGTAGTTCTAGGAAATGATATAGAGATATTACTCCCGGAAAGGGCAAGTAATCACATAGACCATAAAGAATGATTTGTGAAAGCACTCTGATTCTCTAGCAGCTACAGATGTTAGGAAAAGATGAATGGGAATGACAGCAGCAACAACTCTTCCAGGACCTGGAGTCTATCCTGTCCTAGGATGTTTCCACCTGGCAGATCTACTTCCTCTTCATGCTCCCTTTTAGCTTAGACCTAAGTCCCCCTAAGCAGAGGGACCGTAGACCTAAGTCCAGGTCCCTCTGCTCCCCAAATCTCCAGCCTCAACCATTCCCACCCTCCGACCCAAGAAAAAAGAAATACATTTCTAGAATGTTCAATAGTACTTAGAAGTAGGCATTTAACATTTTTTTTACTGAAACTCTCCCATTTGTGATGTTTCTCCATATATTCCTATCTCCTATATCCTTCTACCATTAGTAACAAAGTTCTATAATAATATGTTGGGGAACCTTTGGAAATTATGGACTACCAACAGTCCTGGGTAGTCTAACAATTTTATTCAGTCGGTCTCTCAGCAAACCTTGAATGTATACATGGCGCTGAGAGGAAGCTGGAATGAATAAGACAGCTTCCTGCTTCACAGAGTTTACAACCCAATATGGCACCCAATAGGGGAAACATTCATTCATTCCACAAATGCCTACTGAACCCATAGCTTACATCAGACATACACTTACCTACAATGCGAGACAGAAGCACGAATTCTGTTACAGAGCCACAGACAAAAGTGACAGTGAAAAAAAGCTCAGGAAGTGACAACAATACAGGAACACAACATGTCTCAAAAACCCAGCTAACTGGTATTCAAAACACACCCAAGAGCTAGAGAGAGAGACAGGAAGAAAAAAGTCTCATGATGGAAAGATATGTAATGAATTCTGAACACTGAGACTCAAGTATTTTGCATGTAGGGGGGCCTCGTGTACCTTCATTCGGTGCCCATTGTCCCATATTTTATGCTCTAAAGTGTGGGTTTATCTTTTATCCTGGCCCACACGTGATTAAAAAAAGCAAGTTAGGAGACAGAAACGACTAAAGATAGTCACACCAATAACACACGAAGCAATACGACTGTGCGGCAGCGGGAAAAGGAACACAGACAAAGCCAACTTCGGCAAAGTGGGGCCAGTTATGTCATAGGCTTGCCGCCTGTGCCAACCAATAAACCCTAAAACCATCCTCGTATACACACCACACAGTGACTCAGTTTCCAATGATTCTGAATCTCCCAACGAGTGTTCAAATTATGTTCTGCATATTTTATTTAGGAAAGCAAGGAAGTATGCAACCACTTTTACACAAACTTCATCAGAAATTGTTACAATCTTTTAAATTCTGGTGCTTTCTGGAGGACGATGTTTCACTGTTCCATACACTGAATACCCATGGGTCACAGACCATTAAGGAGCAATGGCAGTGGGCCCATACAAATGGAAAAAGAAGATTCATTCCAGGACTAAAATATACTAAATATGTCGCTGTGTCAGAAGCTAAGCCACGAGCACATTCAGAATATCAGTGTCTGCTATCAGAAAAATCACAGCAGAGAGAAAAAATATTTAATCAATCACCTGGGTGGGGAGCTCATTTACAAATGTCATGCCTAAAATATAACTCTGTTGCTTAAAAAAAAAAAAAAAAAAAGCCTATTTAAATTCATCACTAAAGCCTGACATTTCAGGATGGTTCTTGCTCTGTTTTTACCAACTACCCTCAGGATAGCTCTGTTTTTCAGTTTCCTGTATGATTAGAATGCTGAACTTCCCTGAAAAAGTTCTAGGTGATGCTCTAGAGTGTCATTTAACAGAGGGCTGTCTTAACAGAGGGCAAGTCAGTTAACAGAGGGCTGTCTTCAGCAATTTGCCTTTATGTAAATTTCAGTCATTGTACCAGCCTACCTTTTATGAGGAACAAATAAAGTCATAAATAATATCAGTGCATTCTGGGTTGCTATGAAACCTGTAATGGGAGCATCTACCCCTCCGTGCTTCAAAACAGATTAGGAATATGCACTTCTGTTGGTGGTCTGGCTTCTACCAGAGACTACACAAATCTCAGTATGCACAAATGAACTTTCCACGTATTCTGCCAGAGAAATAAACAAACAGGTCCAGAGTGTGTTTCTAGGATCACTAATCCTCTCTATCCCCACACAAAGAAAACATGGGCAAGCACCTGATGAATCACTAAATTCTACCTCTGAAACTAATAATACAGTGTATGTCCATTAAATTGAATTTAAATTAAAAAATTTTTTTAAATGAGTAAACTCTTTAATCATTATTTTTCCTCACCGTTGCCCCAATCTTAATTAAGAACTCATAAGCAATAGGACAGATGGTAGCTATACTTGTGGCGAACACAGCGTAACTTATAAACTTGTCAAATCACTAAGTTGTACACCTGAAAATAATGGAACATGGTGTGCCAACTAGACTCAAAAAAAAATTTTAACAAGAACTAGCAAGCAATAAAAATAGCTAATATGTATAGACCCCTTACGCTGTTCCAAGCATTTCATGACGGATATCTCATTTAATTTTCATGACATCTCTATTTTCTAAATATTATTGTACCCATTTCACAGATGAGGAAAGCATGACTTGGAGGGGTTGAGTAGCTTGCTTAGGGCTACATGGGTAGAAACTGGGGGAATCGTGCACCAAAATGCCAGAGACCACCCTCTTCACCAGTATAGTATTAGTGAATGTCAGCATTTTGGAAGTTGGACAATAGCATGAGTTATAATTTATAAACACAGGCAACTAGCAACAATTTGAACATTTGTCTTTGTCTTTGCTACAGTATTTATGTACTCTAAGAGGATTTACATGCTCTAAAGTGATTCATCTTTCAAAAGAAGACAATTTGCTGAAAGAAGAGGGTGCTGAAAAAAAATGTACAATTGGAAAAACATGCTAACTAATCATTCTCAAGTTCTTTCTGCTCTCAACACTGACCTGGCTTTTTTTAAGAGGGAGCCTTTCCCATTTTTTAAAATTGTGTGTTATCTCATTGTTTACTTGCACATTTCACCCAAGGCATTGTGTCGCCTCAGTTAATAACTATTAAGGGTATATGCCATCCCACATACCCAAGGTAACCAACCGAAAGACTGGTTGGAAAGAGCGTGAACTGATCATTTTTCTTGTCAAAAAAAAAATACTGCTTGAGTCCCAACTAATTGGAAAGGCATTATTTTTGGAAATAAACATTAGTGGAAGCAGCACTAGCCCTAGGAATCAGAAACCCAAAATTCTGGCTAGCATTCTAGCACTCATGAGTCATCTCTCCTAGGAGAAAATGCATCATCACTGACTATTTTAGACTCAGTTTCTCCCTCCACAAAATGGGAATGCCAACAATGCCCTCACCATCCCCCACATTTGTATTTTTTTTTTAAGATTTTAGTTATATATTTGACAGAGAGAAAGAGAGTACAAGCAGGGGAAGCGGCAGGGAGAGGGAGAAGCAGGCTCCCAATAGGCAGAGAGCCTGACATGGGGCTCCATCCCAGAACCGTGGGATCATTCATGACCTGAGCCAAAGGTAGACACTTAACCAACTGAGATGCTCAGGTGCCCCTCCCACATTTGTTATAAGAATCAAATCAATATAATGTTATCCAAGGCTATAAAACCCAATATAATGTAAGGTAGTATGACAATGATGGTATACTAAAAAAGGGGTAAGAGGCAAAAATGGGACGCAAATGTGCCAAGGGATTCATAAGTAATTCCAATGAGTATTTCCCAGGAAACTGATTACTTTCATAATTGCCATAGGCTATTACTCTATGATGTCATGTCTACTACCCTATCTTTTATGTGACAGCCTTTCACACGTTGAGAATGTTTTCACATTCTCATAGGTCCTCTTCACTCAGTTAAATGTGCAAAGTTCCCCCAATTATTCCACATGGGAGGTGATTTGTGAGAGTTTTATCTTCTTTGTCTTTCCATTCAATTTAGTCAGTGTCACACTTAAAGCGAATACAACACTCCAGACATGGTCAGATTATCATAGATATTGCTGCCAACTTAGATCTAGATTACATACTTGCATGAAATGCAAACTTTCATTGTCTTTTGTTGGGGTAGACAGAATGTCTCAGGTGTTTCCATCATGTATGTTTGCCCAACAATACTTGCAAAACTGTTCTTGATTTAAACCCTGAAACCTTTTATCCTCTTGAAATATTACCTTGTTGAGTTCTACCTATCTTTCCAATCTGATGAAATCACTTTGAATGATGACTCTCATCCATCATACTATCTATCTCTCTCAGGTTCTGTCATCCACAGATTTGATAAGCAAAACTTCTATGTCTTAATACAAGTCACAGATTAAAAAAAAAAAATGTCCAAGACAGATTTTAAACAAAATTTAAACAGATTTCAAGCTCTGTTAAAAAGTTTCTAAATACTGCTTTCCAGGTGAATGAGTCACTCATTAGACAAAATTCTCTGGGAATAGAACTCAACTAGCCACGAATCCCCCTACTTACATTCATGGTGTATTTCTAGAACTGCACTGAACATCCACATGTCTAACAATTTTGCCCATTTTCATAACACAGACATCATTTTCCCATGTTTAATCATTTGGATCTTCTTTATTGTTCCATGGTTTTAAAATAATTACCTAAAACAAAAGTCCACTATTACACATCCTAGGTTTTTCAGTGGCCCGGGATAATATCATTCATCAAAAATCAAGGTTTTATTTTAGAGTAGTCAGAGATTATCAAATTATTTTTCTTCTACTGCAGGTTGCAACTACCTATTAAATATTTTTGCTCTGCTTTCTCCAGTCTAAGCACATTCTCCTCGAGAGAGAAAAGAGAATCTAAATAGAATTTGGACAGTCTCTCCCTCCTGCCTTTCGTCTGTTTGCATCACACCATCTATAACAAGCAGGAAATCCTTGATTATTTCTTTTATTGTTATCATAACTCCAAAATAATTTTTCTGTTGTCTTTCACAACCTTAGCAGTTTCTTTCCCCATGATTTGTGCATCTTTGTCATATTTTTCTCTTCTCTACGTTAAATGGTCTCCATTAAAATCCGTGTTCATAGAACAGCTTGTACACCCATACCTTCCATGCTTGGGCATTCCAAATTTCCTCTCTAGGGCCCATCCCTCTTGAACTCTCTTCCCTTTTGGAGTCATCTTTCTCTTATAAAACAATTACCTGGTTAATATCATATCTAGGTTTTTTGCCACAGTAAAGAATATCATAGAATCATAGAATTCAGAAAAACTTTTTTAATAGCAGTAGTATAAAAGGAACTTCAAATGTTACTGTAAGTTATTATTGATTATAAATCTATCTAATGGCCTTTAATTTAGAAGGAGAATAGGGGAGCCTGGCTGGCTCAGTTGGAGAGCATGTGACTCTCAGTCTCAGAGTAGAGAGTTCAAGCCCTATGTTAGGTGTAAAGATTACTACCAAAATAAATATTTTTTTTAAAAAAAGAAGGAACATAAGTTTATGAACATATTAACGTAGAAAGTATCAAAACTCACCTTTCATAATTACCAAATAAACAACCTCAGCCTCTATAAAGAATTCATCAAATTGAAACCACATTCACAGTGAGATAATAATATGTTTGTCCTTCACACAGGGCTAGACTGTGTAGGGATTACAGTGGCAAATGAGACAAGAACAATTCCTTTCCTCTTGGAGTTTATATTCTAGTAAAAAGATACACAGTAATAAGCAAACAAATAAACCATCAAACTACACAGATTGAGAGAAAGGACAGGGTTCTTTTAGATAAGCTAGTCCGAAAAGCCCCTCTGATGAAGTGATATTCGGATTAGAGTCTGAAGGATGAGAATTATCCAGTTATATTAGGATTTGGGGAAAGAGCAATTCAGGGAAAGGATGGTCAAGGGCAATATCCCAAAGGTCAAAAGGAACAAGAGCCATCAGTCAAAGCAAATCTGTTTAAGACTAAAGTAATAGTTCAGCAGTCCAAAATACTAGAGAGATCTGTAACATGCCTAGAGGGGTGCCAGGGAAGGTGATAGAAAATAAAAGCATGGTGAAAGAAACATTTGAGAATAAGATCACCTAAAGTAATTCATAATTGCTGTACCCTTGACCTATTCGTATACATCAACTATGATAACTTAAGTACTAGCAAATGTGTTGACCACATATAACTCTATAGCTTCAAATATATCTTTTTTTTTAAAGATTTTATTTATTTATTTATTTGACAGAGAGAGAGAGAGAGAGAGAGAGAGATCACAAGTAGTCAGAGAGGCAGGCAGAGGGAGAGGGGGAAGCAGGGTCCCCGCAGAGCAGAGAGCCCGATGCGGGGCTCAATCCCAGGACCCTGAGATCATGACCTGAGCCGAAGGAAGAGGCTTTAACCCACTGAACCACTCAGGTGCCCCTCAAATATATCTTTGATAACTACATGTTTAATACTTGTTTTGCTTGATCATGTCCCATTGGATCAACTCAAACACCAGTTTTCTCTGTTGCTACTCCACAGTTGCTAAGCATTGCTGCGTGTCAGGCAAAAATATTAAAACACCAAGTGTCCACTATCTCCCTCTGTCCTCCCTTCTCAAGAGAATTCTCTGCTTGTGATGCCCAAGTCCTGGGCATTTTCTGAAATGATCAAGGTAATGAATAGAGAAAGGAGCTGAAGGAAATTCAGAAAGATAAAATTGATTTCTACAAAATAGGCCATGGAATTATCCTCAGAAGTAAAGTAAAAAATCTAAGAGGCTCCAGGAGGCAGTGGGAAAGAAGGGACAGCAGAAAATGAGGACAAGAGCAAAGCTAGGTGGGGTTTTATAAGAGAAAAGAGAGATGGGGGTAGCAGCTGCCATAATAAGTAACATAGAAGGAAAAAAAAAAACCCTAAAATTTATTTTTAGAAAATTTTACTGTATGTTGTACGATATAATTTCTTCCTTATTCTCAGGAGACCTTAAGGATAAGCCTGAAGGCTTACTTTTCAGGGTTTTATAGGATTGAGAATGATAGCCCACTTCTATTCAGATTTTACATGCATATTGGATGTTCTACAAATTCATGCATTACAACCTCAGTTGGACCCCAACCAGCTGTTGCTTGCAAGTATTTCACTTCACTTCCAACTGATCCTCTTTTCTACCCTGCAGAATGAGTTTTTCAATCCTCTTCCTTTTTCTGGCCCCATGTTTCCAACCCCACTAATTCTTAGCCAAGTATCTTGGCCATTAATTCATGGCCATGAATAATAGATAATATCAGAACCCCTCACCTTGCAGCTCCTCCTCCTCAAAATGCTCCCATTCCTCCAGCCACCATTCCCTCCTTCTTGTTGGCCTTAGAGGAAGTACTGGGCCTATTCCCTACCTAGCTAACTGGTTACTCTATATCACAGTCCTGGCCCTTCCTGGCTCACCCAGGATCAGATGCATCAGTTGATCCATTTTTCTTTTCCACACTGTCTCTTTGGTGCTTCTTCTTGTTCTCATCCTGCTTCTTCACAAAACAGAAGTAACTCTTCAGCCCAGTGGTTCCATTTCCGGAAACACATCTTAGAGCAACCCTCACACAATATACAGACCTACAGTCCAGATAGACACAACCTCACACAACATACAGGCCCACACTCTTAACAAGGTATCTTTTCTTTGTAGGAGTTTATCACCCAAAATATTCCCAAAGACTCAAGGGGTGTCTTTGAGGGACTTTAATTTACCTCATTTTATATTTGATGATATTTGAATTTTTACATTCAGGATGTATTACTTTTTTAAGAAAAACAGTAACGATTTCCAAATGCCAACAGCTCTTTGCCTCTATCTGATTAGTTATCCAACGCTATGGATTCTACTTCTGAAATGATGTTCATATCTAGCCATTCCCTACTGTTGCCTCACTCTTGCCCACGCTCAGGACTTCTCAGACATTAACTGAGCAGCCCCAGAAGCTGACTGACTGATGAAACTTCTCAACTCTATTTCAGCACTTTACAACACTTCCACAAAACTATCTCTTCAAAACTCTAATTGGATCATGTCACAGGTACCTTCGGTGGCTTCCCGTTACCTCCCAACTAAAGTAGGAACTTTTTACAAGTTATTTAAAGACTTGAGTACATGAACTAAACATCTCTTTTCCAACCTTTTAATCTCCATTCATCTCCTTCTTTAAAACTTCACTGTAGCCACACTAGGCCTCACCTTTGAGCATGAGTTTCTAGTACTTATACACTTTGTTAATGCTTCTTCCTAGAGCTGAAATTCCCTTCATCCTCCATGTCTTACTAAATCAAACCCTATTCATCCAAACCACACCCATCACCTTATGAAGATTCGCTCATGCTACCCATTAGAATTAGCCATTTCTTCTTTGTACTCTAATGGTACCCTCCACCCCCAATATTGGACTTATCACACTTTGTAACATAGTTATTTGCAAATACTTATGGCCCTCGAGATAATGAGTTTTTTTACGCCAGAGACTAAATTTATTCATGTTTACATTGTTTCTACATATATAATATGTGGGATATTCTAGCTGTTGGGTAAATGTTTATTTTAAGTTTGATAGAATAATTCATATCAGCATTGAAGTTAGTATCTGATATGAACTTAGTACTATTTTCTATTTTGATTGTTTTAGCTTTCAAGCTTTACCCAAAAGGATTACAATTAAAAGGCTTAGACATATTTTTGAGCTTTGTTTTTAACTTGGGGGGAAATGGAGCATAATAAAATTTTGCTCCTAAATTTGGCTCTTAAAAGCTACACATTTAATATTAACAGTAAGGTTGCCTTTTGTTGATTATCTACTATTTGCCAGGCACTGATTTAGCATTATGCATTCATTGTATCATTTAATCTCCTAAAGAAACCTGTACAACATAGCAAATATTATTTTATATCCATTTCTCATATACAGAAACTGAGTCGCAGGGCAGTAATTAGTCCCAGACCATAGAGATCATAGAGCTATGTGGAACCACCAAGCATCAAAGCCAAATTTGTCTGATACTTGAGCTCATACTCTCTCAACTCTGCCCCATTACATCCTTCCTCATTAACTGCTTTAGGGGAAAACTATGATGATAAGGCGAGGACTCTAAAAAGGGAACTAAACTGGTGTGGGCTGACGCTAGAGGCTATGCCCCAGAATGTTCCAAGAAAAACACTGCATATTAAATGGAATTGGGAGTAAGGGCAAGCGGAGAATTTGGACAGCCATTATGTAACCAGGCATTTGCTAATACAAGAAAACCCTTGCAACTTGCAAATTTACGGTTTGGAATACTTGGTGTGATGAAATCTGTCCCTTCCTACCCAATGCTCCTTTGTTTAAGCATCAACCTCCTCCCTTGTCCCTTACTTTAATAAACCTCAAAAACTGCCTTAAAAAGGGCATTGGAGCCTATATTCACTTGGGTAATTTTTATTCTGATATTAAAGTGCACATTCAAATGAGGGACTGGGAAAACAGATGTAAAATTAGTGTGATTATCTCATGAATCTCTCAAAGTGGCAACCAGCTTCCTACTGTTTCTCCATCTTTGCTTGAAAATGTTTCTGCACCATGTAGGAACTGTCTTCAAAATAACACTCTTGAGATAATAAATAAGGAAGAAATGTTTCGAAACAAACATTTATGAAACATTTGGAAATACCTGCCCTGTGTTAATTGAGCTTTCGTTTCTAGGTAGGTTATTTTGTTGTGTGTAAACCAAGAAGAGTTTATGCTTTATTTCACATAACTTAAGCCTAAGTTCTTGCTCCATATCCAAATCTACAGTGATTCCTTTTTTTTCCTGCCTCCTTTAAATTTCTCCTCAGAAATCCTTTCCTGCTTCCCCCTAAGTGGGGGTGGGGGAGGGCCTGAAGATTCAAGAACAACAAAATGCCTCCAAACACCACACCAGATGCCAAATACGTCCACCCGAGGACAATTACTCAACTTCTCCTTATTCATTTTCTGCCTTTATGGTCATCTATGTCTCATTAGATCATAAGCCCACAGGGAGAATTTGTGTTTTTAGGATCTATTCAGCAAGCAGTACATTACAAATGCTGAAAAGATGCTTATCTGTAGAAATATGCAATGATGGAAAGTTGTAATCGTCATGGAGGAAAAGAACTAACCTATTCCTTGTTAAAATTAGCTGCAGTTTCACGTCTAAAAGAGATAAAAGTGCTTTATTCAAAAATATTAACCTCCAGAAAACCTCCCAGAATAAGAGAAGGAGACTTGGCCGGAAGTCAGAAAACCAGGCTGTGGTCACAATTCTTCCACCGACTCATCCCATGAAATTGGACCAGTTACTTTACCCATTTGCAGGAACCCATGAAATAGGCACATCCTACATGTGCCCTTCCTCCATCCTCGCAGGGATTTCTAAGCATCAAACGAAATGAACGGTGTGAAAGTTCACTCAATAGTTGAAACCAATACTTGATTGTCATGGCTGTTGTTATTGTTATGAGATTTGCTTTTCGGTGATTTCCAGTTCACCACGGTGAAATAACATGCACTTCCCTCTACTCCCTAAAATCACACCAAAGACTAATAAATGTTTAACAGATACAAATCCACAATTCACAAAAAGAAACAGCAAGGAAGGAGAAATATCCACGAAGTGTTTGGAAGATGTAAAGCCAGTCAAGGAAGCAGAGTAAGGAGAAAGCGGAGTGCCCAGTGCCTAGAGACAAAACCAATTCATACCCCCAAACGAGGAAAAGCTTGAGAACTTCAGGCATCCATTATCTCAAAGTGGGGGCGGGGGGGGGGGAAGGAGGGAGGGGCTCAACCCTGGGCATTAGTAGGAAGTCTGAGAAGCAGGCGAAGTTAGGCTTTCCTCTATGTATAGAGAAGCCCCTGTCTTGCAGTGACCAGCACAGTATAGAGAAAGAAGGAAGCAATGGACAGAAATCAAGAGTTACTCACAGGGCTAAATACTGAACCCTGAGGTGCCCCTTCTACTTCACGCCTGAAATTCCTGACTATGTGACATATACCATGAAGACAAACAGGAGGCAGGCCCTACCTATGCTCTCCTCAGTGATTTGGAAATATGGCAGTAAATACCAGGAGAACAGCTAAAAATGTTCAAAGGGGTTGCCGAGTAGGGCGGAGAACTCCTTTATGGGAACTCTTTGAAATACTAATAAATCACTTAATATTTATTACTTTAAAAAAATTAATTTTTAAAAAATTTACTTTTCAAAGAAACCAAAGTGTAGATTCGCACTTTGTTCATATATTCTCCCCACTTTTGATTTTATTAGCTAAACTAGATTAATTTAACAGACAAGGAATATAATTTATGTAGAATGGCAGAGGCTATTTAGAATTTTTAGGCTGAAGCAGCCCAGTCAGGGCAGAATCACTCATGCTTGACGGTGTTCACTTGGTAGTATATCGCCTGTGGAAAGGGGGTGGGTCCTTAGAAATGGGGTGTCATTCTGGGGACCATCCACTGGTACTTCCTCCGTGGCCCTGGTGCCAGCAGCCTGGCCGACCTTGTTTGCAGGCAGAGAATATGCCTAACAACTTTCTCTCTTCCTCTGGCCTTTCCTTCTTCTGATTCATTGCTACCTGAGCACTATTTCCAAAGTGAGTCTGATCAAATCCTCCTTCTTCTCTAAATCTTTTGATGGCCCCACACAGACTTCAGAATGAAACCCAGTCCCTACTACTGCATCCAGCCTTGTCTCCTGAGCCTGCTCGCCCACTGTGCCCACTAAACAGAGAACTGCTCACTCTCCCCTAATCTATGTGCTTCCATGCCTCCCTATCTTCCTATCTCTTCTTCCTCCCGGCAATGTTCTGTCCTATCTTCCTTGGCAAAGACTTACTCCTTTAAAAAAAAAAAAAAAGTTTAAAACCACCATCAAGTCTCAACCCAACAGGGCAAATTACTTGCTCACTATCCTATACTTTCTCTGTTTATACCTCGTCTTGCAATTATTTGCTTCAGTGTCTATCTCCCCTACTAGACTAGGAGTTCCCAAAACGGGTTAGGTGTAATCGTCTTTGTATTCTCAGTACTAAGCAAAATGCCAGACACACAGTCAGCCCTCAAGGAGAGTTTGTGGAATGAGCCAGAAGGAGCGAATTAATGTCACAATAATTTGGGCCTTAGCACATCCTACGTTTGAATGTCTATATAATGGGTGATGTGAGGAAATATGATTTACATTCCCCTAGTTGATTAGCATCTAAGTTCTGAGGGCACGAGGTCTAAATATCGCCTTGAACACAGGAACAATATCAATGTTCCACTCTCCTCAGGGATAAGAGAGAGGAAAAGAAGCAAGGAGGGGCCCAGCGGGGAAGCTGCTGTATTTAACACTTGAGGCAGATCATTTCTTCATATCCCTCTCCTCCATACGATAAAATCCTCTTCTGTAATAATCATTATTTTCTTACAGTGTTCTGTCATTTTAGGAAATTACCAGCTTAAAAATGAAGAATACTTTTTCATGTTCATGATAGCATTCAAACTCAGTAAAATACTGCAGGTCTGAATGAAAAGGTGCCCTTACCAAACAAAAATATTATACCTTGCAATTCATACTCCGCTTCCCCTTCAAAATAGTAAACACAAAAACTCCACGTGGTCACAAGCATGACAGAACTGAGGTAACTCAAATTCCTTTTCTTCATCTTTACAATGGCATGTTATCCTTCGTACTTTCTAGCCTACTGTTTAAAAGCAGGAATATGAAGTACCACCGGGCCAGGAGGCAAAAACTGTGCCCCAAAGGGGCTAAGGTGGTTCCAAGCCCAAACAGACGTACTCCCCAAACCAACACATGCAGCTGCCTTGGTCTGTGTCAGGGTCTGCCATATAGCTAGGACTTCTCCAAGTCAACTTCCACATAGAATGCAATTTTTATTAAAAGAGAGGTGATAAAAACGTGTTCCGTTGGGTGCTAGATACACATTCATAAAACAGTAATCATAGCAATTCTTTAGTACTTCAACCAACCACATATTTTATTTTAGGAGGACGGGTAGTATTTTACCACGGGTATTGTTTAAAATTGCTGGGTTATGGTGACAAGAAGCATACGAACTCATAATTGGTTTTATTATTGGTTTTAGATTCTCTATAGGCAATACATCTCTTTATTGCCGCCCCCATGAAGATCATAGGAAAAGCTCCTTCCACGTTCCTCCACTGTATTATCACCTCTCTGCACTTCCTTCTAAGAGACAAAGAGCAGGTGTAGAACCAGGAGAAGCAAGGCTCTCCTGGAAAGCATCACTAGGGTAGCCTCACCTGAGGAGTCAGGGATGAGTTTCCACAGCCTTCCACATTAGTCTGGCAGCTTCGGCCTTCAGATCACAGCCTTTTACTGGTGGTCCTTCCCATCCCCAAACAAGTATGCTGGGTTTTCAAAATTAACATATACAGGCTTCTTTGAATCCCACATCTCCTCCTCCCCTTCCCACTCAAAGCCTATGTTACTACTCACTTACTCACTTAGGTAGCAGACATGGAGCTCAATAAAACAAGGAATGTCATCTCTAGGAGAGAAGGATTAGAATCATCAAAAAAAAAAAAAAACATATACATTGCAAAACACAAGTCCTTACTTTCGTGAGTTCTTAGATATTATGCTTTAGAAGCTGCAGCTTGACTCTAAGCACATTACAGTCCATGTAAGAAGATCTCTGCATGGCCAGCCTCTGGTGTGGTGTCTAGTCCCTAGAAGTAGCCTGCCTTTTCACTTTTTTTTATCATGTAATTAGCAAATCATAAGGACCGAAGAGTTCAACCTGTATCTGAAAAGAGAACATATTCTCCAATGGGCATTGTCATACACCACAAGTTATATTTTCCCTCTCATCCTTGTTCTTCAAAAAACTATTTCAAAAAGCATAGTAAAGGAATGGAAACCAAAGGGAAAAAAAAGATGTCGAATGCTTGTTGACCCTCTCAACCGTAGCTGGCCTAGCTGTATGCACCGGCTTCCTCCTAAGCTTCTTGCCGAAAAGGACTGAGTCTTTCAGAACCACCAGAAACCTCAAACAAAACAAGGTGCTCCCTAGCTATGTTGAACTGAACTAAATTGAAATGAATGAGTATTTATTTGCTGGCCTACAAACACATAAATGGCTTATCGATTTTCACCAGTTAAGTCAGTTATAGAAATAGGATCAGAGATTTCTGATTTTTTTTGAATCAGATCAGAGAGTTCCACATGACTGTTTCAAACACTCAAACGCTCCAGATTTCTGAGTTGAAATAACATTATCTACATTTCAGAAGTAGGAAATTTAAGTAGAGCAGAGTTTTTCTTTTATCTATTATTATATCTCTTATCATTATTCCAAAATGCCTCTCAACACTCAAGCTTGATCTGCTCAGCATTTAATTATCCTTACTGCACCCATTTAATTATCCTTACTGCACCCAGAGTCATCTGTGTTCAAGAAAAGCATTAAATACACAATTTAGAGAAGAAAAACATGACATTCAGTATTATCTTACTTTCAGAAAATAATTCTGTATGCATGTAGAGTTTACCAGGAACTAGGGAATAATTTAACTTTATGACCCTCATATTCAGTTGTTAATTACTTTTTCTGTTGTCCTCAATATATTTCTATTGCATCAATGAGAAACTGTAGTAGTCCTCCAGTGACCAAAATTATACATATCAATTGTTTTGAATATTAATTAAAAGCTCCGTGTCTTCATGGAAAACCATCCACTTCCTACTTCAAAGGCACTGAGTTTCAGTGCTACAAAAAATTCACTTCAGTTAAAAATTTTAATCAATAAGATTATAGGTTCTTTTGTTGTTGTTCTTCTTCTTCAACCTCTGGAAAGACCAATCTTTCTAAATGAAGTAATTGATCTACAACATTCTGTCCGGAAAAGAGCCTATTTCAAAAGAAAATAAATGTTCCGTGTCTGACTTATGAAAAAATATATATTACAGAAAGAAAGCTGTTTAGGTATTGAGGCTTTTAACAACAGAGCAAGCAGAAGCTGGGCGAATCAATCAACTGTGTTTGTTGTGTGTCCAACCCCGCAGCGGTGGAGAGCATCGTGAGGGTTCTGAAGAGTTTTTCTAACCTTGCACACACAGTGCTTAGAGAACATATTCCGCTGCCTGCACATCCACGCGCACACATACAAGCGCATTTAGTAAAACAAATGTGCAGAAGGGAGGGCGCTAACTCCCATTCCTATGGGCCTTTGTTCTCTCTCTTATTTCCTTCTTTGTCCTTTGAGAGCAGAATAGGCAACTAGAGAGTTAGATTGTGCCCGAATATTATGCAAAGCAGTCATTCTTAATCTTGGTTTTGCTACCTCCTGTAGTAAATGTAATCATTCCAACAGTATAACAAGATACACAAAAACTTATCAAAGCAAAATTAAGGTCATTTTATTTAAAACATGTGTGGGTCAGGTGCGTTTCTCAGGAAGAGGGTCTTTGTTTTTTGGCTTTTGTTTGTAATTCAATTAGCCAAGGTATAGTACAGCATTGGCTTCAGAGGTAGGGGTGAGTGCTTCATCAGGTGTGTATGACACCCAGTGCTCACATCACCTGCCCTCCTTCATGCCCGTCACCCAGGTCCCCATCCCCCCACCCCCCAAGCCCCTCCAGCAACCCTCAGTTTGCTTCCTATAGCTAAGACTCTCTCCTGGTTTGTCTCCCTCTGATTTGTTCCCTTTCGGTTTTCCCTCCCTTCCCCTACGATCCTTTGTGCTGCTTCTTACATTCCACATACAAGTGAAACCATATGATAACTGTCTTTCTCTGATTGACTTATTTCACTCAGCATAAGAAGAGAGGGTCTCAGTTTTAAGGATAATTGCAAACGTGGTTTTCTTACAAGTAGAATATTATTACAAGTGGTTTGGTTTGGTATGGTTTGGTTTGGTTTGGTAAAAGAAAGGCAAAAGGAGGAAGTGAATTGCTGGGCAACTAGGAGTCACCAGCGACTCGTCCACGCGTATTTCCATAGGTCTTAAAGGTGTCACCCCGATACCAAAGGAAACAGCCCAACCTGATGCTCCACAGGTTTCTGAGCACTCTTCCCCTAGGATCTCTTCCTGATGGGAGCCTCAACCACCCTCATGGCCCCCGTTTCTTCTCCCAGGTCTCCACCCAACACTCCCTAAGCCCACTGCACACACCGTTTATGACCCAGAAGACTTCACTGATGGTTCATGAGGTCAAAGGAAATCATATCACAGAAAAGCCACAAAATTCAAAAGTTAATAATTTGGC
The DNA here is from genome assembly GCA_028533885.1 of Nasua narica. Classification (NCBI taxonomy): domain Eukaryota; kingdom Metazoa; phylum Chordata; class Mammalia; order Carnivora; family Procyonidae; genus Nasua; species Nasua narica. The sequence continues at coordinate 104,144,290 of CM052800.1, forward strand.
TTTTCTACCCTTAAAACATTTCTCCGCAGACAATAACTTGTGTTGGCAGGGGTATAGAGAAGTCGGGCCTCTCATGCGTCGCTGGTGGGAATGTAAAATGATACAGCCAGTCTGAATGTTAAATACAAAATTACTATATGACCCAGCCATTCCACTCCTGCTTACATTCCCATGGGAAATGGAAATATATGTCCCATTAAAGAAAAAATTATTCTGACACTTGCTAAAATGATAAGAAAGACTTTATTCAGAACTATTGCTATAGCTGTCGAGACTATCGCAATAGGGAGATAGATGGGCTCGACTCCAAATCTAGCAAGAACGGCTGGGGATTTGCAGTCAACGAGCAGAGTAAAGGAGTCAGAGGATGGAAAGATAGGAGGAGATATCAAAGGTGGAGGGAGTCTTGCTAAACTAATTTAACAGAATTATTCTGAAGGCAGATCACGGACTTATACATCAAAAGTGGCTTTGAGAAACTTGAGCAGTTATTAGGAGTAATCAGACATCGAGGGTGGGGAGATTCTGGCCAAACTCAGCTAGCAGGATTCTTGCTACCACTGGGCTATGCAAGCCTGGCAAAGACAGAGCCAAGGTCAAGGCCGAGTCAAGAAGCAGACTCAAAGGAGTCCAGCTAAAGTCTCGTCAAGGAGAGAGTCTTTGTCAGTCTGCACAAAAACGTGCACACAAATGTCTGTAGCAGCATTATTCATAATAGCCAAAAGGTAGAAACACCCAAATGGCCATGAACTGATGAAAGGATGAATAAAATATGATTTATTCATACAATGGAATGGTATTCCACAATAAAAAAAGAATGAAGTATTGATACATGCTACAACATGGTGAACCCTGAAACATTATACTAAGTAAAGGAAGCCAGTTCCAAAAGACCACATATTGTACAATTCTGTTTCTATGAGATGTGCAGAAAAAGCAAATCCATAGAAACAAAAGCTAAATTAGTGGTTACCAGGGGCAGGGGGGAGGGAGAGTAGGGAGTGACTGCAATGGGTACGAGGTTTCCTTTGAGCGAAATGAAAATGTTCTAAAATTACCCAGTGGTGACGGTTGCATAGCACCATAAATATAGTAAAAACACTGAATTGCATGCTTTAAAAGAGTGGATTTTATGGTATGTGAATTATATCTCAATAAAGCTGTTTATACAAAAAAAAAGTTCTCAGATATTTCTAAAGCTAGCCTCCAGACATTCACTAATTTGCTCAGTCCCCATTCTTTCCCTTTCTTCTTCCCTCACAGCAACAGAAAAATAATTCCCCTTGCTTTATTATGGAGAGCAAATCCACTTTCTCCAGTTCCTGCCCCCTGCCTCCGTCCTGACTTCTCTTTATCGTGTTCTCTGATGACAAAATAAGCACTGTGCTGGAACCGTCCTTATACCCCAACTGTCACTGATATGTGTCCCTTTTAAAAAGAGGAAATGACGACCATCAGATTTGACATCTAAGTTTTATGGGTTTTTTTAACTGAACAACAAAATTTCATATTAAAATGAAGTACATCTGTTGTAGTTTCAAGGTAGGCATTTCCAATAAGGTTATCTCAAATTTTTAGAAAAATCACAACAGAAAAGATAAGAGAATTATCATGTAACAGTTATAAGAATGCTTAATATTTCTAATAATTAATATAACCAAAGGAACACAATGATAATTCATTCAAAATGGAGCAAATGTAGTCCTAAATCACTGTGATTAAATCTCAATTATGTACCTTTTGTCAGTATTTACATCCATTCGGGTTTGAGGACATATTAATAAAATGTTAAATGTGTAAATAATGACTATATTAAGGAAGAAAAATATGATATGCAAATCAAACAGAGCATGACATATGGACATGCCATAAAGTAATGTAGCTACGTACAATCAGCCACAAAATGCTTCTTTTAATGAAATAACAATGACTCCAGGTGTCCAATTAGACAGCATGTGGAAACTACAACCATCCATTATGCTTAGCTTTAGATAGCTCCTAACCTGAACCCTGACTCTCGTTACACATGGTTTGAAGACATTAGATGGTGCCGTGCCGAAGAGCAGGAAATCAGAAGGGTACTGGAATCAGTTGACTCAGAAAAAATGGTGTTGAGGGTAGCTACTAATGACATATAACTTTATGGAAAAGTCAAATACAGAAGCTGCCTATCAATCATTTCCTTGCTTCCTTCCTTTCCTTGAACAAAGAACAACTACAAAAAAAATTCAAACAACCTGGGAATATCACTTAGTATTGTACTCTACCGCAAATAACAGAAACCCCGCTGTAGTAACTGAAACAAATAGATGTCTTGAAAACTAGAATCCAGGAGTAGACAGTTTCAGGGCTGATAGAGTGGCTCAATGATGTCATCAGGAACCAAGCTCATCCATCCTTCTACTCTACCATCCCAGCATATGGGCTTTTGTTCTCATGCTTGTTACCTTATGGTTGCAAGATGGCTACTGCACCTCTAGTCATCACAACCAAATTCCAGACAAGAAGAAGAAAAGAGGGAGTGAAGGAGAAAAGAAATGCAAAATTTTCCCTGAAACCTGTAACAATTTTCTGCTTCTATCTCATTAGTCAGAACCATGCCAAGAGGCACCCTTTGATGTAAGGTAATCTGGGTAGGTGAATTTTAAAAAATCAAAATCTCCAAGGGAAAAAGGTAGAATAGATATGGGGTTAGCAACTAGATTGGGTTTTACAGATATATGCTCAGTGGCTTGCAAGTTCTCTGTAAAAATTTATAAATTTAAAATGTTTGGTTTTCGTATTGGTTATAACTTACTATATATATAATTTATTATATAAATTAATTATTTATATAATTATATAATTTATAATTATATAATTTATATAATTATATAAATAATTATTTAATTTATTATGTAAATTAAATATCAAACTAGATGGTCATCTTATAGTTATTTGAGTGAGAAATGATTTCATTGACTATATTTAAATCTACATTTATGATGAAAATGATGCCAAATGCCATTACTTTTTGTCAGGAGCTAATGAGAAAAGTGAAGGGAAAAAAACCAGGAAGCGGACGGAGACATAATTGATATGCTCAGACAAAGTAAAGATCAAATGACATCACAGCATGCTGTAATGTTAGAAATAGTAGATAAAGTAGTCTGCAACATCCTCAGACAAGGTTTTGCCTTTGGCCAATATCTTGAAAATGTGCACTTCACGCATTTGGAGAAATACCAATCCCCTACTGTAGGCATTTCATTAACAAATATGTGTTCCTGTTTCAAAAACATAAAACTCCAGAAGCTTTAAAAAAGAAAGAAAAGAAAAACTGGGCATATCCACATAGTTGTGTCTAGCAAGAACGAGTTTCTTCTATAGCTTTTCGATATGGTCTTCTGGTTGCTTTTTAGAAAAAAATACTCACCAGAACCATCAACCGTAGTTTTAAAAAAAAAAAAATCACCAACTTCAGAGTCACTTCATAACTGGCTGAGGAATCTGATGAACTTCCATAGGAATCTGATGAACTTCTTCCACTTCTAAGAAGTATGGGGTTATGTTTTGCTGAGTTCTTGGCCAGTTTCAAAGCATCCTTCCATTCCATGGTAAACAGAACTGGTACAGGCATCAGTGCCAAGCATTTTATCACTCTAACCGAGATAACTTGTGGAGTAAACTAACCCTGTCAACCTGCCTGGATTACAAAACAATCATATAACTATGGATAGTTACGGAGTCCCCAAAAGTACAAAGCATAGTGGCTCCAATTTAAAAAATCTAGGAAAAGAAGGGCTTTCTTTTATTCTCTCCCCTTGGAGAAGGCCATTCTTTGAAAGCTCTACAGCCTCCTGGAGCAGTTTCAGTGGTTTTGAACACTCTTCTCTTCTATTTAAAGCCCCTAAAAATGAAAAATGCCATTATACGAAGAACTAGCCACCAGCAGCAGGAACATGACAAGTACCAGGCTTCAAAATGAACTTGAAATGGCAGATTTTTCCATCTAAGGGTCATCTACTTAATGAGCCCCAATCCATGTCCAAAATCCCCCCAAGCTAAGCAGACTTTTCTTTCTATTTGAGTTACATCTTAATCTTTTCCTTGGATACATGTTTGTGAGTCGTGCCCTGCCACATACTTCGCTGGTGTGCAGCCTATTCCTTGCCAGCTCCTCTACCCACCCCCCCGCCCCGCCCCCATTCGTCCGCCATGCAAGGAAACCATCCAAAGCCCCCTAAAAGCTTTAAAAACTCAGCCTTCATTAAAATTCCACACAGATAGTATGAGTGAAAGATGTGAACTAACACAATCACTACTTAATTCCTGGGGGAGCTGAACTTCTAGCTGAGAGTTTTAATTCTTGTGGGGCCCCAGAATATATAAGAAGATCCCATTTATAACTGTGAATAGCTCTTTTTAAAATCCCATTGCCTTTATTCCTTTTATTTTCCAGACTTTTCTTACCAACACTGGCCTAAATCTTTTCCTTTTCTCCTCCTCACCCTCAATTTCCTAACCCCCCTCTCTCAGAGGCTCCAAAGACTCATGTATTTCCTCTATTTCTTCAGCCCTCTACCCTTTTCTTTCCCATTTGGACCAATCCAAACTCTTTCCAATGCAAATTCTCCATTTTGAAATTACTCGCTACACCCAGCTGATTAACCCAATCTATATAACAGAAAGCAATACATGGGTAATATCAAACAGGTATCTCCAAAGTTTACCAGAGGATATTGGAGGGAAGAGAGGCATTTATAACGTGGAGTTTACCAATGACATTTTCCAAGGCAAGGAGAGGGAGGAACGCTCCCTTTCCAAGACTTCATTGACAAGAAGCCATGGTGAGTGGCTAGCCAGATAGGCTACTCTGCAGAATTCACTGGAAGCACTGGTGGAGAATCACTGTCGACACACTGAAATGAGGACCACCTGCCCATGTGCACAGTTCCCACCCACCCATCCTGGAGCCTGAAATTAACACCAGTAATGATTTGATTATTCCATTTCCAATCCCTTCCCTGTGAGTCAATACTCTGGGAAGGGGTTTACACTCTATCCTGAAGTCAGGCCCTTGCTGATGCTCCGTTGCCTCTCCATCCCGCCCCTGAGATGCCCTGCTCTCTCCTCTCCACTTGCTAGAATTCAGTGTACCCTCCAAGGTTCTACTCAAACATCCACCTCCTATCCAAACCCTTTCCTACTTTGTAGCGTAGAGTGAGTGTCTCTTTTTGCTTCCTCCTTGCACTTTTCATCATATATCGCTTATAGCTGTTAGCCTTTTTCTCTCTCTCTCCAGCTGAAACCCAAGTATGTTGTACAATCTTTGAACTCAGAATGTAGGTAGTTATTCTGTCTTTTTTTTTTAAATGGCCTAGAGCTAAGAGTTAATTACAACCATTCATGACACGAGGTCAGAAGAAAGAACAGAAGGAATGGGATACAAGAGAAGATTGTTTTGAGAAGGGAGCAAGAGGGGACGAACGGGCTGTTAGTCCCAGTAGCGCTGCCACCAGGGTGGACAGCTTTGCATAAGGCAATGGAGGATCCTCTCCACTATCCGGCCTACAGCTCCTCTGGGCTCCTAGTTTCTTTCTTCACTGTAAATTTGGCTGAGAGAAAAATGCCAAGGCTGACCCAACACGATAATTTAACTCTACAGTGAATTTTTTGTTTTTTCCCTTTTTCTTGGCTCAATGCAGATTTGCCATCAAGAACTACAGGAAAACGTGTCTCCTGTCTTACTGCTTGCCTCACCCTCAAGGCAATGGTCAGCGGTTTCTGGTACAGAAAGGCTAGTACGGGGGTGCCTGAGTGGCTCGGTGGGTTAAGTCTCTGCCTTTGGCTCAGATCATGATCTCAGGGTCCTGGGATCGAGCCCCACATGGGGCTCTCTGCTCAGCAGGGAGCTTGCTTCCCCTTCTCTCTCTGCCTGCCTCTCTGCCTACTTGTGATCTCTCTCTCTCTCTGTCAAATTAATAATTAATTAATTAATTAATTAAAAAAAAGAAAGGCTAGTACGAAGCCACTTTGGTAAAGCACATAATGCCAGCTTGGAGACTGCACAGACTTCTGTCTTCTGGTCAGGAAGGATATCCAGGAACACAGATACTGCCCATTTTAGTCAAGGTCCAAGTCCTTCATCAGTCCAGAAAGTGTCAAAGTTTGACTCCCTGTCCCACACTCTGAAGAAGGGTCAGGGAAACTTCCTGCATTCGTTATGTATGAGGGACCCCGGCAGGATGGAGCCATAGGCCACATGTGCACACACGCTGCTCCCCGACCCCTCCCCCCCTCCAGAGCCCTGACAGTGGCGCACACACTTAAGACTGTCCTCAATTTCAGCGCAGCCACACACGGCAGGGAATGTGAATAAGGGAAGAGGAAGATCAAAGAGCAAAAGACGAAGCCAGGGGAAGAGGCAGACAAAAATAGAGAGGGGGGATAAAAGAGAGAGGAGGGCAAAGGAGAGTAAGGGAGAAGAGAAGCCGGAGGGAGACAGGCTGGGACAGAGAGAGACAGACAGGGCAGTAACGAGGTGGTTCGTCCTCTGTGTCATTTCCTCTCCTTGATATTTAAACGTTTTCCTCGGGAGGGCAAGGTCCTCCTGACTGAAGTGGGTGGGACGGCGCTGAGGGGCGAGCCTGGGGCTCTGGGTTCTGGTCCCCACTGGACCCTCACTGCGTCCCACACAGGCTTCTCTGAAGTCCAGACACTTGAAAGTATCCACTCCAGTCGGCTCAACTATTTCAACTAAATCCATTACCATCAAATTATCACTTCTGGCGGTGAAAGAAAAATTAATGATTTCTTGAAGGGACTATTGTATTTAAATATTTCAGGCCTGTTGGTGTGATGTGTGTCAGCAAGAGAGAAACATATTGACTTGGAGCTGCAGCTAATGCTGCCTTTTATAAATACCCTGTCAGATAAATAATGGCTCTCAATGGATCCAATATGATGTACAGTTCTAAAGCAAGCAGGGTTGCTTGCAAAGAAGCTCAAAGGAAACTGCCATCACAATACCATGAGCTGAATAATGGGATTTTCGTTTATCTTTCCTACCAGAGAAAGGAGCAATGGAGAGGCTGGCTTGGCAGGCGGTGAGGAGAAGGTAGATTGACTCCTCAGATTCCACGAAAGGTCCAAACCCCGAACAAAGGCCTCGGAGAGTCTCCAGAATACCAAAGAGCAAGCAATATCTGTGTGTGTCCATTTGACAAGCGAGCGGCCCGGCTGGGGTGTTCGAGGGTTATTCCCGCCAGGATAAGCAAAAGCCCCGCTCAGCTGACAAGAGCCGCGGGCCAGGCAGAAACAGCCCGGGGAGTGCGTAGCTCCAACCAGGACTGAACACGGTAATGACCAGGGCACTGTAGACAGTTCAGCCGCCCGCTCTGTGTCTCATTGTCCTCCTTTTTCTCCTCCCTCCTATAATTTACTCTGTCCTCTACTTCACTGTACACCAGAGGACAAATCTTGTTATAGGCTGAATTTGTGTCCCCCTGCAATTCATATATTGAAAACTGATCCCAGGGTGAGGGAATGGGGCCCCTGGGAGGTGATTAGGTCATGAAGGTAGAGCCCTAATCCATGGGATTAGTGCCCTTAAAACAGACTCCAGAGAACTCCCTTGCGCCTTCCACCCTGTGAGGTCCCGGAGAGAAGTCTGCAGTCTCTGAACCAGAAAGCGGGCCCTCACCAAGCACCAAGTGCTCGGACACCTTCTTTTTTTTTTCCCTCGGACACCTTCTTGAGCTAGAACTTCCCCGCCTCAAACTGTGAAATTTATGTGGCTTATAAGCCTCCCAGTCCATGGCATACCGTTGGAACAGCCTGAACAGACTAAGACAACCTAATCAGGAAACCTGAACCACGTCATTTTGCTTCCTGGGAAGAGTTCCAACAACTATGAGGTGAGGGGTGAATGAGTGGAGGGATTACATGCAACTGGTGGGAGGGGAGATGGTATTATTGTCTGTGCACTTCAATTACCCACAGTCAGTTGAGAACTGACCCTATTAATACCGGCATGCCCACAATTCATCTTCAAAAGACATTTGAAGATCACAAGTTGGAGGACTTTAAAATCCTAAACAACCTCATTCAAAGCAAAACACTCACTTAGCTTGGACTTTTCTGGCCTGCTCTGGGTTTTAATGTTGTCTTCTATTTGAAGCAATTGAAAATCTCTGCTCTCTCACAGATAAATAGAGTTGAAAGATTAATTAAAAATGTGGAACAGAGAATGCCCTACCATATTTCACATGAGGACATGGCGAAAAGGAACCATGCAATCAACAGCAATTCAAAAGACCTCATCTTGACTGAAATTGTTTTGTTAATAAGCTAAAATGCCACACAACTTTTAAAAATAAAAGTCCAACTTGCTCGCGCGCCGCCCCTGTACTAAATTTCCTCACAGAAATTAGCTATTCCCATGTTCCGGCTAAGGATCCATCTAGGCTATTAGTGGCAGAGAAGAGAAACCTTCTGCACGCACATTTGCTGGGTGTGTATTTGGCTGAACAAAGAGAAACCTCCCCCACCTCCTCCAATTCCATGACCTTGAATTTACAGCATTGCTGTGGCATCGCCGTGGATTTGTATTTACAATGGCTTCTGAAGTGGGCTCTTGCAAGACGTGTGACTTTTCCACAACCAGCGAAGACACAGAGCTCCCCTCTGCTTCTCGCACCAGACCCGGTCACACCACAGAGCCTGGAGAGATGACTATTTTACCAAGTGCAAGTACCACCGAGTAAACCCTGGGGTCTTAATCCCAGAGAAACTGACAGCTTTCAGCAGAGAAATATGATAGACATATAAGTTGCCTGGGTATTTCATGTTTGCAAAGGAAATGGCCTCAAATGACAACAAACCAAATGTCCATATGCCTCCCAGACACTCAGCTCTATGGCATATTTTTTAAAGTTAAAAAAAAAAAAAGGGAAAAAAAGAAATGGGTTCATGTTTTTAGGGCAACTACTCACCTGTCTGAATTGAGCTCAGACAGTCTGAAAGCTAGGAATTTCCTTTAAACCTTTGGTTATTCACGTCTCTGGCACTCTGCCTTGGGGACTGCTAACTGTCCCATCACACAGACAGCAGGAATAGTCTCCCATCTTCCAGGAAGCAATTCCTTCACATTCTTGCTGTGTATCTTGTAGACACAAGGCGTCATCTACTAGGAAAGAATTTCAGTGCCTTGCATCCATCATAATTGGTGAGGAAAACCCTGAGTCAAGAGTCACCAACAGCCTCTCCTGACTCTGGGCAGCCTGTTTTTCTGTACCGACTGGCACGGATGCCAGTCCTGTCCTGCTTCCCTTCAGAGGACTCTGAACAACATCATGCGAAAGTATGGTGTTCTCAATCCTTTTGTCCCCACGGACTTGTCACCCTCACAAAGACAATACCTCTCACCTACCATTTCTTCCTGGACGTTTATGGCTCTACTGCCATCCACGGCTGCGCAGCCCTTCCTCTGCATTCTCAGGACTTGTGTGTGTTTCTAAACTGAGACACAATTTCCAGAAAGTTGCACCCCATGATTAGCAAGGGAGAAAGTGTTTTCTCCAAAAGTTATGGAAAAATTAGCTCAGTGTGAAGGCAGCTCCCATGCATTCATTAAGCACTCTCTGCAGAGCGGGGCCCGCACCATTCACTGAGCTATGAACTCGATTTTCAGCAATGGCTGATGCAAGCAACGTCCTTGCTCTCGGGCAACTTACATCCTTGTTTGAGGGGAGGATGGGAGAAAAATAGAGGGTAGGAAGGGAAAAGAAAATAAACCAGATAACTACACATTGTGATGAGCCTTGCGTGTAGACTTGTGACACAGCCCCCGATAGGTCACAACTTTGGGGAGGGCACAACAGAAGCACACATAACAAATTCCACGATCCCCCACTGTGACTACTCTGCTTCTTAAAAAGTGACTTTATGTGGGCTCCTTCTTGTTGGGCAGAGGGATGTCCTGCTTGTGATCACATCATCCAGGGGGTGGGACGCTCCCCCGGCAAATGAAATGACCTCTCTCTTTGCACACAAAATGCCAAAAAGTAGAGTTTAATATATTAACTGTATTTTTGTTCACTCACAAGTATACAGGCCAAGAAAGTAATAAAAAAAATTTAAAAATGCATTCTTTATCTCACTCCCATGAGTCCTACCTCATTCCTAAAGACCCTCCTCAATTTCTCTATCCAAATTGAGGAATATCAAAATAAAGTTTTGAAGGGCTGTTTCCTTTTTCCTTCATTTCCTATGTCTTTATAGCCCTCGAAACATTTTATCTTTTCCTTCAAAATGTTTGCAGGCTATCACCTACTAACCACCGATGCTGACCTTCTTATTTCCCTTTGAAGTGATTTCTTATATTCTCCATGAAGCAATTCTGGTGATGGCAATGTCTTCTAACTCAAAATAATCACCAAAACCCTTCCTCTCCTCTCGGCCCCTAAACTGCAAAGGACCCACTGCTACCCTGACCTCTAATTTGAAAAATACTTTCCTATGTCATCCCCAGCACATCTATCTGCTTCTTTGTTCTTCTCCAAGACCCTGCTGTCAACGGGCATCAGACCCAAGAACAGCAGTCACTTCTATAGATCCTCGGGTCCATATGCTGCTTACTTTTCTCTGGCCAACCGCAGGCATCTCGCCCAAAGTGAGCAACAGCTGTTCTGGAAACCTTTTCCACACCAGCAGGCAGGCCTTTGAGATTCTAAGAGAAAAGCATAGGAAAAGACGATAATCCTCACTCAAAGTTTGCAGCAGGAAATGATCTCCAAAAGCATTCAGCCTCACCGGCGCTGGACAAAGACACAGGAAGAACTGGCCCACATCTCCAGCTCGTTCCCTGTGCAAGCTGACATTTCCTTGCTTGACAACTGTGGACAACATTCCGGAACTCTGCAGCTCGGTAAGCTCAGACCAAACTTTTATGCTCAAATAAAATATGAGAAATTTTAAGTATTCCCAAACCAGAGCTTCAGAAATGTTTCAATAGGGGCACCTGGGTGGCTCAGTCGGTTAAGCATCTGCCTTCAGCTCAGGTCAGGATCCCAGGGTCCTGAGGTCCAGCCCAGTATCGGGCTGTCTGCTCAGTGGGGAGCCTGCTTCTCCCTCTCCCTCTACCTGCCACTCCCCCTGCTTGTGTGCGTACTCTCTTTCTCTGTGTATGTAAAATAAATACATAAAGTCTTTTAAAATAAATAAAAATTTTTTAAGAATCCTGGGACCTTCCTGACAAGTCCCAACCCATCTTTCCAACATTATCACCCTTAACTCTCCTTCATGTGTATGAAAACCCCTGCCAAAGCACCTGGAGCATTGTTTTCGCAACAAACCCAGCATTTTCCAACCTCTGAGCACATGCTCACCAGAGTCCTCTGTCCTGGAATGTTCTTCATTCTCGGCCCTCATCTGAGACTCCTTCGAATGCTGCCTCCCCCAAGAACCCTTCTGCACGCCCCCTCCAGCCACAACCCATCTCTTCTGCAACATGCTTCCCTGACACACTGCTTAAAGGTCGACCATAAAATGGGCCAGATTCTGTCTTGCATAATAGCCACTGACTATAAACTCACCGAAGGTAAGTCCTGGGTCTTAATGATCCTGTTTTTCCATCGAGCACCCAGCACATGTAAGAGGCAACACTGCAATATTTGTTATGTGTAAGGAATCATAGTGACTCTTTCTCTTTGATAATGGACTGTAAAGAAAAGTAAAGCTTCTCTTGTGAATCTGTGACTCTCTTCTTCCTTACGTGTTGCTGGACACTGAGCAGAGTGTCTGGTAGATAGTAATAATTCTATACATTTTTGTCATTATAGAGGAGGAAGAGGATGTTGATTTTAAAAAGAGAAAAGGAGTGGAGCCTGGGTGACTCAGTTGGTTGGGCAACTGCCTTTGGCTCGGGTCATGATCCTGAAGACTCAGGATCGAGTCCTGCATCGGGCTCCTGGCTCCATGGGGAGTCTGCTTCTCCCTCTGACCTTCTCCCTTCTCATGCTCTTTCTCTCAAATAAATAAATAAATAATATTTTAAAAAAAAAGAGGGAGAGAGAAAGGGAAAATGAGAACAGACCATTATAGTGGCATAAAGACGGCTACAAATTTTTTAACACTCTTCCCAGGCAGAGGTGTGGCCTATGTTCCCTCCCTTGAAGGTGGGTAGGCTCTGGAACTCCTTTGATCAATTAAATAAAGTAAAAATGGCCCTGCTCCAGCTTCCAAGCCAGGTTCTCACAAGACTAGCTTCCACAGCTGACCCTGGAACACTAATTCTTGGAACCCAGTTACCAGGCTGGGGAAGAAGGAAAAGCCCAAAGAGACGCCTATACAAAAGTGAATCAAGCCTACAACAGCTCTCAGCTGAGAGCTGCACCAACTTGCCAATCATTTTCTTAGAAGTGAAATCTCCAGCCGCAGTTGAGCCACCCCAGTCTGAGGCCAACGGGACAGAGACATCCCCAGCAAACCCTGCCAAGTGGCAATTCGCAAGCAAATTAAATGAGTGCTGCTATTTCGAGCCATTAAGCATTGCGATGGTTTGTTAAAGAACAGTAAATAATTGGGACAACCACTTAGCTAACTTTTTTTTTCTTTTAAGATGGCATGTCTCATATTTAAAAATTAAAATATTTCCTAGATTTTGCAACGTCCATAACATAACGTGGCCAGTTCATGAATGGGCTGCTCTTTTTGAGTGACGTACATACTCTGTGTGGCATTCCAACTGTACCCCACCAAAAACTCTCTCCGGGTAGGGTGCCAGTCTGGGGGCCTCATACCCCAGCATCAACTAAAGCTGCCTCTTTTCCTCCCACTGTCATATTATGGGTTCCCCTCAAGAATCCATTTGAACAAAGGATTCTATAGCTTCAAAATGTTTGAAAAGTGCCCTTCTAGAGTATTAAGCCCAGCAAATCTGAGGCTGTGTTCTCTGCTTATAGCTCTGATTATTTTCACAAACGAGTGGAGCAACCACTTGAACTGTTTTCCATTTACAGGCAAAGCTAAACTAAAACCCTTGTTACATTTTCTACAATCTCTCCTATGTTGGGCACTTTTGCTTCTGCCTGGGGTACCTGGTACATGAAAAGCAACTCCTGTTGCTTTCAGAAGTTCCCTCTGTAAGCAGCAAAGCAGTGACACCTGCTTGGAAAAATTCTTCCCAGGAGTCATGAATGACATTTCTGGGAAAGATCCCAGAATGGCACACTGGAAATTAATAAGCGTACCAAGCAAATGGCTCCTATGGAAGATGTATCTTCTTGTTCATTCAGCAGAATTGTATTGTCAGCATAATGGCCTCCCTGCCTCCCTGGGCCACTACCACTCATTGCTGAAGCCGTTTGACATTATCTCTTATAGGTTGAGGCTTACTTTAGACACTAGGAATCCCATATATTCCTAGTCAGCTCAGAAATGTGTTTGGGATGGAAAATGATCTTGGCAGTCCAGTCTGACCTCATGATCAGATTCTAGTAACGGAACATAACCCTTCTCCCCTGACCAGGTGCCCCCATTCCTCCAGTTTCCAGCCACTAGGTCCCAGGCTGTTCTCTACCTCATCTTCAGTTTCCTCAAAACCAGAGCCCTATCATTATTTCTTCAATCATTCTGGGCTCTGACAGACTCTCTAATATGATGTATGCCTTCGCAGGTCTGAGCATCTTGCCTTTTCCAGACTCTTCACCACTGGGCTCTACCTCCTTGCAAGAAGACCACCTGTCACCTCTTGCTGGCCCACCTCAACCCTGGCTCTTCTCCAATCTGCCACCAAACTCTTCAGAAACCACACATAGGAAGCAGGGTGGCTTGCTTCCACCCCCGTAGGCAGACTCAGACTCTCAGGACCTGCCCCACCACAAAGGTATAAACTGTTCCTAGGATACTGTAGGGCTGCTGGGGCCACCATAACTAAGGACGATAGACCAGGGGGCTTAACCAACAGAAATGCATCGTCTCACAGTTCTGGGAGCTACAAGTCTGAGATTGAAGTATCGGCAGTATTGGCTCCCTCTAAGCGTCATGAGGAAGGATCTCTGCCAGGCCTCTCTCCACAGCCTGTAGATGGCCATCTTCTCCCTGCGTCTTCACAGCATTTGTCCTCTGTGTGTCTCTGTGCCCACATTTCCTCTTCATATAAGAGTATCAGTCAGGTTGGATTAGGGCCCACATTAATGACCACATTTGAATCGAATTACCTCTGTAAAGATCCCATGTCAAATATGGTCACATTCTGAGATGTTAGGCTCTCAACAAATGAATGGCAGCAGAGGTGGGGGGCACACCATACTCATAACAGATGCCATCCCTCCAGTTTAGTTCATCCCATTGTCTACTTGGTCTGAGCTGGAGAGTCTAAAAGCTGCCATTTTCAACTCAACCTCACTTCTATAACGAGGAAATCCAAATGGTAACCACAGCTAAGCCTCATATACGAGCGTGTCTTAAAAGTCTGGTGAGGCAGGGCTACCAAGAGCTTATTTTCACCTGAAAGACTGAGTGACCTCATGGAGTAAACTGACACAAAAGAGGACAGGAAGACAAGTGGCCAGTGGGAAAGAACATGGTACCTGTCACCTGGGCATTTCTTCCAATCCCTATAAATTCATAGTCCTTGGGGGGAAAGATAGACTTCAGATGAAAAGGAAAGGAGCTGTTTTCATTTTTCAGATGTTTTTAGTTTTTGTAGCGTAAGCAATGCTGCCTTATTACCTGGCTAATAGGGAAAAACATTATCCTTATTTCCCAGCCTCAAACAGCGTAGCCCAGCACACTGATGGCTCAGAAAATGCAGTAAAGCTTTATGACAAAGTGCTCTAGTACATCAACTAGATGGGACATAAGCAGCAGCATCTGGTGGATACAGGGATGCCCAGAAAAAGCAGGAGCAGGAAGTATGGTGGCCAGCAGACACCAAGGGGTGGGTGACTGCTGTGGTCTATGAGCACACTTAAGTCATGTCACAGAAATTTTCAGAAACTATTGGGAGGTGGGAGTGATTTCACAAGGAACTAGGGTACATATCATAGCAAGAGTTAACAAATACACGTTGTCTCCAAAAATAATGAGTGTGTGAGTGTGTGTTTGTGTGTGTGTGTGTGTGTGTGTGTGTGTGTGCGCGCGCGAGCTTGACTGGATCACTAGGGCTTCCAAAGTCACAGTTAAAGAAAGGGTTTCTAGAAGAGTACTATTTTTGAAAGGGGAGCTCCTGATTGATTGCAATGCAATTTCAATTTGGCCTCATCTAAGTCAGAAAGGCTATAATTTAACGTTAGCATCTGGTCAGTGTGTTTCTCCTAACCACACCGTGTTAAAGAGATGCATACTTCTGTCTCTTTGAACACTGCTAGTCTGTCATCTTCATTTGGGCAATGGAATTGCAGGTTAGGAAAGTCTACCAAAGAGATACATGACTTAATTCACCTCCATTATTGTGATTTTACTGAAGAAAAGTAATCAAAGTTAGACTCTCTTTGGTTGGCTTCACCTGGAAAAACAAAATTCCCAGAAGAGCAGGCACATGAACATCAAGAGACTCAAATGGCTGCCAACTTCATTGGCAAATGGCTGCCAAGTTCAACTGCAAATCAAATGGCTGCCAAGTTCGACTGCATAAAATTCTATTGTAACATTGACCTCCAGTGTCTCCTAATTGTCTCGGTTTGTAGGGAAAGTGTCTCTCTCTCGGTTTGTAGGGAAAGTCTGTCTGTGCAGCTTGCAACGAATCCACCAACCAAGGTGGAAGGTTTATGACAACCTTATTTTCCTTGTCAGAAAGTACACGAGAAAACCAAGCAGAGAAGGATAACAAAGGGCAGAAATCCTGAGGCTAAATTACAGGTTTATATATCCCTGCAATATTATTAGCCTAGTCAAATTCCTACTGAGCTCCTGCATTCTATTTAGATTTCTCTGTGGCTTCAGTGGGACACCATGCTCTACCCTTGGCTGCCTTGAGAAGTGTTGCTATTTAATAGTTGACGCATGGCATCCAGCTGTGGCAACAATTCCCCACAGAGGTTTTACATTAGTTTAATTTTTCAAAGTTCTATGATTTTTTTTTGTTTTAGTTTAACAGAAGTAATACACAGAGATGGGAAGTTTGATCAAGGTCATTTTTACAGAACTACGACTGACTAGTAACGACTGATGCTGACCACCCCACCCCCCCCACCCCCCGCCTCCAAGTTCAATTACCCGAGAGCCTCGGCTTCCTAAAGCACCTCACCTGGAATCTGCACACAGTAGACCTCCAACAATTATCACTTCCCTTGCCATTCAGGCTGACCACACTGTGGGTTTCTATTCAATCACAGCACAGATTTTTATATAAAGCCCTTAATTATGTCAGGAGTTTTATGTTTTCTAACCAAATTTCAAATAAGGAGATATTTCCGCTTTGCGACTGTATGAATAAAGTCCCCAACTAAATGGACTCTCTCTCTCGGCTACTGATCCGGGCTTATCGGGCAGGTGGTTACCGCTCAGTTGTGTAGAGGTCAGAAAGTGGGCTGCAGCTATGGAAAGAAGGGACACATAACTGCCTCAAGTCTATTTGAAGCCTGGGTAGCTTTGAGGCAGCAGTTGAAGCAGAAGATGAGGGCAGGCCAGAGTCTAATCTATTTGCCTCCACGTGCATTCTGACCTTGAATAAAAAAGGCAGAACTGTAGGAAGTGGCAAGGAAACTCTGTCCTCTGCCTGGGAGGGGCCTCAGGCCCTGTGGCCTTCTGCTTCGGGTAGAATTCAGCCAATGGAAAGGCGGGCTAGCAGACTGAGGGAGAGAGCAAAGCCACGGCAAGGTATTCATTTCCTCAGTTTCTTCCAGCTGACTGCAAACCCTCACAAGGTTACAGGTCCTGTCGAGGCAGCCCGCCGTACATAACTTGCTCCTTTCAGGCTCTGGGCACACCACCTCCCCGCAGCTCTTGGGGTGTAGAGGGTGACAACTACTCGGCACGTCGCTATCACTTAAACTTTCCCCACACTTCACCCACGTGTATTAAACCCCCCTCAACTTCTCCCTTTAAAATGGCGGAGGAAATGGTGTTACATTTATTCAAAGACCCAGATGATGCAGGTCAGTACAATGAAGCCTCCTCGGCCACATTTATATGACACAACGGTCACTGTGGACGTCTTTGGACACCGATGTCCAAACCGCACTGTTCATTCTTTCAGCCGATGTTTATCGGTTGGCTTCTATGCAGCCGAACACAGACACTGTTCCAGGCAAATTGGCTCCTGCAGTGAGTTAGCTGGGGAGCCGGCCCCAGCCCCCCACATTAGAAATGAAGTCTCCTGGCTTGACGTTTGTCTGATCTCTGTGCTCTGATGGAGATCATCCCTTCCTCCGCGGAGCTGAATGCACAGGGACACTGCGTCTGTGGCCCTGTCTCCCTCCTCCCCAGTCCATCCTCCGCACTGCCCCGCTGTAGTCTTCACAGCATGATTCTGTTCATGGCCCAGCCGGCGCAAGGTTCCTTATCAACTCCTGAGCATGCCGTGTGGTCCTGGCCCATCTTGCCGTCCCCTGCTCTTGTCCTGCCAACACCTATTATTCCCCCACTGGCCAGGCTTTTGAATGCCTCTGCAATTTTCACATCCTCTCTTCTAGCTGCTTGGAATGCCTTCCTGGAAAATTCCTAACTCAAGGGAGTCTGCAAGCCTTGCAGGGGCCAGCGGGTGGAGTTAAGTGCTTCCTTCCGTGTGGTCCTATAGCAGCCTACACACACCTCTGTCACATCATTCATAAGATTCTGCCCCAGAGCTGGTTCTCTCGCCGTCCCTCCTACCATGCTCAGGTTGTGGGCAGGGGCCCTGTCGTCTTAATTACGAGGCAAATGCTACTTTAAAAGCTATGGATAGCTATTCCTGCATTGAAGATGGTATAACAGATTTATCTTTGGGGAAGATTTGGAGGTTTTTTTTTTTTTTAATTGGGGAAAGCACTGCGGTGTCCTTTTTAATTTATAAAGGAAATGCCCAAAGCCTGGTAGGAGAAGAGAGACTAAGATCATAAGAAACCAAAGAGTGTTAAAAATCCAGCCCTTCCGGGGGCGCCTGGGTGGCTCAGTGGGTTAGGGCCTCTGCCTTCGGCTTGGGTCATGATCTCGGGGTCCTGGGATCGAGCCCCGCATCGGGCTCTCTGCTTGGCGGGGAGCCTGGTTCCCTCTCTCTCTCTGCCTGCCTCTCTGCCTACTTGTGATCTCTCTCTCTCTCTCTCTCTCTCTCTCTCTCTGTCAAATAAATAAATAAAATCTTTAAAAAAAAAATTCGGGGCGCCTGGGTGGCTCAGTGGGTTAGAGCCTCTGCCTTCGGCTCAGGTCATGATCTCAGGGTCCTGGGATCGAGCCCCGCATCGGGCTCTCTGCTCAGCAGGGAGCCTGCTTCCTCCTCTCTCTCTCTGCCTGCCTTGTGCCTACTTGTGATCTCTCTCTGTCATATAAATAAATAAAATCTTTAAAAAAAAAAAAAAATCCAGCCCTTCGGTGGTCTGGTGCACTCCCAAGGAGACATTACCCGGCTGTGAAGAAAGTCTCCCTGTTCCTCCGCAGTGAGGAGTCCGGGGCTGGGGAAAGGGAAAGCTGGGTGTGGGAAGTAGACCTCAACATCAAGACAGCTGCTGGCCAGGGCTGCAGAAGATGCTGTCGCACCAGGGAGAGCTAACCTCTCGCTTGGGCTTTCCTTTTCTATGTTGTAATTCTGCCACGATGACTTCGAGATAGCCCTGTCATCTGCTCCTCTCTATAGCCCAATACCAATCTTGGGGGATGAAGGAAGGAAATGTGTCCGTGCTTTGGGGCAAACCAGAGCCCAGAGAGCCACAGCAGCAGGAGCAGATGGAAAAGAGGGGCAGCAGTGAAAGGGAGCAGCCCCCAGAGAAAGCTGACACGGGCAGGTGTGTGCGCATGTTCATGCAGTCCCCAGAGAGGGTGAGTGGACTTCCAGCGGTTCCTAAGACTAAGGGCAGGAGTCACTTTCCTTGGCTAACAAAATAAAGAGTTATCCTTGAAGGCTAAAAACTTTTTATATCGTTGGGTTACATTTATAGTCTGAGCAATCAGCATGGTTCTGGGCACACTGAACGGGCTCAAAAAAATACCTGATAAGGGAACAAATGAATGGTAAAGAAAGGAATGGAAGTTTTGCTTCAATATAGTCTCAACTATTTGTTCTTCCTGACAGTTCCGTTGTGTTTCTCTTGGCTTTTGTAACTTTGTTCTTAGGAGGACTTAAGGGGCTACAGAAGAGGCCAGAAGCAGAGAGAACAGGACCTCGCAGTGACAAATGAATGCAGGGTAATAACTTGGTAGAAATGAGGGAAGTGATCGGCTAATTAGTGGGAGGCATTTAGAAGCTCATCGGGGGTGCTGTGCGCCTGGGCTCTCCCCGCCTCACCCCGCCCCCAGCCGCCAGCCAGCCTCACCTCTGCGCCGTAGCAGACGGTGCAGGTCACCATTTCATGAGGGCACCATCCAACTTGCTCCTAGCTCTCACTTCCTCGAGCCACTAGAATGATCCTGGGTGGACGAAGGTCTCATCTCTTCCAGCCACCAGGACAAAGAAACACCAGGACAAAGAAGAGAGGGTCGACGGGCCCCTCGCAGGGCAGGGAAACACTGTGGGTTCTGGAAGGCTCAGGGAAGGAAGTCCTGCGGGGCTGTAGCGCTTCCAGGCCAGAGGTTTCCAGGAGCCTGCGGTCAGTAACGCTACACACGTGAATGTGAGTGTCTATGCAGAGAGAAGCCCTCAGAGGCTCCACTCACTCTCACAAAGAGCTCCGAAAGGCGTTTGTGTTCCCCACTTTGACCCGACACCACTCCCTTCCTCTGAGGTGCACTTCTTTCCTTTGGAAAACATTGGATTTTGTCCACCGAGGCACAAAAGTTTCGCCCTCCGCAAAGTGGCTAAGAGGGCAAAGTCGCAGGAAATCCCCCCAACACACAGGCAGCGCAGATCCTCGGACATGACTGCGGTGCTCCCGGGCCCGGCCAGAGGGGGGCGCTTGGGCAGGGGTCTCGAGGCGGGGCGCCTGCCTCCCGGGCAGCACCACCTCTGGTGAACTGGCCTCCGGACAGACAGACGCGGTAGAGGAAGGCAACAGGGCTCTCCTGCCAATGGGAATTCTCAGCTCGGCTGTTTACTATTTTAAGTGCTTCTGCAAAAGAATGTGAGAAGCGGAAAAGGTCAGAATTGTGAGCTGTCCATTACTGCTCACGGCTCCAAGTGGACAAGAAGTAGGAAAATGACAGAATTAATGATGAACCAGGAGACAGAACAAAGGGGAAATGACAAACAAGCAAGGCTTGACAGTGTGCTTAGATATACTGTCCCTTGCCGTCCATGCGGAGGGGTGCCAAGACTAAGGGAGGATCAGAATGCGGGGGGGGGGGGGGGGGGG